>CM053793.1:495951119-497151119 GCA_028749045.1 Cupressus sempervirens | reverse complement strand
CTCCATCCTTTATTAGAGAGTATATGTTTGCATGACCATCATGTACTACATGCCTATCAAACTGCCATGGTCTACCCAAAAATAGATGGCAAACATCCATTGGAATAACATCATAGCGAACTTCATCATGGTAACTCCCAATTTTGAATTTCACTAAACATTGTTCACTACCCAAGACCTTATGATCATCTTTCACCCAAGCAATCCGATAGGGCTGCGGGTGTTTCTCCCTCTTGAGCTTTAACTTAGAGACCATCTCCTCTGATACCAAGTTATCAGTGCTACCACCATCAATGATCACATCACAACATTTATCCTCACATTTGCACCTGGTACAAAATAAACTCCTCTTTTGTCCTGGTTCAATCTCACCACTTAGTAGGACCCTTTCATTTACTAAAGTTTCTCCTCTTTTTACATCTTCTGAATGTGATGATTGTGCATCCTCATCCACCTGAGCAACCCTAGCTTGACCCTCATCTCTCCTATCTGTCCTTCATTTTCATTGAGGGCATTCAAAGGCAAGATGACCTTCTTCATTACAATGGAAATAGGTACCACAAAAGCCTCCTCTTCCTTGTCCATATCCTCTACCTCTTCCTCTCTAATTTCCAAAGTGTTGATCACAGGAGTAGTTAAAACCCTCGTTCCTCTAGTTCTTGCTAGTACTTGAATCTTCATTTTTCTTTTGGGTTTCATTTTGGCCTCCAGATGACCTATCATTGCCCCTTCCTCCTTGACCATGCCCTCTTTGTCTCCCTTCAAACATTTTATTCAGCTTCTCTTCAACTCATAGGGAAAACTAGTATGCCTCTTCAACACTAGTCATTCTTACTAGACTTAATTCATCTTGGATGCTAGGTCACAACCCACTGATATAATGAGCAACCTTCTCCTTAGTTGCTTCTACATGCCCCACTCTAATAAAAAATCAATAAAACTCCTTTGTATATTATTGGACTGATTTTTGTACTTGCTTTAACCCATCCATCTTTATAAACAAATCAAGCTCATAGTCAACATGAATGAACTACTTCTTTAGTTTGTCCACCATGCAATCCCACCTTGTGATCTTATCCTTTCCTCTTCTATTTCTTTCCAATTGAACCTATTTCCAAAAGATTTTGGCATGGCCTTTCAATTTGGCCTTTGCAAACTTAACCCTATATGGATCCCTGATATCCTCATAC
This sequence comes from Cupressus sempervirens, assembly GCA_028749045.1. Taxonomy (NCBI): domain Eukaryota; kingdom Viridiplantae; phylum Streptophyta; class Pinopsida; order Cupressales; family Cupressaceae; genus Cupressus; species Cupressus sempervirens. The sequence continues at coordinate 497,149,929 of CM053793.1, read as the reverse complement.
TCAAAGTACTCTTCCAGTTCATTGATCCAGTCGATCAACTCATCTGGTTTCAGATTTCTTGAAAATACACCCACATCAATTGTAGGTCTTTTCCAAAACTTAGTAATGGCCCTAAAAAGCCTTTCCTCTACTTGATTCAGAACTTCCCCATCACATTCCCCTTCTGGTCCAATTTCTCCTTCTTCATTATCATCCTCACTTTCATCACTTGTTGCAACATTATTTCCCCTACGAAGCTCCTCTTGCAATGCTTGGACCTACCTTTGGAGGGCTCTAACCTCCTCAAGATTAATAGCTTCAGCCCTTCTACCACAGTCTCTTCATGGAGGCATCTTCTTAACTCAAGCCCACAATCACACAGTCCTAGTGCAAACTACCTCACAGTTGGAACTCTGTCTACACACAGGAAAATCAACTCTGATACCATTTAATGGGGACACAACCCAAGCACAGAATGGACACAATAGGAAAGGGAAAATTTCATTAACTATAAAAATATGCTAGTACACTTATTATAGAGAAAAAAACTCCAAAACATGTCCTATGGGCTTACAATAGCATAAATTTGGAAATAATTTCTCCTTTCAGTACCTTCTCTCAAACTTCACTCTGAACTGCCTTTTACAATGCCACAAATGTTCTTAAATAGGCCCCAAAGGGTTAAAGATTAGGAATACATTATAAAAATTGCTAGTTGGCATCGACTGACCAAATAGAAGGCTCTAGAAGTCGCATTAGAAGTCAGCACAAAATTAGAAGAATCCAGAAATGGTAACCGAACTTTCAGGAGGCATAACTTTTGAACCATAGCTCCGATTGACAAACTATTTACATTTTTGGAAAGCTCATGAAGTGCTCTATAGCCCTATGGGCCAGCTTTGCTTGTCCCCCATTTTTCAACCCTTTTCAAGGTCATTTAATTCCCTTAACCTAACTTTGAAGCATTTTTAGGAGGTCTCCAGAAATTGAAAAACTGCAATAACTTTCAAACCGTGGGGCCTTTTGACCTGATTCTTTTTCTAGAATGCTCTAAATTACAATTACATTCATTTGGCCAATTTACACCTTCTAGTTCACCAAAATGATGGCTCAATTACATACTCCTATTTTTTCAGCATTTACATGTATCCCAAGGTGATTAAAATCTCTAACTCAAAACACTAATAGTGGAACTGTGAGAGTTGGAACCTTTATTTGACCCAAATGGGCATCGAGAAATGAAAATACATGAAATAGAAACTAAGTCTAAGTACATTTTTTTGGATTACACAGGATTGCCCTTATACCCCTAGATGTTCCTGCATCAAGTTCTATGTTAGGAGATGCCTAAAGTAGTGAAGTTAAGAAGAAGATCAACATAACAAATCAGTCATAAATAGATGATTGAACTCAGCTAGACATGCCAATATCTACATAATCCAAATGTATGAAGTAATTGAAGCAAAGAAAACTAGTGTCTTTGACATTTTTGTCAAAGAGGGAGAGATTTACCTAAAAATGAAATATATACTATAGGGGGAGAGATATATCAAAAGAGAGAATTACCAAAGAGGGAGAGAATAATGATAGAGGAAGACTTTCTGAAATCTAAAACTCCAAAGATAAGACTCAAAATAAAACTAAGGATATTGTTCATTCATGTTTGTGAAATCTTTTTGATGGGGACACGACCCAAGCACAAAATGGGCACAACAGGAAAGGAAAAATTTTATTAACTATAAAAGTATGCTAGTACACTTAGTGCAGAGAAACAAACTCCAAAATAGTCCCTATGGGCTTACAATAGCATAAAACTAGAGATAATTTCTTTTCCCAGTACCTTCTCTCAAACTCCACTCTGAACTGCCTTTTACAATGCCCAAAATGTTCTTAAATAGACCTTGGATGGTTAAGGATTAGGAATAAATTATAGAAAGTGCTAGTTGGCATCCACCGACCAAATAGAAGGCTCTATAAGTCACATTAGAAGTCGGCACAAAATGAGAAGAATCTAGAAATGGTAATCGAACTTCCGAGAGGCATAACTTTGGAATCATAGCTCTGATTGATGAACCATTTACATTTTTGGAAAGCTCTCAAAGCGCTCTATAGCCCTATGGACCAGCTTCACTCATCCCCCATTTTTTGGCCCTTTTCAAGGTCATTTAATGCCTCTAACCTGACTTTGAAGCATTCTTAGGAGGTCTCCAAAAATTGAAAAACTGCAATAACTTTCAAACCATGGGGCCTTTTGACCTGATTCTTTTTCTAGAATGCTCTAAATTACAATTACATTCATCTAGCTAATTTAAACCTTCTAGTTCACTAAAATGAGGTCTCAATTTCATACTCCTATTTTTTTGGCATTTACACGTATCCCAAGGTGATTAAAAACTCTAACCCAGAACACTAATAGTGGAACTGTGAGAGTTGGAACCTTTATTTGACCCAAATGGGTATCCAAAAATTAAAACACATGAAATAGAAACTAAGTCTAAGTACATTTTTTTGGATGACACAGGATTATCCTTATACCTCTGGATGCTCCTGCATCAGACACCTAGGGTAGATTTAAAAGTGACCCTGTCACTTTATGAATGGTAGAGGAAATCCCAAATGGGAAACCTTAGATGCTGATATCCAAGTTGAGTCCTCTATCGGCCATCCTTTCCACTTGACCAGATACTCTTCATACCACCTATTTCTGGTACTCCTGCCCATATGATGATCTAGAATTTCTTCTATCTCCTCCTTCTTAGAAGCAGGAATTGGACATGGCTCTAACATCAGCTCCTCATCTACACCATCATCATGATACTATGTTAAGTCTACAATGTTGAAAATAGGAGAAATGTGAATTCCATCTAACAACTCTACTTCATATGCATTTCCTGAGTCATGTTTCTTTAGAATTTTGTAGGGGCCAAATTTCTTCATTTACAGCTTGTTGTAAGTACCGGTTGGAAATCTTTCTTTTCATAAGTGTACCATGACTAGATCCCCTACTTGGAATTTCTTATGTCTTCTCCTTTGATTAGCCCTAGCTTTATACTCTTGATTTATCTTGGTAATGTGTGCCTAAACCTCCTCGTGTAGATGCTTGATATGTTTAGCAAATTCTTCAGCTTCAGCACTTGTCCTCTCTCCTTTCTCTATCTTCCTCAATTCAGGTGCAGTCCTTGGGCTACTTCCATATACAATTTGGAATGGTGATTTTCTAGTACTCCTATTTATAAAGTTATTTTAAGAAAACTCTGCTTGTGGTAAAATCGAATCCCACCCCTTGGGCTTATCCCCAACTAAACATCTCAGCAAATTGCCCAGACTTCTGTTTGGCCGTCAGTCTGCGGGTGATGTGTGGAATTGAATTTCAAGTCTATTTTCAACTTCTTCCATAATGTTCTTTAGAAATACCCCAAAAATTTAGTATCTCTATCAAAAACTATAATCCTTGGGAGACCATGTAGTCTTACCACCTCTCTGAAAAATAAGTCTACAATATGGACAACATCATGAGTTTTGTGGCATGGAATGAAATGTACCATTTTGGAGAACCTATCAACCACCACAAATACTGAGTCATTACCCCTTTGTGTCCTTGGCAATCCAAGAAAAAAATCTATACTTATTTCCTCCCATGGCTTTGATGAAATAGGCAATGGTTGATATAGTCCAATATTGTGACTAAATCCCTTGGCAACTTGACAAATCTGACAACTCTGTACAAACTTCTTCACATCCTGTGAAATCTAAGGCCAAAAATAATGTTCTCTAAGAATGGTAATGGTCTTATCTCAACCAAAATGTCTTGCCATCCCTCAACTGTGTTTCTCCTTAATTAGATTTTCCCTCATGGAACTCCTTGGAATGCATAATTGTCTGCCCTTGAATAACATACCATCCTGAATCAGATAGTCTAACCACTTAGTTCTATCTACAGCAACAGGCTCTTTACAAGCTTTCCATGCTTCAACAAAATCAGGACACTCAAGGTACAGATTCTTGAGTTCATCAAGCCCAACTACTTCAACCTACATTAATGTAAGCAACAACTATCTCCTACTTCGTGCATCTTCAATAGAAATGTATAGCTCTGCAAGAACTCTACCCACTTTATATGCCTCTAATTCAATTTACCTTGGTGATTTAGGTACTATAATGCCTAGTGATTAGTATATAAAACAAATTCCTTCGGCAAAAAATAATGCCTCCATTTTTGTAAGGTTTGAACTATTGCATAGAACTCTTGATCATAAACATAATACTTCTTTTTCGCATCATTCAATTTTTCACTAAAATATGCAATAGGCTTACCTTCTTGGCTTAATACAACCCCAATAGCGCTACCACTACCATCACAATCCACCTAGAACACCTTTCTAAAATTTGGAAGTGCCAACATAGGTTGTTATGTCACCTTCTTCTTTAGCATTTCAAAACTTCTCACAGTTGTTGTAGTCTATTTGAACTCTGTTCTATCCCCTCTTATTGTGTCAGTTAGGGGTGCACATATGCCACTGAAATTCTTAATGAACTTCCTATAAAAACTAACTAGACTATGAAATTATCTTACCTTAGTAGCAGACTTTGGAGTAGGCCATTCCAAGATAGCTTTTACGTTCTCTGGATCTATTTTGAGACCTTCAGGTGATATAACAATCCTCAAGTAGACTAACTCCCTTTTTGCAAAGATACACTTCTTCAGATTAATTAATAGTTTCTCTTCCCTTAACCTTTCAAGGACACTACAAATATGCAATAAATGTTCTTCCAAAGTCTTGCTGAAAATTAAAATATCATCCAAATAGACAATAACAAATTTTCCCAAGAACTTCTTAAGTACCTCATTCATAACTCACATGAAGGTACTTGGGGCGTTTGTCAATCCAAAGGGCATGACTAACCACTCATAAAGACCCTCCTTAGTCTTGAAGGTTGTTTTCCACTCATCTCCTTCTTTTATCCATATCTAATGATAGCCACTCTTGAGATCTATCTTTGTGAAGTACTGAGCTCCACTCAAGCAGTCCATAAGATCATCCATTCTTGGTAAAGGAAACCGATACTTGGTGGTTATCCTATTTATAGCTCGAGAGTCTGTACATATCCTCCTCTCTCCATCCTTCTTTGGTGACAATAATGTAGGTACTGCACATGGACTTAGGCTCTTCTAAATCAAGCCCTTCCTCAATAGCTCCCGAACCTGTCTATTTAGCTTCTTAGTTTTAGTAGGAGTCATCTTGTGAGCAGCCTTGTTAGGCAAACTAGCTCCTGGAATTAAATCTATCTAATGACTAATTTTCCTTACCGGTGGCAATCCTTCTAAAACATTATTAGAGATGATATCTCCAAACTCACCTAGTAAATCTGAAACTTCAAGTGCTATTTCACTACTACCTTCTTTATCTTTCCTATGGATCAAAGCATAGCACATACACTAATGTTTCATGCCATCTAAAAACTTCATTCCATCAACAAGAAAAATCCTAACATTGCTACATACCTTTTCACCTTCCTTTTCCATGAGCTTTAGTGTGTGGTGAACTCCATCCTTTGTTAGAGAGTATGTGTTTGCATGACCATCATGTACTGCATGCCTATCAAACTACCACTGTCTTCCCAACAATAGATGGAAAACATCCATTGGAATAACATCATAGAGAACTTCATCATGGTAACTCCCAATATTTAATTTCACTAAATATTGTTCACTTACCAGGACCTTATGATCATCTTTCACCCAAGAAATCCAATAGGGCTGGGGGTGTTTCTCCCTCTTGAGCTTCATCTTAGAGACCATCTCCTCTGACACCAAGTTATCAATGCTACCACCATCAATGATCACATCACAAAATTTATCCTCACACTTGCACCTAGTATGGAATAAAATCCTCCTTTTTCCTAGTTCAATCTCACCACTTAGTAGGACCCTTTCATTTATCAAAGTCTCTCCTCTTTCTGCATCTTCTAAATGTGATGATTGTGCATCCTTATCCACATGAGCAACCCTAGCTTGACCCTCAGCTCTCCTATCTGTCCTTCCTTATCATTGAGGGCATTCAAAGGCATAATGACCTTCTTCATTGCAATGGAAATAGGTACCACGAAAGCCTCCTCTTCCTTGTCCACGTCCTCTACCTCTTCATGTCTAACTTCCAAAGTCTTGATCATAGGAGCGGTTGAAACCCTCGTTCCTTTGGTTCCTGCTAACACCCACATCTTCATTTTTCTTTTGGGTTTCATTTCAGCCTCCAGATGAACTACCACTACCCCTTACTCCTTGACTGCACCCTCTTTGTCTCCCTTCAAAACTCTTGTTTAGCTTCTCTTCAACTCATAGGAAAAACTGGTATGCCTCTTCAATGCTGGTCATTCTTACCAGACTTAATTCCTCCTGGATGCTAGGTCACAACCCATTGATATAACAAGAAACCTTCTCCTTATTTGCTTCTACATGCCCTACTCTAATCAAAAGTTAGTAAACCTCCTTTGTATATTCTTGGACTGATTTTATTGCTTGCTTTAACCTATGCATCTTCTTAAAAAAATCATGCTCATAATCAATAGGAATGAATTGCTTCTTCAATTTGTCCACCATATGATCCCACCTTGTGATCTTCTTCTTTCCTCTTCTATTTATTTCCAATTGAACCTCTTGCCACCAGATTTTGGCATGACCTTTTAGTTTAGCCTTTGAAAACTTAACCCTATTTGGATCTCTGATATCATTATACTCAAAGTACTCTTCCAGTTCATTGATCCAATCGATCAACTCATCTAGTTTCAGATTTCTTGAAAATACACCCACATCAATTGTAGGTCTTTTCTCAAACTTAGTAATGGCCCTAAAAAGCCTTTCCTTTGCCTGATTCAAAACTTTCCCATCAAATTCCCCTTCTGGTCCAATTTCTTCTTATTCATTATCATCCTCACTTTTGTCGCCTGCGGCAACATTTGTTCCTCTACAAAGCTCCTCCTGCAATGCTTGTACCTGCCTTTGGATGGCTCTAACCTCCTCAAGATTAATAACTTTGGCCCTTCCACCATGCTCTCTTTATGAAGGCATCTTCTTAACTCAAATCCACAACCACACAGTCCTAGTGCAAACTGCCTCACAGTTAGTGCTCTATCTACACACTCAGGAAAACCAGCTCTTATACCACTTGATGGGGACACGACCCAAGCATAGAATGGACACAATAGTAAAGGGAAAATTTAATTAGCTGTAAAAGTATGCTAGTAAACTTAGGGTAAAGAAATAGACTCCAAAATAGGCCCTATGGGCTTACAATAGCATAAAACTAGAGATAATTTCTTTTCCGAGTACCTTCTCTCAAACTCCACTCCAAATTGCCTTTTACAATGCCCAAAATGTTCTTAAATAGATCCTAGAGGGTTAAGGATTAGGAATAAATTATAAAAATTGCTATTTGGCATCCATGGACCAAATAGAAGGCTCTATAAATTGCATTAGAAGTCGGCACAAAATTAGAAGAATCCAGAAATGGTAACCGAACTTTCGGGAGGCATAACTTTTGAACCGTAGCTCTGATTGATGAACCGTTTACATTTTTAGAAAGCTCTCGAAGTTCTCTATAGCCCTATGGACCAGCTTCACTTGTCTCCCATTTTTTGGCCCTTTTCAAGGTCACTTAATGCCCCTAACTTGACTTTGAAGCATTCTTAGGAGGTCTCTAGAAACTAAAAAACTGCAATAACTTTCAAACCGTGGGGCCTTTTGACCTGATTCCTTTTCTAGAATGCTCTAAATTACAATTACATTCATCTGGCCTATTTACACCTTCTATTTCACCAAAATTATGGCTCAATTACATACTCCTATTTTTTGACATTTACACATATCTCAAGGTGATTAAGAACTCTAACCTAGAACACTAATAGTGGAACTGTGAGAGTTGGAACCTTTATCTGACCCAAATGGGTCTCCAAAAATGAAAACACATGAAATAGAAACTAAGTCTAAGTACATTTTTTTGGATGACACAGGATTTCCCTTATACCTCTGGATGCTCTTGCATCACTTTTGGATTTCATGGTAACAAAGATGAAGATTGTTATTCCTATATTATAAGATATTGTATTGAGTGTTGACCATATGGTAAGACATATTATCAATTAGTGACAAAATACTTAGTCATTTTGGGAAGTAAGTATAGCCCAAGATACTAGATAGAAGAGTGTTAATTGAGCTCATGTATGAATTGAGCTAATAGTGTCAATTGAGCTCTAGTGTAAACCAAGTTAGTTTGGAATTCCAATTTCAAAATGAAAACTGAGCAAGCAGAGTAGCATGAACTAAGCTAGTTGAGTTTATCGAGTGATCAATGTGAACCAAGAATCTAGAGTTAACCAAGTGCCAAAGATGGTTGAGTTCATAGTATTTCCTGATTATCTTCATATCACTTGAGTATCAACATTGAGATGAATTGGTAATTATTTTTGGAACTAATAAATTTCTATTGTAGTTGACCTAAAGAAGAGTTACTATTTGGATCAATATATAAGGAAGACATTTTGATTCATCCAAAGACATATCATGGAGTTGCATTTATTATTATGAGTGAATATAGATAATGGAAGAGAAAATTTATTATCACAAGTTGATAGTATTTACCAAGTGTCTTCATATCACCTAAGTATCTGCATTGAGATGAATTGGTAATTATTTTTGGAACTAATAAATTTTTGTTGTAGCCAACCTAAAGAAGAGTTACTATTTGGATTAATATATAAGGAAGACACTTTGATTCATCCAAAGACATATCATTGAGTTGCATTTATTATCACAAGAGAATATGGATAATGGAAGAACAAATTGATTAGGAGTTCTATCAAGTAGTACAAAGGTAAAGTAGAGACTCATCTATTACAATCACATAATCAATATATTATTCAAATATCTTCATCAATAAAAAAACTTGCATAATAGAGATCAACTTGCTAATTCACTGTAATAGTTGTATTACTCTCAAATCCTCTAACAACTTGGATTTAATGGTCCTTGCAAAATCTCCTAACAAAGTGCATACTTTATTGTATTGTATAAATCCTTTCACAAGGTAGACCTAATAGAACTAATTACTCTTAGCCATGTAGATCACCATAAGTGATCAATTGTAATCCTTAATAGGCTAAATTTAATATTATTTTAGTAGTAAAGCATTGTAGGTGTCATCCCCACCTCAGTTTTACCTTCTACTTGGAGGTTTTCTGGGTTGCAAAATATTGTTTCAAAGTGTTATGGTATTGTTACTCTTATTTCTTTATGTTCCATGTATGTAAGTAGATTGGATAATATAATAAAATGGGATTAAGAGAAAGATGTTTTAATTGGTTCCTGATTCACCACCTCCCCCTCTTAGTCACTTGGTCATTATTATGTTTCCAACAATTGGTATCAGAGCAAGGTTCTCTCATAAGAAGCTTAACAACTTGAGAAAAAATATCAAAAGTAATGAAAGTGTAAAAGCTAGAGAAATCTATTGAGAATGACAAACTAGATCTATACCTGGCTATGGAACAAATCAAGAAACTAAATAATCAACTTTCTCAATCCCTAAAAAGAAGAAAAGATTTAGTAGTACATATGAATGCTAGACTATATATAGAAGAAATAATTGAAAATATTTGTAGATAAATAAGTTGAGAAGAAGAAAATGTAGCTATAGAAGATCTACTTAGAAGAAACCTTAATCTACAAGAAGAAGTTAGAAAATTGAAAAGAGAACATGAGATCCATTCAGTTAGGATATGTGAAGTTATGGAGCAAAAGAACAAAGCTAATAATGATAATGAGATGGAAGATGAAGATAAAATATTACTCAACACCAAACTAGAAGAAAGGGACAATGAAATCCACTAGCTATCACTACATCAGGTAGATAAATTAGCTCAACAGTGCAAATAAAAAAGTCATCAATTTAAGAACAAAAAATGATATACTTAAGAATGATCTTAGAGAAGAAAAAGAAACCAATAAAATAATTATGAGATTGCAAGAAAGCATGAGTAAATTAGCTAAAATATCTCACAAGGGACACAAAGGAAAAGTAGGATTGGGTTACACTAAAAAAGGAGAATCATCATAACAAGGATCTCAAAAGAACAAGAGGCCTACATGCAACCATTGTGGAAAGATAAAACACTCATCAAATAAATGCTAGAGTAATGGAAAGTCAAAATTCAATGGAAATTTCTAAAATTGCAATAATCCTAGTTATAGAGCAAGTGAATATAAAGAAAAACCAAAGTTTGAAGGCAAGTGTTTTACATGAAACAAGAAAGTTCATAAATCCTTAGAGCAAAGAATAAAGAAATGGAAAATTGGACCAAGACAATGAGCATTTATCAGTTGGGATTATAACACTTGGTACAGATGTTATCTATATGGATAATATGGACACATTGGAAATTTTTTATAAGGACTCACTTCAAAAAAAGGAATCCTACCAAAATATGCTGTGTATGCAAAGAACTTGGTCATTTAGAAAGAAACTTCATGAACAAAGCTACTATAAATACTAATGAAGAAAATAAAGGCAAGACTAACATTGATGAGATCAAGACTCAAAGTAATTAGCAATGGGTAAGGAAATCTCCAAAAAATTGAAGTCAAATCTCTAAATTCATTGACACCCAAGTCAATGAGTTGGGTGACTCAGTCACCTCTGAGTAAGCATACAAGTAGACCACTAGAGTTATGAACAAAATAAGATCCTACATCAGTTCTAGTTAAGAAAGAAGGAAAGCCCAAATTAGCATATCAGATGCACTAGGAAAAATGGAAGAATCATGTTTTAAATGAGTCAAGTATTAAGCATAACCAAGCAAGGTCAGGTTCTATGACTCAACCAACCAAAGTCAGGTTGGCAGCTAGTTGTAATTGAGCTTCATGATGCATTCAAGTTTGAGACTTAACTAAGATTATTTCACCTACTATACTAAGGAGAATTAATGAGGCCCTAAAATTTGAAATTATGATAAAAGGAGAAATTGAAAGTGTATTCTTTCACTGTGAATTCAGAGATCAAAATGTGTAGATCACCATTCTTCAAGCCTGAGAGTGATCTTGAGAAAAAAAATTGATGAGTTAAGTTTTTAGGAAAGTCTAACATCTAGATTTATTAATCAACCAAGAATTATGGTAGCTTTATGAAGCATAAAGGTCTGGAATGGTTCTAAAATGTTGGTCAACTAGAACACAAATTGTAAAGCACCCAACTTCAAATTACACCCTACAATTTTTGAAGAGAAGCATCCCAAAGGAGCACACTCATCCATTCCTTTGAATGTACTACTAATTCATGATGTTAGAACATTTTACTATTGTTCAATTAAAGAGTTTGGTAATTTTGAGTTAGGTCAGACATACAGTGTGTTGATTGAAAATGGAGCATTGCAACCCAAACACAAGCATCTAGAAGTTAAGGAATTGAATCACATCCTTCATGTCAAGAAACTTTCAAGTGAAGTGGATTGGGTTTATATTGAGTTGAGTCCGCAACATGACCTTCTAGCTTGAGCAACTAGTCACAATCACCAAGAAGATGATCCATTGAATTAATATCTACCCAATGATGAAAATTTCAAGACAACCAAAACACTAGAAAGAGAAATGTCTAAGATAACCCTAGCTAAATGGGATAGTAAAAGCATGAAGTTGAATAACATTACTAATATGGAAATAAAAGTATGAAATTCATGTCATAGCTCACAAGATCTGTAGTTCAGGTTGACCCAATTGTATTCCTTATGAAGAAGTTGACCTAGCATACAAGATGGTGTAGAAGAACCTATAGTTTTATCTTGTTGAGCTACAATGTATTTAGTTGAGTAAGAACATAGAGAGCATTTGAGCTTCCAACAATTCATGTAATTTTGGATCACTTCTGATGTGTTTAATTTTCTATGTCCAAAAATTATTTCCATCCAAAGGAAATTTTGTATGAAAGGACACACCTATGCTATATTAGATTAGTGATTTCATTGATGAAATGGGTGATAATTTTGATGGCATCATGGATGCATATTTTGAGAATTTCAAGGAGAAGAAGAAAAATAGGTTTAGGACCCCTAAACAATTGGTTGATGATTATTAGAAAGAAATTTGTTTCCTAGTTGACTATAACAAGGTTCATATTCAAGAAGTCAGACCTAAGATTGCATGGGTGAGGCCATTGGGCTATGAAGTTAACATTGATGACACTAGAGACATCATTGAATCCATTGTTAATGAACTAGTGGATCCTAAGACTACTTAATTTGGAACCTATGAAGAAGCCAAACCTAGAATCTCACTTGAGATTCAAATTCCTCAAATCTTGAAAAGAGGAAATAATGTTGGAGTTGATGAAATCCAACTCTGAAGATGCCCAAGATCACCTGCATGCAATAACCTATCAAAGGGAAGCCAAAGAAGGAAGAGTGTGGAGCATGGGAAAAACCCTAAACGGACATGAGAGACAACCAAATATGAAAACACAAGAAAATATGTATTTACAATATGTTAAATGTTATGAGATACAATGCAAGAGAGGTTTCTTATAAAGGCCTCAAGGAAGCTTGTAGAAAAAGCTGGAAGGTGGTGGAAGATAAGGTTGACAACCAAACACCCTTCCACAAAAAGGTGGAACATGCTAGAAGGGAACAAAATCTCGTGTTGTCAACAACTCACCACAACATGCATTAAATACTAAATATTAAATAAATGCATTAACCTAAGTAAGCTTAATTAAATAGAATAAATAATTAATAATTAATTAATTAATTACTCTAACACCCCCCCTTAAGTGCAACTTAGGGGACTACCTTAAGCTCATGAAACTAAGATGAAATGCAAAATGGGTCCTGACAACAAGACCATGTTGAGTACCCATCTATGAATGCAAAAGATGAAACCTTTGAAAATGGGGAAAGAGAGAAAACCACGAGGGAAAAACTCTCCCCCAAAAAGAGGTAAACCTAGTGAAAAACTGAAGAAACCTCCAACTAGGGAAATATCCCCTAAAAAAGGAACAAAGAGTGATCATGAAGAGCATCACTTAAGCATGAAGAAGCTGAAAAATCTACCATCTAAAATAAAATTGTTGATCTGAAGAACTTCCATGGAAGAAGAAAGCATAAACCGAGCATGTCTATATGGTAGATCATCCATCTCACTGAAATGCATAGGTAGCCAGCCACTACAATCGCTTTGTATATAGGATCAACCACTAAATACATAGTTTACACTATTGAACCATCGAACCACAGATGCATTAGAACAATAGCATAACCCCCCTTAATGCAGACGGGGTGAGATGACAGGCAATTGAGAAGGTGGGCCAAAAATCTCCTACATACGAACCAAGAATGACGAGAGAGGAAGAGGTACAAATACTTATAAAGACATGGTCACAAAAACACTACATGGGGCTAATATCATGGAAGAGACACTCACTTAACAAAGGGAGAAGGCCTAAAACTACAAGCAATTATCCCCCCATGGTGCTTTATAAAATAGTGCATGTACAACTGACTCAAAAACAACATTCATGAACCTGAAATGCAAAAGTGGCACTTTATCTCAGTGTGTACACAAAATTACTTATAAATGATGTCTACAATGATCAAAATAGAAAAAAAGCTAACACAAAAGAAAGGACAGCCCAAAACAAAAGAAACCATGCTAGGAAAATGATCCTTGGACCTAGAACACCCAAGATATCCACCATAGAGAAAAAATGTCAAAAATATGATAGAAAGAACATGAGCTAGAAACTAAGGAAAAAGACTATATTTTTGAAAATATAACAAAACTAGCTTTTCAAAAATATAATGTTTTCAAAAAACTGACATGGGACGCAAAAGATATGCATGTCGGAGTCAAAAATAGAACTTTGAACTTCAATTGAAAAAATGGATAGAAAAACTATATTAAAACCTAAAAATATCTAGACCAATGCCTCCATCTTAGAACCAAAATTTTGGCACTTCTTTTAGATCAAAAAAATACCTCTGTATGCTCAAGTTATGGCCAAAAAACTAAAGGTAGGTCCAAAATGACCTTGGACATGTGCAAGAGGTGGATGATGTAGTGTTGATGTCATGCTAATGTCAAAAATTCATAGGCTTAAAATTGACGGCTAGTCAGCTTTCACCAAAAAAAAGAAGGCATGTGGCACACCACGTGGTAGGTCCATGTGGCAAACTGGCTAATGTGGCAGGGGTCACATGGCAAAGTGTCACATGGCAGACCTACCATGTGTCACCTATAGACTAGGTGACTACTACTAAGGTGTGAGCTGACTATAAAAAAGTTGCAGGTGGGTGGAGAACCTCTGGCTGAGTGGTAATAATCAAAGCAAAGCTGGCAAAGTGGAGGGAGACGATTGAGCTATGGTGGAGATAGGCGTTTGTCACTGACGGAGTGCAAAATAGAGGAGGCACTTAGGTGGTAGGAAATGTGGGTGATGAATTGACAGTCTATCAGTGCTACCATCGGCTATGGTGGTGGCTAGGCTGGGCAGTGGTGAAGTGGTGGTAGCCACTGGGCAGTGTGTCTGAAAATGATTTTTTTTTTTTTGCCAAAATCATCTGTACAGTCTGTACGATAGCCTACAACCAATTTTTTTTTGCCTCCCAGAGCTTTGTCTCCAAAATAAAAAGTTTTATATGAATCCTGACTATAAACAGCCTTCTGGATCCAATGACAGCATCCATTTGGGCCTAATGTGCTTTCAAAATTCATTGTTCCCCTAATTTGAAAAAAAATTAATAAACAAACTAGAGTTTGTGACTTCAAATCACAGCTTCAAAAATCCTTCAACGAAGTAGTAGTAAGAAGGCTCTAACACCATATTAGAGTTGATGAAATTCAACTCCAAAGATGCCCAAGATCACTTGCATGCAATAACCTATCAAAGGGAAGCCAAGGAAGGAAGAGCGTGGAGCAAGGGAAAAACCCTAAATGGACATGAGAGACAACCAAATATGCAAACACAAGAAAATATGTATTTAAAATATGTTGAATGTTATGAGATACAATGAGAGAGAGACTACTTATAACGACCTCAAGGAAGCTTGTAGAACAAGCTAGAAGGTGGTAGAATATAAAGTTGACAACCAAACACCCTTCCACAAAAAGGTGGAACATGCTAGAAGGGAACAAACTCCCATGTTGTCAACAACTCACCACAACATGCATTAAATACTAAATATTAAATAAATTCATTAACCTAAGTAAGCTTAAGTAAATTGAATAAACAAGCTGGAAGGTGGTAGAAGATAAGGTTGACAACCAAGCACCCTTCCACAAAAAGGTGGAACATGCAAGAAGGGAACAAACTCCCGTGTTGTCAACAACTCACCACAACATGCATTAAATACTAAATATTAAATAAATGCATTAACCTAAGTAAGCTTAATTAAATTAAATAAATAATTAATAATTATCTATTTATTTACTCTAACAAATAAAAGGATAGAAAACCTTGAGAAGAAATTTTTCAAATCTGATTCCCTTCTCATGCTTACCCAAGGAAAAGGTGCTGATGTAGAAGAGGAAGAAGAAGAGGAAGGTGATCATGAAGAAGAATAGGTAGAGGAACCTCCAAAGAAGAAGGAAAAGACACCATCAAGAAAATCAACAAGGTCTTCTACTCTTGTGATTACTGCCACCAAGCCCAGGAAGCCAAGAAGGAAATTAAGGATGGATGATGATGATGATGATGATAAAGATGAAGATAACACTCCAATAATCTCACTGAAGAAGCCCCCATCTACTTTTTAAAAAGATTGAAATTAGCAAAGGAAGGAAGTGGCATGATTGACTTTAAATATCTCAAATATGAAACCAGAAGCAAGGATGAGAAGAAATAGATTGAATATGCATTGGTGGAGAAAATGGAAAAGTGGAAGTATGACCCCAATGAACTCAAAGGGCATGATCCTAAAGCCCTACTAAAGATTGTTTCTCACCATTGAGATAATACAGTCAAAATAGAGAAAGACATCAGAGAACAAACTTCAAAGAAGATAATTGCAAATCTCTCTAAGAAGGAAATAAGGGAGGGAATGTTAAAGTATAAAGACAGAAAGACTCCTAGATTCAAATCTTTTTAAACTTTTTCTAATAAAATTGAGGATGTTATACAATCCACATCCAAGTTGTGGACAAACATTTTTTATTTAAAAGAAGAGGAAAATATACTAGAGGTTCTGACTATTGAAAAGCTTGGTCCTAAGAAAATTATAGCAGAGATCATGGCATCTCTTCCAACCACTCCATCAAGTTTTAAGTTAGAAAAGGCCACAACCAAGGTCAGTCTAAAGATTTGTACATAGTTTAACTAAATGATGAAGAAAAGAAATCTTTCATCCACCCTAGTAGTAATCAAGTAGCAGGCTTTAACTTCTCTTAGGGAAAGCTTAACTAAGCAACAACCTATCAAGGATGAGGATACAATTGAAAAAGGAGATAAAGAAGACAAGCTTCAACCAAGCACTGAAGAAAAGAGTGATGGAGGCAAAGGCAAAAAATAATACCTTCATCAACCGTTAAGACCAAAGGAAAAGAAAATATCATTGATGATATTGACCTTGATGAAGAGATTGTCTTTCCAAATTGGGACCAATCTAATCTTTCTACTGAGAAAATGGGCATATTGAGTGAAATTTAAAAGAAAAGAGCCAAGTAGCATATGCTAACAGTGGAAAGGGATAGAAGAAATGTCCTTGAGGATATCAAAGACATATTTTTGGATACATTGTCTATAGAGGTAAATGAAAAGGTCCCCATCATTGAAAACCTAATTGAAATTGTCCATAGGTTTAATGAAGATGCAAATGGTCAAGACAAACTTCTTAAAATGGATGAAAGGAAGTTTGAAATAAAAGTGCTAAAAATATAGCATAAAAAATTGCTATTGATCAAGTAGAGTTATATACTTTTGCTCTTACATTAAAGAATGTTGAAAATAATGTTGTATCCTTATTTGTGAAATTGAGTGATACAACAAAATTTACCAAGGAAATCAAGGATAAATTGGCTAAGATTGATATGGACTTGAAGGCTAGTGCTAGTTAGTTGATACTTAACCCAAGTTCTAGTTCAAATCATTTTGAGATAGTCATATTTTTGATAGATATTTAGGTAGAATTATTATGAGAAGAGGCTAGAATAATGGTAACCTTGATAGAAACTTCAAGTATGATTCTTCCCCATATGGATATTATGCAAAAGATAATTGAACATGTAAAGACACTAGTCAAAGAAACAAACCTTTTAGATGAGAGCGTATGATGGAGTTATCAGCCAAGCTTCAGATAGATCTACTCATCTTAAAGGTATTGCAAGAAAACTAGGATAAGACCATGTCTTTAATTTTGAAGATGTATATTGCTTTCATATCTCATTTTGGCATAACTTTGTAAATTTTGGCATTTGTAACAAAAATAAGGGAGAAATATATGGGAAGAAACAAGAGGTTGGATCTCAATTTTGTGGAAGTCTACGGATTGAGATCATGCTCTTTTAGAAACAGTTACTCATAAATAGGCACCCATATTAGGCTTGGGTGCTCAATCCTAAATTTAAAATTAGGCACCCATTTTAAACAAAATTGGATGCCTATTTTATATTTTCAAAAAAAGGGTACCCATTTTTGAAAAATAAAAAAAATTAATTTTTTTAGAAATGGGTACATTAATTTTTTTTTAAATTTTGGGGGATTTTCAATGCATTTTAAATGTCGATTATAATTTTTCAAAACAAGCACCCATTTTTTTAATTTCAAATAATGGGTGTCAGTTTCTTACAACATGAGGCAGGATTTCTTTTTCCTTCCTCATATTTTGGTTCATGATAGGCTTGGTCAGACCAAGCCTATGCCATGACCTCTCAAGATTTGGCTAAGGCATTGAACTAAAAAATTCATGTCTTGCCATAATTTTAGAGGGTCTTCCCAATCAAACATTTTTACGAAATAAAAACCCATTAGATGTCTCACTATTTTGATTTCAATAATATAAATTTTATAGTGTTATGATTTTATTTACCATTTAGCGTTATTTTTTAATCAAAGGTGGTACCTAAATGTAAAATAGTGAGGTTCACTAAAATTTTAAGGACTTTTTTTATTTTATGATGTTTCTTAAATTAATTTACATGTCATCAATTTACATATAATTCTTTTGAAGTTTTAAAAAAATTGAAAAAGTAAAATTTTGATCAAATTATGGTGTTTGTACCTGAGAGGTTTTAAAATTTACCTTTATAGCCAATTAAAAATAAATAATAATAATAAATTAATGATAAATTTAGGAAAAATATTATCATCAATCTTTTGTGTGTTAGATAACTTCGTTGAAAAGGATTTACAAAAATTTATTTATTTGTGTCAAATTATGGTATCCATACAAGAGTGTGGTATGGTTCTGAAACAAGTATTTGGAAGAAATAGATTTTAAAGATCCATACCAAAAAAAAAAATCATATTGGTACACAATTAAATTACATATTCAAAAAGTAGATCTTGAACACTATAATTTTTTATTTTCTAATTTTTTTAAATAGTCAATCTCTAAATGCATCAAATTTTGACATTAATTGACAAGAAATTTCAAAAATAGGAAAAATGCTTCCACTGTTTGCCCAAAAGTGAGAAGTAACTTCTTGCAATTATATATATATATATATATATATATATATATATATAAAGGAGAGATATGTGTAGAATGGAGGAAATATGTACAACATAAGAATTGTATAAAAGATATGTCAAAATAAGATTAACAAACAAAAATATTTTTTGAAAAATCAAATATAGAGTTTTTAGTTCAAATCAAATTGCAGAATACAGCACATACAAAGGGGTATTTGACTTAAAGATTTTGAGGATGAAAATTATTTTTGTCCCTAATGCCAAAGGGAGAGATTATTGATCCTATGGCAAGATATTGTCAATTAGTGCGAAAACACTTAGTCATCTTGGGAAGTAAGTGCAAACTGAGCCAATTGAGTTTGTCGAGTGATCAATGTGAACCAAGCATCTAGAGTCAACCAAATGCCAGAGATAGTCGAGTTGACAATATTGCCTGAGTGTCTCCATATCACCCGACAATTAGCATTAAGCCAACTTGGTAATTATTTTTGGAGCTACTCAATTGCTATTACAACTGATCTAAAGAAGAGTTACTATTTGGATCAATATATAAGGAAGAAACTTTGTTTCACCCAAGGACATATTATGGAGTTACATTTATTATCACAAGTGAATATGGATAATGGAAGACAAGATTTATTAGGAGGATATCAAGTAGTACAATGGAAAAGAAGAGACTCATCTATCACAATCAGGTGATTAATATATTATTCACTGATCTTCATCAGCAAACAAAGTTGCATAATAGAGATCAACCTCTCGATTCACCCTAATACATGTATAAGTCTCAAATCCTCTAAAAGTGTGGACTTAATAGTCCTTGTAAAATCTTCTAATCGAGTGCATACTTTATTGTATTATATAAATCCTTTCACAAGGTGGACCTAATAGTCCTACTTACTCTTAACTGAGTAGATAACCAAAAGTGATCAATTGTAAGCCTTAACATCCCAAATTTATTATTGTAGTAGTGAAGCATTGTGGGTGTCATCCCCACCCCAATTTTATCTTCTACTTGAAGGCTTTTTAGGTTGCTAAATATTGTGTCAAAGTGTTATGGTATTATTCCTCTTATTGCTTTATGTTCCATGCATGCATGTAGATTAGATAGTTTAATAAAGTTGGATTAAGAGAAAAAATTTTGAAGTGATTCCTGATTCACCCCCACTCCCCCACCTTTAGTCACTCAATAATCATTACATTTCCAAAATTGAGGGGTTGTCATCAATGCCAAAGTGGGAGATTGCTGGAAACTACAATTGGAACAATTTTTATTTTGTCATTGATGACAAATCTATTGACAAGACATATTTTTATTTTATCTAAATGTCATATCTATTTTAATTGATGAAGAGGATTTGAAATATTTCTTATAACAATAGCACCTAGAGGAAAGGTTGAGTTATGAAAAGGAAGCCACAATGGACATTTGGTTAGTTATACATTGAAAAGACTAAGTGTTTATTTATAGCATTGATGTAAACTTTAACCAAGTGATAGAGTAAAAGAATAAGGAATGTCAATTGATGCTAGTCCAAGAATATTTAGTGTTGACCAAAAATTAGTATTGACAGAGCAAGCTAGTTGATGCTAAGCCAAGAGTTCTATAGTGACCAAGTGATTAAGTGATGACTAAGCATTAGAACTTAGTTATTTTTGAGTAACATTATTTTGAATGCATTTGGGGAATCATGATTTCTAGTCAACTCAGTTGATGTCTTGGGATATGGAAACCATGTTGAAGATAAGATTGATGAGTTGGATCATTTCATTCAAGGAGAGGATTAGGTATTTATCTAAGATCAAATTTGATGGAAGAAAAATTTCTATAAAAAGAAGATGGACAAAATGTAATGAACTTGATGAACTAGATAGAAAACCATAAGATCTATAATTATCATGAAAATAGAAAAAGACCATAATTATCTATTTAAGGAGAGATAGAGTTAATGGGAAAGAATGTGTGTGTGTGTGTGTGTGTGTGTGTGTGTGTGTGTGTGTGTGTGTGTAAGAGAGAGAGAGAGAGAGAGAGACGAATCCTTGCACAAATGTTACTGAAGTTGATAAGTGAATGTGAATAGAAGGCTTAATTTTGATGTGGAAAGGATTGATAGCTTGAAGGGTCGCTACGCAAGTTAAGAGATAGAGGTGATAATGGGGGCTTATCATTGAATTAGAACATGATTCGAATAGTGATATGAACCTACAAAAGTGAGTTGTAAATCATACAGATCAAAACCTTACTATTTTCTTTCTAATCATTGTAAATAGTTTGTATTGAAATAATTTTAATCAAAGTTTGACCTAACAGTCATTCAAGGACTTAATAGTCTATGTAAATCCTTTAGCAAGGTGACATTCTAAATAGAATGATCAAAATCATATGACAAGGCCACTCCTAATAGGGTGATTAAATCATCTAAATATATCATATTTAATAATGTCTATTATAACCTTTATCAGGGCTAACTCCTAACAGAGCTCACTTTGAAAGAGTGAAAAAGTGGTGACATGTTGCTAGTGGTTTTTCCCAAATTGGGTTTCCACGTAAAAAACTAGTGTCAAACTTGTGTTGAATGTTTTATGATCTTTTTTATTTACATGTTTACATTCAACAAAGTCTATTATAATAGGATAGCAAACTACTAGTAATTTTGTTTATTAGTATTCAGTATAGACTAAGTGATAGTAAGATAAGTAGAACAATGAATGTTTAATGTTTGATTGTTAAAATGGTACTTATGGAGCTTGAGTAACTCATTCACCCCCTCCTCTTAGTTATTGTAAACATTCTAACACTAACCCTAGGCCTAAGACTAGATCCCCCCTCATGAGTAGGTTGTGTTTGAGGAAGAGTCATTGGTGCCCTCAATAGTGGCTAATCTAATCTATTTTCTCTCTTTGAGTACATCAGTACCCTCTAATCCATAGGAAATACAATAATATAGACTCTGCGGTAGTACATTTTTCTAGCCCCTATTGCTCCACCTCCCCCTATTCCTCTCCATGAAAGTAGACATATGTGGTGGTCTCAATAAAAAGTACCTACTTCTAACCAAACTGTCTCCATACGTGGTTGATCACAAAATAATCCACTATATTTGAGTTCCTTCCCATGACTAGCTAACTATAACACATATACTTAAGCTCTTGAGAATCTTCCCATACAACACACTATTGATATGGTCTCCAAAAAAAGTATGTCAACTTGTCAAAAATTCTTCTATAAAAGGTAACATCTTAGCTATGTGTTTAGGAGATGAACCTTGTATAGCAGTATATAAATAGATGGCTCCACTCTCATGCCTACACCCATGGTCATATTACCACTATATGCTCCCATGACCAGATCTAGGGAAAAACTACACCATACACCTAGGTCCTACTCTCTCGATACACAACCTCATGCAACTCATGGTACATGTCTTTAAGAATGGTGGGTCCTAATTCCATCCTCCAAGGCCACCCAATCAGGTCTTCCACCAATCTACCCCACCCAAAGGGAATCCCTTTTTGCTCCTATATGTGACAAGGTCCTAGGAAACTAGTGAGAAAATAAGGAAGAGAAAGGCATATTGATCCCCATATTCATCTATCTACCTCTCTTAGTTGAAGTGATGATCTAGTATAGTCACATTCTTAAATAAATTCTAGATTGCCAATCTCCTCTCTATCAGGGTCTGATCGTAGTAAACCTATGGCATATAAAAACTCATATCAGCATTGTTAGCATGAATGTTGATGTTATTCCTTTGGGGGAGTATCCTAAGAATTGGACAATATTGACATATTGCATTCATGATTATGTTTTTCATTAATGTCAACATAATGGTAATTCTATAAAGACTAACATAAAAGAAGACAAAGATAATACTTGTACAAACATCATTTTGATGTACAAGTGAAGTGCATTTAAGGATGTTGTACCCTATGTCTTGATGACAAGGTTGCATGCACATACTCTAAATCAAAGATGTATGGAATCTATAAGTGATTTGTAGAGAGCAATGTAGAGATGGAGTGCATGAAAAATAGTTTATAATGATCCTATTATATCTTCCAGTGGAGATATAATCTAGTGATGCATGATAAGCCAATGACATAAGACAATCTTATGGTCACATCAGAAAATGTGGAAGCCCTAGTATCGCACATGTGAGGTTTTGTATAAATTGTGAGTTGACAATGATATTGTAATTGTGAAATAATTAATTATCTTATAATTAATTGGGAAAGCCTTAAGGTTGACTCAAGGAATTATTTTGAAGACATAGTATAAAGGAAATATTACTTCCTTGTTTATAAGTACATCATCTTGTGGGGACCATCCCCACCAGGGTTTTCCCTCTAATCAATGGCTTCTCTAGTTAATATTGTTGGATACAATTGATTAATTGTTTATTGTCTTTGATGTTAAAAAATGTCATATCATTATTAGTTAGTGCATGCTAAGTTCACTTAGGCAGTAAAGACAATTTTTTGTGTCTACCGAGTGTTCCTATGTTTTCCTAGTTTTGAAGGCAATGTCTACAGAGTTCACTCGGGTGCCAAAGGAAAGTTTATAGAAGATGAGTGTTAACCAAGCTCACTTAGTTAATGAAGGAAATGTTGGATGGAACCAATGTTAACTGATCTCACTTGGTTACCAAAGTATCTTTGCAAATATGCAATGTTAATTGAGTTCACTTGGTTAACACAGGAAAATCATTTCTAAGTTAGTGTCTATCGAGAAGGGTCGGCTAATGAAGGATTTTCTTATTTTTTCATATTGAGTCTAATTTATTTATCTATTGGTTCTAGCTGACTAAGGTGATGAATATTAGTAATTCTAAGTTTTATATGAGTTTACTTGAAAATATGAATGATATAATTATAAGGTCAAGTTGAGAATTTGAAAGTGTGTAAGAGTGTGAATGCATGGAAGATTTTGAAGATCTAATGATGTAGTATGTAATGCCCCACCCGGAGATCCTTGGAAACAAGGATGAAATACAAGCCATAAATTTTTTTTTTACAAGTATGAATGCACATGACAACATCATACAGGGATCACAAAGATTGCAACAGAAGACTTCACCACAATCCCAGCAACTAATAGATCTTCGAATGCCACTACCAATTGATACACATGAACAAAAGCCAACAACCACCACAACAAGATGAGGGCTCAAGAAATGACCACTCATCAACAAAACACCAAGCTGGGGTAAAATGCAGAATCCTAAAATTTGGCTAAGCCTGAAATCCTGAAGCCCTAAAAATTGTCTAAGTCTGGATTTCTGAAGCCCTAAAATTTTCTAAAATCTTTAACTTATCTCCGAAAGGTCTAAAAACTATCTCAAAATATTCATCCCATATATTAAAATATATCTTAAGTATAAACCCCAAGAGACTAACTATAGAAACACACACAATGGAAATAAAAAATAATAATACCAAGGGATTGAAGAACACCTAAGAGGGTACCCCAAACCATCCCTAAAAAGTTCAGATCAGATCAAAAAGTGCCTGCTGCCCACCCGCGCAGGTTTCATAAAAATTGTGCAACAATTTATCAGCATTGTGTGATACTTTACCAGTGTTGTGCAACATTTCTCCAGAAGGAGGGCAACACAATCAGGGGTTGGGCAATACTTCTCCAAAGGGTGTGCAATACTAGAAGTGTATCGTATGACATTTCTGCTAAGGGAGTGCGATATTGTAAAGTATCACATGACAAAACTCCAAGAGGCATGCGACATAATCAGGGTGTGCATGATAGAGTTCAAATGAGCATGCGACATTTTATTGTATTGCACTATGCTGACACATGGTCACCCAAAAAAAGATAAGAAGACTACAAAGGAAGAACATTGAGCCAAATAGAGCTAGAACCTCCACACTGGGGAGTACCAGATCCACAAATATCAAGGAGCAAACACTCGAGTGCATAAACAACAAGATTCCAAGAAGGAGATACATCTATCCATCTAAAACTATAGTAGAAAACAACATATTGAAAGAAACATCACAGTTAACATAAGCAACATCACAATGAACTGAACAAACAAACTAAGTACGCGGTTCCTCCCAATCGTCAATAGCATCATAAGACAATCATGGGTCCTAGCCATCCCCTATGCGTAACATCCCAAGCCACCGACCAAATTGTTAGTACTATCATAATAGGGATGTCACTACTAAACCATGCAACAATATAAGCATAAGGGAATCTAACATGCTAGTAGAAAAGCATAAGATAATCCTACAGTAGATAACATCAGCTATCACATGCTAAACATCAATAAGCAGTAGATATGCTACTACAACAATTCACATCATCTAATCATATGCTAAACATCAATATGGGAATGCATCAAGTAAACTAACATCATCTAAACATGATATTCAAGCATTCAAATGAAAGCATAAATCATAAGAAAGCATACTTTGAAACCTGAAGTACCAAGTGAAAACATCCATCAATGGTCGCACTAGGACAAGATAATCTCTGTACACTGATCCCTAGAAGTGGTGTAGGTAGCTATGCCTCCCAACCACGTGGCACCCATAGGTCCACACCCACCATTTTGATTGAGATAAAGATCCAACCACAAAACACACAAAACAACATCCATGGCTAACACTCATGCCAAAGAGTATGATGGTTGTAACCAAGAACCTAAGACAATGCAAGGAGTACAGGTCCTAGTCAGACACTCAAAAGGAAACTAAGTAGGGGATGAAATCATGGAGAGTCACTTGGCATCCAAAAGCCCAAGCTAGTATAGGCAACTAATCTTCTCAACAGAAGGGGTGCAACCTAGGGCAGCAACTCTTCACAACAGAAGGCGCACAACCCAGGGCAGCAACTCTTCACGATGGAAGGTGCACAACCCACACATTTTATTATCTTGTATTTATTACCACCCAAAGTTTTAATTTAATTATCACTTATATAAAAATTCCTCTACCAACCAGAGAATAGTCACCAGGTTGCAGGATAGAAGCCCCTCCATATGCTACTCTACCCTACCCATGCTCATCCTATGACAAGTGCCTGTGGGCATGCATACTCCCATTCCAACCCCAATGATCACAACTTCTAGAAAATCCATGAAAGATCGAGCCTTGCAAGTCACCCAACAAATGTATGTGCACGTACTTGTGTGTGGCAGACCACCATCACAAAGATCATAACACAAGGATAGGAATGAGAACACAATGCAAAGAAAAAACCCAACTGAAAGAAACATAGGAAGGATGGATTCTACATGAATCCCAAAGCCAATAAAACCATACATCATAAAATCACTCAGCTGGCCTCAATCCGAGAGTATGGATTCTACATGAATCCCAATGATGCAACAAGACCAAAATTCATGAACTCACTCCACCGGCCTCAATCTGAGAGTATGGATTCTACACAAATCCTAGCATTCATGAAACAAAAGAAAAGGTCCAAAAGAAACCATAACAAGTATAAAATCACTCAACCGAACACAACGTCAGGAGTACGGATGCAACACACATCCCAATGCAATATAAAAGTTCAATAATGGTCTGACTAATATCCAAATAGATCATCAAGGTCCACGACCCACATTGTGCCAAGAAAACTTGAGAAAATAGGGTGGCATGCAAAATGAGGTAAAAATTTTAAATTTTGGAAAAATTACAAAATTAAAACCCATTTGGTCTTTGGGCATAAACAGCCCAAAAATTCAAAAATAATCAAATTTAGACACTGTATGTAAAAACGGCCAGCATAACAGCATAAAATCCCAAACCCTCATCCTAAAAAATAGGGAAATGTTTGTACATGCCCAACTGGGTAGAACTGACATACAAAAATAGAGGGGAACACTAGTTCTGAGCCTCCAAACAAATGGTTACCAAAAATAGAAGCAGAAAATTAGGAAAGCCCTACCTCACAGCCAAAAGGGAAAAACAAGAATCTAAACCATAAAATAAATATCTCACAGAAGTAGCTGAAAATTATGGCAATCCAAGATTTCTCCGAGCTAGATCCAACGAGCCCAACCTTGCGATGATCCCACGCCTGTAGCTCCCACAATGAACAAAACAATAAATCTTCATGAAGAGGATTTTGGGTTTTACTCTCCAACTTTCTAATTCAAAAGTGAAAAGTGAGGAATTAAATTCCTTTTTGGATACTTATTCACTTTTCGAGTGAATAATCAATTAGGGCAAATAACCAGCCAATCTAGTTAAACCTCGAATCGACTCAAATGAAAATAGGCTATTCCTATAAATAGGAATTCATCTATGGCAAAGCTGCTAGAAATTAAAATAAATCAATTAAAAAGCCTAAAAATCCAAAAACACGTAAATCTCCTTAACAACTTTCACAACAATGCGAGCCTCTAAATGCACAGACACGCTTACTGGTCTAATCACATAATACAAATGAGTTCGGATTTAATAATCACTAAAAGGTTTAAATTAAACATTTAATTAAGGATACGTCAACCATATAAGGATGACATTGGTAAAATATGAATGGCTGAATCACTAACTCCATGTGCCACTATCAAGGATATAAATCCTACACACTAAACAACATGATAAAGTGCAATTGCATATAATAACATAGTCAAAGCAATAAATGCATTAAATCACCTAATTTAACCATTTACTTAATTATATTAAAATAATCTATTTATGTCACTCATGTTTGCATAAAGCATAACAACACAAGAATGAAGTAAATAACCATAGCATTAAATCCATCACCTAACATAGTTAGAGGTATGTCCAAATACTAGATATCATCATAAAACAAACTGTCATCTCAAAATGGCATCGTCCTGCAATATGATTAATTGAATAGCATAGTAGTCTAATATCTATGATACTAAAATCAAAGTATAACATCTGACCCTCAAGTTGTCTCAAATGTAAAACATCACATAAGAATAGATATCTCTCAAATCAAAATAAAACAAGGTAAATGTCCATAGCACATAACCAAATAATCACACATGAAAAATCCATTTCTAATTACTTAAGCATTTAATAATGATTGATTATAGAATCAACAAATAAGACACTTAAAACACATAAGCAAACATAGTCATAAACATGACTAACCATTGCTACAAGAACCTAGTCCAGTGTAGCATGGTAATAGTACATAGTGCAATCTCTGCACACATCTCAGGGTAATCATAGAACAACCTCATGATACCACATCGATCCTGGTAACCATTGGCACAAATCTCAGTGAACCATCAATCACAATCTCATAGATCAAAAAAAAGCATAATCAAAGCAACTGATACAGAAACATAAATCCAAACACCTCAATGGTGTAGACCACTCAAGGTTACAATCATGATCCCATCACAATAAAATATCAACAAGGTTGCATCCATCAGGATGACTTACAGAAGTCAAATGGGAGAGGCACTACGTAGTAAGGAAATGAATTAGAAGGATAAGAAAAATATCCTTGTGGAGTGTTAGTAAACAAATTGTCCTTCAAGAGAATGTGTGGAAATCCGACCCTAAATGCCCAAATGAAAGAACAAATTGACACCAACAATTGGACAAGTTATCATTGGATTGATAACTTTCCTCTGAATTTTATCGGGTACAGCTCCCCGTATATGATTTACAATGAATTAAAATATGGATGCTTTTAACCTGAAAGCACAAAAGGATTACAAACATCTACTTGTATGTACAAAGTAGATGCGGAAACTAGGATTATTGAAAAGAAAAGAAAAAAAGCAAAGAACATTAGATGACACAAAGTTCACATGCACAAATGCTACATTACAAAGTAAACATGAGAAAATGTCTTCCGTTCTCTTCAGAGAATTGAAAATCAAAGCTTTTAAAGATATTTGAACTGATAATGTAACAAGAAAACAACGATATTGAAATGTAATTAAGAGAAAATTGAACATGACACAAAGTTCATAATCAGTGGAGGGAAAATACACCATAATCAAAGTTCTAAAATACTTAACCCTCAATCTTCCTTCCCTGACTACAAAAGATCACAAAGTATCTTGTGCACATTACAACCAAACCACTATTTTAAGAAAGATAGAAACTCCTTTCACAATATTACATCAGCTATCAAAATCCTATCTCTATCTCAGACACACAGTTCTGGAAAATAAAAATAGCCCCTGCTCTGCCTCTCACAACCTCTCAAGAAAATGGAATGATATTTGCAAAATCCCCTCCCTGGCTGAAGCCCAAAGTCTACAGTCTGGAAGCCGAAAGAATGGAACCCCCTGTCTTGTCTTTCTTTGCTCCTTTTATCCTTTCCTATGGTTGATTCCCCTTTCCATTTTTGCATAACTGATTCTTTTTTAAAATCCTCTTTTCATATTCCCAAAGAATTTATTTTCCTTCCATCAGTTTTCCTTGATAAACTTTATTTAAAGTTTATGTTTTTCCCACTACTCTGATGATTTCTCAACTTTTATCTCTGCAAGGTCAAATCATCTAAAGTTATTTGAAACTAATTCTTGAAATTGCTCCCTTTTTACTACTTGATTGTCATCGACTTTTCCCATCATCATATGATATTTAAATATCATTCCCCACTAATGATGATATAATGTTTATAAAACATTATAATATTGTTCGCTTCTTTCTAAATTTCTATCCACGACACCTGTCGAATGGCTCTTCAGATCTTGATTAACAATTTCCCAATTTTATGACCTTTGTAATCGATAAATTTACATCTCATGATCTGACGATGTTCCAATAATGATAATTATCGGCCTTTGGTGCTTGGGTAATAGGATCAAACTCTCTTACCTTCTAAAGATGCTCTATCTTTATTATCAATTTTAATGCAAGCACATTGCTCAACCTATGATATCCCGATATACATTTGGAGTAACAGGAATATACTCAAGAAACTGAGCTTTTCTGTATATGTTCTTTGAAACAAGCTTGAACTTAACAGGCAGATACGACCAAGCTGTATTTCCCAAATCTATTTGGTAAAATTTGTACCATTTCCATTATTAGAAAAGACCATATAAACCGAGTCTCTTGATATCTTTGGAATATTCAAAGAGCTAAGTCTCTTTCCTTCAACCATTGGTGAGCAACATAACTTATCAATTTCCCTCAAATTTTCCATGATTTATAAGATCACCCCTCATGACTGTGTGGCCATTATATTTATTTCTACTTCCACCTATAGCCTTTCAAGCTTATCATAATGTTATCACCTGTGAAAAAGCTGGTGGGCTATTATGAGAGTAACCCGATATTCATTAAAAGTGAGCTCAGCTTCCTGTCACCATTACATCTGTTATAATGACATTGTGTGTTTGAGTGCTCCAACCACACACGTGCGTGAAACACCAATCTATGACTTCTATGACTTGTAGCATCATCAAATTTGTACCCTTTACCGATCGAACAACTTGACTAATCATTTTCATGCATATTTTATACATCGGGTTCAATGAATGCCTTGCACTTTTGTCTATCATGGCTTGATAATGTATTTAATACTGCCATCATCACAGTTTTCTAATCTTAATCTATGAAGACCATGATTAACTTTAATGAGATACCTGGACTGGTTTGATCTTGGGAGAAACTCATCAAGTCATTCTAAACACAAATTGAAATGTCCCTCTAAAGCAATGAAATGTGACTTGAACCGCGGATTGTTGAACTCAAGCGAGTCAGAAATAAACCTTTGAATCTGAACCATTTAATTAGGACTGAGCTTGAAAACTCAAAATAGCCCTGAATTGGAAATTGCAAACTACATTTTTGAACGTGAATAATGAAAACAGATAGAATTCTAAGCTTTTCTAAGCTTGCCAATCTGCATTTTGAACTACTTCGAGCTATCGAACCATTTTGAACCAATGAAAAGAATTCTAAAGATCCATTATGATGGAATTTTATTCTTTAGTTGAGGAGAATCTCAAAACTAAGATCTCTAAATTTCTACACTGAACCATTGAATCTAGCAATTTGAGCCTTGACCTGAATCTCCATGAATTACTTTGAACTGACGAACTACTTTGAACTACTTTGAACTTCAATTCAAAGTGGTTCAAAGAGGTTCAACCTCTGAAACTGAAAGTTTAAAAATTGAGACCACCTTGGGTACTAACATGGAGCTAAAAAGATATATTTAATAAGGAAGGATCAAATAAAAGTCAAAACATAGACCTATAATTAGAATTTAGTTGCATTATAAATTAGGTCATCTCATTATCACTCTCTAACCATTGTACTAGTGATCTAAATCTCTTAATAGAGTTATCTTAATAGTTATTTGTAAATCCTCTAACAAGGTGGTAGTTCTATTGAATTTTTTAAAGACCTCTAACAAGACTAAACCTAATAGGGTGATTAAATCTTTTAACAAATTCACACCGAACAACATGTTTTGTAACCTTTAATAGGGTTGGATCCTAACAGAGATCACTTCAAAAGAGTGAAAATAATAACTAGTTGTAATTGGTAGTTTTTCCTGAATTGGGTTTCCACATTAAATCCTGGTGTCAAATGTGTTCATGGTATTTTCTTTTATGTGTTTGCATCTAAGCTGAAGTAATGGTGTGTTTGCATATTTAGCATTTACCAAGTTACAACATTTTATGTGTGTTTGCCAAGCATCAATAGTATTCAATTTTTAGAGTTTATTTTGTACTAACATTTAAAGGGATCTGGGATTTATTTTTGTGGTAAGTGATTCACCCCCCTCCTCTCTTAGTTACTCCTCTTATATTTCTAACAATTGGTATCAGAGATTTTGATACTTGTAGAGAAGGTTTCAAGGACCTAAGCTAAATATCAAAATGTCTTACAGAAGAGAGATTCCCAAGTTGAACAAAGATAATTTTTTAGCATGGCAAGGACTTATGAGGTTACATTTGGCTACCATCAGTGATTTAGGTTATAAATATCTTGATTCTAAGTAAAAAACTCTCACTAGAATATTACCAATGGAAGATATTGCTGAAAAGAAGAATCATAACATCATGATGATTGATATTGCATCTACTCTCAGTTATGTCAAATTTGATGAAGTAAAAGATTACAAAATAGCTCATGAAATATGGACCAAACTAAAAGACATTTATGGAGGAGATGAAAATGTAATAAGAGCTAAGGATGAAAGTCTAAGAGGTCATTTTCATTAGATGAAAATGAGAGAAGATGAGAACATTGCAAAATATGTGGAAAGAATCAAAGCAAGTGTGAGCACAGTCAAAGCATCTAGAGGAGACATTCAAGAAAAAATAGTTGTAAGATAGGTACTTATAACTCTTCTTCCTATTTATGCAATTAGAGTATCTTTATACAATTAGAGTATCTTCTATTCAAGAGATGAGATGTGATCCAAATAATAATATATATTTGGATGCTCTAGTTGGAAGATTAACAACTTTTGAATTAGATAATATTGATAACTATGTTCCTAGCTCAAAAGGTATTGAGTCTACATTTGAAGCTAAACACTCACTCAAGAAAAAGAGTAAGAAATCAAAGTCTAGTCAATTAGGAAGTGAAGAAGAAGAAACAAAAGAAAGCTCAAATGGTGATGTTGAAGCTTTTGAAGCCCTACCTACAAGAAAGTATTCCAAAGGCAGAGGAAAGTACAAAGGTAAAGTTGCACTGATCTACTTTTCTTGTGAAGAAGTTGGTCACATTGTTGCAAGGTGTCCAAAAAAAGAAAACAAAGATGAAAACAAAAGGAATAAGCACAAAGAAAAGAAAGATTTCAAGAACTACAAGAAATACAAGGACAAAGGTAAGAAATCTTGTTTTATAGCTAAAGATTCTGATAATAGTGAAGATAAAATGCTATATATTGTAGTAAAAGATGAATCTGATGATGAAGGAGACAAAATGACACTTATCTCTCATGTTAGAAAAAATGATACATGGATTTTTGATAGTGGCTATTCATATCATTTGACTGGAGACAAAACAAAATTTGAGCACATGGAATATTATGATGGAGGTAGTGTGAGATTTGGAAACAATGAACCTTGTACCATAAAAGGAAAAGGATGTATTTCTTTGACAAAGGAACTTGTATGTGACAATGCTTATTTGGTTGAAGGATTAAAGCATAATCTACTAAGTGCAACACAATTGAATAACATAGGATTCAAGGTAGAATTCATGGATGGAAAGGCCAAACTACTAGATGGTAAAGGAAATCTAGTTGTATCTAGAAAGCAAACAAAAGATAATTTATTTTATCTTGATCTCGTTGAATGTTCATGTTTTATTAGAAGAAAGCTAGTTATGACACAAAAGATTATGTCATGTAAACTTTGATAATCTTGTTAAGATAAGAAAACATAAAAGAGTAAGAGGTATTCCTAGTTTTAAGAAGCCTAATATGGGTCTATGCAAAAATTACCAAATTGGTAAGATGGGAAAGACTAGATTAAAAAGCAAGAACTATTAGTCAGAGGAATTCTTAGAACTTGTGCATGCTGACTTATGTGGATCTATTGAAATAGAGAGTTACAGTGGAGAAATTTTTTTTATTCTTTTTGCTAATGATAATTCTAGAATGATGTAAAGTATCTATATGAATAATCAAAAGCTTTTCAAAAATTCAAGTGGTATCTAGCAAGAGTAGAAAAATAAACTGGAAAGAGATTGAAACTTTTAAGATCAAACGGAGGTGGTGAATTCATCTCTAATGAATCCAATAATTTCTAAATTGAAAGAAGGATCAAAATACAAGTATCAACCCTTAGTACACCTCAGCAGAATAGTATAGCTGAAAGAAGAAATAGATCCATCATGGATTGTGCAAGAACATTGATGATTGAAAAGAAAATTGCAATCAAATACTAGAAGGAAGCTACCAACATTGTAGTTCATACCTTGAAGAGAGTATAGTTGAAGAAATATTCAAATCAAACTCCTTATCAACTATGGTATGGCTAAAAACCTAATGTAAGTTACTTAAAAGTATTTGGTAGAAAATGTTATATCTTGAAATAATCTAGAAAAGAAAAATTTGATGTCAAAGGTGATGAAGGCATATTTTTAGGATACTCTTGCAGAAGTAAAGCATACAAATGTCTGAATTTGTCTACTCATAAAATCATAGAAAGTGCACATGTGAGAATTGATGAGTTTGCTAAAAAGAGTGAAGAAGAAAAAAATAAAGAGTCAAAGGATTACAAAAAAATTGTTTACTATGAACCTAATACCTTGCCAAATATATTTGAGAGAAGGGAAGCTTCACCCCTTGAGTCCCCAAAATCTCCAATAGTTACTGAGTTGTAGATAGTGTAACCCAAGTCACAGTCTAAAGGACCCAAGTTGTAGTCAAAGGTTATCGAGCTAGTTCAAACTAAGTCTGATGGACCTGAGTCATAGACAGTGGGACCCAAGCTAGATATTGAAGTTCATGATGAAAATAATGGAACTTGTTCTGAATCCAAAGAACCTATGTTAGCAAGATATGTTAGAAGGCATCATGCACCTAATCAAATTATTGGAGACAAATCTGATGGAACAATGACAAGGAGAAAAATTAAAAGGTACATGTTTAATTGTTGAATTTGAACTTTGAAATGTTAAAGATGCTCTAGATAATGAAAATTGGGTTGAAGCAATGAATGAAGGAATTGAACAAATAGAGAACAAAAAAATATGGACTCTTATTCCTAGACCCAAGGATTAAAATGTAATTGGCACAAAGTGGATGTTTAGAAACAAGCTAAATGAAGATGGAAAAGTTTTCAAAAGCAAAGCAAGATTGGTGTACAAAGGCTATTCTCAAGAAGAAGGTTTTGATTGTGGTGAAACTTTTTCTCCTGTTGCAAGATTAGAAGGTGTTAGAACTCTGCTAGCATATGCAACACACAGAGGATTTAAAGCATATCAAATGGATGGAATTCTTGATGAGGAAGTCTACATTGAACAACCAAAAGATTTTGTAGATCCTACTCGAAGAGACATGGTCTACAAATTACACAAAGAATTATATTGTCTCAAGCAAGCTCCTTGAGCTTGGTATGAAAGACTTCATAATTACTTGATGCAGATTGGCTTTCAAAGAACAAATGATAATAGTAGTCTATGTATCAAAGAAGGACTAGACAAGAATATTTTTTTGACATAAGTATTTTTTGATGATACATTATTCACAAGAAATGATGACTTATGCAAGGCATTTTCAAAAGAAATGAGTAAAGAATTTGAGATGTCTATGTTTGGAGAAATAAAATTCTGTGTTGGATTACAGATTCAATTGAACAAAAATGGTATATACATTACTCAATCCAAATACATCGAGGAGATAATAAAGAAATTTGGAATGAAAATTCATGACTAGTTGGAACCCCTATGTCTACTAGACATAAGATTTTCAAAAATGATGATTCAAAAGAGGTAGATTAGACCACATATAGATCATTGATTGGAAAATTGTAGTATGTAGTGTATACAAGGTGTTGGTGGTTTGAAACATCACGATTTCAAATTACCTTGATGAGAATAAGATATGTCTAGGGGAAGCTACTTCCCATCCTTAACATATATTTTGAGACACTAGGCCAACTATAAAGCTAACCCCTTCTTCTACTTCAGGCTCTACAAAACCTAGGTGGGTGGACCTAAAGATTCTTTATATGATACCAGTTGTCAAAAGCATACACTAAACCTATTAATAGCAAATGAAACCCTTATATCTTCTAACACTTATGCAATAAAATATGAATGAAATAGCTACAAATAATAACCTATGAACCCATAAACTAAGTGAGGGTTAATTCCTTTCAGCCCACTACAAAATATGAAAAACTGAATTGATTTGATTAAAATGATTTGTGCAAATGAACGTCATCTCAACTTGCATCTAATTTAGTGATCAGTACCTTATTCATTGCAACATAGAGTCACTACCATTAGGATGACCTAACTTGATTGCCTTACAATTAAGTTTATCAATTGAGATCCCCAAACTCTATTCTTACTAGCATCTGCTCCATACACCCCAAAACCCTATCAAATCATTGAAGCATTTACTTAACTCTTTGAATTAAAAGCAACAACAAGTCTAACATACAACTCATCCAAGTTTTCTTAAATTAAATAAACCTTATTCATTCAATCAAAAAGTTAACAACATATAAAAAATTAGGAGACAAAATAAGAGAACACAAATGATTCATTGTAAATCTCCTTTTATATTTATCCTTGGAAAGACTGAATACATTAACTAGCAACACTAAATGAAACTCAAGATATATTACATGATCTATCATCAATTTTTATTATCTTAGAGAAAAAATACATGAAATGAACCTAGAAACATGCATAAGAATGAATTTGTGGCCTTCACAACTAGAGCTCTACTCAATAGACAAGAAGTAAAACCAACCAACAACCTCTTCAAAGAAAGAAGAAAGGAAAGATATAGAAAAAGAATGAATTCCTAGATATGCTCTACAACCACTACGTATCCACTTTGAAAACTTCTCCAGGAAGTTAAAAACATCTCTCTAATCTCTCCCAACAATTGGCAAATCAAATCCTCACTCATTTTGCCTCCAAAGTTGAAAATATCCTCAGCATTTGATGGAAAACATAACTAATTTGGTAGGAAAAAATTAACAAATTTTCCACTAAATCTACATCAAATTGCTAATTAGAAACCAAATACTTTAACTAGGATAAAAATATCACATGTTGGAACAATCAAACATGCCAAGTGTCACCACAACTGATATTTTCAATTGAAACACCTATCAAAAACCATGAATTCATAAGAATTTCAAATCCCCCTGTAGCATGCACCAGTGACCACCTATGCAAAAAAAAACTCCAGAATTAGAAATTTCATCTTTTGCCAATTCCAACAATATATTAG
Source organism: Cupressus sempervirens (assembly GCA_028749045.1). Lineage (NCBI taxonomy): Eukaryota > Viridiplantae > Streptophyta > Pinopsida > Cupressales > Cupressaceae > Cupressus > Cupressus sempervirens. Next base: position 497,113,434 of record CM053793.1, on the reverse strand, counting down.
AGTCCATATTTTAGGAAAAAAATGTCCCCTTAATAGCCATTCAAAGTTTCAAGCTCCAACTTTAGTTTTTCACATTAAAATGCAAAATATTTTTAAAAATTTTTAATGCACTATAGTATAAACTAAAGGTTGTAAAATTATAACCTTGTTTTTTGCCATGAATGCCTGTTTCAAATAATTGAATGAAATATTAAAACAAATAATATTTAATTAATCTTCTAGTCTACTTGGGTGCCAAATGTGTGCCACATGGCACCATACCATTGGTCTGACTTTGACACCTCATCACCACATGTCCTCACTCAATTCACCCACACTACCACGTTAGTGCCAAATCATCTATCTCATCATGACCACCTTAGCTGATTGCCATATCACTATACTTATTGTTTGAGCATCTTTGTTTGGTGACACAATGACCATCATCCAATGGGGCCACATGTCACCATCCTTTGCCTCATTAAAATCTTTCATTTCCTTGATTTATGTGTTCATTCAAAATTTCTTTGGTCTTTGTACCTAGCTATCTTAGTCATCTATGGTGGGGCCTTTCACATGGGTTAGTGGCTTTCAAAAGGGTCATGTCTTTTAGACATTTAACCCTCCAACTAATCATGCATTTAAATGCATTGAAGATTTAGAATACATTAAATGTGGGATAATGAATTTTCATTACCTTTGCATCAACTATTCCCTTATCTATGTTCCTCTGTGAGTGGATAGAGCATGTAATTTGAAGTGGGTACCCCACAAACTATCAATGCTCTCTGTAGATTCTTGTTCATTATGGAGCTCTTCCTTCTTCCTACTAAGCTGTGGATGGCTTGCAAGTCACCTCCAAAGCCATGGACTACAACATTAATGACACCTCTCATTGATTTCCTTACTTCTTGTGGACCTTTGTAGATCACCCTTCATTTCTACTATCTTTCATGGGGATCTCTACTCCATCCCACTACTCCCATGGTTTCTTCTTGGGCTTGTAGATCTACTCTACCTTCACTCTCCATTTGCATGAAGCTTCTCTATTTCCATGTCCATCCTCTTTTGTGTTGTGAGTGTCTTGTCTAGCATGCCATGCATTGTTCATGGAACTCCAACCTTCTGTCATGGATGTGCCTTGTCCTTCTAATGGTGTCTCTTGCATGTGCTCTCCTCCATTTCAGTGGCTCCATTCCTATTTTCTTCATTTCATAAAATCTTGAGACTTGGAACTTTGGATGTGATATACTGCCCCAAGTTCACATGATTCACCATTTGGCACCTAGGAAGATTGACAACATAACCAATCTTCTCTTTTGGAGTCCTTAAAAGCTCAAAGTAGTCATTGGAAATTAATATATGCCTTGGTCATATGAAGTCTAACATTAGTAACTATAGCAAGACATGACCAACACAACAAAGAATATTCACATCCCTTGAAAACCAACCTACACCGTCAAAACTTTGTGCCATTGGCACAACATCAAAAATAGAAATAGAACCTTGTGAAGGGTGGAATACTAAAATTCAACAGAGTGTAGCTAGAATTCTCACACTTCCATTTGTATCAATACATTTGAAGTAACTTGAATGCATTGCTTAGATCCTTCAAGGCTATAATCCACATTTTCCTTTCATCCCAAAAGAAGAATATAACTAAATTTTTATCATTGCAAACATTGCAACCTCTAAATGCATCTTTCAATACCCAAACATCTTAACAATCTCATGGGAGTCAATCGGGCCCTAGAGTGGGTCTAACTAAAAAAATTTGTTTTCGAACAACTAACATGTCAAACCGATCTGTTGCACATCTAGTGTTGATCAAGATCAAAATCAATAATTGAAACATCATGTACAACTCATTACACATCTCCTCTGCATCTTATCAATTTCATGCCAAGGGATCCTTTGATTGGTTTCAAAAATTGACAAAAACACGTCTAGGATCTAAAATTAGACATACTAATCCTTTGTTCATAATTCACTTACCTTGTCAAAATTTTGTCTCGTGATGAATTCTTAGTCAAAAGATATTGATTGTCAAATTTTCTCTCTCAAAACTACCTAGAAGCAAACATGTTAGAAAATAATAAATTGTGTTCTATTTTGACTTTGAAAACTAGGTAAACATATACTTGGAGGCATGAAAACTGGGGAATTAGTTCACTATCATGAGCAAAATATAAATCTACAATTAGGGCTCATGATGAATAATGGGGTGAATTTGGTGAGTGGTCAAAGTGGGCTACCCAGAATTGCAGGACTGGAAACATTGGCAAAAAAATGATTTTTGCAAATGGAATGGACCTGGGAAAGTGTGTAGACAGATGCATTATAATTTTCAAATTAGCACACTTAAAGAATTTTTAGAGTAAAACACAATGACACAATCTATTTGATCTCACCTATCATAGATCTAGAGATATAACATCACAAACAAGGGTACCGACCAATATGCATTTCTTAACACTAGTAAAACTTTACAAATTGCATTTGGAATTGCATTCTAAAACTCATCAAATAGATTCACCATAAGCTAGAAATTGTAACATAGCAAGTCTCTAACCTCTATAATGCTACATAAAAGGAATTTTCTCATTTTGGTCAACTATGTCAAAGTTATAGCAAGCCAAATAGGGCCTCCCAAAACTATGAAAAATTTGCATCAGCATGACAACAATAAATGACAAACTTTGAGGGATTCAAAACCTAGTCAAAACACATTGAAATGACTCAAAATATAAAATATAAGTTTCTTGATATGGATATTAAACACTCCCAAAGTAGTGATTTATAAAACATTATTGGGTTTGAAATATTCAAATGCAAACTAGGCCTCCTATCGCTATTTGACACAGGCAAAAATATAGATTTGGATATTGCTCAAAATGGAATTTCACAAATCAATGGAATGGCAATTTATCTTTATGGGATGAGTGGATATACTAAATTCAAGGTGTTAGAAACATTAAACACCTCTTAGGCCTCAAAAAGACAACTGAGTACACATGTATTAAAAAGCACTTACAGGGCTTGATTTTCTGAATGGAACTCAAAATTGAGGCTTCAATTTTGAGTCCCAACATAAGGCCTGATATTGCATTAGTAGTTGGTATGGTGGGAAGATTCTTAGAAAATCTTAGAGAAAAACACATGATGGAAATCAAGAGAATCATGAGATATCTTAAAGGTGCTAAAGACTATGGCTTGTGGTACAAACTTGGAGGCAATTTTGACTTAAAGTTATTCCTTGATGTTGATTGGGTAGGAAGTATTGATTATAGGAAGAGCAGTAGTGGAGGAGCATTCTTTCTTGGTAAAAGATTAGCGTCTTAAAAAAGCAAGAAAGAAAACTTCATCTCTCAATCCATAGCAGAGACAAAATAGGTGGCACCAACAATTAATTGTTCTAACATTGTTTGGTTCACATAACTATTGGAAGGAATGAAGATAGAGATCAAAGATCTAGTAGTCATATACTATGATAACACTAGTGCAATCAATATATCAAAGAATCTAGTGATACATAACAAAACAAAGCATATTGCAATAAAATATCACTTCTTAAGAGAATTGGTGCAAGCTAAAGAAGTCAGATTGGAATATGTGAACACAAAATGATAGATTGCAAACATATTCACCAATACATTAGCTAAGGATAAATTTATATATCTAAGAGGTAAGCTAGGGGTCATTCCCCTATCTGAAGCTCACTAAATGAAGTTTAGTGATGCATCAACTAGAACCTATTGAAGAGTAATCAGTTGGTGCAGTATTCACAAAGGCATAGTGCAAATGAATCAATACTTAAGGTACATTGATATTAATAGATTTTTTGTCTTTGGCATTATTTATTGTCATATCTAATAAGATATTTTATTTATAATGAAGGAGAAGTTTCCTATAAGAGGGAGAAATGTTCTATCATAGAAATATCAAAGAGGGAGAATGAATTTGGTAGAAGTTGTTGTAGACAAAAGTCTTCTGACAGAGGGAGAAACTGAAGGCAGAAGGAGTTCATACTGATAGAGAAAATTCTAATAGATGTGAATCAAAATGAAACTAAGGATATGCTCCTCACTTTATTCTTGTTCCAAAAATTTCATTATGTTATGACATGTTGTGTTGCCATCAATGCCAAAGAGGGCAATTTTTTGATACAATTGATTAATTGTGTATTGTCTTTGATGTTACACAAATTTCATATAATTATCAATCAGTGCGTGCCTAGCTCACTCCGGTAGTGAAGATATTTTTTTGTGTCTATTAATCATTCCTGTGTTTGCCTAGTTCAAAAGGTAGTGTCTACTAAGTTTTCTTAGTGCCAAAGGAAAGTTTATACAAGATGAGTGTTAATTGAGCTCACTCAGTTAATAAAGGAAATGTTGGATGGAACTAGTGTTAACTGAGCTCACTTGGTTACTAAAGGATCTTCACAAATATGCAATGTTAACTAAGTTCACCTGGTTAACATAGAAAAATCATTTTTGAGTTAGTGTCTACCAAGTAGGGTTGGCTAATGAAGGATTTTCTTATTTTGGCACATTGAGTCTAATTGATTTATCTATTGGTTCTAGCCGAGTGAGATGATGAATATTAGTTATTCTAAGTTGTATATGAGTTGACTTGAAAATATGAATGATATAAGGTCAAGTTGATAATTTGAAAGTGTGTAAGAGTGTGAATGCATGGAAGATTTTGAAGATCTAATGGTGTTGTAAGGAAGCAAATTAGAAGGATAAGTAGAATATTTTTGTAGAGATGAAAAGATATACTTGATCAAGAAGGATCAAGTACAAGCTAGAATAGAGATCTATAATTAGTAATTCAATTGCATCATAAATTAGGTCATCTCATTGTTACTCTCTAACCATCATAGCAATGATCTAAATCTATTAACAAAGTTGGCTTAACAATTATTTTTAAATCCTCTAATAAGGTGGTAGTTTTATTGAATTGTCTAAAGTCCTCTAACAAGGCCACTCCTAATAAAGTGATTAAATCCTTTAATAGGGTCACACTTAACAGTGTGTTTTGTAACTTTTAACAAGGTTGGCTCCTCTTAAGGCTCACTTTAGAAGAGTGAAAATAGTAACTAATTACAATTGGTGGTTTTTCCCAAATTGAGTATTTACCAAGTTACAACATTTTATGTGTGTTGGTCAAGCATCAACAGTATTCAAATTTTAGAGTTCATTTTGTACTAACATCTAAAGGGATCTAGGATTATTTTTTTGTGGTAATTGATTCACCTCTCCCCTCTTAGTTACTCCTTTTATATTTAAAACAAACATATATCATATGTTTGTGCATGAGTATCTTGTTGTGGTTTATATTTATATTGCTCACATGGTTGAGTTTTATTATGGTTGATAATTATGATAATAGTTGGATAACTAATTCACCCCCCACTCTCTCAATTATATTGGTGGATTATATATTCTAATAATTGGTATCAGAGCATCAGGTCCTTGAAGAGAAAGATTATTAGCTTTCAAAAATCAATGGAAAATATTTTTAGAAAGGATAGTCCTAAATTTGATGGGGTCAACTATGATAGTTGGAAGGATAAGATGAAAACTCATTATTTTTGTGTGGGTCCAGGTTATTGGATTTTGACAAAAGGTAAGAAAGAAATTGTAAAAGATGAAAATCTTGAAGAATGTAGTGAAGTAGAAAGAGATCTATTTATGTGTAATATATAGGTCAAAGAAACCATACTATTAGCCCTTCTTGAGAATGAATACAATCAGGTAATGTCTCTATTAACATCTTATTAGATTCAAAAATCTTTAGAATATACTTTTGAAGACTATAAGAATACGAAGAGAATAAGATTTTAGAATTGTATATGTGCATTTCAAGATGCTAAAATGATGGAAGATGAATATGTAAGAAGCTATGTTGGTAGAATATCTAATATTGTTTCAAGAATCAAATCATATGGTGGATCCAAGGAAGAAGATGAAGTTGTATGGAAGATCTTGAAAACTTTGACACCACCATTCAAGCAAGTAGCCTAGATGATTGAATGACTAATACCTTGTACTAAGAAGTTTACCAAATAATCCTTGCTTGGAATATTGGACTCAAAATTTTTAGGTCTAAGATAGTCTTGAGAATTGACAAGAGTTGAAACAACTTTCAGTGCTTTAAGTGTTTGGCCTAATTTGACCAGAACATCTAGCACACATGGAGATTTTGCTAGTAGAAGTAGAACCATATTTGATGAAGATAACATTGAAGAAGGTATAGCCCTTCTTGTAAGAAGAGAACTAGATGGTAAGAATATTTTTAAATGTTGGACTTGTAATGAGTTTGGTCATTATGCATCTAAATATCCTAAAAGAGAAAAAATGTATAAGGGAAAGTTTAAACCTAGAAGACTTAGAAATTGTCTATATGCAAATGAAGATGAGAAATTTGATGAAAAAGTTCAGATTGAAAGTGATGATGGGCTAGGATTCATATCCATTAAGGAAAATTATCTTGACATAGAAATTAGAGAGGAAAAAGCTCTAGTTTCTCAAGTTGAAAAGAAATCCGATAAATTAATAGATACTATTTTTTCAAATCACATAATTGGTGATATGAAAAAAATTGTTAAATTTAGGAATCATTATGGAAGTATGGTTAGAGTTGGTAATAGGGATAGGGTATATTACTCTTGATGGAAGGCCTAACTCTGATGATGTTTACTTTGTTAATGGATTAAAGCATAACTTGTTGAGTGTTGGATAGTTGGTAGATAAAGGTTGTGTATTTCAATTCACAGAGAAGATTTTCATTATCAAAGAAAAAGATGGTAAACTAACTAGAATAGGAAAATGGTCTAGAGGTAATGTATTTCAGTTGAATCCTAATAAAATAACATATTTCACTGATAAAGTGGATAATAATTGGCTATGGCATAGGAGGTTTTGTCATATAAATTTTGTTAACATTGTGAAGGTAAGTAGTACATTTTTAGTTAGAGATCTTTCTAAGATAATAAAGCCTACTAATATTGTTTACAAAGAATGTATCTTTGCTAAGAAGAAAAAGGTATCATTTCCTATGAAGAAGTTCAATACTATAGAGGAGTTGGAGATTGTTCACATAGATTTGAGTGGTCCCTCTAGAACAAGAGGATTATATATATAAAGGTATTTCATAATTTTTGCTGATGATTTCACTAGAATGATGTGGGTTGCATTCCTTAAAGAAAAGTCTAAAGCATTTGATAAGTTTAAGATATTTAAGAATAGAGTTGAGAATGAATCTGCTCTTAAGATAAAATGTTTGAGATCAAATAGAGGAGGAGACTTTACCTATAGAGAGTTTATCATGTTTTGTGAAGAGAATGGAATCAAGAGATAAGTGTCTTCACCCAAGACACTTGAGTAGAATGGGATTGTTGAAAGAAGAAATAGATCAGTAGTAGAGGTAGCAAGAGAAATGATGTTTGAAAATGATGTATCCAAGACATTTTGGAGAGAAGCAATCAATATAATAGTATACACTATGAATAGAGTACATATTAGAAAAGGTATGAATAAAATTCTATATGAATTATGGTTTTCTCATTCACCCCTAGTAAATTATTTTAGGATATTTGAAATAAAATGTTATATAAAGAGAGATGATGATATTAGTAAGTTTCATCCAAGAAGTGATGAAGGTATGTTTCTTGGTTATTCATTGACAAATAAATATTACAGATGTTTTAGCCATAGAACTAAGACTATAGTTGAATGCGCAAATGTAAAAGTTGATGAAAAGTTAAAAATTAAGAAAAAGATAATGTATTAAAATTCAAATAAAGAAGAGGATAAAACTAAAATTGTTAGACATAATGTAGAATTTTTCTTTGAGACTAACAATGATATGCAGAATGGTGTGCAAATTATTGAGCAAAGTAGAGAACAGAGATCTAAACTAAGAGAAAAGATAATAGGAATTTGACAAAGAATCACCCTTAGAGCAGATAATTGGAAGTAAAGACAAAGGAGTGATGACAAGAAACACAGTGATTGAAGAGATATGTTTGATTTTTCAAGTTGAACCTAAGAGTGTAGATGAATCTTGTAAGGATGGTCATTTGATTCAAGAAATGAAAGAAGAATAATATTAGACTATGAATAAAAACACATGGGAAATAGTTCCAAGGCCTAAAGACAAGAATGTCATTGGAACCAAATGGGTATTCAGGGAGAAGATAAATGAACAAGGGAAGTAGTGAGAATGTTCCTAGCTTATGTAGTGAATAATAAATTCAAAATATATCATATGGATGTCAAACTAGCCTTCCTAAATGGAGGACTTGAAGAAGAGGTATACATTAAGTAGCCTAAAGGTTTCCCTCTCATAGAAGTAAAAATATGGTACGCATATTGAGGAAATCTCTATATGGTCTCACACAAGCACCTAGAACCTAGTATGCAAGGTTAAACAACTAAAGCTTGGATTTGCTAAAGGTACAATAAATAGTAACTAGTACTTGAAAGAAATAGAGAATGGATTGTCAATAATAGAAATATTTGTTGATAACATAATATTTTGAGGTAATTATGAAGTGATCAGTTTTATGAAGAAATGAATAATGAGTTTGAAATGAGTATGATAGAAGGAATGAAGTTCTTCCTAGGTTTGTAGATTGTGCATAATAGTGATGGTATTTTTATTTCACAAGCCAAGTATTTGAAATATTTGTTGAAGAGATTTTTCTTCGAAATTTGTAAGCCTAGTTGTACACCAATAATAAATAGTCACAAGTTATCTAGAAAAGATGAGACACCTACTATTGAGATGAAGAGGTACAAATCCATGATTGGAGGTTTGCAATATCTAACTCATACTAGACCAGATATAGCAATTGCAGTTGGGATTGTAGCTAGATTTAAATATGATCCTAAGGAGTATCATTATGAAATATTAAAAAGGATATTTTGATATTTGAAGGGAGCATTTGATTATGGGATATGGTATGATAGATTCAAAAATTTCACTCTATGTGCATATACTAATGCGGATTGGGCAAGTAGTATGGATGACAAAAAAAAGCACCAGTGGTGGAGCATTCTTTCTTGGAGGAAGATTGGTTTTTTGGCTAAGTAAGAAATAAAATTGTATCTTGTAGAGTAGAGCTAAGGCTGAGTATCTAGCAACAACAAATAATTGTAATCAAGTGATGTGGATGAAGCAGATGCTAAAAGACATTAGGATAGAATTTTTAGAACTTGTTATCATATACTATGATATAAAAGTATAGTGAGTATGTATAAGAATCCTATATCACATTCTAAGACTTAGCATATATCTATTAAGTATCATGTTTTAAGAGAGAAGGTTGTAGAAAAGGAGATCAAATTAGAGAATGTGACTACTAAGGATCATATTATAGATATCTTTATTAAGCCCTTACCTAAAGATACATTTGAGTACTCTAGAGGTATGCTTGGGGTTATGCCCTTGCCTACTTTAGGGTAGATGATGTGGAGATTGCATAAAGTACAAAGCACTATTGTTTGACTAGATTGAATATTGATGCTTCCTATATGGGGGAGTATCTATGATGAGAAGACCCATTAAGGACTCAGTATTTGGTATTAAATATCATCTTTGGACACTTGACCTAGTTATAAACTTGGATTAGACAATTGACATAATGAAGCCTTTGTCATTGATGTCAATGGGGTAGAAAAGTGCATGAAAAAACCCTCTAGTGGAATGCAGGAGAGACAGTTGTACATATCCCTATTAGGGAGATTTAGAAAGATTCATGAATATCTATATGGGGGAGATATACAACATGAAGATAGAGAATAGAGTATTTTTCCAAAGGATTTTAGATTTTATTGATAAAGATGATTTGAAAATATGAAAACAACAATAACAACAATAGAGTATTGTTTGATATTCTTGGAAATTAGATGTTTTTCATCTATGTTGCCATCAATGCCAAAGAGGGAGATTGTTAGCATGAATTTTGACAATATTCCTTTGTGGAAGTATCCTAGGCATTAGAGAGCATTGACATGTTACATTCATGACTATGTCATTGTTATCAACATATCAATAATTTTTTGAAGACTAGTAGAATAGCAAACATAGATCATACTTGTATGGACATCATTTTGATTTATAAGTGAACCGCATTTAAGGACATGTTGTATCCTATGTCTTGATGATGAGGTTACATGCATAGAGTCTAAATTAAAGATGTATGGAATCTACAAGTGATCTACATAGAGTAGCATAGAGACAGAGTGCATGGAAAGAAATTTTTGATGATCCTATTATATCTTCTAGTGGAGATATAATCTGGTGATGCACAGTCAGCCAATGATAGAAGAAAATATTATGGTGATGTTAGAAAATATGAAAACCCTAGTATCACATGTGTAAATTTTTGTATACACTGTGATCTGATAGTGCTATTTTAATTGTGAAATAATTGATTATCTTATTATAATTAATTGGGAAAGCCTCAAGGTTGACTCAAGGAATTATTTTAAACATATGTTATAAAAGAAAGATATCTTCCTTGTTTATAAATGTGTTGAAAAAGTATCAAGTGTAAAAAGGATTACAGTGTTTAGCAAATGCAAGTAAGTGATCCATGGGATTATTGATGCGATGTTTATGATTTGGTAACAAGATCAGAAGGAGCAAGAGTTTGGTTGAAATGACAGAGAAAGAGGAAGGAGCAGTACTATTCAATTCTATTATTCTTCAAGGAATAATATAGAGATTATTTGGATAGTGGGTTCATTGGTGTTGCCCCTAAAGCTATTTGGATAGTGGGTCCATCTGCCTTCTACATCTCCTAAAAGGGTTGACACAACTCCTTACAAGGTTGGAATCTCCTAATAGGGATTCAAAATCTCCTAACATGGACTGATATGTACTGAATATTTTTATAAACCCCTAATAGGGTCCATCCTCTAATAAGAAATATTTATATTAATACATCATCTTGTGGGTACCATCCCCACTAGGGTTTTCCCTTTAATCAAGGGTTTCCCTTGTTAACATATATGGTGTTATTGTGCAAGAGTATCTTGTTGTGGTTTTTGTTTACATTACTCATTGCTCACATGGTTAAATTTTATTAAGGTTGAAAATTGTGATAATAGTTGGATAATTGATTCACCCCCCACCTTGGAATTATATTAGTGGACTATATATTCTAACAAATACACCTCATGGGTATGTGCAAGATCATGGTGTACCAAACTATGGCCTTAAGTGGCAGTGAAAAATCAGCAAATCAGGTTTATGTCAACTTGACACATAATTTTGAAGTGGTTATGGACTTTATATCAAAAATTTGTAACAAAATAATTTGTAGAAAATTGAATGTAGTTTCTAAACTACTAGGCCTTATCAGGAGAAAAAAATAATTGATTGGTCAAAAGTTTGAATTTTAATGCAGTACTAAAAAAATTTCAGGGCGAAAATAAAAATTAGGTGTATGTCTAACCACCTTAATCAAAATCAAATCATAATATTTTTTTAATATAATTATAGATATGAAAACTAGACTCATGCCCGGATGTGACGCATATTTTTTGATATTTTTATTCCAAATAAATAATTAAATATGAATTTTCTACCAAAACTTTTTCGGATTAAAAAAAGTTCCATGTCTAACCACCCTAACTAATAGAAAATTTGATCAAATTTTTCTTTTTTTGTTTTTTTCTTATACTAGGCGAAGTATAGAATGTGACGCAACTTTTAGATTTAAAAAATGTTATACCGTTTGAAAGTTATAGCTATTTTTCATTCAGTATGTCAATCACCACTTTACAAAAATCTTCATTGATAATTAACTAATAAATACTTATCGAACTCAAAATTTGACAGAAATTATATTGATGGAATCTAGAGAGCGATATTAAAAAACCCATTTCGTTTCATTCAATTTCGATCAAAATAACATTGTCAGACGGCTGCCCGAAGTCTGAGTATCACTAAAACTCTCTATAAACACGTCTTTGGGGTTGACCGGGCAGGCTTGGTAAATACCAAGCCTGATGGGATATCCGATATGGCTCAGTAGTCAAATTTCAAAAAAATTCAAATTTTGGAGGGAAATTCGATTTAAACGTTCTAGTTTTTTATTTTTAAATTATTTCACTTATATTAATATGTAAAGGCATATTTTAATATATTATATATATATAATAACGTAATGTAAACATACAAGATATAATCTAGTAATATATAATAATATCTTATGTTAATCATATTACAATCTATAAATATAATATATATTATTATTATTTTTACTAAATATAATAACGTAATTTATATATATATAAAATACGTATTATATATTATTATATTAATATGTATGTTATTAATATATACAATAACGTAATATTTTCATTAAATGTAATATGTATTATATATTATTATATTAATATGTATAATAATATAATATTTATATAACAACGTAATATTTTTATTAAATATAATATATATTATAAATATTATTATATTAATATGTATGTTATTAATATATTTATATAATAACGTAATATTTCATTAAATATAATAATGTAATATGTATATGTATATGTATATATATATATATATTATTATATTGATATGTATATTATTAATATATAAGAGTCAAAGGGGGTCATCGGGTGACCTATAACCCTCTTTGACCCATTAAATGACGGTATATGTCTCTAGGGGTCCTAGGACCCCTAGGGACATATGTCCTCCTTTAACGGGTCAAAGGTGGTCCCTTTGAACCATTAAATGACGACATATGTCCCTAGGACCCCCAGGGACATAGCCGAATCGTTCATATCGGTCAAAGGGGGTCATAGGGTCACTTATGACCCCCTTTGACCCATTAAACGATGACATATGTCTCTAGGGGTCCTAGGACCCCTAGGGACATATTCGAATAGGTATTATGGGTCAAAGGGGGTCATAGGGTGACCTATGACCCTCTTTGACCCATTAAACGATGACATATGTCCCTAGGGGTCCTAGGACCCCTAGGGACATAGTCGAATCGTTCATATGGGTCAAAGGGGGTCATAGGGTGACCTATGACCCCCTTTGACCCATTAAATGATGACATATGTCCCTAGGGGTCCTAGGACCCCCAGAGACATAGTCGAATCATTCATATGGGTCAAAGGGGGTCATAGGGTGACCTATGACCCCCTTTGACCCATTAAACGACGACATATGTCCCTAGGGGTCCTAGGAACTATAGGGACATATTCGAATGGATAATATGGGTCAAAGGGGGTCATACGGTGACCTATGACCTATGACCCACTTTGACCCATTAAACGACGACATATGTCCCTAAGGGTCCTAGGAACTCTAGGGACATATTCGAATTGGTAATATGGGTCAAAGGGGGTAATAAGGTGACCTATGACCCTCTTTGACCCATTAAATGACGACATATGTATTCCAATCATTCATATGGGTCAAAGGGGGTCATAGGGTGACCTATGACCCTCTTTGACCCATTAAATGACGATATATGTCTCTAGGGGTCCTAGGACCCCTAGGAACATATTCGAATGGGTAATATGGGTCAAAGGGGGTCATAGGGTGACCTATGACCCTATCTGACTCATTAAATGACGACATATTTCTCTAGGGATCCTTGGACCCCTAAGGACATATTCGAATTTTTCATATGAGTCAAAGGGGGTCATAGGGTGACCTATGACCCCCTTTGACCCATTAAATGACGACATATGTCCCTAGGGGTCCTAGGACCCCTAGGGACATATTCGAATGGGTAATATGGGTCAAATGGGGTCATAGGGTAACCTATGACCCTCTTTGACCCATTAAACGACGACATATGTCCCTAGGTGTCCTCAGACCCCTAGGGACATATTTGAATCGTTCATATGGGTCAAAGAGGCTCATAGGGTGACCTATGACCTTCTTTGACGCATTAAACGATGACATATGTCCCTAGGGGTCCTCGGACCCCTAGGGACATATTCGAATCATTCATATGGGTCAAAGGGGGTCATAGGGTGACCTATGACTCTCTTTCACCCATTAAACGACGACATATGGTCCTAGGGGACCCCTAGGGACATATTGGAATGGGTAATATGGGTCAAATGGGATCATAGGGTAACCTATGACCCTCTTTGAACCATTAAATGACGACATATGTCTCTAGGGGTCCTAGGACCCCAAGGGACATATTCGAATCGTTCATATGGGTCAAAGGGGGTCATAGGCCTCTTGACCCATTAAACGATGATATATGTCTCTAGGGGTCTTAGGACCCCTAGGGACATATTAGAATGGGTAATATGGGTCAAAGGGGGTGATAGGGAGACCTATGGCCCTCTTTGACCCATTAAACGATGACATATGTCCCTAGGGGTCCTAGGACCCCTAGGGACATATTCGAATGGGTAATATGGGTCAAAGGGGGTCATAGGGTGACTTATGACCCTCTTTGACCCATTAAACAAAGACATATGTCCCTAGGGGTCCTAGGACCCTAGGGACATATTCGAATGATTCATATGGATCAAAGGGGGTCATAGGGTGACCTATGACCCGCTTTGACACATTAAATGACGAGATATGTCCCTAGGGGTCGTGGGACCCCTAGGGACATATTTGAATCGTTCATATGAATCAAAGGGGATCATAGGGTGACCTATGAACCCCTTTGACCCATTAAACAACGACATATGTCCCTAAGGGTCCTAAGACCCTAGGGACATATCCGAATGGTTCATATCGGTCAAAGGGGTTCATAGGGTGACCTATGACCCCCTTTGACCCATTAAATGACGATATATGTCCCTAGCGGTCCTAGGACCCTTAGGGACATATTTAAATCGTTCATATGAGTCAAAGGGGGTCATAGGGTGACCTATGACCACCTTTGACCAATTAAACGACGACATATGTCCCTAGGGGTCCTAGGACGCCTAGGGACATATTCAAATGGGTAATATGGGTCAAATGGGGTCATAGAGTAACCTATGACCCTCTTTGACCCATTAAACTATGACATATGGGTAATATGGGTGAAATGGGGTCATAGGGTTACCTATGACCCTCTTTGACCCATTAAATGATGACATATGTC
Source organism: Cupressus sempervirens (assembly GCA_028749045.1). Lineage (NCBI taxonomy): Eukaryota > Viridiplantae > Streptophyta > Pinopsida > Cupressales > Cupressaceae > Cupressus > Cupressus sempervirens. The sequence continues at coordinate 497,098,352 of CM053793.1, read as the reverse complement.
TCTAGGCGTCCTAGGACCCCTAGGGACATATTCAAATCGTTCATATAGGTCAAAGGGGGGTCATAGGGTGAACTATGACTCTCTTGACGCATTAAACGACAATACATGTCTCTAGGGGTCCTAGGGCCCCTAAGGACATATTCGAATGGGTAATATGGGTCAAAGGAGGTCATAGGGTGACCTATTACCCTCTTTGACCCATTAAACGACGAGATATGTCCATAGGGGTCCTTGGACCCCAAGGGACATATTCGAATGGGTAATATGGGTCAAATGGGGTCATAGGGTGACCTATGACCATCTTTGACCCATTAAACGATGACATATGTCTTTAGGGGTCGTAGGACAATAGGGACATATTCCAATTGTTCATATGGGTCAAAGGGGGTCATAGGGTGACCTATGACCCTCTTTGACCCATTAAACGACAACATATGTCCTTAGGGGTCCTAGGACCCCTAGATACATATTTGAATCGTTCATATGAGTCAAATGGGGTCATAAGGTGACCTATGACCCTCTTTGACCCATTAAATGATGATATATGTCTCTAGGGGTCCTAGGACCCCTAGGGACATATTCGAATGGGTAATATGGGTCAAACTGAACCATTAAACGACGAGATATGTCGCTAGGGGTCCTAGGACCCCTAGGGACATATTCGAATGAGAAATATGGGTCAAAGGGGGTCATAGGGTGACCTATGACCCCTTGTGACCCATTAAACGATGACATATGTCACTAGGGGTGCTTGGACCCCTAGGGACATATTCGAATGGGTATTATGGGTCAAAGGGGTTCATAGGGTGACCTATGACCCTTTTTGACCCATTAAACGACGACATATGTCCATAGGGGTCCAAGGACCTTTAGGGACATATTCGAATGCGTAATATGGGTCAAAGGGGGTCATAGGGTGACCTATGAGCCTGTTTTACCCATGAAACGATGACATATGTCCCTAAGGGTCCTAGGACCCCTAGGGACATATTTCAATCGTTCATATGGGTTGAAGGGGGTCATAAGGTGACCTATGACCCTCTTTGACCTATTAAACGACGATATATGTCTTTAGGGGTCCTAGGATCGCTAGGGACATATTCGAATGGGTAATATGGGTCAAAGAGGGTCATAGGGTGACCTATGACCCTCTCTGACTCATTAAACAATGACATATTTCTCTAGGGGTCCTTGGCCCCCTAGGGACATATTCGAACTGTTCATATGGGTCAAAGGGTGTCATAGGGTGACCTATGACCCCCTTTGACCCATTAAATGACGACATATTTCCCTAGGCGTCCTAGGACCGCTAGGGACATATTCGAATGGGTAATATGGGTCAAATAGGGTCATAGGGTAACCTATGACCCTCTTTGACCCATTAAACTACGACATATGTCCCTAGGTGTCCTCAGACCCCTAGGGACATATTCGAATCGTTCATATGGGTCAAAGAGGGTCATAGGGTGACCTATGACCCTCTTTGACCCATTAAAAAATGACATATGTCCCTAGCGGTCCTCGGACCCCTAGGGACATATTCGAATCGTTCATATGGGTCAAAGGGGGTCGTAGGGTGACCTATGACCCCCTTTGACTCATTAAACGACGACATATGTCCCTAGGGGTCCTAGGACCCCTAGCGACATATTCGAATGGGTAATATGGGTCAAATGGGGTCATAGGGTAACCTATGACCCTTTTTGACCCATTAAATGATGATATATGTCTCTAGGGATCCTAGGATCCCTAGGGACATATTCGAATCGTTCATATAAGTCAAAGGGGGGTCATAGGGTGACCCATGACCCTCTTGACAGATTAAACGATGATATATGTCTCTAGGGGTCCTAGGACCCCTAGGGATATATTCGAATGGGTAATGTGGGTCAAAGGGGGTCATAGGGGGCCCTATGACCCTCTTTGACCCATTAAATGACGACATATGTCCCTAGGGGTCCTAGGACCCTTACGTACATATTCGAATGGGTAATATGGGTCAAAGGGGATCATACGGTGACCTATGACCCTCTTTGACCCATTAAACGAAGACATATGTCCCTAGGGGTCCTAGGACCCTGGGGACATATTCGAATGGTTCATATGTGTCAAAGGGGGTCATATGGTGACCTATGACCCCCTTTGAGCCATTAAATGATGACATTTGTCCCTAGGGGTCATAGGACCCCTACGGACATATTTCAATCGTTCATATGAGTCAAAGGGGGTCACAAGGTGACCTATGACCCCCTTTGACCCATTAAACGATGACATATGTCCGTAGGGGTCTTAAGACCCTAGGGACATATTCGAATGGTTCATATGGGTCAAGGGGGTCATAGGGTGACCTATGACCCTCTTTGACCTATTAAATGATGACATATGTCTCTAGAGGTCCTAGGACCCCTAGGGACATATTCGAATCGTTCATATGGGTCAAAGGGGGTCATAGGTCACCACCCTCTTGACCCATTAAACACTATATATGTCTCTAAGCGTCCTAGGACCCCTAGGGACATATTCGAATGGGTAATATGGGTCAAAGGGGGTCATACGGTGACCTATGACCCTCTTTGACCGATTAAATGACAACATATGTCTCTAGGGGTCCTTGGACCCCAAGCGACTTATTCGAATGGGTAATATGGGTTAAAGGGGGTCATAGGGTGACCTATGACCCTCTTTGACCCATTAAACGATGACATATGTCCCTAAGGGTCCTAGGACCCTGGGGACATATTCGAATCTTTCATATGGGTCAAAGGGGGTCATAGGGTGACCTATGACCCCCTTTGACTCATTAAACGACGACATATGTCTCTAGGGTTCCTAGGACCCCTAGGGACATATTTTAATCATTCATATGAGTCAGAGGGGGTCGTAGGGTGACCTATGACCCCCTTTGATCCATGAAACGATGACTTATGTCCCTAGGGGTCCTAGGACCCTTAGGGACATATTGGAATAGGTAATATGGGTCAAATGGGATCATAGGGTAACCTATGACCCTCTTTGAACCATTAAATTATGACATATGTCTCTAGGGGTCCTAGGACCCTTAAGGACATATTCGAATCGTTCATATGGGTCAAAGGTGGCCATAGGGTGACCTATGACCCTCTTGATCCATTGAACAACGATATATGTCTCTAGGGGTCCTAGGACCCATAGGGACATATTCGAATGGGTAATATGGGTCAAAGGGGGTGATAGGGTGACCTATGGCCCTCTTTGACCCATTAAACGACGACATATGTCCCAAGGGGTCCTAGGACCCCTAGGGACATATTTGAATGGGTAATATTGGTCAAAGGGGGTCATAGGGTGACCTATGACCATCTTTGACCCATTAAACGAAGACATATGTCCTTAGGGGTCCTAGGACCCTAGGGACATATTCGAATGGTTCATATGGGTCAAAGGGGGTTATAGGTTGACCTATGACCCCCTTTGACCCATTAAACGACGACATATATCCTTAGGGTTCGTAGGACCCCTAGGGACATAATTGAATCATTCATATGAGTCAAAGGGGGTCATAGGGTGACTTATGACCCCCTTCGACCCATTAAACGATGACATATGTCCCTAGGGGTCCTAAGACCCTAGGGACATATTCAAATGGTTCATATCAGTCAAAGGGGGTCATAGGGTGACCTATGACCCCCTTTGACCCATTAAACGATGACATATGTCTCTAGGGGTGCTAGTTCCCCTAAGGTCATATTCAAGTGGGTATTATGGGTCAAAGGGGGTCATAGGGTGAGCTATGACCCTCTTTGACCCATTAAATGACGACATATGTCCCTAGGGGTCCTCGGACCCCAAGGGACATATTCGAGTAGGTAATATGGGTCAAATGGGGTCATAGGGTGACCTATGACCTTCTTTGACCCATTAAATGATGACATATGTCCCTAGGGGTCCTTGGACCCCTAGGGACATATTCAAATCGTTCATATAGTTGAAAGACTCTCTTTCACCCATTAAACGACGACATATGTCCCTAGGGGTCCTAGGACCCCTAGGGACATTCGAATCGTACATATTGGTCAAAGAGGGTCAGAGGGTGACCTATGACCCCTTTTGACCCATTAAACGACGACATATGTCTCTAGGGGTCCTAGGACTCCTAGGGACATATTCGAATGGGTATTATGGGTCAAAGGGGGTCATAGGGTGACCTATGACCCTCTTTGACCCATTAAATGATGACATATGTCCCTAGGTGTCCTTGGACCCCAAGAGACATATTTGAATGGGTAATATGGGTCAAAGGAGGTCATAGGGTGACCTATGACCCTCTTTGATCCATTAAACAACGACATATGTCCCTAGGGGTCCTAGGACCCTAGGGACATATTCGAATGGGTAATATGGGTCAAATGGGATGATAGGGTAACCTATGACCCTCTTTGACCCATTAAACGATGACATATTTCTCTAGAGGTCCTAGGACCCCTAGGGACATATTCAAATCGTTCATATGCGTCAAAGGGGGTCATAGGTCACCCTATGACCCTATTGACCCATTAAACGACGATATATGTCTCTAAGGGTCCTAGGACCCCTAGGGACATATTCAAATGGGTAATATGGGTCAAAGGGGGTCACAGGGTGATCTATGACCCTCTTTGACCCATTAAACGTTGACATATGTCCCTAGGGGTCCTCGGACCCCAAGGGACATATTCGAATGGATAATATGGGTCAAAGGGGGTCATAGGGTGACCTATGACCCTCTTTGACCGATTAAACGATGACATATGTCCCTTGGGGTCCTAGGACCCTAGGGATATATTCGAATCATTCATATGTGTCAAAGGGGGTCATAGGGTGACCTATGACCCCCTTTGACTCATTAAACGATGACATATGTCCCTAGTGGTCCTAGGACCCCTAGGGTTATATTTGAATCGTTCATATGAGTCAAAGGGGGTCGTAGGGTGACCTATGACAGCCTTTGACCCATTTAACGACGACATATCTCCCTAGGGGTCCTAGGACCCTTAGGAACATATTTGAATCGTTCATATGAGTCAAAGGGGGTCGTAGGGTGACCTATGACCCCCTTTGACCCATTAAACGACGACATATGTCCCTAGGGGTCCTAGGACCCCTAGGGACATATTCGAATGGGTAATATGGGTCAAATGGGGTCATAGGGTAACCTATGAAACTCTTTGACCCATTAAATGATGACATATGTCTCTAGGGATCCTAGGACCCCTAGGGACATCTTCGAATCATTCATATAGGTCAAAGGAGGGTCATAGGGTGACCTATGATCCTCTTGACCCATTAAACAACGATATATGTCCCTAGGGGTCCTAGGACCCCTAGGGACATATTCGAATGGGTAATGTGGGTCAAAGGGGGTCATAGGGGGACCTATGACCCTCTTTGACCCATTAAACGAAGACATATGTCCCTAGGGGTCCTAGGACCCCTAGGGACATATTTGAATAGGTAATATGGGTCAAAGGGGATCATAGGGTGACCTATGACCCTCTTTGACCCATTAAATGAAGACATATGTCCCTAGGGGTCCTAGGACCCTAGGGACATATTCGAATGGTTCATATGGGTCAAAGGGGGTCATAGGCTGACCTATGACCCCCTTTGACCCATTAAACGATGCTATTTGTTCCTAGGGGTCCTAGGACCCCTACGGACATATTTGAATCGTTCATATCAGTCAAAGGGGGTCACAAGGTGACCTATGACCCCCTTTGACCCATTAAACGACGACATATGTCCCTAGGGGTGCTAGGACCCTAGGGACATATTCGAATGGTTCATATGGGTCAAAGGGGGTCATAGGGTGACCTAAGACCCCCTTTCACCCATTAAACGACGACATATGTCTCTAGGGGTCCTAGGACCCCTAGGGACATATTTGAATCGTTCATATGAGTCAAAGGGAGTCATAGGGTGACCTATAACCCCCTTTGACCCATTAAACGATGGCATATGTCCCTAGGGATCCTAGGATCCCTAAGGACATATTTGAATGGGTAATATGGGTCAAATGGGTTCATACGGTAACCTATGACCCTCTTTGACCCATTAAACGATGACATATGGGTAATCTGGGTGACCTATGACCCTCTTTGACCCATTAAATGATGACATATGTCTCTAGGGGTCCTAGGACCCCTAGGGACATATTCGAATCGTTCATATGGGTCAAAGGGGGTCATAGGGTGACCTATGACCCTCTTGATGCATTAAACGACGATATATGTCTCTAGGGGTCCTAGGACCCCTAGGGACATATTCAAATGGGTAATATGGGTCAAAGGAGGTCATAGGGTGACCTATGACCCTCTTTGACACATTAAACAACGACATATGTCCCTAGGGGTGCTTGGACCACAAGGGACATATACGAATGGGTAATATGGGTCAAAAGGGATCATAGGGTGACCTATGACCCTCTTTGACCCATTAAATGAAGACATATGTCCCTAGGGGTCCTAGGACCCTAGGGACATATTCGAATGGTTCATATGGGTCAAAGGGGGTCATAGGGTGACCTAAGACCCCCTTTCACCCATTAAACGACGACATATGTCTCTAGGGGTCCTAGGACCCCTAGGGACATATTTGAATCGTTTATATGAGTCAAAGGGAGTCATAGGGTGACCTATAACCCTCTTTGACCCATTAAACGACGACATATGTCCCTAGGGATCCTAGGACCCCTAAGAACATATTTGAATGGGTAATATGGGTCAAATGGGGTCATACGGTAACCTATGACCCTCTTTGACCCATTAAACGATCACATATGGGTAATCTGGGTGAAATGGGGTCATAGGGTAACCTACGACCCTCTTTGACCCATTAAATGATGACATATGTCTCTAGGGGTCCTAGGACCCCTAGGGACATATTCGAATCGTTCATATGGGTCAAAGGGGGTCATAGGGTGACCTATGACCCTCTTGATGCATTAAATGGCGATATATGTCTCTAGGGGTCCTAGGACCCCTAGGGACATATTCAAATGGGTAATATGGGTCAAAGGAGGTCGTAGGGTGACCTATGACCCTCTTTGACCCATTAAACAATGACATATGTCCCTAGGGGTGCTTGGACCGCAAGGGACATATACAAATGTGTAATATGGGTCAAATGGGATCATAGGGTGACCTATGACCCTCTTTGACACATTGAACGACGACATATGTCCCTAAGGGTCCTACGACCCTAGGGACATATTCCAATCGTTCATATGGGTCAAAGGGGGTCATAGGGTGACATATGATCCCCTTTGACCCATTAAATGACAACATATGTCCCCAGGGGTTTTAGGACCCCTACGGACATATTTGAATCATTCATATGAGTCAAAGGGTGTCATAGGCTGACCTATGACCCCCTTTGATGCATTAAACGACGACATATGTCCCTAGGTGTCCTAGGACCCCTAGGTATATATTCGAATGGGTAATATGGGTCAAATGGGGTCATAGGGTAACCTATGACCCTCTTTGACCATTTAAATGACGACATATGTCTCTAGGGGTCCTAGGACCCTTAGGGACATATTCGAATCGTACATATGGCTCAAAGGGGGTCATAGGGTGACCTATGACCCTCTTTGACCCATTAAATGATGATATGTCTCTAGGGGTCCTAGGACCCCTAGCAACATATTTGAATGGGTAATATGGGTCAAAGGGGGTCATAAGGTGACCTATGACCCTCTCTGACCCATTAAACGATGAGATATGTCACTAGGGGTCCTAGGACCCCTAGGGACATAATCGAATATGTAATATGGGTCAAAGGGGGTCATAGGGTGACCTATGACCCCCTTTGACCCATTAAACAACGACATATGTCTCTAGGGGTGCTAGTACACCTAAGGAATTCTTCGAATGGGTATTATGGGTTAAAGGGGGTCATAGGGTGACCTATGACCCTCTTTGAGTCATTAAACGACGACATATGTCCCTAGGGGTCCTTGGACCCCAAGGGACATATTCGAATAGGTAATATGGGTCAAATGGGGTCATAGGGTGACCTATGACCCTCTTTGACTCATTAAACAATGACATATGTCCCTAGGGGTCCTACGCCCTCTAGGGACATATTCGAATGGGTAATATGGGTCAAAGGAGGTCATAGGGTGACCTATGACCCTCTTTCACCCATTAAACGAGGACTTATGTCCCTAGGGGTCCTAGGACCCCTAGGGACATATTCCAATCGTTCATATGGCTTAAAGGGGGTCATAGGGTGACCTATGACCCTCTTTGACCCATTAAACGACGATATATGTCTCTAGGGGTCCTAGGACCCCTAGGGACATATTCGAATGGGTAATATGGGTCAAAGGGGGTCATAGGTCTCTGACTCATTAAACGACGACATGGGACATATTCGAATTGTTCATATGGGTGACCCTATGACCCTCTTTGAACCATTGAACGACGACATATGTCCCTAGGGGTCCTCAGACCCCTTGGGACATATTCAAATCGTTCATATGGGTCAAAGAGGGTCATAGGGTGACCTATGACCCTCTTTGATCCATTAAACGATGACATATGTCCCTAGGGGTCCTCGGACCCTTAAGGACATATTAGAATCGTTCATATGGGTCAAAGGGGGTCATAGGGTGACCTATGATCCTCTTTGACCCATTAAATGACGACATATGTCCCTAGGGGTCCTAAGATGCCTAGGGACATATTCGAATTGTACATATGGGTAAAGGGGGTCATAGGGTGACCTATGACCCCCTTTGACCCATTATACGACAACATATGTCTCTAGGGGTCCTAGGACCCCTAGGAACATATTCGAATGGGTATTATGGGTCAAAGGGGGTGATAGGGTGACCTGTGAGCCTCTTTGACCCATTAAACAACGACATATGTCCCTAGGGGTCCTTGGACCCCAAGAGACATATTCGAATGGGTAATATGGGTCAAAGGGGGTCATAGGGTGACCTATGACCCTCTTTGACACATTAAACAACGACAGATGTCCCTAGGGGTCCTAGGACCCTAGGGACATATACAAATTGTTCATATGGGTCAAAGGAGGTCAAAGGGTGACCTATGACCCCCTTTGACCCATTAAATGATGACATATGTCCCTAGTGGTCCTAGGACCCCTACGGACATATTTGAATCGGTAATATGGGTCAAATGGGGTCGTAGGGTAACCTATAATCCTCTTTAACCCATTAAACTATGACATATGTCTCTAGAGGTCCTAGGACTCCTAAGGACATATTCAAATCGTTCATATGGGTCAAAGGGGGTCATAGGGTGACCTATGACCCTCTTGGCCCATTAAACACGATATATGTCTCTAGGGGTCCTAGGACCCCTAGGGACATATTCAAATGGGTAATATGGGTCAAAGGGGGTCATACGGTGACCTATGAGCCTCTCTGACCCATTAAACGATGACATATGTCCCTATGGGTCCTTGGACCCCAAGGGACATATTCGAATGGGTAATATGGGTTAAAGGGGGTCATAGGGTGACCTATGACCCTCTTTGACCCATTAAACGACAACATATGTCCCTAGGGGTCCTAGGACCCCTAGGGACATATTCGAAGGGGTAATATGGGTCAAATGGGGTCACAGGGTAACCTATGACCCTCTTTGACCCATTAAATTACGACATATGTCCCTAGGGATCCTAGGACCCCTAGCGACATATTCGAATCGTTCATATAGGTCAAAGGGGTGTCAAAGGGTGACCTATGACCCTCTTGACCCATTAAACGATGATATATGTCTCTAGGGGTCCTAGGACCCCTAGAGACATATTCGAATGGGTAATGTGGGTCAAAGGGGGTCATAGGGGGATCTATGACCCTCTTTGATCCATTAAACGACGACACATGTCCCTAGGGGTCCTAGGACCCCTAGAGACATATTCAAATGGGTAATATGGGTCAAAGGGGATCATAGGGTGACCTATGACCCTCTTTGACCCATTAAACGAAGACATATGTCCCTATGGGTCCTAGGACCCCAGGGACATTTTCGAATGGTTCATATGGGTCAAAGGGGGTCATAGGGTGACCTATGACCCCCTTTGACCCATTATACGATGACATTTGTCCCTAGGAGTCCTTGGACCCCTATGGACATATTTGAATCGTTCATATGAGTCAAAGGGGGTCACAAGGTGACTTATCACCCCCTTTGACCCAATAAACGACTACATATGTCCGTAGGGGTCCTAGGACCCTAGGGACATATTCGAATGGTTCATATGGGTCAAAGGGGGTCATAGGGTGACCTATGACCCCCTTTGACCCATTAAACGACGACATATGTCCCTAGGGGTCGTAGGACCCCTAGGGACATAGTTGATTCGTTCATATCAGTTAAAGGGGGTCATAGGGTAACCTATGACCCTCTTTGACCCACTAAACGACGACATATGTCTCTAGGGGTCTTAGGACGCCTAGGGACATATTTGAATGGGTAAAATGGGTCAAATGGGGTCATAGCTTACCCTATGACCCTCTTTGACCGATTAAACGATGACATATGGGTAATATGGGTGAAATGGGGTCATAGGGTAACCTAGGACCCTCTTTAACGCATTAAACGATGACATATGTCTCGAAGGGTCCTAGGACCCCTAGGGACATATTCGAATCGTTCATATGGGTCAAACCCTATGACCCTCTTGATGCATTAAACGACGATATATGTCTCTAGGGGTCCTAAGACCCCTAGGGACATATTCGAATGAGTAATATGGGTCAAAGGAGGTCATAGGGTGACCTATGACCCTCTTTGACCCATTAAACAATGACATATGTCCCTAGGGGTCCTTAGACCCCAAGGGGCATATTCGAATGGGTAATATGGGTCAAATTGGATCATTGGGTGACCTATGACCCTCTTTGACCCATTGAACGACGACATATGTCCCTAAGGATCCAAAGACCCTAGGGACATATTCCAATCATTCATATGGGTCAAAGGGGGTCATAGGTCGACCCATTAAACGACAACATATGTCCCTAGGGGTCTTAGGACCCCTAGGGACATATTTGAATCATTCATATGAGTCAAAGGGGGTCATAGGGTGACCTATGACCCCCTTTGATGCATTAAACGACGACATATGTCCCTATGGGTCCTAGGACCCCTAGGGACATATTCGAATGGGTAATATGGGTCAAATGGGGTCATAGGGTAACCTATGACCCTCTTTGACCATTTAAATGACGACATATGTCTCTAGGGGTCCTAGGACCCCTAGGGACATATTCGAATCGTACATATGGGTCGAAGGGTGTCATAGGGTGACCTATGACTCTCTCTGACCAATTAAACGATGATATGTCTCCAGGGGTCCTAGGACCCCTAGCGACATATTTGAATGGGTAATATGGGTCAAAGGGGGTCATTGGGTGACCTATGACCCTCTTTGACCCATTAAACGATGAGATATGTCGCTAGGGGTCCTAGGACCCCTAGGGATATATTCGAATAGGTAATATGGGTCAAAGGGGGTCATAGGGTGACCTATGACTCTCTTTGACCCATTAAACGATGATATATGTCCCTAAGGGTCCTCGCACCCCAAGGGACATATTCGAATAGGTAATATGGGTCAAATGGGGTCATAGGGTGACCTATGACCCTCTTTGACCCATTAAATGACGACATATGTCCCTAGGGGTCCTAGGCCCTCTAGGGACATATTCGAATGGGTAATATGGGTCAAAGGGGGTCATAGGGTGACCTATGACCCTCTTTGACCCATTAAACGATGACTTATGTCCCTAGGGGTCCTAGGATCCCTAGGGACATATTCCAATCATTCATATGGGTCAAAGGGGGTCATAGGGTGACCTATGACCCTCTTTGACCCATTAAACGACGATATATGTCTCAAGGGGTCCTAGGACCCCTAGGGACATATTCGAATGGGTAATATGGGTCAAAGGGGGTCATAGGGTGACATATGATCCTCTCCAACTCATTAAATGACGACATATGTCCCTAGGGGTCCTCGGACCCTTAGGGACATATTAGAATCGTTCATATGGGTCAAAGGGGGTCATAGGGTGACCTATGACCCTATTTGACCCATTAAACTACGACATATGTCCCTAAGGGTCCTAGGACGCTTAGGGACATATTCGAATCGTACATATGGGTAAAGGGGGTCATAGGTTGACCTATGACCCCTTTTGACCCATTATACGACGACATATGTCTCTAGGGGTCTTAGAACTCCTAGGGACATATTCGAATGGGTATTATGGGTCAAAGGGGGTCATAGAGTGACCTGTGACCCTCTTTGACCCATTAAAAAATGACATATATCCCTAGGGGAACTAGGACCCTAGGGAAATATACGAATTGTTCATATGGGTCAAAGGGGGTCATAGGGTGACCTATGACCCCCGTTGACCCATTAAACGATGACATATGTCCCTAGGGGTCTTAGGACCTCTAGGAACATATTCGAATGAGTAATATGGATCAAATGGGGTCATAGGGTAACCTATGACCCTCTTTGACCCATTAAACGATGACATATGTCTCTAGAGGTCCTAGGACCCCTAGGGACATAATCGAATCGTTCATATGGGTCAAAGGGGGTCATAGGGTGACCTATGACCCTCTTGACCCATTAAACATGATATATGTCCCTAGGGGTCCTAGGACCCCTAGGGACATATTCGAATATGCAATATGGGACAAAGGCGGTCATTAGGTGACCTATGACCCTCTTTGACCCATTAAACGACGACATATGTCCCTAGGGATCCTTGGACTCCAAAGGACATATTCGAATGGGTAATATGGGTTAAAGGGGGTCATAGGTCACCCTATGACCCTCTTTGACCAATTAAACGACGACATATGTCCCTAGGGGTCCTAGGGACCTAGGGACATATTCGTATCGTTCATATGGGTCAAACGGGGTCATAGGGTGACCTGTGACCCCCTTTGACTCATTAAACGATGACATATGTCTCTAGGGGTCCTAGGACCCCTAGGGACATATTTTAATCGTTCATATGAGTCAAAGGGGGTCGTAGGGTGACCTATGACCCCCTTTCATCCATTAAACGACGACATATGGTCCTAGGGGACCCCTAGGGACATATTGGAATGGGTAATATGGGTGAAATGGGATCATAGGGTAACCTATGACCCTCTTTGAACCATTAAATGACGACATATGTCTCTAGGGGTCCTAGGACCCCAAGGGACATATTCGAATCGTTCATATGGGTCAAAGGGGGTCATAGGCCTCTTGACCCATTAAACGATGATATATGTCTCTAGGGGTCTTAGGACCCCTAGGGACATATTAGAATGGGTAATATGGGTCAAAGGGGGTGATAGGGAGACCTATGGCCCTCTTTGACCCATTAAACGATGACATATGTCCCTAGGGGTCCTAGGACCCCTAGGGACATATTCGAATGGGTAATATGGGTCAAAGGGGGTCATAGGGTGACTTATGACCCTCTTTGACCCATTAAACAAAGACATATGTCCCTAGGGGTCCTAGGACCCTAGGGACATATTCAAATGATTCATATGGATCAAAGGGGGTCATAGGGTGACCTATGACCCGCTTTGACACATTAAACGATGACATATGTCCCTAGGGGTCGTGGGACCCCTAGGGACATATTTGAATCGTTCATATGAATCAAAGGGGATCATAGGGTGACCTATGAACCCCTTTGACCCATTAAACGACGACATATGTCCCTAAGGGTCCTAAGACCCTAGGGACATATCTGAATGGTTCATATCGGTCAAAGGGGTTCATAGGGTGACCTATGACCCCCTCTGACCCATTAAATGATGATATATGTCCCTAGCGGTCCTAGGACCCTTAGGGACATATTTAAATCGTTCATATGAGTCAAAGGGGGTCATAGGGTGACCTATGACCACCTTTGACCAATTAAGCGACGACATATGTCCCTAGGGGTCCTAGGACGCCTAGGGACATATTCAAATGGGTAATATGGGTCAAATGGGGTCATAGAGTAACCTATGACCCTCTTTGACCCATTAAACTATGACATATGGGTAATATGGGTGAAATGGGGTCATAGGGTTACCTATGACCCTCTTTGACCCATTAAATGATGACATATGTCTCTAGGCATCCTAGGACCCCTAGGGACATATTCGAATCGTTCATATAGGTCAAAGGGGGTCACAGGGTGAACTATGACTCTCTTGACGCATTAAACGACAATACATGTCTCTAGGGGTCCTAGGGCCCCTAAGGACATATTCGAATGGGTAATATGGGTCAAAGGAGGTCATAGGGTGACCTATTACCCTCTTTGACCCATTAAATGATGAGATATGTCCATAGGGGTCCTTGGACCCCAAGGGACATATTCGAATGGGTAATATGGGTCAAATGGGGTCATAGGGTGACCTATGACCATCTTTGACCCATTAAAAGATGACATATGTCCCTAGGGGTCGTAGGACAATAGGGACATATTCCAATTGTTCATATGGGTCAAAGGGGGTCATAGGGTGACCTATGACCCTCTTTGACCCGTTAAACGACAACATATGTCCTTAGGGGTCCTAGGACCCCTAGAGACATATTTGAATCGTTCATATGAGTCAAATGGGGTCATAAGGTGACCTATGACCCTCTTTGACCCATTAAATTATGATATATGTCTCTAGGGGTCCTAGGAGCCCTAGGGACATATTCGAATGGGTAATATGGGTCAAACTGACCCATTAAACGACGAGATATGTCGCTAGGGGTCCTAGGACCCCTAGGGACATATTCGAATGAGAAATATGGGTCAAAGGGGGTCATAGGGTGACCTATGACCCCTTGTGACCCATTAAACGACGACATATGTCACTAGGGGTGCTTGGACCCCTAGGGACATATTCGAATGGGTATTATGGGTCAAAGGGGTTCATAGGGTGACCTATGACCCTCTTTGACCCATTAAACGATGACATATGTCCCTAGGGGTCCAAGGACCTTTAGGGACATATTCGAATGCGTAATATGGGTCAAAGGGGGTCATAGGGTGACCTATGAGCCTGTTTGACCCATGAAACGATGACATATGTCCCTAGGGGTCCTAGGACCCCTAGGGACATATTTCAATCGTTCATATGGGTTGAAGGGGGTCATAAGGTGACCTATGACCCTCTTTGACCTATTAAACGACGATATATGTCTCTAGGGGTCCTAGGATCGCTAGAGACATATTCGAATGGGTAATATGGGTCAAAGAGGGTCATAGGGTGACCTATGACCCTCTCTGACTCATTAAACAATGACATATTTCTCTAGGGGTCCTTGGCCCCCTAGGGACATATTCGAACTGTTCATATGGGTCAAAGGGGGTCATAGGGTGACCTATGACCCCCTTTGACCCATTAAATGACGACATATTTCTCTAGGCGTCCTAGGATCGCTAGGGACATATTCGAATGGGTAATATGGGTCAAATAGGGTCATAGGGTAACCTATGAGCCTCTTTGACCCATTAAACTATGACATATGTCCCTAGGTGTCCTCAGACCCCTAGGGACATATTCGAATCGTTCATATGGGTCAAAGAGGGTCATAGGGTGACCTATGACCCTCTTTCACCCATTAAAAAATGACATATGTCCCTAGCGGTCCTCGGACCCCTAGGGACATATTCGAATCGTTCATATGGGTCAAAGGGGGTCGTAGGGTGACCTATGACCCCCTTTGACTCATTAAACGACGACATATGTCCCTAGGGGTCCTAGGACCCCTAGCGACATATTCGAATGGGTAATATGGGTCAAATGGGGTCATAGGGTAACCTATGACCCTTTTTGACCCATTAAATGATGATATATGTCTCTAGGGATCCTAGGATCCCTAGGGACATATTCGAATCGTTCATATAAGTCAAAGGGGGGTCATAGGGTGACCCATGACCCTCTTGACCCATTAAACGATGATATATGTCTCTAGGGGTCCTAGGACCCCTAGGGATATATTCGAATGGGTAATGTGGGTCAAAGGGGGTCATAGGGGCACCTATGACCCTCTTTGACCCATTAAATGACGACATATGTCCCTAGGGGTCCTAGGACCCTTACGTACATATTCGAATGGGTAATATGGGTCAAAGGGGATCATACGGTGACCTATGACCCTCTTTGACCCATTAAACGAAGACATATGTCCCTAGGGGTCCTAGGACCCTGGGGACATATTCGAATGGTTCATATGTGTCAAAGGGGGTCATATGGTGACCTATGACCCCCTTTGAGCCATTAAATGATGACATTTGTCCCTAGGGGTCATAGGACCCCTACGGACATATTTCAATCGTTCATATGAGTCAAAGGGGGTCACAAGGTGACCTATGACCCCCTTTGACCCATTAAATGATGACATATGTCCGTAGGGGTCTTAAGACCCTACGGACATATTCGAATGGTTCATATGGGTCAAGGGGGTCATAGGGTGACCTATGACCCTCTTTGACCTATTAAATGATGACATATGTCTCTAGAGGTCCTAGGACCCCTAGGGACATATTCGAATCGTTCATATGGGTCAAAGGGGGTCATAGGTCACCACCCTCTTGACCCATTAAACACTATATATGTCTCTAAGCGTCCTAGGACCCCTAGGGACATATTCGAATGGGTAATATGGGTCAAAGGGGGTCATACGGTGACCTATGACCCTCTTTGATCGATTAAACGACAACATATGTCTCTAGGGGTCCTTGGACCCCAAGCGACTTATTCGAATGGGTAATATGGGTTAAAGGGGGTCATAGGGTGACCTATGACCCTCTTTGACCCATTAAACGATGATATATGTCCCTAAGGGTCCTAGGACCCTGGGGACATATTCGAATCTTTCATATGGCTCAAAGGGGGTCATAGGGTGACCTATGACCCCCTTTGACTCATTAAACGATGACATATGTCTCTAGGGGTCCTAGGACCCCTAGGGACATATTTTAATCATTCATATGAGTCAAAGGGGGTCGTAGGGTGACCTATGACCCCCTTTGATCCATGAAACGATGACTTATGTCCCTAGGGGTCCTAGGACCATTAGGGACATATTGGAATAGGTAATATGGGTCAAATGGGATCATAGGGTAACCTATGACCCTCTTTGAACCATTAAATTATGACATATGTCTCTAGGGGTCCTAGGACCCTTAAGGACATATTCGAATCGTTCATATGGGTCAAAGGTGGCCGTAGGGTGACCTATGACCCTCTTGACCCATTGAACAACGATATATGTCTCTAGGGGTCCTAGGACCCATAGGGACATATTCGAATGGGTAATATGGGTCAAAGGGGGTGATAGGGTGACCTATGGCCCTCTTTGACCCATTAAACGACGACATATGTCCCCAGGGGTCCTAGGACCCCTAGGGACATATTTGAATGGGTAATATTGGTCAAAGGGGGTCATAGGGTGACCTATGACCATCTTTGACCCATTAAACGAAGACATATGTCCTTAGGGGTCCTAGGACCCTAGGGACATATTCGAATGGTTCATATGGGTCAAAGGGGGTTATAGGTTGACCTATGACCCCCTTTGACCCATTAAACGATGACATATATCCTTAGGGTTCATAGGACCCCTAGGGACATAATTGAATCATTCATATGAGTCAAAGGGGGTCATAGGGTGACTTATGACCCCCTTCGACCCATTAAACGACGACATATGTCCCTAGGGGTCCTAAGACCCTAGGGACATATTCAAATGGTTCATATCAGTCAAAGGGGGTCATAGGGTGACCTATGACCCCCTTTGACCCATTAAACGATGACATATGTCTCTAGGGGTGCTAGTTCCCCTAAGGTCATATTCAAATGGGTATTATGGGTCAAAGGGGGTCATAGGGTGAGCTATGACCCTCTTTGACCCATTAAATGACGACATATGTCCCTAGGGGTCCTCGGACCCCAAGGGACATATTCGAGTAGGTAATATGGGTCAAATGGGGTCATAGGGTGACCTATGACCTTCTTTGACCCATTAAATGATGACATATGTCCCTAGGGGTCCTCGGACCCCTAGGGACATATTCAAATCGTTCATATAGGTCAAAGGGGGTCATAGGGTGACCTATGACTCTCTTTCACCCATTTAACGACGACATATGTCCCTAGGGGTAGTAGGACCCCTAGGGACATTCGAATCGTACATATTGGTCAAAGAGGGTCAGAGGGTGACCTATGACCCCTTTTGACCCATTAAATGACGACATATGTCTCTAGGGGTCCTAGGACTCCTAGGGACATATTCGAATGGGTATTATGGGTCAAAGGGGGTCATAGGGTGACCTATGACCCTCTTTGACCCATTAAATGATGACATATGTCCCTAGGTGTCCTTGGACCCTAAGAGACATATTTGAATGGGTAATATGGGTCAAAGGAGGTCATAGGGTGACCTATGACCCTCTTTGATCCATTAAACAATGACATATGTCCCTAGGGGTCCTAGGACCCTAGGGACATATTCGGATGGGTAATATGGGTCAAATGGGATGATAGGGTAACCTATGACCCTCTTTGACCCATTAAACGATGACATATGTCTCTAGAGGTCCTAGGACCCCTAGGAACATATTCGAATCGTTCATATGGGTCAAAGGGGGTCATAGGTCACCCTATGACCCTCTTGACCCATTAAACGACGATATATGTCTCTAAGGGTCCTAGGACCCCTAGGGACATATTCAAATGGGTAATATGGGTCAAAGGGGGTCACAGGGTGACCTATGACCCTCTTTGACCCATTAAACGACGACATATGTCCCTAGGGGTCCTCGGACCCCAAGGGACATATTCGAATGGATAATATGGGTCAAAGGGGGTCATAGGGTGACCTATGACCCTCTTTGACCGATTAAACGATGACATATGTCCCTTGGGGTCCTAGGGCCCTAAGGATATATTCGAATCATTCATATGGGTCAAAGGGGGTCATAGGGTGACCTATGACCCCCTTTGACTCATTAAACGATGACATATGTCCCTAGTGGTCCTAGGACCCCTAGGGTCATATTTGAATCGTTCATATGAGTCAAAGGGGGTCGTAGGGTGACCTATGACCGCCTTTGACCCATTTAACGACGACATATCTCCCTAGGGGTCCTAGGACCCCTAGGGACATATTTGAATCGTTCATATGAGTCAAAGGGGGTCGTAGGGTGACCTATGACCCCCTTTGACCCATTAAACGACGACATATGTCCCTAGGGGTCCTAGGACCCCTAGGGACATATTCGAATGGGTAATATGGGTCAAATGGGGTCATAGGGTAACCTATGAAACTCTTTGACCCATTAAATGATGACATATGTCTCTAGGGATCCTAGGACCCCTAGGGACATCTTCGAATCATTCATATAGGTCAAAGGAGGGTCATAGGGTGACCTATGATCCTCTTGACCCATTAAACGACGATATATGTCCCTAGGGGTCCTAGGAGCCCTAGGGACATATTCGAATGGGTAATGTGGGTCAAAGGGGGTCATAGGGGGACCTATGACCCTCTTTGACCCATTAAACAAAGACATATGTCCCTAGGGGTCCTAGGACCCCTAGGGACATATTTGAATGGGTAATATGGGTCAAAAGGGATCATAGGGTGACCTATGACCCTCTTTGACCCATTAAATGAAGACATATGTCCCTAGGGGTCCTAGGACCCTAGGGACATATTCGAATGGTTCATATGGGTCAAAGGGGGTCATAGGCTGACCTATGACCCCCTTTGACCCATTAAACAATGCCATTTGTCCCTAGGGGTCCTAGGACCCCTACGGACATATTTGAATCGTTCATATCAGTCAAAGGGCGTCACAAGGTGACCTATGACCCCCTTTGACCCATTAAACGACGACATATGTCCCTAGGGGTCCTAGGACCCTAGGGACATATTCGAATGGTTCATATGGGTCAAAGGGGGTCATAGGGTGACCTAAGACCCCCTTTCACCCATTAAACGACGACATATGTCTCTAGGGGTCCTAGGACCCCTAGGGACATATTTTAATCGTTCATATGAGTCAAAGGGAGTCATAGGGTGACCTATAACCCCCTTTGACCCATTAAACGACGACATATGTCCCTAGGGATCCTAAGATCCCTAAGGACATATTTGAATCGGTAATATGGGTCAAATGGGTTCATACGGTAACCTATGACCCTCTTTGACCCATTAAACGATGACATATGGGTAATCTGGGTGACCTATGACCCGCTTTGACCCATTAAATGATGACATATGTCTCTAAGGGTCCTAGGACCCCTAGGGACATATTCGAATCGTTCATATGGGTCAAAGGGGGTCATAGGGTGACCTATGACCCTCTTGATGCATTAAACGGCGATATATGTCTCTAGGGGTCCTAGGACCCCTAGGGACATATTCAAATGGGTAATATGGGTCAAAGGAGGTCATAGGGTGACCTATGACCCTCTTTGACCCATTAAACAACGACATATGTCCCTAGGGGTGCTTGGACCACAAGGGACATATACGAATGGGTAATATGGGTCAAAAGGGATCATAGGGTGACCTATGACCCTCTTTGACCCATTAAATGAAGACATATGTCCCTAGGGGTCCTAGGACCCTAGGGACATATTCAAATGGTTCATATGGGTCAAAGGGGGTCATAGGGTGACCTAAGACCCCCTTTCACCCATTAAACGATGACATATGTCTCTAGGGGTCCTAGGACCCCTAGGGACATATTTGAATCGTTCATATGAGTCAAAGGGAGTCATAGGGTGACCTATAACCCTCTTTGACCCATTAAACGACGACATATGTCCCTAGGGATCCAAGGACCCCTAAGAACATATTTGAATGGGTAATATGGGTCAAATGGGGTCATACGGTAACCTATGACCCTCTTTGACCCATTAAACGATGACATATGGGTAATCTGGGTGAAATGGGGTCATAGGGTAACCTACGACCCTCTTTGACCCATTAAATGATGACATATGTCTCTAGGGGTCCTAGGACCCCTAGGGACATATTCGAATCGTTCATATGGGTCAAAGGGGGTCATAGGGTGACCTATGACCCTCTTGATGCATTAAATGGTGATATATGTCTCTAGGGGTCCTAGGACCCCTAGGGACATATTCAAATGGGTAATATGGGTCAAAGGAGGTCATAGGGTGACCTATGACCCTCTTTGACCCATTAAACAACGACATCTGTCCCTAGGGGTGCTTGGACCGCAAGGGACATATACAAATGTGTAATATGGGTCAAATGGGATCATAGGGTGACCTATGACCCTCTTTCACACATTGAACGACGACATATGTCCCTAAGGGTCCTACGACCCTAGGGACATATTCCAATCGTTCATATGGGTCAAAGGGGGTCATAGGGTGACATATGACCCCCTTTGACCCATTAAATGACAACATATGTCCTCAGGGGTTTTAGGACCCCTACGGACATATTTGAATCATTCATATGAGTCAAAGGGTGTCATAGGCTGACCTATGACCCCCTTTGATGCATTAAACGACGACATATGTCCCTAGGTGTCCTAAGACCCCTAGGTATATATTCGAATAGGTAATATGGGTCAAATGGGGTCATAGGGTAACCTATGACCCTCTTTGACCATTTAAATGACGACATATGTCTCTAGGGGTCCTAGGACCCTTAGGGACATATTCAAATCGTACATATGGCTCAAAGGGGGTCATAGGATGACCTATTACCCTCTTTGACCCATTAAATGATGATATGTCTCTAGGGGTCCTAGGACCCCTAGCAACATATTTGAATGTGTAATATGGGTCAAAGGGGGTCATAGGGTGACCTATGACCCTCTCTGACCCATTAAACGACGAGATATGTCGCTAGGGGTCCTAGGACCCCTAGGGACATAATCGAATATGTAATATGGGTCAAAGGGGGTCATAGGGTGACCTATGACCCCCTTTGACCCATTAAACAACGACATATGTCTCTAGGGGTGCTAGTACACCTAAGGACTTCTTTGAATGGGTATTATGGGTTAAAGGGGGTCATAGGGTGACCTATGACCCTCTTTGAGTAATTAAACGACGACATATGTCCCTAGGGGTCCTTGGACCCCAAGGGACATATTCGAATAGGTAATATGGGTCAAATGGGGTCATAGGGTAACCTATGACCCTCTTTGACCCATTAAACGACGACATATGTCCCTAGGGGTCCTACGCCCTCTAGGGACATATTCGAATGGGTAATATGGGTCAAAAGAGGTCATAGGGTGACCTATGACCCTCTTTCACCCATTAAACGAGGACTTATGTCCCTAGGGGTCCTAGGACCCCTAGGGACATATTCCAATCGTTCATATGGCTCAAAGGGGGTCATAGGGTGACCTATGACCCTCTTTGACCCATTAAACGACGATATATGTCTCTAGGGGTCCTAGGACCCCTAGGGAAATATTCGAATAAGTAATATGAGTCAAAGGGGGTCATAGGTCTCTGACTCATTAAACGACGACATGGGACATATTCGAATTGTTCATATGGGTCACCCTATGACCCTCTTTGACCCATTGAATGACGACATATGTCCCTAGGGGTCCTCAAACCCCTAGGGACATATTCAAATCGTTCATATGGGTCAAAGAGGGTCATAGGGTGACCTATGACCCTCTTTGATCCATTAAACGACGACATATGTCCCTAGGGGTCCTCGGACCCTTAAGGACATATTAGAATCGTTCATATGGGTCAAAGGGGGTCATAGGGTGACCTATCATCCTCTTTGACCCATTAAATGACGACATATGTCCCTAGGGGTCCTAAGATGCCTAGGGACATATTCGAATTGTACATATGGGTAAAGGGGGTCATAGGGTGACCTATGACCCCCTTTTGACCCATTATACGACGACATATGTCTCTAGGGGTCCTAGGACCCCTAGGGACATATTCGAATGGGTATTATGGGTCAAAGGGGGTCATAGGGTGACCTGTGACCCTCTTTGACCCATTAAACAACGACATATGTCCCTAGGGGTCCTTGGACCCCAAGAGACATATTCGAATGGGTAATATGGGTCAAAGGGGGTCATAGGGTGACCTATGACCCTCTTTGACACATTAAACAACAACATATGTCCCTAGGGGTCCTAGGACCCTAGGGACATATACGAATTGTTCATATGGGTCAAAGGAGGTCAAAGGGTGACCTATGACCCCCTTTGACCCATTAAATGATGACATATGTCCCTAGTGGTCCTAGGACCCCTACGGACATATTTGAATCGGTAATATGGGTCAAATGGGGTCGTAGGGTAACCTATAATCCTCTTTCACCCATTAAACTATGACATATGTCTCTAGAGGTCCTAGGACCCCTAAGGACATATTCAAATCGTTCATATGGGTCAAAGGGGGTCATAGGGTGACCTATGACCCTCTTGGCCCATTAAACACGATATATGTCTCTAGGGGTCCTAGGACCCCTAGGGACATATTCAAATGGGTAATATGGGTCAAAGGGGGTCATACGGTGATCTATGAGCCTCTCTGACCCATTAAACGATGACATATGTCCCTATGGGTCCTTGGACCCCAAGGGACATATTCGAATGGGTAATATGGGTTAAAGGGGGTCATAGGGTGACCTATGACCCTCTTTGACCCATTAAATGATGACATATGTCCCTAGGGGTCCTAAGACCCTAGGGACATATTCGAATCGTTCATATGGGTCAAAGGGGGTCACAGGGTGACCTATGACCCCCTTTGACTCATTAAACGAAGACATATGTCTCTAGGGGTCGTCGGACCGCTAGGGACATATTTTAATCGTTCATATGAGTCAAAGGGGGTCGTAGGGTGACCTATGACCCCCTTTGATCCATTAAACGATGACATATGTCCCTAGGGGTCCTAGGACCCCTAGGGACATATTGGAATGGGTAATATGGGTCAAATGGGATCATAGGGTAACCTATGAGCCTCTTTGAACCATGAAATGATGACATATGTCTCTAGGGGTCCTAGGACCCCTAGGGACATATTCGAATCGTTCATATGGGTCAAAGGGGGTCATAGGGTGACCTATGACCCTCTTGACCCATTAAACGACCATATATGTCTCTAGGGGTCCTATGACCCCTACGGACATATTCGAATGGGTAATATGGGTCAAAGGGGGTGATAGGGTGACCTATGGCCCTCTTTGACCCATTAAATGATGAAATATGTCCCTAGGGGTCCTAGGACCCCTAGGGACATATTCGAATGGGTAATATGGGTCAAATGGGGTCATAGGTCCCTATGACCCTCTTTGACCCATTAAACGAAGACATATGTCCCTAGGGCTCCTATTACCCTAGGGACATATTCGAATGGTTCATATGGGTCAAAGGGGGTCATAGGGTGACCTATGAACCCCTTTGACACATTAAACGATGACATATGTCCCTAGGGGTTGTAGGAGCCCTAGGGACATATTTGAATCGTTCATATGAGTCAAAGGGGGTCATAGGGTGACCTATGACCCCCTTTGACCCATTAAACGACGATATATGTCCCTAGGGGTCCAAAGACACTAGGGACATATTCGAATGGTTCATATCGGTCAAAGGGGGTCATAGGGTTACCTATGACCCCCTTTGACCCATTAAACGACGACATATGTCCCTAGGGGTCCTAGGACCCCTAGGGAGATATTTGAATCATTCATATGAGTCAAAGGGGGTCATAGGGTGACCTATGACCACCTTTGACCCATTAAACGATGACATATGTCCCTAGGGGTCCTAGGACCCCTAGGGACATATTCGAATGGGTAATATGGGTCAAATGGGATCATAGGGTGACCTATGACCATCTTTGACCTATTAAACGATGACATATGTCCCTAGGGGTCCTAGGACACTAGGGACATATTCCAATTGTTCATATGGGTCAAAGGGGTTCATAGGGTGACCTATGACCCCCTTTGACCCATTAAAGGACAACATATGTCCTTAGGGGTCCTAGGACCCCTAGAGACATATTTGAATCGTTCATATGAGTCAAAGGGGGTCATAGGGTGACCTATGACCCCCTTTGATGCATTAAACAAAGACATATGTCCCTAGGGGTCCTAGGACCCATAGGGACATATTCGAATCGTACATATGGGTCAAAGGGGGTCATAGGGTGACCTATGACCCTCTTTGACCCATTAAACGATGATATATGTCTCTAGAGGTCCTACGACCCCTAGGGACATATTCGGATGGGTAATATGGGTCATCCTGACCCATTAAACGATGAGATATGTCGCTAGGTGTCCTAGGACCCCTAGGGACATATTCGAATGGGCAATATTGGTCAAAGGGGGTCATAGGGTAACCTATGACCCCCTTTGACCCATTGAATGATGACATATGTCTCTATGGGTGCTTGGACCCCTAGGGACATATTGGAATGGATATTATGGGTCAAAGGGGGTCATAGGGTGACCTATGACCCTCTTTGACAGATTCAACGACGACATATGTCCCTATGGGTCCTCGGACCCCAAGGGACATATTCGAATAGGTAATATGGGTCAAATGGGGTCATAGGGTGACCTATGACCCTCTTGGACCCATTAAACGATGACATATGTCCCTAGGGGTCCTAGGACCACTAGGGACATATTCGAATGGGTAATATGTGTCAAAGAGGGTCATAGGGTGACCTATGACCCTCTCTGACTCATTAAACGATCACATATTTCTCTACAGTTCCTTGGACCCCTATGGACATATTTGAATTGTTCATATGAGTCAAAGGGGGTCGTAGGGTGACCTATGACCCCCTTTGACCCATTAAACGATGATGTATGTCCCTAGGGGTCCTAGGACGCTTAGGGACATATTGGAATGGGTAATATGGGTCAAATGGGGTCATAGGGTAACCTATGACCCTCTTTGACCCTTTAAATTACGACATATGTCTCTAGGGATCCTAGGACCCTAGGGACATATTGGAATGGTTCATATGGGTCAAAGGGGGTCATAGGGTGACCTATGACCCCCTTTGACCCATTAAATGATGACATATGTCCCTAGGGGTCGTAGGACCCCTAGGGACATATTTAAATCATTCATATGAGTCAAAGGGGGTCATAGGGTGACCTATGACCCCATTTGACTCATTAAACGATGACATATGTCCCTAGGGGTCCTAAGACCCTAGGGACATATTCGAATGGTTCATATCGGTCAAAGGGGGTCATAGGGTGACCTATGACCCCTTTTGACCCATTAAACGACGACATATGTCCCTAGGGGTCCGAGGACCCCTAGGGACATATTTGAATCGTTCATATGAGTCAAAGGGGGTCATAGGGTGACCTATGACCACCTTTGACCCATTAAACGACGACATATGTCCCTAGGGGTCCTAGGACCCCTATGGACATATTCGAATGGATAATATGGGTCAAATGGGGTCATAGGGTAACCTATGACCCTCTTTGACCCATTAAACGACGACATATGGGTAATATGGGTGAAATGGAGTCATAGGGTAACCTACCACCCTCTTTGACCCATTAAACGATGACATATGTCTCTAGGGGTCCTAGGACCCCTAGGGACATATTCGAATCATTCATATAGGTCAGAGGGGGACATAGGGTGAACTATGACCCTCTTGACGCATTAAATGAGGATATATGTCTCTAGGGGTCCTAGGGCCCCTAAGGACATATTCAAATGGGTAATATGGGTCAAAGGGGGTCATAGTATGACCTATGACCCTCTTTGACCCATTAAACGATGACATATATATTCGAATGGGTAATATGGGTTAAATGGGGTCATACGGTGACCTATGACCATCTTAGAACCATTAAACGATGACATATGTCCCTAGAGGTCCTAGGACCCTAGGGACATATTCTAATTGTTCATATGGGTCAAAGGGGGTCATAGGGTGACCTATGATCCCCTTTGACCCATTAAACGACAACATATGTCCTTAGGGGTCCTAGGACCCCTAGGGACATATTTGAATCGTTCATATGAGTCAAAGGGGGTCATAGGGTGACCTATGACCCCCTTTGATGCATTAAACGACAACATATGTCCTAGGACCCCTAAGGACATATTCGAATGGGTAATATGGGTCAAATGGGGTTATAGGGTAACCTATGACCCTCTTTGACCCTTTAAATGATGACATATGTCTCTAGGGGTCCTAGGACCCCTAGGGACATATTCAAATCGTACATATGGGTCAAAGGGGGTCATAGGGTGACCTATGACCCTCTTTGACCCAATAAACGATGATATATGTCTCTAGGAGTCCTAGGACCCGTAGGGACATATTCGAATGGGTAATATGGGTCAAACTGACCCATTAAATGACGAGATATGTCGCTAGGGGTCCTAGGACCCCTAGGGACATATTTGAATGGGCAATATGTGTCAAAGGGGGGAATAGGGTGTCCTATGACCCCCTTTGACCCATTAAACGATGACATATGTCTCTAGGGGTGGTAGGACCCCTAGGAACATATTTTAATGGGTATTATGGGTCAAAGGGTGTCATAGGGTGCCCTATGACCCTCTTTGACGCATTAAATGACAACATATGTCCCTAGGGGTCCTCGGACCCCAAGGGACATATTCGAATAGGTAATATGGGTCAAATGGGGTCATAGGGTGACCTATGACCCTCTTTGAACTATTAAACGATGACATATGTCCCTAGGGGTCCTAGGACCTCTAGGGACATATTCAAATGGGTAATATGGGTCAAAGGGGGTCATAGGGTAACCTATGACCCTGTTTGACCCATGAAACAATGACATATGTCCTTAGGAGTCCTATGACCCCTAGGGACATATTCCAATCGTTCATATGGGTCAAAGGGGGTCATAGGGTGACCTATGACCCTCTTTGACCCATTAAACGACGATATATGTCTCTAGGGGTCCTAGGACCCCTTGGGACATATTCAAATGGGTAATATGGGTCAAAGGGGGTCATAGGGTGACCTATGACCCTCTCTGACTCATTAAACGATGACATATTTCTCTAGGGGTCCTTGTACCCCTAGGGACATATTCGAATTGTTCATATGGGTCAAAGGGGGTCATAGGGCGACCTATGACCCCCTTTGACCCATTAAATGATGACATATGTCCCTAGGGGTCCTAGGACCGCTAGGGACATATTCGAATGGGTAATATGGGTCAAATGGGGTCATAGTGTAACCTATGACCCTCTTTGACCCATTAAACGTCGACATATGTCCCTAGGGGTCCTCAGACCCCTAGGGACATATTCGAATCGTTCATATGGGTCAAAGAGGGTCATAGGGTGACCTATGACCTTCTTTGACCAATCAAATGATGACATATGTCCCTAGGGGTCCTCGGACCCCTAGGGACATATTCGAATTGTTCATATGGGTCAAAGGGGGTCATAGGGTGACCTATGACCCTCTTGACCCATTAAACGACGATATATGTCTCTAGGGGTCCTAGGACCCCTAGGGACATATTCGAATGGATAATATGGGTCAAAGGGTTGACCCATTAAACGACAACATATGTCCTTAGGGGTCTTCGGACCCCAAGGGACATATTCGAATGGGTAATAAGGGTCAAAGGGGGTCATAGGGTGACGTATGACCCTCTTTGACCCATTAAACGATGACATATGTCCCTAGGGGTCCTAGGACTCTAGGGACATATTCGAATCGTTCATATGGGTCAAAGGGGGTCATAGGGTGACCTATGACCCCCTTTGACTCATTAAACGACGACATGTATCCCTAGGGGTCCTAGGACCGCTAGGGACATATTTGAATCGTTCATATGAGTCAAAGGGGGTCGTAGGGTGACCTATGACCCCCTTTGACCCATTAAACGATGACATATGTCTTTAGAGGTCCTAGGACCCCTAGGGACATATTCGAATCGTTCATATGGGTCAAAGGGGGTCATAGGGTGACCTATGACCCTCTTGACCCATTAAACGACGATATATGTCTTTAGGGGTCCTAGGACCCCTAGGGACATATTCGAATGGGTAATATGGGTCAAAGGGTTGACCCATTAAACGATAACATATGTCCTTAGGGGTCTTCGGACCCCAAAAGACATATTCGAATGGGTAATAAGGGTCAAAGGGGGTCATAGGGTGACGTATGACCCTCCTTGACCCATTAAACGATGACATATGTCCCTAGGGGTCCGAGGACTCTAGGGACATATTCGAATCGTTCATATGGGTCAAAGGGGGTCATAGGGTGACCTATGACCCCCTTTGACTCATTAAATGACAACATGTATCCCTAGGGATCCTAGGACCCCTAGGGACATATTTGAATCGTTCATATGAGTCAAAGGGGGTCGTAGGGTGACCTATGACCCCCTTTGACTCATTAAATGACGACATATGTCCCTAGGGGTCCTAGGACCCCTAGCGACATATTCGAATGGGTAATATGGGTCAAATGGGGTCATAGGGTAACCTATGACCCTTTTTGACCCATTAAATGATGATATATGTCTCTAGGGATCCTAGGATCCCTAGGGACATATTTGAATCGTTCATATAGGTCAAAGGGGGGTCATAGGGTGACCCATGACCCTCTTGACCCATTAAATGATGATATATGTCTCTAGGGGTCCTAGGACCCCTAGGGATATATTCGAATGGGTAATGTGGGTCAAAGGGGGTCATAGGGGGACCTATGACCCTCTTTGACCCATTAAATGATGACATATGTCCCTAGGGGTCCTAGGACCCTTACATACATATTCGAATGGGTAATATGGGTCAAAGGGGATCATACGGTGACCTATGACCCTCTTTGACTCATTAAACGAAGACATATGTCCCTCGGGGTCCTAAGACCCTTGGGACATATTCGAATGGTTCATATGTGTCAAAGGGGGTCATATGCTGACCTATGACCCCCTTTGAGCCATTAAATGATGATATTTGTCCCTAGGGGTCATAGGACCCCTACGGACATATTTCAATCGTTCATATGAGTCAAAGGAGGTCACAAGGTGACCTATGACCCCCTTTGACCCATTAAACGACGACATATGTCCGTAGGGGTCTTAAGACCCTAGGGACATATTCGAATGGTTCATATGGGTCAAGGGGGTCATAGGGTGACCTATGACCCTCTTTGACCTATTAAATGATGACATATGTCTCTAGAGGTCCTAGGACCCCTAGGGACATATTCGAATCGTTCATATGGGTCAAAGGGGGTCATAGGTCACCACCCTCTTGACTCATTAAACACTATATATGTCTCTAAGCGTCCTAGGACCCCTAGGGACATATTCGAATGGGTAATATGGGTCAAAGGGGGTCATACGGTGACCTATGACCCTCTTTGACCGATTAAACGACAACATATGTCTCTAGGGGTCCTTGGACCCCAAGTGACTTATTCGAATGGGTAATATGGGTTAAAGGGGGTCATAGGTCACCCTATGACCCTCTTTGACCCATTAAACGATGACATATGTCCCTAGGGGTCCTAGGACCCTGGGGACATATTCGAATCTTTCATATGGGTCAAAGGGGGTCATAGGGTGACCTATGACCCCCTTTGACTCATTAAACGACGACATATGTCTCTAGGGGTCCTAGGACCCCTAGGGACATATTTTAATCATTCATATGAGTCAAAGGGGGTCGTAGGTTGACCTATGACCCCCTTTGATCCATGAAACGATGACTTATGTCCCTAAGGGTCCTAGGACCCTTAGGGACATATTGGAATAGGTAATATGGGTCAAATGGGATCATAGGGTAACCTATGACCCTCTTTGAACCATTAAATTATGACATATGTCTCTAGGGGTCCTAGGACCCTTAAGGACATATTCGAATCGTTCATATGGGTCAAAGGGGGCCATAGGGTGACCTATGACCCTCTTGACCCATTGAACAACGATATATGTCTCTAGGGGTCCTAGGACCCATAGGGACATATTCGAATGGGTAATATGGGTCAAAGGGGGTGATAGGGTGACCTATGGCCCTCTTTGACCCATTAAACGACGACATATGTCTCCAGGGGTTCTAGGACCCCTAGGGACATATTTGAATGGGTAATATTGGTCAAAGGGGGTCATAGGGTGACCTATGACCATCTTTGACCCATTAAACGAAGACATATGTCCTTAGGTGTCCTAGGACCCTAGGGACATATTCGAATGGTTCATATGGGTCAAAGGGGGTTATAGGTTGACCTATGACCCCCTTTGACCCATTAAACGACGACATATATCTTTAGAGTTCGTAGGACCCCTAGGGACATAATTGAATCATTCATATGAGTCAAAGGGGGTCATAGGGTGACTTATGACCCCCTTCGACCCATTAAACGACGACATATGTCCCTAGGGGTCCTAAGACCCTAGGGACATATTCAAATGGTTCATATCAGTCAAAGGGGGTCATAGGGTGACCTATGACCCCCTTTGACCCATTAAATGATGACATATGTCTCTAGGGGTGCTAGGTCCCCTAAGGTCATATTCAAATGGGTATTATGGGTCAAAGGGGGTCATAGGGTGAGCTATGACCCTCTTTGACCCATTAAATGACGACATATGTCCCTAGGGGTCCTCGGACCCCAAGGGACATATTCGAGTAGGTAATATGGGTCAAATGGGGTCATAGGGTGACCTATGACCTTCTTTGACCCATTAAATGATGACATATGTCCCTAGGGGTCCTCGGACCCCTAGGGACATATTCGAATCGTTCATATGGGTCAAAGGGGGTCATAGGGTGACCTATGACTCTCTTTCACCCATTAAACGACGACATATGTCCCTAGGGGTTCTAGGACCCCTAGGGACATTCGAATCGTACATATTGGTCAAAGAGGGTCAGAGGGTGACCTATGACCCCTTTTGACCCATTAAACGACGACATATGTCTCTAGGGGTCCTAGGACTCCTAGGGACATATTCGAATGGGTATTATGGGTCAAAGGGGGTCATAGGGTGACCTATGACCCTCTTTGACCCATTAAATGATGACATATGTCCCTAGGTGTCCTTGGACCCCAAGAGACATATTTGAATGGGTAATATGGGTCAAAGGAGGTCATAGGGTGACCTATGACCCTCTTTGACCCATTAAACAATGACATATGTCCCTAGGGGTCCTAGGACCCTAGGGACATATTCGAATGGGTAATATGGGTCAAATGGGATGATAGGGTAACCTATGACCCTATTTGACCCATTAAACGATGACATATGTCTCTAGAGGTCCTAGGACCCCTAGGGACATATTCGAATCGTTCATATGGGTCAAAGGGGGTCATAGGTCACCCTATGACCCTCTTGACCCATTAAACGACGATATATGTCTCTAGGGGTCCTAGGACCCCTAGGGACATATTCAAATGGGTAATATGGGTCAAAGGGGGTCACAGGGTGACCTATGACCCTCTTTGACCCATTAAACGACGACATATGTCCCTAGGGGTCCTCGGACCCCAAGGGACATATTCGAATGGATAATATGGGTCAAAGGGGGTCATAGGGTGACCTATGACCCTCTTTGACCGATTAAACGATGACATATGTCCCTTGGGGTCCTAGGACCCTAGGGATATATTTGAATCATTCATATGGGTCAAAGGGGGTCATAGGTCATTTGACTCATTAAACGATGACATATGTCCCTAGTGGTCCTAGGACCCCTAGGGTCATATTTGAATCGTTCATATGAGTCAAAGGGGGTCGTAGGGTGACCTATGACCGCCTTTGACCCATTTAACGATGACATATGTCCCTAGGGGTCCTAGGACCCCTAGGGACATATTTGAATCGTTCATATGAGTCAAAGGGGGTCGTAGGGTGACCTATGACCCCCTTTGACCCATTAAACGACGACATATGTCCCTAGGGGTCCTAGGACCCCTAGGGACATATTCGAATGGGTAATATGGGCCAAATGGGGTCATAGGGTAACCTATGAAACTCTTTGACCGATTAAATGATGACATATGTCTCTAGGGATCCTAGGACCCCTAGGGACATCTTCGAATCATTCATAGAGGTCAAAGGAGGGTCATAGGGTGACCTATGACCCTCTTTGACCCATTAAACGAAGACATATGTCCCTAGGGGTCCTAGGACCCCTAGGGACATATTTGTATGGGTAATATGGGTCAAAGGGGATCATAGGGTGACCTATGACCCTCTTTGACCCATTAAATGAAGACATATGTCCCTAGGGATCCTAGGACCCTAGGGACATATTCAAATGGTTCATATGGGTCAAAGGGGGTCATAGGCTGACCTATGACCCCCTTTGACCCATTAAACGATGCCATTTGTCCCTAGGGGTCCTAGGACCCCTACAGACATATTTGAATCGTTCATATGAGTCAAAGGGGGTCACAAGGTGACCTATGACCCCTTTTGACCCATTAAACGATGACATATGTCCCTAGGGGTCCTAGGACCCTAGGGACATATTCGAATGGTTCATATGGGTCAAAGGGGGTCATAGGGTGACCTAAGACCCCCTTTCACCCATTAAACGACGACATATGTCTCTAGGGGTCCTAGGACCCCTAGGGACATATTTGAATCGTTCATATGAGTCAAAGGGAGTCATAGGGTGACCTATAACCCCCTTTGACCCATTAAACGATGACATATGTCCCTAGGGATCCTAGGACCCCTAAGGACATATTTGAATGGGTAATATGGGTCAAATGGGGTCATACGTTAACCTATGACCCTCTTTGACCCATTAAACGATGACATATGGGTAATCTGGGTGACCTATGACCCTCTTTGACCCATTAAATGATGACATATGTCTCTAGGGGTCCTAGGACCCCTAGGGACATATTCGAATCGTTCATATGGGTCAAAGGGGGTCATAGGGTGACCTATGACCCTCTTGATGCATTAAACGGCGATATATGTCTCTAGGGGTCCTAGGACCCCTAGGGACATATTCAAATGGGTAATATGGGTCAAAGGAGGTCATAGGGTGACCTATGACCCTCTTTGACCCATTAAACAATGACATATGTCCCTAGGGGTGCTTGGACCCCAAGGGACATATACGAATGGGTAATATGGGTCAAAGGGGATCATAGGGTGACCTATGACCCTCTTTGACCCATTAAATGAAGACATATGTCCCTAGGGGTCCTAGGACCCTAGGGACATATTCGAATGGTTCATATGGGTCAAAGGGGGTCATAGGGTGACCTAAGACCCCCTTTCACCCATTAAATGATGACATATGTCTCTAGGGGTCCTAGGACCCCTAGGGACATATTTGAATCGTTCATATGAGTCAAAGGGAGTCATAGGGTGACTTATAACCCCCTTTGACCCATTAAACGACGACATATGTCCCTAGGGATCCTAGGACCCCTAAGAACATATTTGAATGGGTAATATGGGTCAAATGGGGTCATACGGTAACCTATGACCCTCTTTGACCCATTAAACGATGACATATGGGTAATCTGGGTGAAATGGGGTCATAGGGTAACCTACGACCCTCTTTGACCCATTAAATGATGACATATGTCTCTAGGGGTCCTAGGACCCCTAGGGACATATTCGAATCGTTCATATGGGTCAAAGGGGGTCATAGGGTGACCTATGACCCTCTTGATGCATTAAATGGCGATATATGTCTCTAAGGGTCCTAGGACCCCTAGGGACATATTCAAATGGGTAATATGGGTCAAAGGAGGTCATAGGGTGACCTATGACCCTCTTTGACCCATTAAACAACGACATATGTCCCTAGAGGTGCTTGGACCGCAAGGGACATATACGAATGTGTAATATGGGTCAAATGGGATCATAGGGTGACCTATGACCCTCTTTGACCCATTGAACAACGACATATGTGCCTAAGGGTCCTAGGACCCTAGGGACATATTTCAATCGTTCATATGGGTCAAAGGGGGTCATAGGGTGACATATGACCCCCTTTGACCCATTAAATGACAACATATGTCTCCAGGGGTTTTAGGACCCCTACGGACATATTTGAATCATTCATATGAGTCAAAGGGTGTCATAGGCTGACCTATGACCCCCTTTGATGCATTAAACGACGACATATGTCCCTAGGTGTCCTAGGACCTGTAGGTATATATTCGAATGGGTAATATGGGTCAAATGGGGTCATAGGGTAACCTATGACCCACTTTGACCATTTAAATGACAACATATGTATTTAGGGGTCCTAGGACCCTTAGGGACATATTCAAATCGTACATATGGCTCAAAGGGGGTCACAGGGTGACCTATGACCCTCTTTGACCCATTAAACGATGATATGTCTCTAAGGGTCCTAGGACCCCTAGCAACATATTTGAATGGGTAATATGGGTCAAAGGGGGTCACAGGGTGACCTATGACCCTCTCTGACCCATTAAACGACGAGATATGTCGCTAGGGGTCCTAGGACCCCTAGGGACATAATCGAATATGTAATATGGGTCAAAGGGGGTCATAGGGTGACCTATGACCCCCTTTGACCCATTAAATGACGACATATGTCTTTAGGGGTGCTAGTACACCTAAGGACTTATTCGAATGGGTATTATGGGTCAAAGGGGGTCATAGGGTGACCTATGACTCTCTTTGAGTCATTAAACGACGACATATGTCCGTAGGGGTCCTTGGACCCCAAGGGACATATTTGAATAGGTAATATGGGTCAAATGGGGTCATAGGGTGACCTATGACCCTCTTTGACCCATTAAACGATGACATATGTCCCTAGGGGTCCTACGCACTCTAGGGACATATGCGAATTGGTAATATGGGTCAAAGGAGGTCATAGGGTGACCTATGACCCTCTTTCACCCATTAAACGACGACTTATGTCCCTAGGGGTCCTAGGACCCCTAGGGACATATTCCAATCGTTCATATGGCTCAACCCTATGACCCTCTTTGACCCATTAAACGATGATATATGTCTCTAGGGGTCCTAGGACCCCTAGGGACATATTCGAATGGGTAATATGGGTCAAAGGGGGTCATAGGTCTCTGACTCATTAAACGACGACATGGGACATATTCGAATTGTTCATATGGGTCACCCTATGACCCTCTTTGACCCATTGAACGACGACATATGTCCCTAGGAGTCCTCAGACCCCTAGGGACATATTCGAATCGTTCATATGGGTCAAAGAGGGTCATAGGGTGACCTATGACCCTCTTTGACCCATTAAACGACGACATATGTCCCTAGGGGTCCTAAGACGCCTAGGGACATATTCGAATTGTACATATGGGTAAAGGGGGTCATAGGGTGACCTATGACCCCCTTTGACCCATTATACGACGACATATGTCTCTAGGGGTCCTAGGACCCCTAGGGACATATTCGAATGGGTATTATGGGTCAAAGGGGGTCATAGGGTGACCTGTGACCCTCTTTGACCCATTAAATAATGACATATGTCCCTAGGGGTCCTTGGACCCCAAGAGACATATTCGAATGGGTAATATGGGTCAAAGGGGGTCATAGGGTGACCTATGACCCTCTTTGACACATTAAACAATGACATATGTCCCTAGGGGTCCTAAGACCCTAGGGACATATACGAATTGTTCATATGGGTCAAGGGAGGTCAAAGCGTGACCTATGACCCCCTTTGATCCATTAAATGATGACATATGTCCCTAGTGGTCCTAGGACCCCTACGGACATATTTGAATCGGTAATATGGGTCAAATGGGGTCGTAGGGTAACCTATAATCCTCTTTCACCCATTAAACTATGACATATGTCTCTAGAGGTCCTAGGACCCCTAAGGACATATTCAAATCGTTCATATGGGTCAAAGGGGGTCATAGGGTGACCTATGACCCTCTTGGCCCATTAAAAATGATATATGTCTCTAGGGGTCCTAGGACCCCTAGGGACATATTCAAATGGGTAATATGGGTCAAAGGGGGTCATACGGTGACCTATGACCCTCTCTGACCCATTAAACGATGACATATGTCCCTATGGGTCCTTGGACCCCAAGGGACATATTCGAATGGGTACTATGGGTTAAAGGGGGTCATAGGGTGACCTATGACCCTCTTTGACCCATTAAATGACGACATATGTCCCAAGGGGTCCTAAGACCCTAGGGACATATTCGAATCGTTCATATGGGTCAAAGCGGGTCACAGGGTGACCTATGACCCCCTTTGACTCATTAAACGAAGACATATGTCTCTAGGGGTCGTAGGACCCCTAGGGACATATTTTAATCGTTCATATGAGTCAAAGGGGGTCGTAGGGTGACCTATGACCCCCTTTGATCCATTAAACGATGACATATGTCCCTAGGGGTCCTAGGACCCCTAAGGAAATATTGGAATGGGTAATATGGGTCAAATGGGATCATAGGGTAACCTATGACCCTCTTTGAACCATTAAATGACGACATATGTCTCTAGGGGTCCTAGGACCCCTAGGGACATATTCGAATCGTTCATATGGGTCAAAGGGGGTCATAGGGTGACCTATGACCCTCTTGACCCATTAAACGACGATATATGTCTCTAGGGGTCCTGGGACCCCTAGGGACATATTCGAATGGGTAATATGGATCAAAGGGGGTGATAGGGTGACCTATGGCCCTCTTTGACCCATTAAATGATGAAATATGTCCCTAGGGGTCCTAGGACCCCTAGGGACATATTCGAATGGGTAATATGGGTCAAAGGGGGTCATAGGTCCCTATGACCCTCTTTGACCCATTAAACGAAGACATATGTCCCTAGGGCTCCTATTACCCTAGGGACATATTCGAATGGTTGATATGGGTCAAAGGGGGTCATAGGGTGACCTATGACCCCCTTTGACACATTAAATGATGACATATGTCCCTAGGGGTTGTAGGAGCCCTAGGGACATATTTGAATCGTTCATATAAGTCAAAGGGGGTCATAGGGTGACCTATGACCCCCTTTGACCCATTAAACGACGATATATGTCCCTAGGGGTCCAAAGACACTAGGGACATATTCGAATGGTTCATATCGGTCAAAAGGGGTCATAGGGTTACCTATGACCCCCTTTGACCCATTAAACGACGACATATGTCCCTAGGGGTCCTAGGACCCCTAGGGAGATATTTCAATCATTCATATGAGTCAAAGGGGGTCATAGGGTGACCTATGACCACCTTTGACCCATTAAACGATGACATATGTCCCTAGGGGTCCTAAGACCCCTAGGGACATATTCGAATGGGTAATATGGGTCAAATGGGATCATAGGGTGACCTATGACCATCTTTGACCTATTAAACGATGACATATGTCCCTAGGGGTCCTAAGACACTAGGGACATATTCCAATTGTTCATATGGGTCAAAGGGGGTCATAGGCTGACCTATGACCCCCTTTGACCCATTAAAGGACAACATATGTCCTTAGGGGTCCTAGGACCCCTAGAGACATATTTGAATCGTTCATATGAGTCAAAGGGGGTCATAGGGTGACCTATGACCCCCTTTGATGCATTAAACAACGACATATGTCCCTAGGGGTCCTAGGACCCCTAGGGACATATTCGAATGGGTAATATGGGTGAAATGGGGTTATAGGGTAACCTATGACCCTCTTTGACCCTTTAAATGACGACATATGTCTCTAGGGGTCCTAGGACACCTAGGGACATATTCGAATCGTACATATGGGTCAAAGGGGGTCATAGGGTGACCTATGACCCTCTTTGACCCATTAAACGATGATATATGTCTCTAGAGGTCCTACGACCCCTAGGGACATATTCGGATGGGTAATATGGGTCATCCTGACCCATTAAACGATGAGATATGTCGCTAGGTGTCCTAGGACCCCTAGGGACATATTCGAATGGGCAATATGGGTCAAAGGGGGTCATAGGGTGACCTATGACCCCCTTTGACCCATTGAATGACGACATATGTCTCTATGGGTTCTTGGACCCCTAAGGACATATTGGAATGGATATTATGGGTCAAAGGGGGTGATAGGGTGACCTATGACCCTCTTTGACAGATTCAACGACGACATATGTCCCTATGGGTCCTCGGACCCCAAGGGACATATTCGAATAGGTAATATGGGTCAAATGGGGTCATAGGGTGACCTATGACCCTCTTTGACCCATTAAACGATGACATATGTCCCTAGGGGTCCTAGGACCACTAGGGACATATTCGAATGGGTAATATGTGTCAAAGGGGGTCATAGGGTGACCTATGACCCTGTTTGACCCATGAAACGATGAAATATGTCCTTAAGGGTCCTAGGACCCCTAGGGACATATTCCAATCGTTCATATGGGTCAAAGGGGGTCATAAGGTGACCTATGACCTTCTTTGACCCATTAAACGACGATATATGTCTCTAGGGGACCTAGGACCCCTAGGGACATATTCGAATGGGTAATATGTGTCAAAGGGGGTCATAGGGTGACCTATGACCCTCTCTGACTCATTAAACAATCACATATTTCTCTACGGTTCCTTGGACCCCTAGGGACATATTTGAATCATTCATATGAGTCAAAGGGGGTCGCAGGGTGACCTATGACCCCCTTTGACCCATTAAACGACGACGTATGTCCCTAGGGGTCCTAGGACCCCTAGGGACATATTCGAATGGGTAATATGGGTCAAATGGGGTCATAGGGTAACCTATGACCCTCTTTGACCCATTAAATTACGACATATGTCTCTAGGGATCCTAGGACCCTAGGGACATATTCGAATGGTTCATATGGGTCAAAGGGGGTCATAGGGTGACCTATGATCCCCTTTGACCCATTAAATGATGACATATGTCCCTAGGGGTCGTAGGACCCCTAGGGACATACTTAAATCGTTCATATGAGTCAAAGGGGGTCATAGGGTGACCTATGACCCCATTTGACTCATTAAACGATGACATATGTCCCTAGGGGTCCTAAGACCCTAGGGACATATTCGAATGGTTCATATCGGTCAAAGGGGGTCATAGGGTGACCTATGACCCCTTTTGACCCATTAAACGATGACATATGTCCCTAGGGGTCCTAGGACCCCTAGGGACATATTTGAATCATTCATATGAGTCAAAGGGGGTCGTAGGGTGACCTATGACCACCTTTGACCCATTAAACGATGACATATGTCCCTAGGGGTCCTAGGACCCCTACGGACATATTCGAATGGATAATATGGGTCAAATGGGGTCATAGGGTAACCTATGACCCTCTTTGACCCATTAAACGACGACATATGGGTAATATGGGTGAAATGGAGTCATAGGGTAACCTATCACCCTCTTTGAC
This sequence comes from Cupressus sempervirens, assembly GCA_028749045.1. Taxonomy (NCBI): domain Eukaryota; kingdom Viridiplantae; phylum Streptophyta; class Pinopsida; order Cupressales; family Cupressaceae; genus Cupressus; species Cupressus sempervirens. The sequence continues at coordinate 497,058,002 of CM053793.1, read as the reverse complement.
CCATTAAACGATGACATATGTCTGTAGGGGTCCTAGGACCCTTAGGGACATATTCGAATCATTCATATAGGTCAGAGGGGGACATAGGGTGAACTATGACCCTCTTGACGCATTAAATGAGGATATATGTCTCTAGGGGTCCTAGGGCCCCTAAGGACATATTCAAATGGGTAATATGGGTCAAAGGGGGTCATAGGATGACCTATGACCCTCTTTGACCCATTAAACGATGACATATATATTCGAATGGGTAATATGGGTTAAATGTCGTCATACGATGACCTATGACCATCTTAGAACCATTAAACGATGACATATGTCCCTAGGGGTCCTAGGACCCTAGGGACATATTCCAATTGTTCATATGGGTCAAAGGGGGTCATAGGGTGACCTATGATCCCCTTTGACCCATTAAACGACAACATATGTCCTTAGGGGTCCTTGGACCCCTAGGGACATATTTGAATCGTTCATATGAGTCAAAGGGGGTCATAGGGTGACCTATGACCCCCTTTGATGCATTAAACGACAACATATGTCCTAGGACCCCTAAGGACATATTCGAATGTGTAATATGGGTCAAATGGGGTTATAGGGTAACCTATGACCCTCTTTGACCCTTTAAATGACGACATATGTCTCTAGGGGTCCTAGGACCCCTAGGGACATATTCAAATCGTACATATGGGTCAAAGGTGGTCATAAGGTGACCTATGACCCTCTTTGACCCATTAAACGATGATATATGTCTCTAGGAGTCCTAGGACCCGCAGGGACATATAAGAATGGGTAATATGGGTCAAACTGACCCATTAAACCACGAGATATGTCGCTTGGGGTCCTAGGACCCCTAGGAACATATTCGAATGGGCAATATGTGTCAAAGGGGGGAATAGGGTGTCCTATGACCCCCTTTGACCCATTAAACGATGACATATGTCTCTAGGGGTGCTAGGACCCCTAGGGACATATTTGAATGGGTATTATGGGTCAAAGGGTGTCATAGGGTGACCTATGACCCTCTTTGACGCATTAAATGACAACATATGTCCCTAGGGGTCCTCGGACCCCAAGGGACATATTCGAATAGGTAATATGGGTCAAATGGGGTCATAGGGTGACCTATGACCCTCTTTGAACTATTAAACGATGACATATGTCCCTAGGGGTCCTAGGACCTCTAGGGACATATTCAAATGGGTAATATGGGTCAAAGGGGGTCATAGGGTGACCTATGACCCTGTTTGACCCATGAAACAATGACATATGTCCCTAGGGGTCCTATGACCCCTAGGGACATATTCCAATCGTTCATATGGGTCAAAGGGGGTCATAGGGTGACCTATGACCCTCTTTGACCCATTAAACGACGATATATGTCTTTAGGGGTCCTAGGACCCCTTGGGACATATTCAAATGGGTAATATGGGTCAAAGGGCGTCATAGGGTGACCTATGACCCTCTTTGACCGATTAAATGATGACATATGTCCCTTGGGGTCCTAGGACCCGAGGGATATATTTGAATCATTCATATGGGTCAAAGGGGGTCATAGGTCATTTGACTCATTAAATGATGACATATATCCCTAGTGGTCCTAGGACCCCTAGGGTCATATTTGAATCGTTCATATGAGTCAAAGGGGGTCGTAGGGTGACCTATGACCGCCTTTGACCCATTTAACGATGACATATGTCCCTAGGGGTCCTAGGACCCCTAGGGACATATTTGAATCGTTCATATGAGTCAAAGGGGGTCGTAGGGTGACCTATGACCCCCTTTGACCCATTAAACGACGACATATGTCCCTAGGGGTCCTAGGACCCCTAGGGACATATTCGAATGGGTAATATGGGTCAAATGGGGTCATAGGGTAACCTATGAAACTCTTTAACCCATTAAATGATGACATATGTCTCTAGGGATCCTAGGACCCCTAGGGACATCTTCGAATCATTCATAGAGGTCAAAGGAGGGTCATAGGGTGACCTATGATCCTCTTGACACATTAAACGACGATATATGTCCCTAGGGGTCCTAGGACCCCTAGGGACATATTCGAATGGGTAATGTGGGTCAAGGGGGTCATAGGGGGACCTATGACCCTCTTTGACCCATTAAACGAAGACATATGTCCCTAGGGGTCCTAGGACCCCTAGGGACATATTTGAATGGGTAATATGGGTCAAAGGGGATCATAGGGTGACCTATGACCCTCTTTGACCCATTAAATGAAGACATATGTCCCTAGGGGTCCTAGGACCCTAGGGTCATATTCGAATGGTTCATATGGGTCAAAGGGGGTCATAGGCTGACCTATGACCCCCTTTGACCCATTAAACGATCCCATTTGTCCCTAGGGGTCCTAGGACCCCTACAGACATATTTGAATCGTTCATATGAGTCAAAGGGGGTCACAAGGTGACCTATGACCCCCTTTGACCCATTAAATGACGACATATGTCCCTAGGGGTCCTAGGACCCTAGGGACATATTCGAATGGTTCATATGGGTCAAAGGGGGTCATAGGGTGACCTAAGACCCCCTTTCACCCATTAAACGACGACATATGTCTCTAGGGGTCCTAGGACCCCTAGGGACATATTTGAATCGTTCATATGAGTCAAAGGGAGTCATAGGGTGACCTATAACCCCCTTTGACCCATTAAACGACGACATATGTCCCTAGGGATCCTAGGACCCCTAAGGAGATATTTGAATGGGTAATATGGGTCAAATGGAGTCATACGGTAACCTATGACCCTCTTTGACCCATTAAACGATGACATATGGGTAATCTGGGTGACCTATGACCCTCTTTGACCCATTAAATGATGACATATGTCTCTAGGGGTCCTAGGACCCCTAGGGACATATTCGAATCGTTCATATGGGTCAAAGGGGGTCATAGGGTGACCTATGACCCTCTTGATGCATTAAACGACGATATATGTCTCTAGGGGTCCTAGGACCCCTAGGGACATATTCAAATGGGTAATATGGGTCAAAGGAGGTCATAGGGTGACCTATGACCCTCTTTGACCCATTAAATGAAGAGATATGTCCCTAGGGGTCCTAGGACCCTAGGGACATATTCGAATGGTTCATATGGGTCAAAGGGGGTCATAGGGTGACCTAAGACCCCCTTTCACCCATTAAACGACGACATATGTCTCTAGGGGTCCTAGGACCCCTAGGGACATATTTGAATCGTTCATATGAGTCAAAGGGAGTCATAGGGTGACTTATAACCCCCTTTGACCCATTAAACGACGACATATGTCCCTAGGGATGCTAGGACCCCTAAGAACATATTTGAATGGGTAATATGGGTCAAATGGGGTCATACGGTAACCTATGACCCTCTTTGACCCATTAAACGATGACATATGGGTAATCTGGGTGAAATGGGGTCATAGGGTAACCTACGACCCTCTTTGACCCATTAAATGATGACATATGTCTCTAGGGGTCCTAGGACCCCTAGGGACATATTCGAATCGTTCATATGGGTCAAAGGGGGTCATAGGGTGACCTATGACCCTCTTGATGCATTAAATGGCGATATATGTCTCTAAGGGTCCTAGGACCCCTAGGGACATATTCAAATGGGTAATATGGGTCAAAGGAGGTCATAGGGTGACCTATGACCCTCTTTGACCCATTAAACAACGACATATGTCCCTAGGGGTGCTTGGACCGCAAGGGACATATACGAATGTGTAATATGGGTCAAATGGGATCATAGGGTGACCTATGACCCTCTTTGACCCATTGAACGACGACATATGTCCCTAAGGGTCCTAGGACCCTAGGGACATATTTCAATCGTTCATATGGGTCAAAGGGGGTCATAGGGTGACATATGACCCCCTTTGACCCATTAAATGACAACATATGTCCCCAGGGGTTTTAGGACCCCTACGGACATATTTGAATCATTCATATGAGTCAAAGGGTGTCATAGGCTGACCTATGACCCCCTTTGATGCATTAAACGACGACATATGTCCCTAGGTGTCCTAGGACCCCTAGGTATATATTCGAATGGGTAATATGGGTCAAATGGGGTCATAGGGTAACCTATGACCCACTTTGACCATTTAAATGACAACATATGTATTTAGGGGTCCTAGGACCCTTAGGGACATATTCAAATCGTACATATGGCTCAAAGGGGGTCATAGGGTGACCTATGACCCTCTTTGACCCATTAAACGATGATATGTCTCTAGGGGTCCTAGGACCCCTAGCAACATATTTGAATGGGTAATATGGGTCAAAGGGGGTCACAGGGTGACCTATGACCCTCTCTGACCCATTAAACGACGAGATATGTCGCTAGGGGTCCTAGGACCCCTAGGGACATAATCGAATATGTAATATGGGTCAAAGGGGGTCATAGGGTGACCTATGACCCCCTTTGACCCATTAAATGACGACATATGTCTCTAGGGGTGCTAGTACACCTAAGGACTTATTCGAATGGGTATTATGGGTCAAAGGGGGTCATAGGGTGACCTATGACCCTCTTTGAGTCATTAAACGATGACATATGTCCGTAGGGGTCCTTGGACCCCAAGCGACATATTCGAATAGGTAATATGGGTCAAATGGGGTCATAGGGTGACCTATGACCCTCTTTGACCCATTAAACGACGACATATGTCCCTAGGGGTCCTACGCCCTCTAGGGACAGATGCGAATGGGTAATATGGGTCAAAGGAGGTCATAGGGTGACCTATGACCCTCTTTCACCCATTAAACGACGACTTATGTCCCTAGGGGTCCTAGGACCCCTAGGGACATATTCCAATCGTTCATATGGCTCAACCCTATGACCCTCTTTGACCCATTAAACGATGATATATGTCTCTAGGGGTCCTAGGACCCCTAGGGACATATTCGAATGGGTAATATGGGTCAAAGGGGGTCATAGGTCTCCGACTCATTAAACGACGACATGGGACATATTCAAATTGTTCATATGGGTCACCCTATGACCCTCTTTGACCCATTGAACGACGACATATGTCCCTAGGGGTCCTCAGACCCCTAGGGACATATTCGAATCGTTCATATGGGTCAAAGAGGGTCATAGGGTGACCTATGACCCTCTTTGACCCATTAAACGACGACATATGTCCCTAGGGGTCCTAAGATGCCTAGGGACATATTCGAATTGTACATATGGGTAAAGGGGGTCATAGGGTGACCTATGACCCCCTTTGACCCATTATACGACGACATATGTCTTTAGGGGTCCTAGGACCCCTAGGGACATATTCGAATGGGTATTATGGGTCAAAGGGGGTCATAGGGTGACCTGTGACCCTCTTTGACCCATTAAATAATGACATATGTCCCTAGGGGTCCTTGGACCCCAAGAGACATATTCGAATGGGTAATATGGGTCAAAGGGGGTCATAGGGTGACCTATGACCCTCTTTGACACATTAAACAACGACATATGTCCCTAGGGGTCCTAGGACCCTAGGGACATATACGAATTGTTCATATGGGTCAAGGGAGGTCAAAGGGTGACCTATGACCCCCTTTGACCCATTAAATGATGACATATGTCCCTAGTGGTCCTAGGACCCCTACAGACATATTTAAATCGGTAATATGGGTCAAATGGGGTCGTAGGGTAACCTATAATCCTCTTTCACCCATTAAACTATGACATATGTCTCTAGAGGTCCTAGGACCCCTAAGGACATATTCAAATCGTTCATATGGGTCAAAGGGGGTCATAGGGTGACCTATGACCCTCTTGGCCCATTAAAAACGATATATGTCTCTAGGGGTCCTAGGACCCCTAGGGACATATTCAAATGGGTAATATGGGTCAAAGGGGGTCATACGGTGACCTATGACCCTCTCTGACCCATTAAACGATGACATATGTCCCTATGGGTCCTTGGACCCCAAGGGACATATTCGAATGGGTAATATGGGTTAAAGGGGGTCATAGGGTGACCTATGACCCTCTTTGACCCATTAAATGATGACATATGTCCCTAGGGGTCCTAAGACCCTAGGGACATATTCGAATCGTTCATATGGGTCAAAGGGGGTCACAGGGTGACCTATGACCCCCTTTGACTCATTAAACGAAGACATATGTCTCTAGGGGTCGTAGGACCCCTGGGGACATATTTTAATCGTTCATATGAGTCAAAGGGGGTCGTAGGGTGACCTATGACCCCCTTTGATCCGTTAAACGATGACATATGTCCCTAGGGGTCCTAGGACCCCTAGGGAAATATTGGAATGGGTAATATGGGTCAAATGGGATCATAGGGTAACCTATGACCCTCTTTGAACCATTAAATGACGACATATGTCTCTAGGGGTCCTAGGACCCCTAGGGACATATTCGAATCGTTCATATGGGTCAAAGGGGGTCATAGGGTGACCTATGACCCTCTTGACCCATTAAACGACGATATATGTCTCTAGGGGTCCTGGGACCCCTAGGGACATATTCGAATGGGTAATATGGGTCAAAGGGGGTGATAGGGTGACCTATGGCCCTCTTTGACCCATTAAATGATGAAATATGTCCCTAGGGGTACTAGAACCCCTAGGGACATATTCGAATGGGTAATATGGGTCAAAGGGGGTCATAGGTCCCTATGACCCTCTTTGACCCATTAAACGAAGACATATGTCCCTAGGGCTCCTATTACCCTAGGGACATATTCGAATGGTTGATATGGGTCAAAGGGGGTCATAGGGTGACCTATGACCCCTTTTGACACATTAAACGATGACATATGTCCCTAGGGGTTGTAGGAGCCCTAGGGACATATTTGAATCGTTCATATAAGTCAAAGGGGGTCATAGGGTGACCTATGACCCCCTTTGACCCATTAAACGACGATATATGTCCCTAGGTGTCCAAAGACACTAGGGACATATTCGAATGGTTCATATCGGTCAAAGGGGGTCATAGGGTTACCTATGACCCCCTTTGACCCATTAAACGACGACATATGTCCCTAGGGGTCCTAGGACCCCTAGGGAGATATTTGAATCATTCATATGAGTCAAAGGGGGTCATAGGGTGACCTATGACCACCTTTGACCCATTAAACGATGACATATGTCCTTAGGGGTCCTAGGACCCCTAGGGACATATTCGAATGGGTAATATGGGTCAAATGGGATCATAGGGTGACCTATGACCATCTTTGACCTATTAAACGATGACATATGTCCCTAGGGGTCCTAAGACACTAGGGACATATTCCAATTGTTCATATGGGTCAAAGGGGGTCATAGGCTGACCTATGACCCCCTTTGACCCATTAAAGGACAACATATGTCCTTAGGGGTCCTAGGACCCCTAGAGACATATTTGAATCGTTCATATGAGTCAAAGGGGGTCATAGGGTGACCTATGACCCCCTTTGATGCATTAAACAACGACATATGTCCCTAGGGGTCCTAGGACCCCTAGGGACATATTCGAATGGGTAATATGGGTGAAATGGGGTTATAGGGTAACCTATGACCCTCTTTGACCCTTTAAATGACGACATATGTCTCTAGGGGTCCTAGGACCCCTAGGGACATATTCGAATCATACATATGGGTCAAAGGGGGTCATAGGGTGACCTATGACCCTCTTTGACCCATTAAACGATGATATATGTCTCTAGAGGTCCTACGACCCCTAGGGACATATTCGGATGGGTAATATGGGTCATCCTGACCCATTAAACGATGAGATATGTCGCTAGGTGTCCTAGGACCCCTAGGGACATATTCGAATGGGCAATATGGGTCAAAGGGGGTCATAGGGTGACCTATGACCCCCTTTGACCCATTGAATGACGACATATGTCTCTATGGGTTCTTGGACCCCTAGGGACATATTGGAATGGATATTATGGGTCAAAGGGGGTGATAGGGTGACCTATGACCCTCTTTGACAGATTCAACGACGACATATGTCCCTATGGGTCCTCGGACCCCAAGGGACATATTCGAATAGGTAATATGGGTCAAATGGGGTCATAGGGTGACCTATGACCCTCTTTGACCCATTAAACGATGACATATGTCCCTAGGGGTCCTAGGACCACTAGGGACATATTCGAATGGGTAATATGTGTCAAAGGGGGTCATAGGGTGACCTATGACCCTGTTTGACCCATGAAACGATGACATATGTCCTTAGGGGTCCTAGGACCCCTAGGGACATATTCCAATCGTTCATATGGGTCAAAGGGGGTCATAAGGTGACCTATGACCTTCTTTGACCCATTAAATGACGATATATGTCTCTAGGGGACCTAGGACCCCTAGGGACATATTCGAATGGGTAATATGTGTCAAAGGGGGTCATAGGGTGACCTATGACCCTCTCTGACTCATTAAACAATCACATATTTCTCTAAGGTTCCTTGGACCCCTAAGGACATATTTGAATCATTCATATGAGTCAAAGGGGGTCGCAGGGTGACCTATGACCCCCTTTGACCCATTAAACGACGACGTATGTCCCTAGGGGTCCTAGGACCCCTAGGGACATATTCGAATGGGTAATATGGGTCAAATGGGGTCATAGGGTAACCTATGACCCTCTTTGACCCATTAAATTATGACATATGTCTCTAGGGATCCTAGGACCCTAGGGACATATTCGAATGGTTCATATGGGTCAAAGGGGGTCATAGGGTGACCTATGACCCCCTTTGACCCATTAAATGATGACATATGTCCCTAGGGGTCGTAGGACCCCTAGGGACATATTTAAATCGTTCATATGAGTCGAAGGGGGTCATAGGGTGACCTATGACCCCATTTGACTCATTAAACGATGACATATGTCCCTAGGGGTCCTAAGACCCTAGGGACATATTCGAATGGTTCATATCGGTCAAACACCCTATGACCCCTTTTGACCCATTAAACGATGACATATGTCCCTAGGGGTCCGAGGACCCCTAGGGACATATTTGAATCATTCATATGAGTCAAAGGGGGTCGTAGGGTGACCTATGACCACCTTTGACCCATTAAACGACGACATATGTCCCTAGGGGTCCTAGGACCCCTACGGACATATTCGAATGGATAATATGGGTCAAATGGGGTCATAGGGTAACCTATGACCCTCTTTGACCCATTAAACGACGACATATGGGTAATATGGGTGAAATGGAGTCATAGGGTAACCTATCACCCTCTTTGACCCATTAAACGATGACATATGTTTGTAGGGGTCCTAGGACCCTTAGGGACATATTCGAATCATTCATATAGGTCAGAGGGGGACATAGGGTGAACTATGACCCTCTTGACGCATTAAATGAGGATATATGTCTCTAGGGGTCCTAGGGCCCCTAAGGACATATTCAAATGGGTAATATGGGTCAAAGGGGGTCATAGGATGACCTATGACCCTCTTTGACCCATTAAACGATGACATATATATTCGAATGGGTAATATGGGTTAAATGGGGTCATACGATGACCTATGACCATCTTAGAACCATTAAACGATGACATATGTCCCTAGGGGTCCTAGGACCCTAGGGACATATTCCAATTGTTCATATGGGTCAAAGGGGGTCATAGGGTGACCTATGATCCCCTTTGACCCATTAAACGACAACATATGTCCTTAGGGGTCCTTGGACCCCTAGGGACATATTTGAATCGTTCATATGAGTCAAAGGGGGTCATAGGGTGACCTATGACCCCCTTTGATGCATTAAACGACAACATATGTCCTAGGACCCCTAAGGACATATTCGAATGGGTAATATGGGTCAAATGGGGTTATAGGGTAACCTATGACCCTCTTTGACCCTTTAAATGATGACATATGTCTCTAGGCGTCCTAGGACCCCTAGGGACATATTCAAATCGTACATATGGGTCAAAGGTGGTCATAGGGTGACCTATGACCCTCTTTGACCCATTAAACGATGATATATGTCTCTAGGAGTCCTAGGACCCGTAGGGACATATAAGAATGGGTAATATGGGTCAAACTGACCCATTAAACCACGAGATATGTCGCTTGGGGTCCTAGGACCCCTAGGGACATATTCGAATGGGCAATATGTGTCAAAGGGGGGAATAGGGTGTCCTATGACCCCCTTTGACCCATTAAACGATGACATATGTCTCTAGGGGTGCTAGGACCCCTAGGGACATATTTGAATGGGTATTATGGGTCAAAGGGTGTCATAGGGTGACCTATGACCCTCTTTGACGCATTAAATGACAACATATGTCCCTAGGGGTCCTCGGACCCCAAGGGACATATTCGAATAGGTAATATGGGTCAAATGGGGTCATAGGGTGACCTATGACCCTCTTTGAACTATTAAACGATGACATATGTCCCTAGGGGTCCTAGGACCTCTAGGGGCATATTCAAATGGGTAATATGGGTCAAAGGGGGTCATAGGGTGACCTATGACCCTGTTTGACCCATGAAACAATGACATATGTCCCTAAGGGTCCTATGACCCCTAGGGACATATTCCAATCGTTCATATGGGTCAAAGGGGGTCATAGGGTGACCTATGACCCTCTTTGACCCATTAAACGACGATATATGTCTTTAGGGGTCCTAGGACCCCTTGGGACATATTCAAATGGGTAATATGGGTCAAAAGGGGTCATAGGGTGACCTATGACCCTCTCTGACTCATTAAACGATGACATATTTCTCTAGGGGTCCTTGTACCCCTAGGGACATATTCGAATTGTTCATATGGGTCAAAGGGGGTCATAGGGCGACCTATGACCCCCTTTGACCCATTAAATGATGACATATGTCCCTAGGGGTCCTAGGACCGCTAGGGACTTATTCGAATGGGTAATATGGGTCAAATGGGGTCATAGGGTAACCTATGACCCTCTTTGACCCATTAAACGACGATATATGTCCCTAGGGGTCCTCAGACCCCTAGGGACATATTCAAATCGTTCATATGGGTCAAAGAGGGTCATAGGGTGACCTATGACCTTCTTTGACCAATCAAATGATGACATATGTCCCTAGGGGTCCTCGGACCCCTAGGGACATATTCGAATTGTTCATATGGGTCAAAGGGGGTCATAGGTCATAGGGTGACCTATGACCCTCTTTGACCCATTAAACGACGACATATGTCCCTAGGGGTCTTAGGACACCTAGGGACATATTCGAATCGTAGATATGGGTCAAAGGGGGTCATAGGGTGACCTATGACCCCCTTTGACCCATTAAAAAATGACATATGTCTCTAGGGGTCCTAAGGCCCCTAGGGACATATTCGAATGTGTATTATGGGTCAAAGGGGGTCATAGGGTGACCTATGACCCTCTTTGATCCATTAAACGATGACATATGTCCCTAGGGGTACTTGGACCCCAAGAGACATATTCGAATGGGTAATATGTGTCAAAGGGGGTCATAGGGTGACCTATGACCCTCTTTGACCCATTAAACGACGACATATGTCCCTAGGGGTCCTAGGACCCTAGGGACATATTTGAATTGTTCATATGGGTCAAAGGGGGTCATAGGGTGACCTATGACCCCCTTTGACCCATTAAATGACGATATATGTCCCTAGAGGTCCTAGGACCCCTAGGGACATATTCGAATGGGTAATATGGGTCAAATGGGGTCATAGGGTAACCTATGACCCTCTTTGACCCATTAAACGATGACATATGTCTCTAGAGGTCCTAGGACCCCTAGGGACATATTCGAATCGTTCATATGGATCAAAGGGGGTCATAGGGTGACCTATGACCCTCTTGACCCATTAAACGATGATATATGTCTCTAGGGGTCCTAGGACCCCTAGGGACATATTCGAATGGGTAATATGGGTCAAAGGGTTGACCCATTAAACGATAACATATGTCCTTAGGGGTCTTCGGACCCCAAGGGACATATTTGAATGGGTAATAAGGGTCAAAGGGGGTCATAGGGTGACCTATGACCCTCTTTGACCCATTAAACGATGACATATATCCCTAGGGGTCCTAGGACTCTAGGGACATATTCGAATCGTTCATATGGGTCAAAGGGGGTCATAGGGTGACCTATGACCCCCTTTGACTCATTAAACGACGACATGTATCCCTAGGGGTCCGAGGACCCCTAGGGACATATTTGAATCGTTCATATGAGTCAAAGGGGGTCGTAGGGTGACTTATGACCCCCTTTTACCCATTAAACAATGACATATGTCCCTAGGGGTCCTAGGACCCCTAGGGACATATTCGAATGGGTAATATGGGTCAAATGGGGTCATAGGGTAACCTATGACCCTCTTTGACCCATTAAATGATGACATATGTCTTTAGGGGTCCTAGCACCCCTAGGGACATATTCGAATCGTTCATATGGGTGAAAGGGGGTCATAGGGAGACCTATGACCCTCCTAACCCATTAAACGACAATATATATCGCTAGGGGTCCTAGGACCCCTAGGGACATATTCGAATGGGTAATATGGGTCAAAGGGGGTCATAACTGTCCTGTCGAACCTCATGTGCACTAGGAGTCTCCTATGAGATACAAAATAGTAGTTGTTAATATCACGGAAATTAGTTTTGAATTTATTTATGAAGATAAGTGATGCAAGAGCATCCCATGCTCATCAGGGGAACATTAAAGATCCAAGGCATTATAGAGGTCATGGAACATCTCTTGAAGTCAATTGGGCAATCCTTGCACCAATTATGGCTCATGGAAGCATACAAAATTATAATGTTGGACTCGTATGTGGAAGAAAGTTGTAATTGGGCATGAGATAGGATTTTAGGATTTCATATGGTAGGTGTGTCATTTGATAGGTTCATGTAGGTTGTCATGATCATATCTTGTCATTAGACAAGTCAAAACGTTCTAGAATTGAGTTTTGGGGTTTGAACAAGCAGGCCCTGGTTTTTAAGCCATTTTAAGGAGGGTTTTGAAGTTTGGGTGTTTAGGAGTGTGACCAAGACCTATAATCTTGAAAATCCTTAGTGTGTTGGTCCCTTTTTTGAAGCCTTGGTGTGTCTAATTCCTCCTTGTGTGTCCCAGAGTTGAAAGCTACATAAGTGGTGTCCAGAGATTTCTTGGTGAGGAAAGAAAGAGAATCAGTGAGTTGGCCCTTGGGAAGGAAGAAAACTTGTTGTGGAAATGCCTCCTAAAAATCAAATGGCTAGAGAACTTGAAGAATTGAGAGAAGAGTTGGCAAAAGAGAAAAGAGAGAGGAGAGAACTTGAAGCATCTAGAGTGAGGGAAGAAAGACAAATGAGAAGAGAGAGGCTAAATCTTATTGCAAGGATAGAATCCCTAGAAAAGGAAAGGCAAGAACCTAGAGGAGAAGAGGTTAGAGGAAGAAATCATGGAGAGAACCATGAAGAAGAAGAGGTTGGTAATGCAAGGCAAGAGCATGAGACAACAGATGATCCTGAAGAAAAGAGATTTATGAGAATCATTAAGGCAGTACAAGGTAATGGTGGGAAGAACCATATTGATTTTCCAATATACTAGGGTAAAATGGATCGTGAAGAAGTGCTAGGGTGGATAGAGGCCCTTGAGAACTACTTTGATCTTGAAGACATAGAGGTAGATAAGAAGGTAAAAGTAGTAACAACAAGACTGAGAGGAATATCACTCACTTGGTGGACTAGTGTTTAGAATGAGAGAGAGGAAAGGTGGTGTAGGGCACCTAACCTATGTGGCAGGGGGGAACAAGTATCTCTGTTGCCGGACACCTTGCCACTCCATGAAAGCGAGGATTCAAGTAGATTAGGAAGTTGGAATAAAGGTTTGGTCCATATTTTACAAGTTGGTCTATGTTTTGTAATAAAGGCACATGTAAGGCCCACAAGCATTTTGGTGTGGTTATAAACCAAGTGACTCCATGGGACCAAAAGGCCTTAGAATAGGGTATTTAGAGTCTAAATAGTATTAGCAAAATGTGCTTGTTTGTTTGTTTTATGGTTGGGAACGCCTATATGGTTGTTCCAACGGTCATGTAGACCTTTATATATGTCATATGTGATCTCAGTTGAAAGGGGTAGATCAGAGTGTACGGTGGTTTGGAGAAAAAATAATAAAAAATTCAATTTTCTGTGAATTTACTTAGTTGCATTTAATAAATCCATATGACCAATTTTGAGTCAATGGAATAGTTTAGAAAGTTAGGGAATGCATAAATACTATAGTTTGAAATTTGAATTTCAAATTCAAACGGTCATATTAGTTTTGGAGGGAAAGTAGTAATTTGGTATTTGTTTGATTAAATAAACCTTTGTAACCAACTTGGTCGGTTGGACAGGTGCATATAAGCCTATTTAAGTTGTAATGAACATATGCAAGACATGAATCATTATTGGTACGAAAAAAATTATAGAAATTGTATAGAACAACAATCATACTTTCCTCTGCATCAATTAAAAAAATAAAAAATAAATGATACTTATACATACAATGGGGCTCTCTATGCGAATGAAAATCCCTGATGATCTAGGACGCCGAATCTGTACAAGCTCATCGCCAGTAGCCACACCCTATATACAATAAATAATGTAATTAAATGAGATTACCACAAACATTTTACAAGAATGTATCAATATTTAATCAATTAGAAAACATCTAATTACCTTTCCTTTGTCAATGCATGCTGGCTCACCCCCCGCACTTTATCCCCCCAGGGCAGGTGGTATCTGCAAGATAAAAGAAATATTAGCAACCATATATGCTACAATATCAAATAGAAAAAATAAATGCGAACACAACATAATGTATCGTAGATGTCTCAAGGCCAAATGAAATGGCTAAGAGTGTAGCATCATCTATCTGTCTGAGCTCCTCCTCGGTCATCAACTAAACATGAATGAAGATTACATACATGTAAAAGTCAGTATGGCTTAAAAATTAAAATTACTCTATTATAAAAATTAACTTTAAATCACATATGTCATAACAAAAAAATGTATACATGTACCGACACCGAAGGAGTCCATGCCTCTACATTCCCCTCCTCTCTCGCATCAGGGTTTGCAGCCTCTGCACGTGCATTTGGTGTATCCTCGTCTAATACAAAATGATACTTAGGAAGATCACCTATGGGACCCAGGAAAATATTCTTTCATGTAATGCAAGTGTGAGGCACACAAACGTGTGATGAGCTAGCCAATGATGAACTGGCACCAACATCATCAACATGAGGAGGCAAGACTGACCTAGCCTGAGATATCATTAGGCTACTCAGCCTATGAATGGCTCTGATGGTCTGAGAGCTAGCCTCTGCCATAATATCTAGATGCTGCACTCGAGGAGGGGTGGAGATATTAGGGGGGGGGGGACAAAAGTGCCAAGTTTCTTCCACTGGGAAGAGGGTCTATCCTGAGGAGCTCCTAGTCCTAAGCCCATGTTGGGCTTCATGCTCCAATAGTTCACTTTAAGTTTCAACACAAATTCTGCATATAATTTTTTAAGGAAATAAAATGGTATGTCTAAAATGCCATGTGGAGGGATATCAAAGACCATCCACCAATGGTCCCAAAAATTTGCACGTATGGCGTCATTTGTGCACCATTTAATCGATAGTTTGGTTTTTTTTGGGTCAACTGGTATACCTGTTTTTGGGTTAGCAAAAAGGCTTGCCAAATCATCTTTGGTTATGTTGAGGGCTGCGACCTCATCATAATCCAAACCATCATCGAACATCTGGTGCATTTCATCACGCCAACGAAGAGCGGCATTTTTTTGGTTTGTAAGAGTTTCAATGTTATCCACTATGGTGTTTAACGTGGATAACATAGGAGCCAGTGTAGGTACATTATTGTATGTTCTATGCAAACCTCTCAACTCAGTGAGACTTTCATTTATCAAATCCTCGATTTGAGGAGGGTTTTGAGGAGGTAGAGGATCATTTGGTGGACGGTTTTGTGGGGATACTGGATCGTTTGGTGGTGGGTTGCGAGGAATATTATTCCCTGCCTCAGTGTCATCATTTTGATCAGCCATTCCTATTGAATTGCAAAACATAATATATATTAAAAAAAAATCTAAATTTTAACCATTTTTGTCAAAAAAACCCTAGATTCAACTAAAACAAACAAAATCTTGTTAAAATCTATTAAATTTAGGTTAAAAATGAGTCAGGGGGGGGGGGGGGGACATACCTGATATCTGATATCCGATTTGCTATCTGATATCCGATTTATTATTTGATATCCGATCTGACTGGCCCAAATTCGCGTGAAAATAAGGGCCGCGAGTCTGTGATTTTGTGTTTAATCCATGCACAGGTATCAGATATCTGATATTATATCGGATATTCGATATTATAATATATATAATATAACATATATATTACATTTTATATATTTTTATATTATATTTTATATTTATTATATTAATTTACTATATATTATAATATAAAATATTATTATTATACTATATTATTATAATTTATAATATATTATACTTTTTTATTATATATTATATTATAAGATATTACTTTTTATTATTATATTATATTATAGATATATATATTATATTACATTACTATATATTATAATATATGAAATATTATATTATATTATTATAATATTATTATTATAGTATAATATTATACGATTATAATATAATAATAATATTATTATTATATCATAGTATAATAATTATTATAATAATAATATTATTATATTATAGTATAATAATAATTATAATAATATTATTATATTATAGTATAATAATTATTATAATAATAATATTATTATATTATAGTATAATAATAATTATAATAATAATATTATTATATTATAGTATAATAATAATTATAATAATATTATTATATTATAGTATAATAATTATTATAATAATAATATTAAATAATATATCATACTATTATATGATTTTAATTATTAGTCGGATATTGGATTTAAAATCGGATATCCGATATCAAATCGAATATCCGATATAATATCGGATATCTGATAAGGCTCGGCTTAACCTTCCAGGTTTGGTTCCTGGATAGGTAAAAAAAAGTCAGAGCGGATTTTGAAGTGCTTTTAGGCATCTTCAAACTCTTTTTTTTTTCACATCACCACTTTTTGGCACACTATGATCCTGCACATACCCTCATATGGAAATCATAATCTTAAAATGAACAAATCATAGGACATATCGATCATACTCATGGGATCTTCATGTCATGGCACACGTAGAATGTGATACACATCCTTAAGGTTGATCATGGCCTCACTAGTGGGAAAATGGAAGGTATTATGCTCATTTTTCCACCTCTTGGATAATATTATCAACAACCCATGGTTCACCCAAATATGTGGCATGCATAGCAACCAACCAAATCCCATGCTATCTATGGTGACCTTCTCATCATCCTTTATATGATAGATGATGCACAAACCCACCACCTTTGGGGCTTTGATCAACAATGCTAGGAAAACTATCTACATAATCAAGTCAAGAAAAAATGGAGCATCAATACCAATCATGAGAGATCATGAAACACTCTAAAATAACTAAGTGTGACAATAAACAACAATCACATATAAAAAATCTGCTTCTAGATGTGAGAAAGTGCTCAAAATATAGCTGTACAATACTTCTTATAACATGTGTGGGATACTTTTTTCTAATAAACTATCATGTGGTACTTTTTATAATACACACGTGACACTTTTTTATTATGCGATAGTTCACAAACCATCGTGTGAGATTTGGGTACCTTTGATGTGATATATCTCATAGAGCTCGTGTGATACTATTTTTTCAATAGAAGTATCGTGTCAAACTTCTCAAAGTAGGAGTGCAACAGTTTTAAAGTATCACATGATATTTTGCATAAATGGAATAAAAAATATAAAAAATGTGTCAAAAATGCATTAACTGATCCAAAAAGCATAAATTTTTTGAAAACATATCGAGGCTTCATAGTCGGCAAGCCAGTTGTGCAACTGATTGAGCTCAAAACAATATCTATCAGTCAGAATGCCTGCTAAATCCATCATCCTCTCTTAGACTACTCAAAAGCTCTCAAATTCACAAAAGACAAATAAACTAAAAATGAATCTTGGACTCCTTATATAGTCCTTCAACTTCATTTTGACCAATTTTTCAAACTCCTTGAAATTCCATAAAAATTATACACCTAGCTAATTTGGACATCTTGGATCCCATTTTGGGATTGAAATTAAAATCTAAGTCAATCCTGATAGTCAAAATTGCATTTTAAAATTATGTCTTCTTCTATGTAGTTATCTGACCTTTTGAGGTCTAATCTTTGAATCTTCACTGGGGCATCTTTGTTTGCTCATGTTTCCATCATTTCTACACTTCTTACCCACCTTAATTTAGATCTTTCTATTGACATTAAGTCAATTTTATTATTAGTGACAACACTTATTTAGATTTTGTATGGTTACGAAGCTTACCGAGAAATCTACACTATTTTCCATGTAATTCAGTAGCCACCAAGCTTCACAGTTCCCACCGAGCATTCTAGTGGTTACCAAGTAAATTTAGGTAGTGTGAAGTCCTATAATTCTTACCAATTAGTTTAGTGGTTACCAAGCTTTGTAGTTTCTACTGAGCCATCAATTCATGTGAAGCAAAGTTAGTGTTAACTAGGTGATGAGATGATTAGTATTTATCGAGTTTAGGTATGGTAAATGTGGAATTTAGTTTCTAGCAAGTTGCATAGTATCTAATGAGTTGCCAATGTAGATCAAGTTCAAGACTACTCTAAGATGTTTAGTATGTATTGAGCTTCCACTTCTACCGAATGCATGGTGATTTTGAGTAATGACAGTGGACATTGTGTATCCGAACTTCACCAAGTCAGTCTTTAGAACCTGAGTGTTTTCATTTCAGCTAACTTTGTAATATTGTTGTTAACTTGTATATTGGCTAACTTTGTAATTTTATAAATTGGATTGATGTGTGTGTGTGTGTGTGTGTGTGTGTGTGTGTGTGTGTGTAATGTCTTGTATCATATCCACATAAAGAGACACAGATGCATAGATAGATGTATGTATGCATGAATAAAAATCAAGAATGAAGAATATGTAAGAAGCATACAACTATGAATCAACAACAAGTATATTGTAAGGCCTTATCAGCAAACAAGTAGTAGAGTCATATCTATCACATAAAGGTGATTAGTACTTCAAAGAATTTATATCAACAAATTAGTTGTAAGTTAGAGATCTACTATTTCATTTTAACAGGTGAACTAGTCCAAAATTCTCTAACAAGGGAGACTTAACAGTCTTTTGTCAAATCTCTCTATTGAGTTCATACTTCATTGTATGTTTGTAAATCCTCTAACAAGGTGGACCTAGAAGTCCTAATTGCTCCTAATAGGGAAAATATCATAAGTGATTATTATAAACCTTAATAGGCCAACTTTATGTTACAGTATTGAAGTTTTGTGGATATCATCCCCACCCCAATTTTACTTTCTATTTGGAAGGTTTTTGGGTCACCAAATTATTGTCTTCATGTGCCATGAATGTTTATGTTTTCAATTTCTCATGCAGTTAGATCTAATTTAATGAATTAAATTTCAAACTTGATAAAGCAATTGACAATGAAAAGCTAGACCCAGAAATGGCCATTGCACAACTCAAGAAAGCTAAGGAGAAACTTTCCTAATCCCTAAAAAGAAGGAAGGAACTTGCAAATTAGATGAATGATTACCAATACATTGAAGAAAAGATTAAAGATCTTTTATGTTCAAGTAATTCAGATGAAGCAAATAATGCAATCAAAGAACTCCTAGAGAAGAATGGTTCCCTGAGAGAAGAAATAAGAAAGCTCAAAAGAGAACAAGAAATTCAGTCAGTAAGGCTATGTGAAATCTTGGAGCAAAGATGAAAGAAGAAATGGGTAAAAGAAATAATGAGATCCAAAACCAATCTCTTCAACATGAAGATCTTATAGACCAAATCTCCAATGGAAATGAAGAAATCATGAGTCAAAGATAGATCAATGAAAGATTAAGGAATGATCTAAATTTAGAAAGATAAATTAGTGAAAGATTGAAAAATGACCTAAACACTAAAAAGTAAGTCAATGAGAGAATGATGAAATCACAAGCAAAAATGAATCAATAGAATCAGCTAAATGAGAGGAATCTCTATAGACAAAAGGGTAAAGTAGGAATTGGATACAAAGAAGAAGGTGAATCCTCCAAACAAGGTGCTCAAAGTATTCAAAGACCTACTTGCAATCACTGTGGTAAGATAGGTCATACATCAAATAAATGTTAGAGTAATGGAATAGAAAAATTCAATGGTAAATGTTATAATTGCAGTTAGCATGGTCACAAGGCTAATGAATGCAAAGAGAAACCAAAATTTGAAGGAAAATGTCACAAATGCAAGAAACAAGGTCACAAGGCATCAAATTGTAGACCCAAGTCATTCAATCTAGTAGAAAAAATTGTGAAAGCATTATTTGGTTGGGACTATAAAACTTGGTGCAGATGTCATTACTGTGGGGAGTATGGACACATTGGCATGAACTATATTAAACATCACTCAAGGAAGACAAATACCACCATAGGATGTTTCACTTGTACAAAACTTGGTCATATAGCCAAAAATTGCATGAAAACAGGTAGAATTGAAGATGAAAAGAAAGAAAAAGTAGATAACATTAGAAAGAAAATGAGGCAACAATGGATTCCTAAATCCATTGAGGAAGCTAGTCCAAGCAATGATGGTCATATTACTCAAGAAGTGGGTGACTCCACCATTTCCAACTAAGTTCTTAAGTAAGAATTGAAATTGCATAATCATAGTCACATCTAAAATAGTTCCAAAATTGAAAGGAAGAAAAGATCAAAATTATTATTTGAGATATAAGAGGATCATAGAAGATCACTATTAGTTATCACTGAGTAAGGTTGGGTCATGGACTCTATTGGGCAAGGTTGAGAGTAACTAGTCACACATGTTTAGTTATCGAGCTATTAAGTATTCACTGAGTGATCTGAATAGATAGTGGATGATAGCCTATTGTGCATAATTATGTAATCATAGCTACTTTTGTACCAAGTATTAATGGAATTTTTTTATAAAAAGGTAGGAAATTGAATTCATTTTTCACCAAAATCTTGAAGAGTTATTGCGATCTAGCGAATTGCAGAGCGATCAAGTGATTTCAAGCAAAATTTGTAGTATTTTTTTTTTTGAAATTTCTCATAACCTAATGAGTAACCATGGTAGCATCAAGTAGTAGTAGAAAGACAAAGAAAGGGTTAGAAATGTTGGTCTAAGGAGTCAAATGGAAACCACTAGATTTCAAACTTGTACCAACAATTGTGAAAACCCTCAATCCAAATGGAGCACAATTGCAAATCCTTCCTAAGGTACTTCTCATTAATGATATTTGAACTCATTTTAAGTGTGAAATTCAAGAAATTGGAACCCTAGAGATGGATGATGCTCTAGGTGAATTATGTGTATATGGTGTTCTTAAACCTGAGCATAAGCACTTGGAAGATAATGGTTTAACCCACATTCCTCTCTTACCCCAAAGTTTGCAAATCAAATAGATCAAATACATCATAAGCCGAGTTCATAGTGGTTAGTTATGTCTTGAGAAACTAGTTTTAATTACTAATAATATTATTCATCATATCACTGACCTTCCCATGCTCTCCAAAGCCAAAGCTACTAAAACCCTAGGTTGGGTGGAGTTAGAGAAGAAAACCCTAGCCGAATCAGATCGAAGAGGCATGAAGATTAGTAGTGTAATAGATACAAAATTAAAATTTGGCATACATGTGATAGCACATAAGATTTATAGTTTGAGTTGTCTCAATAATGTGTCATGTGAAGCAATAGACTTGGCATTCAAAGTCGTGAAAAATAATCTGTCATATGATCTTGTAGACTTATTTTTGAAATAGTTCAACAAAAACATGGAAAGTATAAGGACATCCAAGAACAATCCTTATAAATTTGGTTCACTATTGACATGTCCATTTTTCTATGTTCAAAAGTTTTTCCCTTCTAAAGGTACAATCGTATGGAGAAAGGATGTGCCAGTCTTGTATTAGATTAATGAGTACATTGCAAAAATGGGTGAAAATTTTGTCAGCATAATGGATAACTACTTTGATGTTTTGAACAAGAAAATGAATAAAAGATTTAGGATTCCCAAGAAATTGGTTGAATATTACAAAGATGAAGTTTGTTTCATGGTAGATAGTGACAAAGTCTACATTCAGGTAGTGATTCTGAGAATTGTATGGGTAAAACCTCTTCCCTATGAGGTGAACATTGATGAAGCAAAAGACATAATTGAAGCCTTATTAAAAAAAAATTTTGATCCAAGGGCACCACACTTTGGAACATATGATGAGGCCAAGGCAAGAATAGAGCTTGAAATCAAGCTTCCATAGGTGGTTAACAAAGGAAAGAGGAGAATAGAAAAACTCAAAACCAACACACCTCTTTTGTAGATTGAGGGCAAAGGAGAAGATGATGATGAAGAAGAAAAGGATGAAGATAATTCAAAAAAGGAAGAAGAGATAGTGAAGAAGAAAGGCAAAGTGATCATCACCAAGCCACCAAAGCCATCCACTACAATTTTTACAAGAAGATCTAGGTAGAAAGGTAGTGAAATTGTGTAAAGATTGAAACAAATGGAAGAAGGTGCAGGCATAATAAACTTTAAATCATTAAAGTATGAGACTAGGATAGAGGCTAAGAAGAAATAGATTGAGGAATTGGTGCTAACCAAGATGGGTAAGTGGAAGTATTCCCCTTATCAGATAGTTTCTCAAATTTCTAATGATCTTTTAGAGAGATTGAAGCCAAGATGGGACTCAGCCATGCAAACAGTAAGAGATATCTATGAACAAACCCTAAATGCAAATAGCTAGTCAGCTCCTCCAAAAGAAGGCCAAGAAAAAGAAATTATGAGAGGAAAGAGAGAGAATATAAAATCATAGAGAGTGCTAAGGATATTTTGACTAAGCTAATATGTGTTGAAGTTGATACTTCTCAACACATTTTATTTCAATTGGAAGAAGTAGTCTAGAAGTTTAGTGAGGACTCTAGTGGTCAAGAAAAATTGATTGAGAAAGTAGAAAAAAAAATTGATAATAAGGTGTTTGAACACATTCCTCAACAAATTGCTATTTAGCAAATGGAGCTTTTCTCAATTTTTACCAATCTTGAAAATCCTTCCACAAATGTAACATCACTTTTTTGGAAAATTATGTAGTGTTATCGAGCTCACAAAGGAAATAAAGAGAAAATTGAATAAAATTGATGAAGATCTAAAGGCTAGTGCATAGTATTTGTAACTTGACCCTAGTTGAAGCTCTGCACATCATATGAAAATCAAATTCTTGTCAGATATGCAGGTAGAACTATTGAGAGAAGAAGTAAGGATGTGGTCTTCACTAATAGATATTTAGAATATGATCCTTCCCATCATGGACATAATGTATAAGCACATTTTTTACTCAAAAACATTGATCCATGACAACAAATTCTCAATTGTAGATCACATGATAGAACTCTTTGTAGAAGTTCAAATTGCTCTACATACATGCAAAGTTTTGCAAGAAAATTGGGATAAGACTTTAGCACTCATACTTAAGGTACATTCTAAGTTTCTTTCTTATATTCTTGTGTCTATATAAATAAGTTTCGAATAAATCTTTGGTATTATTGTCAAAAAGGGGGAGAAATAAAATTTATCTATATGAGAGTCTATATGTATATATGTAATACCCCAAAATTGGCTCATTGCCATTATACCAATTCTAGTCTATTTCTGATAATTTCAAAGCCCTATTCTAATAGGCAATTCTCATTCTGTTATTCATTACTTGACTTAATTGTTAGATGCAAAAAAACCCTAATCTGCATTCATCATATTTCTTATTTAATTCCTATAGTACATACTCATATTAGTTGCATTAAACCTACTTGATTAATATTTAATTTAATTATTGAGTATTTATACTTTAATTAAATTAAATTATATCCTAAGGCTAATGTATTGTGGAATTAAATTTATTTAATTTAATAAATACGCCTATCTTAATTAATTAAATGTAATTATTTAATTAAATGAGAAAGGTATTTCTAATTAATTAAAAAAATTTATTTAATTAAATGGAGTACTTACTTCTAAATAATTAAACAAAGTTATTTAATTAAATGGGAAGACATTCCTAATTAATTAAATGAAGTTATTTAATTAAACAAAAGTGTCTTTAATTAATTAAAGATTATTTAATTAAATAGAAAAAGTAATTATGAGAGCATATTTCATTTTATTAAATTAAATATCTCAACAAAAATCTCTCTTCAGTTCAAAAAAGGGGAATTTCCAGTTCACTATTGATCAAAAATGAGTTAACACAGTTAACTCTTTTTTCTACTCAAATTTAAAACAGTTAACTCCTTATTTATCTCAAATTAAGTCTGTTGACTCCCCTTAACTTGGGGATCTCCCTTTATGACTGAAACTCATCTTCAATCCTGACCGTTGATCTGAATCGATCTCAACCGTTGATGGATTACAGGAAACTCTATTTAAGAGACCCTCATCTCTTCATTTGGGGGAGGATGAATTGATTTGCTATCAAATTGCTGTTGAAATTCATGCTCATATTTACTTACATTTCTTGCATACATTCTCATTTTTAGTTTAATCTCATTTTAGTTTAATCATGCATATGCTTAATCTAGTTTGCTTCATTTTTTCTTAGATTACATTGCATCTTTCATTTTCTTAGATTGATCTGTATACTCATTCTTAGCTTAATTCCATTGTCAAATCCTTTGTTCTTAGAGGGTCTGGTTGCCTACACCTCGATTCTGAGGATATTAATAGGTAAAATCCCTTTAGATAGAAGGCAACAGGTTGCTTTGTAGGGAAAATTTCAGATGTACAATTCAATGTTCATTCCGCGATGAATCCGCAAATAAGGACCGTGTTGAAGTGTGTGTGTTAGCATAGGCCGCATTTTCATGCTTACATTTCTGGCGCCCACTGTGGGGCAGGGAAAATCAAATTTTCTGGCCTCTTTTTGTATTTTTTCAATCATTTTTTTGTTCTCTGTCTGTACTATTCATTACAGGTTTGAATCTTCGTGCGAAACTGTTCATTTTCGTGCGAGGATCTAGAATCTTCGCGCGAAGATTCTTTCGACATCGCGCGAGAAAGTTCTTCGGTGCACGAATCTTCGCGCGAGACTTTATTTTTTCGTGCGAGCTAAATTTAATCTCGCACGAGCTGGGTTTGATTTCGCGCGGGCCGTAAAACTTCTTCACGCGGACTGTCAGGAATTTCGCGCGAAACTCTACTGACAGAGGCAAATTTTTTTTGCATTGATTTGCGTGTTTTTCTAATTTTTCTGTTGACTGTTAGCAGTTTCTAGTGTTTCTATGTTTTGTCTTAATTTATTTTGAACAACATAGTAGTGGTTTCTGGAATAATGGGAAAAGAGTGCTAAAGTTGTCAGGAATAGGTAAGAATCTACTAAGCACGTTGCGAGGATCACCAGGTAATCTTCATCAGCTGATAACATTTCATTTGGATCTAAAATAAACATCTTTCATGTCGAGCTTGTGTGTTTCCTTCTGTACTTCCATTTTACAACACATGCATAAACTCATACTAGGGTGTAATCTCTGTTAGTATTCATTTAGCAAGCTTAGTCTTTAGTGATAGATCTGATTAACTATCTTGGGTTATTGGACTTGCTAATCCGCCAGCCCCTCGTTCCACCCTGTGGTTGCAAGCTCAGCGCCATGTTAAATAGGGGAGGGGTCTACAGGACATAAGCGTTGAAGGCTCCACAAGGCAACCCTTTTGTGCTTTTTAGAACTCACTAATTTTTGAGTTGTGGACTCGTTTTGGCTTGTGTGAGGGGTTAAATGTTCCACATCTTTGGACTCACCTCACATTAGTTAAAGCGTTAAGTGTACCACCTTGTGATTTTTGATTACTTTTAGATAGATTTTCTTTCAGGAATTAACATCTGTACACACATAGTAATTAAGCCCCCATGAACACTATTCATTGATCTTGAGGGAGTGGGTTCCTAGTGAAACTCCTCTCTAAGACGGATTCCTTATGGGTGGGGAGGATACTTTGAGCATCTCGTAGATAGATGAATCTTTGACTTGTTGATTAAGGCATCCTTTCTCTGGAGAGGTTGATAGATCACAGGAAGATGATATCATAGATCTTTAAGGGATAATCTTAGTCTAGCATGTCAGATTAATCTGTTTGCTTTGATTGAGCTAAAGGTGAAAAGGTGTCAGAACCTTGAATCTGGAAGCTAAGTCCCCTTGTGGTATACTATTGTGAGTCAGTCACCTTTAGAGAGGGTTAACCGTAGCAGACAATCCCTCTATAAGGAAAACTGTGATGACAGAACCTCAAGCGATAATAGCCATTTTCGCCATGGTAGTGACAACCACTATATAAATGTCCTTGTGGAAGAAATCTCCACGAGTGTGGTTCATTGTGGGTTGTCAGATCTCCCTAGCAGCTCTTGAAGATTAAGTTCTCAGACTGTGTCAAAACCTTGGTGCACCGGGATTGGGGGTCACCCCTGTGAGCCATAAAAGTTGCAGAGTCAAACCATTATTAAATGCCTTAGAGAAGCCAACTTTTATTTTTCTAAGGAACATGTGCGATGATTGCAAAAATCTTTGAAAATGTACACAAATAGCTCTCTTATGGATTAAACACAAACTAGGTCACTTGATTGTTCATGCGCAAGGTTGCTTTTGCCCTTGCTCATTCTTTTCGAACGTGCTTGAAATCACTTGCTTGCTATTCTACGTGCCTGTTTATCTGCCTGGTTATTGGATCGATCAAAAATTTTGTCAAAATTAGTCGCTGTTGTGAAACTGTTCTGTCCGTTCACGCGAAATCATTTTGGTTTCGTGCAAAATCATTTTTCTCTCACACAAAATCATTTGGATCTCGCATGAAGCCATTTTTCCCTCGCGCGAAATTAAATTTCTGTTGCGCATCTTCGCGCGATACAGAAACATTCTTGCACAAAATTAAAAACTGTTACTGATCTTCGCGCAAGACATAAACATCTTCGCGCAGGCCGTAAAACTTCTTCGCGTGACCTGTAAAGGTTTTTTGTGTGAAGTTTTGTATCAACATTTACAATCTGGGTCTATTTTAGCTATCTGTAGCCTGCATGCTATCCTTTTTTGCATCCATTTATCGCTCTTTGTTTGCAAACAGTCCTGGAATAGCGACACTTTGCTTAATTGAAAACTTGTGTCTTATACCTTGACTAGTCTCATCTCATACATCCTCGTCTTAATGCTTGCCATACTTTGTGCTGCAGTGGTCATAATCTCTGGCTGTTTTAGCCTTTAAATCAGACCATTTGTGCCTTAGTGAACAACATTCTTGTTACTATCTTGTCCTTTTTGAGACTCAATCTTAGTATAGTCCTTGTCTAGGTTCTAGCTTCGTGTCCTTGCCTATGACTGTCACAACCAGAAGTGGCAACGTGTTTTATCCTGATAACATTAGACGTGGTCGTGCTAGGGGTCGTAATCGCAGTAGAGGTAGCTTACCTTTCACTACGCAATCCATATCTAGTTTGGCTAGTGAGGCATCTTCACAGTCTTCCTCACCTACAAGGTCATCTCAAGATCAACGAACATTTCCCAATTTGCAACAAATCGAGAATCTTTTTTACCAAAAGGATACTGAGACAGGTAGGAGTCCTGCATTCTCAAACACAATGTGTGACCCTTTCTCCATGGACCCTTTTCAAACACAACATACAAAAACTAAACAAGTTCCTATAATGCCTAATCATGAACCTGAATGGGGTAGCCATAGTCGATATCAAGAACAACCTAGGGATGACAAGGAGAAAGAGAAAGAAAATGACACTGATGAAGAACAAGAAGAGGTGGAAATCCTTCCTGAACACATAGCAAGATGTCGACGAGACAAAAACTTTTAGAAGGTCATGGGAAACCTAATCAACGAAGAGAAAGAAAAGTACTTTCTCAAACTCGCCCAAGAGGGAGCTAAACTGCCCACACATTTCGATGTGGAGACCATTATCACACGTGAAGAAGAAACTGAGACCACTAAACTCCAAAAACAACTAAAAATTATGCAAGACCAATTGGCTCAGATGATGCATGAGAAAGAGAAACCTAAAAAGACATACACATTGGACACTCTTTGTTCATTTCCATTTGACAAAAGTATAAACATGCCACCTTTCCCAAGAGGTGTAGAACTACCCAAATATGACAAGTACTTTGGTACTACTGATCCCCAAGATCACTTGCGAGAATTTGGTGCTTTATCTATGGAGTTTATACACAATCAAACATACCTCATGCGTTTATTCCCTAGAAGCCTAGGTGGTCAAGCTTTGGAGTGGTTTTCACATTTACCTCCTGGCATCAAGACATTTGAATTCATTTGTTCAGCAATATTCTCATAACATTCAACACACTATAAATTTTTGAGATCTATGCAACCTTAAACAGAAGGTGGGTGAGCCTTTTCTCACTTTCCTCCAACGGTGGAGACAGCTTTATACCAAGTACTCCCGTAAAATCCTAGAAACAGAGAAGCTCAACATTTTCACCGATAACCTCTTACCTGATTTCGGGTATAGAGTCCAACTACAAGGTCCGTGTACCTTTGAAGACATGATTACACAGGCTATCCGTATCGAAGAATTTATGGTCAAGAAGGGTGAGCTCACTCTTTAGAGAGACTCAAAACAAGGTTCCACTTCCAACAAGGATAAAATCAAACATGTCAACAAGAATCGAGAAATTGTACATGATGGGGTTGTTGATAATGTCACACCAAAACCTGCTAAAGCAACATTTAATCTCATAGACTGCTTCAAAGCGGCCAAAAGTGCTGAGAAGCCTCCTCCTAACAATAAAATGTCTGGGAATAAACCGAGAAACTCATGGGCAACACAACCCAAGCGAGAGTATACGCCTTTAGGAGAACCTTTGGATATGGTTTACAAAACATTGCTACAACACAAGCTTATCTCACCAATGGATAACCCTCGTCCCTATGATCCACAACCATGTCCACCATGGTGGAATGAGACCTCATTTTGTGAGTATCACCAAAACAAGGGTCATAAAACCATCAACTGTATAAACTTATGTCATAAATTCCAAGACATGATTGATGCTGGTGAACTTGTGGTAGATGGACATAACAAAAACTCAGACCACAAGGCGTTCAAAGAGCCTTTCCCACCTTATGAAAAAGGAGAGACTTCGAAACCAGAACCCTACAATAAGGTCAACTATACATATTCCAATGATGACAATGTCATTCACATGGTTGAACCTATAGATTTTGAATACTGCGACGTTATTACCATAAAGGGGAAAAAAGATAATGATAAACCCAAGACACCATTTTTCTTGAGAGGCCCTACTTTCAATAACATGGATAATACGTCTTCGCAACATTGTGCTAATGCTTTTACTCGCTCTCATGCGAAATTGGTGCTCAAAGGTCCTACATCTCCTACTTCAAATCTCAAACAACACAAGGACAAAGCCCTTGCCGGTCCATCTCGTAAAGGTGCAAAACACATGATGAACTTGACTATAACCAGTTATAGTGTTCTAGATCAATTAAAACAAACCAATGCTCACATTTCTATATTTGAGCTGCTTAAAATCTCACCCGCTCATAAGCAAATTCTGGACAAAGCCCTCACTGAGACAAATGTTCCTCAGGATCTTGATCTTGAATGATTTCAATCCATGGTAGGTCACCTGACCTCACCTCATCTTATGACCTTCTCCGAGGAGGATGACAACTCACTGAATCACCCACACAATCAGCCTCTACACATTGAGGTTATGATCCACCAGACACGTGTTCGTCGGGTACTCATTGATAATGGCACTGGCCTAAATATTGTTTCTATAGCTCTACTTAGACAATTGGGTTATTTTGAGGACTCTATCAATCCTCGATGAAAGATCACTATTAAAGCATACGATGAAGTAGAACGAAAGTCACTAGGTCTTGTGACTTTACCAATTCATGTCGGTCCTGTCGAAAGGGATGTCACCTGTCAGGTGCTCGACATTCCCTTAGCCTACAACATTCTGTTAGGACAGCCATGGATACATGAGATGTGCGCTGTGCCATCCACATACCACCAATGCATTAAATTCCCATTTCATGGCTCTGAAGTTACTATTCCAGCAACTACTAGCTACACTTGCAATATGCTCAAAGCTGTTGAATCTTTCGTCCTTGCTAACCGTGAGTCTACTGATTGTCACAACAATAAGCTAAAACAAATTGAGCAGTCATTTAAATTGAAAGAAACTGGTATGGGAGAGTACCACATGGAACCAGTGTTATCATTAACATCAATTCCAGAATCCCCTCGACATTTTGGGAGACCCTCACTAGCAAAGAAGCCATTCGTATTGACACCTCATACCAAGTTTAATGGTTCTTTTGTCAAAGCTACAGTTCCCTTAGAAGATGAAAGCGAAAATAGAGCCATTGCTGCATGGCTTTACAAAGAAGAGTCTCCAATAGACCTAATAGAACAAGTTCAAGAAATCACTCCTAAGAAGTATGGACCTGGTCTTAAGCTTATGAAGCGTTTTGGCTACAAGGGAACTGGCCCTATTGGGTGCAATAACAATGGTTTAATAGATCCTGTCAAAGCAACAGCTCGAAGCAATAGTGACACAACTGGCCTAGGGTTCAAGAAGGTCCCTTTCCATTTGGGATCCAATAAATTCATACCTGTACCTGAGAGTTCATCTAAAAATGAGTCACAATCTGAATCAGGTACTCAAAAGGAAGAATCTGATGATGAGGATTCTTACCCTCATCCTATTCCTTATGATCTTGCTAAATTATTTGCTGAGCCAGATGACTTTGTGCCATGTGTTAGCACTCTGGATGATACTAGTGATTCTTCTGAGGACAATACTGAGCAACTCGAAGATCATTTAGAAAAGGGAAAATCTAGTCAGACATGTCATGTTGAGTATTTGTGTAAGAATCCAGAGGCTGAAGGAGAGTATGTCCCTATCACTGTTGGGGAGTTCTATAGTCTCTCACCATGTAGCACCGATTCTCATGAATATGAATTTGACAATCTTTCAAAAGCGACTACTAATAAAGACATTGACCAAGTGCATGTCTATGAAAATCAAATCGAAGTGAGTGAAACATCTAGGGATAGGTCATAGGGGTATGGTCCAACTAGTGTCTTAGATTCATCAATTACTAATGTTTGTACTCTGAGTTGTTTGAATACACCTGTGGGTGAGGTCGCCATAGGTCTCGAATTGTTGGTCCACACATTTAATAACTATACTATGAACACAATTGAACCAGCCACTACTCTCTCACTCACACATCCTGAGCTTATAGACTGGAACCCCAATGCATCTAACAAAGTCCCCACATTCCAGAATGACTATACTCTTGCCTGTTACCTAAATGCTATCGAACCTGTAATGTCTTCCACCAATGAGCAGAGCGTCAACATGACTAAGGCCGACATCAAATATCTTAGTCACATAATTAAAAAGAAAAATTGCAAGAGGTCCGATGGTGAAAACCACATTGTGGCAGTGTCGGATCCAAAAATAGTAAAAACAAAAGACATATCCAAGGGTGAAAACCTCTCTGAGGTGCCCGCAGATGAGATATTTGATGTCCTTCCCAGTCACTTTCAAGAGAGATCATCAGTGTTAATAGAGCCAACACAGCCAATTAACCTAGGCACAGAAGAACATCCTCATGTGATACATTTGGCTCAGTCATTGTCAACTGAAGAAAAGGAACAATTCATTGCCTTTTTCAAGGGAAAGAAAATAAATTTTGCCTGGACATATTCTGACATGCCAGGATTGGATCCTGATCTTATTATGCACCACTTGTCCATAATGCCAGGCATAAAACCAGTTAAATAGAAGCTCCGCAAAATGCATCCTCATGTTGCATTGCTAGTCAAAGCCGAATTGGAGAAACTTTTGAAGGTTGGTTTCATTTGTGCAATTGATTATGCTGAATGGATATCCAATATTGTCCCTGTGTCCAAGCATGATAAGTCTATCAGAGTTTGTACAGATTTTCGTGATCTTAACTTGGCATGTCCTAAAGATGACTTCCCACTCCCTAATATTGATATGATTGTGGACATGACAGCTGGCTATGAGATGTACTCACTTATGGATGGTTTTTCTGGATACAATTAGATAAAAATTGCACCAGAAGATCAAGAGAAAACAACCTTCACATGTGCATGGGGAACCTTTTGTTGGAATGTAATGCCATTTGGTTTAAAGAATACTAGAGCTACATATCAGCGGGCTGTTACTACAATCTTCCATGACATGATGCATAGAACTATGGAGGACTATGTTGATGATACTTTGGTCAAAAGCGCTAAATGCAATACCCATTTGCACAATTTGGGACCAATCCTAGATCGTATGGAAAAGTTTAGTCTTCGGCTCAATCCTAAAAAGTGTGCATTTGGTGTCACATCAGGAAAACTATTAGGATATATTGTTTCTGCAAAGGGAATTGAAGTAGATCCAAAAAAAGTACAAGCAATAATGGACATGCCACCACCTCAAAACATCAGTCAGATGAGAGGACTACAGGGAAGGCTTCAATCTATTCGCAGATTTATTTCACAATTGGCGGATAAATCACAACCCTTCACAAAGACTTTACATAAGGGTGTGAAATTCAATTGGAGCCAGGATTGTGAGCAAAGCTTAACATAGATTAAACAGTATCTTGTCAATCCACCAATCCTAATGCCTCCTATGCATGGGAAACCTTTGCTTTTATACATTTCAGCTACTAAAACATCTTTGGGAATCCTATTGGCTTAGGAAGACAATGATAACAAAGAAAGATCTATTTATTACTTGAGCCAAACATTGGTCTCTTATGAGAAAAACTACAGTATTATTGAGAAAGCTTGCTTGGCAGTTGTCTTTGCTTCCCAAAAGTTGAGACACTACATGCTTGCCCACACTACATGGCTTGTGGCTAAAATAGATCCCTTAAAGTATTTTCTTAGTAAGGCAGCTCTCACAAGAAGATTGGCTAAATGGGTCATGATACTAAGTGAGTTCGACATCCAATATGTTGAACGCAAAGCTATAAAGGGATAGGCAATTGCAAACCAGCTAGCTAAGGCACCCATACCGAGTCTCCTACCAATAAACATTGATTTTCCAGATGAGTCAATTCTAACACTCACTCACCATACATGGGTTATGTTCTTTGATGGATCCTTCACACAAAAAGGATCAAGTGCTGGATTGCTTTTCATCACACCACAGAAATACTCATTTCCCAAAGCATACAAGATTCTGTTTCCTTGTACAAATAACATTCCTAAATATGAAGCTTTGATCAATGGTATGAAAATTGCAGTTGAATGGAGAGTAGATCAATTGGATATCTTCGGTGACTCCCAGCTTGTCATCAACCAAGTAAATGATGTGTATCAAACAAAGGATGAAAAACTAATTCCTTATAAGCACATGGTTGATGACTTGACAAAATATTTTGCACACATCACCTTCCAATAGGTTCCACGTGCAGATAATAAAGCGGCTGATGCCATGGCCACTCTGGCTTCCCTTCTACAAATGCCAGAAAATGATCTCCAACACGAGTTCTTGGTGGAAGTGTTACACTACCCAGCCTATGACACACCTAATTCCAAGATGATCTATTCTATTATAGGACAAGAATTATCTCGCTACCATCACATCTATTCCTACCTTCGTAATCAAACCATTCCAGAAGGTCTGACCTGGAATGAGAAACGTTACCTAATCCGTAACGCTTCACATTGTGTCATTATTGCTGACAATCTATATAGGAGAGGTCTCGATGGAACACTCCTTAGGTGTTTAGAACCCGACGAGTCCAAAAATGCACTAATTGACGTTCACAAAGGCATTTGCGAATCTCATTCCAATGGCCTAACACTAGCTCACAAACTCCTTCATGCTAGTTACTACTGGCCTAAAATGGAGCAAGAAGCTATTAAATATGCTAGGTCCTGCAAACAGTGTCAACTACACGAGAATCTCATTCACGCTCTAGCTAGAGAGTTGATTCCCTCTACTTCAACATGGCCATTTCAACAATGGGCCTTTGACTTGGTAAGACAAATTCACCCAACCTCTTCTAATGGACATAAGTTCATTATCACTGCTACAGATTATTTCACGAAATGGGTAGAGGCAGTCCCTCTCACAATTGCTGATGGAAAAATTGTAGTGCTTTTTTATCACAAACTACATCATCTGTAGATATGGTATACCGTCCTCAATCATTACTGATAATGGAGGACAATTAAAAAATAAAGACCTTAAGGAACTGTGCAAGAAATTTAAAATTACACAACATTGGTCTTCCATTTATTACCCCCAGGGTAATGGGCAAGCTGAGGCATCAAATAAGGCAATCCTCAAAATTCTTCATCGCACAGTCAGTAAGTCAGGGTGAGATTGGCATCTCTAGATCAATCCAGCCCTATGGGCATATAGAACAAGCATTAGAACTCCAACGGGCATGACTCCTTTTGCGTTGGTATATGGGGCAGATGTTGTGCTCCCGATAGAGATTGAGATTCCTACCTTGAGAATCTCTATGAAAGGCCTTATCACAGATGATGACTGTAGGATAGCTCGGCTTCAAGAACTTGTGTTGCTGGATGAATGACGACAAGTGGCCTGTGATCATGTACAAGCATATCAACAAAGAATGGCGCGAAGCTACAATAGGAGGATTAAGCCACGTGACTTCCAGCTGGGTGATCTCGTCCTAAGAGAGAATCCTAAGAATCAACAACAATGAATGCAAAAGGGAAAGTTTGAACCAAACTGGCTAGGTCCTTACATCATTACTGCAGTATATGGATCTGGCGCCTATCAACTTTCTACAACTGAAGGAGAAGTGCTTAAAGAGCCTATGAACACTCTCCACCTGAAGCAGTTTTTCAGTTGATTCAATCTCAGAAAGATCTTTGTACATATCTAAATGTCCTGAAAAAAATCCTAAAAATCAAAAAAAGTCCTGAAAAAAAAATAAAAAATAAAAAAAATGAGAACCTGGTAAACAGGCACCTCTTGTTAGTCACTTTCATGCTTTTGCTTTCCTGCTTGTCCTGCTCATGTATCCATGGACTGAGTTTTGTCATAGGTCAAGGGCATTCCCCTCTAGTGTCACTCTTTTCGAGATTTTTCTCATAGAATCTCCTTCGTGACAGTCACCAGTTGTTCTAACTGTGTCTACCTACTGTCACCAGTGTCACTCTTTTTGAGATTTTCCTCATAGAATCTCCTTCGTGACAGTCACCAATTGTTCTGACTATGTCTGCCTACTATCACTAGTGTCACTCTTTTTGATATTTTCCTCATAGAATCTCCTTCGTGATAGTCACCAGTTTTTCTGACTACATCTGCCTACTGTCACCAGTGTCACTCTTTTCGAGATTTTCCTCATAGAATCTCCTTCGTGATAATCACCAATTGTTCTGACTGCATCTGTTTACTGTCACCAGTGTCACTCTTTTTGAGATTTTCCTCATAGAATCTCCTTCGTGATAGTCACCAGTTGTTCTGACTGCATCTGCCTACTGTCACCAATGTCACTCTTTTTGAGATTTTCCTCATAGAATCTCCTTCGTGACAGTCACCAGTTGTTCTGACTGTGTCTGCCTACTGTCACCAGTGTCACTCTTTTTGAGATTTTACTCATAGAATCTCCTTCATGATAGTCACCAATTGTTCTAACTGTGTCTGCCTACTGTCACCAGTGTCACTCTTTTTGAGATTTTCCTCATAGAATCTCCTTCGTAACAGTCACCAGTTGTTCTGACTGCGTCTGCCTACTATCACTAGTGTCACTCTTTTTGATATTTTCCTCATAGAATCTCCTTCGTGATAGTCACCAGTTTTTCTGACTACATCTGCCTATTGTCACCAGTGTCACTCTTTTCGAGATTTTCCTCATAGAATCTCCTTCGTGACAGTCACCAATTGTTTTGACTGCATCTGCTTACTGTCACCAGTGTCACTCTTTTCGAGATTTTCCTCATAGAATCTCCTTCGTGACAGTCACCAGTTGTTCTGACTGCGTCTGCCTACTATCACCAATGTCACTCTTTTTGAGATTTTCCTCATAGAATCTCCTTCATGACAGTCACCAGTTGTTCTGACTGTGTCTTCCTACTGTCACCAGTGTCACTCTTTTCGAGATTTTCCTCATAGAATCTCCTTCGTGACAGTCACCAATTTTTCTGACTGCGTCTGCCTACTGTCACCAGTGTCACTCTTTTCAAGATTTTCCTCATAGAATCTCCTTCGTGAAAGTCACCAGTTGTTCTGACTGCGTTTGCCTACTGTTGTCACCCTACTGAAGAGATTTCTTTCTTACATATTCTAGACATTGACACTTGACATCATCCCGAAAACATTAATCTCAATGATATACTTGTTTGGATCTTTTGAGCATTTTCTCTTATTGCTTTGTTTTGCTTTATCATATCTCCTCGAGCAACATCGATGATGTCATCTCTGACTAGAGAAGTAATGACTGGGGGCATGATCTTTTCATATGTTTTCTATTTGCGGTTTAGTTCCAATACATTGATACATTCCTATAAGAGGGGTGTCCACTATAAGATCTTCCATTCTGTATTGGATGGCCGTGTGTACCTCAACTCCTTTTATACAGACATGTCAATGATATTTATTCTTCTCCTTGTTTTTTGGAGTGAACTCTTCATGCTATAGTACATACTGATACTCGTCCTATTAAGTGAACGTACGGGTCACTGCGAGTATATTTAGTACACTTCTGTCTCAGGTTATGAACGCAAGGGTCGTTGTGGACAACATGAATATTGAATACTTTGCATAAGAGGAATCTCTTGTGTGTTTGGTGTGCCTGTCATACAAGCAACATTTAGGTCATCCTAGCATTCATGCTTTATGCTTATGTTAACTTGTTACATTAAAAGGGACAAATGTTCTGGTTATTCTAGCTTCTTGTGCCTCGAATGCTTACATTTAATCTCGACATTCCAATAACATATGTTACATTCATATTTTCATGATTGCAATGTCAGTGGAAGTTGTGTAACATACGAGCTTTGTTTTATATCCAATGATGATAAATCATCGAGGCTTGGTGACCAGACCTAAGGCTGCATTTAACATAGTCTTGCATACTTCATTGGCATTAGCACGCAATTCGATGGTAATCCTATTCATACTCCACATGCATCAGATTCCTCCATGGCTGCACAAGCATTTGGTTCATCGATTCTCGTTCCTCCATGGAATACCTGTGACTGTCAAATAAAAAATGCACAAAACTATGTCAGATGTCAGTTCATACATATGCGTTCTATCTAAACATACATCTCATGAACATCAGAGCAAAACAAAACAGACAATGACATGTACACAGGAATACTCGGCTAAAAATATCGTATATATATATATATCAAAGAATGGGTCAGTACAAATAAAATGGGTGCTACTCAAGTGCAATCGATCAAAAATGATACATTTGGTGCTGGCACACCAATCGATACATAGCCAGAGATCAAAATAAAAGTTAGGCACAGAGCATCTAACTCTATCCTAAACCCTCACCTCCGGGAGGAGCAGGAGGAACAGGGGCAACAGGTGGTGGAGGCGGTGGTGGCATATTCGGCCTGACAGGAGGTCGTGCACCTCTGGACTCTTGTGCATACTGAGAGAATCACTGCACCTACAATGTCTCATCAAGTACTACACTAGTGTATGCAGCATAATAATATGCGGCTCGAGCAGACTGGAAGCGGATCTCATCCTATGCCAACTCTAGCCTCTGCTTTGCAGCCTCTGCGCGCTCTCTCTGGCGATCTGTCTCTCTCTGTCTCTCTACCAGCTGGGCATCCCTGACTGCCACTGTAATCTGCAACTCTCCCAACTGTCAGGAGGCTACATGAACTCACTCTCGGTATTGCCGTACTGCATCCTATACTCCACCTAATGGCTGATATGACATATCCTCATCGACCATCTCTGGTGCATGCTGAGGTGGAGGTGCCTGCTGTGGTGGAGGTGCCTGCCACTATGGGACCTCCTGCTGAAGAACCTGCTCCTCTGTCCTCTGCCTCCTCTGCCGACTGTGTCCTGCTCCACTACCCCCAGCACCTGGGTCTGATCCCATCTTCCGTGGGGGAATAGGCATCTGCTGTACCTGGTGCTAGACCTGTGGTGGCACCTGTGGCTGTGCCTGCTACTGCTGTGATACCTGTCCCTGCCCCTGTACCTACCCTGCCATCCCTAATGGATCTATGAAGCATGGGAATGGATGGCTCATCAAAAATGCCTGATATGCAGGTGTCATCCCGACATCTACTACCTTTGGTAGGTAGTCCCACTGAACTGCAACCAAGTTGTGAATATCTATCATGGATCGTCCTGGATCCATCCGTGGAGGCCATCCCCGCTCTATATCCTTCTGTACCCTAGCATAGGCAAAGTACTTAGCTAAAATGTCCTATGGTCTACCATACTATCACCACACTCGTGAGATGACAAATCTCTCTATGACTGATGTCGTCCTGCCTACCAGTGGTCGAGAACTAAACATCCAGGGCAGCTCTCTTGGGGCATCATCCCAGTCCTCTGTCTCTCTCCAGGGTCGCTATATAACAGACACTAGTTCATCGAGATGTGCTCGCCAATGCTCAGTCTTACCCAGGTGGGCCTGGGTAATATGCCCTCGATATTTGCAAATGTAGGGCTCCATGGGCTCTCGAGAATCCTCAAAAATTGGTCTACATACAGGGAGATGCTCCCAGGCCCAGATCTGTAGCACATAAACACCTGCTACCATGGTCTTCTTCTCATGGAAGAAGACCTCATGCATCTCATGAAAAAGATGGGCCAACATACACTGACCCCACCCAAAGATCTCAGGTGCCTCAACCATCCTACGGAGCATGACACCTCATCCACACTCCAACCCATGTTGTCCCCTATCAGGACATAGGAAGTAGCTCAAGAAAATACCCAACATAGATGCTAACCTGTGTGTAGGTCCATAAGTATGCATCAACTCATCCCAACTGATGGCCCTGCCCCTCGATAGCTCTCTCTCAAAAACAATGGATAGTGCCTCTGTCCCTAATCGAGGCACTGTATCATATACAACCCAGGTACCGTGAAAGGGAATCCTTAAGATCCTCCATATGTCCTTTGGTGTGATGGTCATCTCACCCATCAGCAAATGAAATGTGTTTGTCTCTGAATGGAAACACTCTACCAATGCAGTTAGTAAACCGCGATTCACCATCACGACTGGAATCCGGCATAGTGAAGACAAACCCAATCGAGCAATGTGTGCCTGATCTGCATCATCCAAACTCTGCAATAACTCTCCATAAGGCAGATAATGAGATCTAAATGATACATCTCCAAATACCTCCTGCACGCACAACAAAAAAAATGATAAACAAACGATCAGTATCAAGTCGAATCGAAGCATCAAAACAAAATACAATGCGATTTCTAAATGCAAAAAATCACAAAACTGGCACAAAATTTTGCGCGAGATTGTAGAATCTCGCACGAATACATATGGTTTCATGCGAAGAAACTCTCCTCCGCACGAAAATAGATCTCCTCGAGCAAAGATAGATCATCTCACGCGAGAAAAGAGGTTCTCGCGTGAAAAAGGATTTTCCATGCATGAAGAACCTTCACCTTCGCGCGAAGCCAAAATCGCCTCGTGCAAAGATATTCCAGCCGCGCGCGAAGAAACAACACATCCTGTTTCTTCGCGCGAAGAAAGAATATCTTCGCACGAGAAGAGATCAGTCTCGCGTGAAGAAAGAATTGAACATCCTAAAATATGCTAAAAAGTGCATAAATGATCTCGAAATGCGTGTAATTGAAAGTACGAAGATGGGAGATCGATGACTCACCGGTGGTCCGTAGTCTTCTGGCTGGCTATGTCGTCTGGAGCGCTCAAAATGATGATATCTCAAGTTCACTACCATGTCTATATCAGAGCTCAAAATCACTAAAAGACAAAAGCACAAATGAATTGAAAATGACCCTTCAAGCCATTATATAGGTCTTGACACAATTTTTCAAAGTGCTCAAATTTGCGCAAAAATTGCACCCTTGGCTAATTGGACCATTCTGGATCCATTTTCGGGATCAAATTTGAAATCTAACACACCCAAAAGCCTTAAAAATGCATTTTAAAATTTTAGGGACCGATGTGATCGAATGCTTGTGCAGTCAAATCTTTCTGATACTTTATAATTCTTGGAATCTTTTCAATTTTACATTCTCCATATTTTCAAATTTCATTTTGAAAATAGTCAACTTAAGTCAACTTTACATGATATACTGCTTCAAATCATATTTTTGGTGTGTCATCTTTCGATTTTGCTCCCAAGGGGGCATGATGATTACATCATTAAATACTTATTGCTCGGGGCATCTAGTTCCCATCTTATGTCCTAGTCACTTGGGGCTTGTTGTTCCCTTCTATCTGACATTTCTGCCATCTATCTTATCTTTTCATCAATTGATCAACCTTATAACAACTCTTCTCAGAGTTTGATGGACAAGTATTGGGACAGTCTAAACCTCGACTCCTGAGGATCAAACCTCGTTCTGGGGATGATTCTATGACTCATGATGAGACCTTGTTATCTTTTATCAATTTCAGGTATCTAGGTGTTCTATCTAGATCCTTGAAGGTTAAGCTTCGTTCTGGAGATAACTTTCTAAATGCTATTAATTTCAGGTATCTAGGTGTTTTATTTGGATCCTTGAAGATTAAAGCTTCATTTTGGAGATAATATTTTAAATACTATCAATTTCAGGTATCTAGGTGTTTTATCTGGATCCTTGAAGATTAAGCTTCGTTCTAGAGATAATCTTCTTAATACTATCAATTTCAGGTATCTAGGTGTTTTATCTGGATCCTTGAAGATTAAGCTTCATTCTGGAGATAATCTTCTAAATACTATCAATTTCAGGTATCTAGGTGTTCTATCTAGATCCTTAAAGGTTAAACTTTGTTATGAAGAAAATTTTTTAATGCCTATCAATTTTAGGTATCTAGACATTCTGTCTAGATCCTTAAAGATTACGCTTCGTTCTGAACATAGTCTTTTAAATGCTATCGATCTTAGGTATCTAAGTGCTCTGCTTGAATTCCTTAGGATTAAGCTCTGCTCTAGAGAAGGTCCTTAAAAAGCTTATCAATTGGTCTCCGTGTCATCACCTTCGGAACCAATCTCATGTTCACATCATGCTTTCTAATTATCTTTGAATTGAACATGTTGCTCGCACATTCATTCAAAGAGGGGCAAAATGTAATACCCCAAAATTGGCTCATTGCCATTATACCAATTCTAGTCTATTTCTGATAATTTCAAAGCCCTATTCTAATAGGCAATTCTCATTCTGCTATTCATTACTTGACTTAATTGTCAGATGCAGAAAAACCCTAATCTGCATTCATCATATTTCTTATTTAATTCCTATAGTACATACTCATATTAGTTGCATTAAACCTACTTGATTAATATTTAATTTAATTATTGAGTATTTATACTTTAATTAAATTAAATTATATCCTAAGGCTAATGTATTATGGAATTAAATTTATTTAATTTAATAAATACGCCTATCTTAATTAATTAAATGAGAAAGGTATTTCTAATTAATTAAAAGAAATTATTTAATTAAATGGAGTACTTACTTCTAAATAATTAAACAAAGTTATTTAATTAAATGGGAAGACATTCCTAATTAATTAAATGAAGTTATTTAATTAAACAAAAGTGTCTCTAATTAATTAAAGATTATTTAATTAAATAGAAAAATTAATTATGAGAGCATATTTCATTTTATTAAATTAAATATCTCAACAAAAATCTCTCTTCAGTTCAAAAAAGGGGAATTTCCAGTTCACTATTGATCAAAAATGAGTTAACACAGTTAACTCCTTTTTCTACTCAAATTTAAAATAGTTAACTCCTTATTTATCTCAAATTAAGTCTGTTAACTCCCTTTAACTTGGGGATCTCCCTTTATGACTGAAACTCATCTTCAATCCTGACCGTTGATCTGAATCGATCTCAACCGTTGATGGATTACAGGAAACTCTATTTAAGAGACCCTCATCTCTTCATTTGGGGGAGGATGAATTGATTTGCTATCGAATTGCTGTTGAAATTCATGCTCATAATTACTTACATTTCTTGCATACATTCTCATTTTTAGTTTAATCTCATTTTAGTTTAATCATGCATATGCTTAATCTAGTTTGCTTCATTTGTTCTTAGATTACATTGCATCTTTCATTTTCTTAGATTAATCTGTATACTCATTCTTAGCTTAATTCCATTGTCAAATCCTTCATTCTTAGAGGGTCTGGTTGCCTACACCTCGATTCTGAGGATATTAACAGGAAAAATCCCTTTAGATAGAAGGCAACAGGTCTCTTTGCAGGGCAAATTTTGGATGTACAATTCAATGTTCATTCCGCGATGAATCCACAAATAAGGACCGTGTTGAAGTGTGTGTGTTAGCATAGGCCACATTTTCACGCTTACAATATATGGGGAGAAACACTTAGTAAGTATATTGTATGGGGGAGAATCATGCAAAGAAAAGGAAAGGAAATTACATACTTACAAAGACAATTTTTGAAAAATCTCAAAAATAGTATTCTAGTACTGAGCCAATATCACACTGTAATGTATATAAGTTTTGGCTGATAAGTGTTTTTTTCACTAATGCAAAAGGGGGAGATTGTTGACATTAAGTCAAGTTTTTTATTAATGACAACACTTATTCAGATTCTATATGGTTACCAAGCTTACTGAGCAATCTAGAATGTTTTCCATGCAATTTAGTATCCTCAAAGCTTCATAGTTCCCATCAAGCATTCTAGTGGTTACCAAGTAAATTCAGGTAGTGTGAAGTCCTATAGTTTTTACTGAGCAGATCAATGGTTACCAAGCTTTGCAATTTCTACTGAGCCATTAATTCATGTGAAGAAAAGTTAGTGTTAATGAAGTGATGAGATTATTAGTGTTTACAGAGTTTAGGTATGTTAAATGTGGAATTTAGTTTTTACGAAGTTGTACAGTATCTACTGTTTTACTAGTGTAGACTAAGTTCAAGACTACTCTGAGATGTTTAGTCTAGACCAAGCTCCCACTTCTACCAAATGCATGATGATGTCGAGTAATGGAAATGGATGCCGTGTATCAGAACTTTACTGAGTCAGTCTTTAGAACCCAAGTTTCTTTGTTTGAGTCAACTTTGTAATATTGGTGTTAACTTGTATATTGGTTGATTTTGTAATTTTGTAAATTAAATTGATATATATATATATATATATATATATATATATATATATATATATATATATATATATATATATATATATATATATATATATATATATATATATATATATATATATATATATATATATATATATATATATATATATATATATATATGTAATGTATTGTATCATATCCATATAGAGAGACATAGATGCATAGATAGATGTATGTATGCATGAGTAAAAATTGAGAATGAAGAATATGTAAGAAGCATGCGAATGTGAATTAGTAACAAGTATATTGTAAGATCATATCAAAAAAAGAGCAGTAGAGTCATATCTATCACATAAAGGTGATTAGTACTTGAAAGAATCTCTATCAGAAAATCAGTTGTAATTCAAAGATCTACTATTTCATTTTAATAGGTGAACTAGTCCAAAATCCTCTAACAAGATAGACTTAACAGTCTTTTGTCAAATCCCTTTACCAAGTGCATACTTCATTGTATGTTTGTAAATCCTCTAACAAGGTGGACCTAGTAGTCCTAATCTCCCCTAATGGGGTAGATCATCAGAAGTGATCATTCTAAGCCTTAACAGGCCAACTTTATGCTGCAGTATTGAAGTTTTGTGGGTATCATCCCCACCCCAATTTTACTTTCTATTTGGAAGGTTTCTGTGTTACCAAATTATTGTGTTCATGTGC
Source organism: Cupressus sempervirens (assembly GCA_028749045.1). Lineage (NCBI taxonomy): Eukaryota > Viridiplantae > Streptophyta > Pinopsida > Cupressales > Cupressaceae > Cupressus > Cupressus sempervirens. The sequence continues at coordinate 497,013,873 of CM053793.1, read as the reverse complement.
TATGAATGTTTAATTTTTTAGTTTCTCATGTAGTTAGATCTAATTTAATGAATTAAATGATTATTGGGTTATTGCAATTAAGATTTGAATTTGATAAACTTTTCAAGGTTACTGATTCACCCCTCCTCTCTCAGTAACCTATCAGTCTTGAATATTTCCAACACTTTCACTTCTAAATCATCTTTCTACTTGATTTGACCTAATTTTCATGCTTTATCCCTCTTGGTCAACTCTAGTCAAATTGGGGCATTCTATCACTTCCTTATGCTCACTCTTTGGTTTGAATCACTTATCTGTCATCATGGAATTTTCACTATCTGAATTTGATCATATCTTTCTCATTTATGCATACCCTTTACCTCATTTCAATTTTGATCCCAAGGGGGAAGAAATATTCTATCACTACTTGCTTGCTATAGTTATTTATTTGCTAAGAGCATATGCTTGACCTTTCCATTTTCTCTTGGTCTATCTAATTTTCTTAATATTAGTACTCTTCTTGAGTTCTAATATTGTCTCTTTCTCCTAGTATTTAGTACTACCACTATCCAGTTTAGTATTCAAGACTTGATATCTTACTCTATATTTTGTTCTTTGGAAATATATCTCTCTATCTATTGCTAACTACTTGGCTTCTTTATTCTTTGATGTAATGTGTTCCTAGATCAATCACACATTAGTCAAAGAGGGGAAAATGTAATCACCTAAAAATTATCATCTATAATATTAGTCACCTTCTTAGAATTTTGGCTAAATTATTTAATCATTTGCCTAGGCCAAATTGCTAAAAATCAATTTATTTGATTTTAACCTTTAGTTTGGCTATAATATCCTAAGTTCATATTTTATTAAAAGAACATGTCCCCTTTTAATTAAATAAAAGACCACATTCTTCTAACCCACTTAATGTGCACACATAAAGTCTTTTTTCTATTTACAAATTAAAAGAAAAGAGTTTGTCTCACTTGAAAAGTTAACTCCATCTCATTGGTTGACTTGGTCTTGCACATGGATTATGTCAAAATTCAACTCATACCCTTGATTATGGTGCAGGAGCATGTCTACGATAGGAAGACAACCTACAATATGACTAAAATGCAGGGCACAAAGCAAATATCAAAAATTTTTGAGTTTAAAATTTAAAATTTGAAATGTTTGTGTGTGAGTTTAGAGTTTTATGTTTTAAAATAAATGTCCTTTTTTTTGTGGTGGAAATGTTTAGGTGGCATTCTTATAAGCCTACCCAATATTATCCACTTAGGACTTAGTATGAGTTTATTTTAGATTATTTTGGGTGTGTTAAAGGTTTCTAATTTTTGAAAATGTTTATGGGAAAAATCAAAAGGAAGAAAATGATGAATATTTCTAAAGCACCATGTATAGGCATTCAAAATGTAACTGCCACAAGAAAGCTATGATGGATTTTTGGGAGTTACATTAGAAGGTGAATATTCCTAAAGTGCCATGTGTAAGCATTCAAAATGTAACCGCCACAAGAAAGCTATGATGGATTTTTGGGAGTTACATTAGAAGGTTTTTCAAAAAGAGAAAGAGTGCATATTGTAAGAGAGATTTTTGGAAGAGAGATTTTTGAAGAGAGATTTTTTTGGGAGAAAGTGAAGAGAATGAAGTTCTTGAGTTTTCCTATAATTTTCTGAAGTTTCTAGTGCTGTACAGATGTGATTGTGTAGTATTCTACATACATTTTTCTATTTGTATTTAGATCAACATCTTGGAAAAAATCTGAAAATTAGATCTTAATAGTTTAATATTTTCTTATTGTTCATTTCCTATTAGCTAGATCTCTCTGTTGTTTTGAGAGTGGTCTTTGCATGGGGGTTTTCTAAAGATCCTCCAATGGTCTTTGTCAGCCATTGGAGGATCCTCTGTAATTTCATGTATTTATTTATTTCTGTATTGTTGTCTCATATCAGGTTATAGGAAAACCCAGTTGTAATGCAGATTTGAATGGGCAACATCTTCATGTGTTGACCCTCATTTCATTAAATTTCTATGCATTTGCTGAAATTTTCATTCATGCATGTGAAGCCTTAAGTCATGCATTTGATTTTTTAAAGGTTCTAAAATCCCTCTGCATCAGATTATCCATTTCTTGATCTTGATCTTAATTGTCTATACACCTTTAAAAGGGAGAACTCTCTTCTAACCCACTTAATGTGCACACATAAAGTCTTTTTCCTATTTACAAATTAAAAGAAAAGACTTTTTCTCACATGAAAAGTCAACTCTCTCTCATTGGTTGACTTGGTCTTGCACATGGATTATGTCAAAATTCAACTCCTACCCTTGATTATCCACTTCTTGATCTTGATCGCAATCGTCTGTACACCTTTAAAAGGGAGAGCTCTCTCCTCTAAGGATCCCAATTTTGAGCTATTTTTATGTTTCATGGTTACTTATAGATTTTCTTGGCACATCTTGTGGAGAAATTCTACCTTATTGTCTCATTCTTTTCATACTCATACAAACATAGTTCATTTGCAATAGCTTAGTTTCCTTTTGCAAATAGCATAGATCAGTTAGCTTAATTAGAATTTTTGTAACACTCTCATTTTCTTAGCTTAGTTGCATTATGCATCTCATCTTAGCATAGCTTCATTCTTGCATTGCATACTCAATATTTATTTGACATTAGCATTCTTTCTCTTGTCTAAACAATCTCACATTTCATGGTTTACTAGCAAGGGCTACATTCCTAAGGCTTAGCTGAGAACCCACTTTATGTTTATTTGTATATCTCTTATCCTTCATGACTAAAGAGCTCTAAGTCACAATTCAAACTTTCCAAGTCATGGAATACCTTGGATAGAAGGGTTTAGAGAAGTGTGCAATTCTAGTGTACATATAGTAATAAAAAATTCAAAGTAAGCTACGTAGGGCTATTCAAAATAGAGTCTTTAGAAAGAACCATTTGTTAGGATTAAACCTCAGACATAAATAATGATTACATGTAAATATAAATAATATCAGAAAATAATAGATCACATAGGAGAGAACAAAAGACACCAAGATTAAGATGGTTCATCCAATCCCTAGGCTATGTCTATCAAACAACAAGTCTAATATTATTACGATCTAGTTATTATAACCTAATTACAATTTGTAATCCTTTACAGCTCAATACTACTACAAGAAGCAATTTTTGCATCACACCTTATGAAAAATACCTAACTATAAGCCCTTTTATACAAGTATTTTTTTCACTTTAGGGTTAAAATTAGTTACAACATGTTAGTCATCAATTGGCAAATAAATATTAGCCACTTGGTGAATAATAGCCAAAAAATATTTGGGCTGATGCCCCAAACCCCAAAGAATATATGAAGCATGTATAGTACTTCTCTGATCGGTCACCACAAACTAACAATCTCCCACTTGGGGACTAATCAAACTCCACACTAGAAAACAATCTCTCACTTGGAGACTGATCGTGTAGCAATACTGCTACCACATGGGGCTCCCACTAGATCAAACCACCCTGGACTCTATTGTTCTTTTATTCCTATTTAGTCTAGAAGACCAACCAAAGCTGAAGAGGAATTGAGCTTCTCCCTTGTCACTACCTTTGTAAACATATCTGTTGGATTATCATCTGTATGTATCTTTTCCATCTTTAACTATCCATCATCCAAAATTAACTAGATGAAATGGTACAACAATTGAATGTGTTTTGTCTTTGAATATTGAGTTGAATTCTTTGCAAGATGAATGGTGATCTAACTATCTATAAACAAATAGTTATCCCTCTAAGGGTGTCCTAATTCTTCTAGGAATAATTGAATCCATATCATCTCCTTGGCTTCCTATGTAGCAACAACATACTTTGCCTCTATAGTGGTTAAAGCATTAACCTTTTGCAATCGAGAAACCTAGTTCATAGCTACCCCACCAATAGAAAATACATAACCTACAGTACCCTACCTGGTATCAATATCCCCTACCAAATCTGGGTCAACATAACTTTGTAAGTTATTAGTAGAGCCCCCAAAGTGTAAACACTTACCAGATGTTCCTCTCAAATATCTAGGAATTCATTTGACTGCATTGCAATGCTCACTTCCTAGATGACTCGTATACCTGCTAATGACTCCCACTACATGTGTAATATCTAGCCTAGTACATACCATAGCATACATCAAACTTCCTATAGATAAAGCATAAGGTACCTTTGACATCTTATCCTCCTCTTCTTATGTCTTGGGACACATCTCCTTAGTCAACTTCAAATGACTAGGCAAAGATGTGTTGATAGCTTTAGCATTCTCCATAGAGAAACATTCCAACACCTTCACAATATAATTAGCCTAAGATAATGCCAATTTTCTATTCTTTCTATCTCTACAAATCTTCATACCAAAGATTTTTTTCTACCCCCAAATCTTTCATAGAAAATGCATGTGCTAACTGGTGTTTTAGCCCCTTAATGTGATCCATGTTAGACCTAGCTACAAGCATATCATCCACATATAAACATAAAATAATGTAGCCATCATCATCCAACCTCTTAAAGTAAAAAAAATTATATGAATGATACCTACTATATCCATGCTTATGCATAAAACTATCAAAGTTCAGATACCATTGCCGAGGTGCTTATGTCAAGCCATATAAACTTTTCTTCAATCTACACACTAAGTTCTCCTTACCTTTGACCTCAAATCCTTGTGGTTGTACCATATATATCTCTTCATCCAAATCACCATGAAGGAAGGCTATTTTAACATCAAGTTGATCCAAATACAAATCTTCAGTAGCCACAATACTTAAAACAATGTAAATAGAAGTTATTTTAACAACAGGACAGAATATCTTATCAAAATTGATGCCTTTTTCTATGCAAATCCTTTTACCACTAACCTAGCTTTAAATCTTTTCTTACCTCTATCCTCTTCTTTCAACCTATACAGCCATTTATTTGTAAAGCCCCTTTACTAGTAGGAAACTTGCATAAGTCCCAAGTCTTATTTTTTAGCAAAGAGTCCATTTCATCTTTCATTGCAAACTCTCACTAAATCTTAGTATTCACCTTGCACAACTTCATCATAACCTTCAAGTTCACCAGCATCTATTCGTAAATTAGAGTACAAAGATGGAGAAAATCTATCTATAGGTCTACTTAGCCTTTTTGACCATCTAACAATCACTGATGTGTGTGGTATTTATTTTTGCACTTGTTGCACATCATGAGGAATTATTGGAACATCATCTTTTGGAGTATAAACTAGCACTATAAAACCATCTTCTTTCTTCTCATGTTACTACAATAGATCTTTCTACAACACTTTCTCATTTAATATGACATCCTTGCTTCTTACAATTTTATGATTTTCAAAATCCCAAAGCCTCTAACCAATTTCATCAATGCCATATCTAAAAAATACACATTTCTTTGACTTAGCTTTCATCTTGGTTTTATTTTTAGAATATATATTAGCAAATGGTTCACAACTAAAGGTTCTAAGAAAAGAGTAACTCAGCTTCTTACCAGTCCATGCTTCCTCTAGAATACTATAACCCAAAGGAGTAGAGGGACCACTATTAATCAAATACACAATAGTATTGATAGCCTTTGCCAACCTCATGCTCCTTGCATGCTCCATTATATTATTGTTCATGTGTTCAACTACTCCATTTCCTATGGAGTACTTGGAACACTTTTCTATCTATGAATACAATTAGTGGAACAATAATCTTCAAATTCATGACTACAATACTCACCACCATTATCAAATCTGAGATATTTTAATTTTCAACTAGTCTCATTTTCAACCAAGCATTCCCATTTCTTATAAGTTTATAATAAATCAAATTTTTGTCTAAGAAAATAAACCCACACTTTTCTAGTTGCATCATCAATAAATGTAACATAGTAATGAGATCCACCAAGGAAAAATACCTGAGTTGGTTCCCATACATCTATATGTACAAGAACTAATTTCTCACTTTTATATTCCTTCCTAGCCTTCACAAAACTCACTCTCTTTTGTTTTTCATACACACAACTTTCACAAAAATCCATATTAACACATTTTAGACTTGGTAAAACTTGCTTTGAATAAAGTACTTTCATACCTTTCTCACTCATGTGCCCAAGTCTCTTATGCCATAGTGTTGTATTAGAATATATAGAAGCTATTTGTTCCCCCTACTCAACTACAAAAACTCTTCCTAGACATTTATTTTTTTCTGAAACAATAAAAGTAGAAGGAACACTATGACCTATACAAAGATATAAGGTGCCTACTATCGTACCATTTGCTACTACAAGAGAACCTTTTGAAACCTTCCAATTTTTATCATTAAAAGTAACTACACAACCCTCATCACCAAGTTGCCCTAATGAAATTAAATTCCTACTTAGTCTTGGAACATGTTTTACCTCATGTAGTAGCCAATGATTCTCATTTTGCAACTCAATCTTAATTTTTCCTTTTCTAGCAATGTAATAGGGTTCATTATCCCCCAAATAAAAAAGCCCAAAATCCCCTTGGACATAATCAATGAAATAATCTCTATGAGGTGTAGCATGAAATGAAGCACCAAAATCTAAAACCAATGAATCATCAACACTTTCTAAATATAGAAGCAAAACATCCTCTTTGGATTTGGTGCTTACCACATTTTTCTCCTTGTTCCTTTTTAATTTATCTTTGTCATTTTTCTTTTGAGTCCAACAATCTTTCTTCTTATACCTTGGTTTCCTATAGTATCAACAATCATTTGATCCTCTCAATTGAGATGTTCCCCCCTTTGACTTTCCTCTTGATTATCCACGAATTCTAGAATTATTTCCTCTTTCAGTTGTTTTGCCTCTACTTTGTGTGTTTAAGGCACTTCTTGATGTAGATCCACCTAAGGTTTTCCTATGAGTTTCCTCACTCAAAATAACTCTAATTACATCATTATATTTTAGGATATTAGATCTAGAAATAGAGTTACTCATAGCCATTACCAAGCCATTCCAGCTTTCAGGCAAAGAACACAAAATCAAGAGAGCCCTAATTTCTTCACCAAAATTAATACCCACAGAAGATAACTAACTAGTAACAATATTAAACTCATTTAAATGATCTGCAATAGATACACCTTCTACCATTTTCATATTAAATAAATGCTTCATGAAAAATACCTTATTTGAAGTGGAGGGCTTTTCATATAATTTAGCTAGGGCTTCCGTCGACTCTTTCGTCATTTTTGCTTTTGTAATGTTAAATGTCACTAATGTTTCCAAGCATAATTGAATGCTTCCAAGTGTATTTCTATTTAAAATCTCCTAGTCCTCATTTTTCATAGTTCCCTACTTCTTAGGTTTTGCTTCCAAAGACTTCTATAAATCCTTTTGATAGAGATAGTCATGCATTTGCATTTTCCATAACTGAAAGTTCTACCCATTAAAATTTTTAACACTCAGCTTACCCTTTTCTGCCATCACTCCCACTTAACTATGAGACTCCCACTTAATAGTGTGACGTTCTTGTAGAGGATAACTAAAATACAACCTAGCTCAAATACCACTTGTTAGGATTAAACCTTAGATAGAAATAACAATTATATGCAAATATAAATAATATCAGAAAATAATAGATCACATAGAAGAGAAAATAAGACACCAAGATTTAACACGGTTCACCCAATCCCTAGGCTTCATCCACCAAACAACAAGTCCAATATTATTATGATCTAGTGATTACAACCTAATTACAATTTGTAATCCCTTATAGCTCAATACCACTATAAGAAGCAAATTTTGCATCACACCTTATGAAAAATCCCTAACCCTAAGCCCTTTTATACAAGTATTTTTACCACTTCAGAGTTAAAATTAGTTACAACATGTTGGCAATAAATTGGTGAATAAATAATAGCCAATTGGTGAATAATAGCAAAAAAAAATTCAGGCTGATGCCCTAAACCCCAAAGAATTTATGAAGTATGCGCATTACTTCCCTTATTAGTTACCATAAACTAACACCATTAAACTACCAAAAATATTTTTGAAACAAAAGCCAACCAGGCCAACAAGAACCAAAATCCTTAAAATACTAGAGAGAAACATTTCAATTCTTCTTTTAGTTTTGGGCCCAATAGTTAGTCAAGAACTTAAAGAATTCCTTGAAATACTCCTTGCCACTAACCTTTCCTTCATGCACATTCTTACATGTAGAAAATAAAGAGTAGTTCTAGAATTATGCATCACTTTGAAAACAAAATAAGTGATCCCCTATAGTCTTATATCTATACCAGAAATGTAACAAACAACCTATTGCACCCTCATATCAAATTCCACCATGATTATCTAAATTGCTCCAATCTAGGATCCTACATGTTTAACACTAAATTCCTCCTCCATAGTCAATATTTCATTTATATCATCGGGGAAGGGTGAATTAGCCCTAGGTTTTAGGTTTGGGGATGGGTTGTAAAAGTTCATTTTTAGGCTTTTAGATACATAGGATAAATTATTGGCATTGGTTAATGAGGCTTCCTCCTCCACTCCATCTCTCTCATTTCCTCTAAATCACTAGAGGTAGATGCATCCTTAAAAAAATACCTTACCATTAGGTTTAATGGCACATCTAATCAAATGACATGAGTTGCTAGCTTCTTCAAGGATTTCAATGCTGTAATTAATATGGTGAATATTAAATTTATATTTTTTAGAATTTGTGGCTTTGACATATATAGGAGGATTAGTTTTTTTTTTAAATTCTTTTCCATTTTAGTCAACTTGGTAGTTAGGGAGGTATCTAGAGGTCTTGAGGGAGATTTTAAGTAAGGGAGTTTTTGGTGTAACTTCTTTCTTAATCTTGGGGTGGAAAGAATATTGGTAGAGGGGGGAGACAATGAGGTTTGGGATTTATAGAAAGAAAATATAGGCAAGAAGATTAAAGAAGGTGGAAGTATAACCTATAGATTAAACTCTAATGAAAAAAATCATCTGGTTCTTAGCTTCAACAATCTACTTAACATTATAATCCACTGAATGCCATAAAAATAAATGAATTGAGATGATATATCTATTCCTAAAGTGGTTAAGGAGAGAAAAGTGGTACTATTACTAAACCCCACAATGATATTTAATTTTAAAATTCTTCATCATCACAGTACACACATAGTCCCACAAAAACGAGAGTTTCTCACAATTAAAGCCTCCTCTATGCTTGAAAAATTGGTCCTTAGGAAAAAATAATTTAGGCTTACAACATATGAGGTATTTCTTGTCTTTTTAAACTTCCTTCAATTGATAGCCCAATTTCTTATGCAATTACACATTGATTTACTTTGAAATTAATACCACCTACAATAACCCTTCTTTCAAAAATTAGGAAAAAAAACTCCTAAGACAAACTCTCATTGAAGATAGTCATACTTTCAATGAAGTAGTTGATTCCCCCTTTAGTACACACAAACCAAACAATGTGTTTGTTCTTATAATCATCATTTTTGTTAGGTTTAATGAAAATCTAGTATCCCTCAATGATTTTTAAGCCAAAATTGCAATAATGTCAAAAAATATTAATAGTCTTGGGTAGTGAAAATACATCTTAAAATTCTAAAAAGGAATCATTTAGACAACCTATCATAAAACCCTATAATTAGAAAAGCCAATAGTTATCATTTTTATTTTAAGGAATACCACCTTCTATTTTCTTTTTCAAAGAGACATGCCACTCCTATGAACCATATACCATCATTACGGAAATGTCTCTTGAAATTCTATTATACTAGTCATCAAGTCCAAAATATTTCTAGTAACTTAAATATAAAATTATTTCAGCAATTCCTAGCTAGAGTACTGTTCCAAAAATTTAAATCATACTTTAGCCACCACATATGGTTGTGGGAAAAAAATGAATCACATGTAAAAAAGTGCAAACCATGTGAACATTCCCTGCTTACATGTGTATGAAACAACAATCTCAAATTCAAACTATGGTTATCTTTCAAAAGGCATGTTATAGCCTTCAACCCTTCAACTAAAATAACAATTATAAGGAGCTTTATCATAATCATTGATTAAGTTTTTTTTCCATCATAGAAGGTGCTTAATAGACTCTAAAATTGATCTTCATTCTTTAGCATCATGAGTCATTTTGCTATAGCTTTAGTTTAATCAATGAATCAATATTTTATTATGCTTCCTGAGGATATGTCTCAAGATAAAACTATCCAAGATAGCAAAAAGAATTATAATGTCCTCCAAGATGAACTACATATTTAGAGCCATTGACATTTTCCACAAAGTTTATTTAATGATTAATATAGAGTCATGGTCAATGTCCAAATTTCTAATACCAATTGAGAGGAATATTTCTAAGCCCCATACAAGTTCCATCTTCTTAATCTGGTCAATAGAGTGATCCTTTAATCTACCTAAGTAGAAATAACACCTCTATTATGGTCTTTGATAACACCTATACCCACCTCCCTATCAAGTCTGGTAGCTCCATCAAAATTTAATTTGTGTCATGATGGGCTTGGTGCATTCCATTTAGCATTCTTCATTGAATGTTATTTGGAGTTGTTAGACTTATTAAACTCTGAAGAGATTTTTTAGCATTCCACAATCAATTGGTCTTTGTATGAAGGTGGAGAGATATTGATTTTCCACTTTGAGATACAATGACTTTCCTAGAATAGCTTGTTTAAGATAAGAAACACATTTTTAGAAGAATTTTTTGTCTCCTTGAAAATTGAATAAAATGAAAATAGTGCCTATCCTCAACCCAAATTTCCAATAGGAATGATCCAAATTGGTTAAGCACAAGAATGTAATCAATGCATAAATGGATCATGCAATGGAGAATAAGGAGAAAGGAGGTCCTATGGTCTTCCTATTTGAGAAGTATGTGCTTAAATCTTAAAATAGATAAAAGACTAATACTAACCTTGAAGTAGGATAAATCTAAAAAATGTTGATTTTTGGTGTCTATGTATACTTTTGGGGATCTCTGAAACCCATTCTGAACTAGAAATGTCGAGATGGAGAAAACCCAAAAAAATTTTGTTCTTTTGAAGGGAGGTTGACCTTGACCCTAATAGTGGGGCACAATCTTATCCCAGGGCACAATTGTAACCCAAAATGTTGACCTTGACCTACACTACTCTAATGAAATTTCTATTCATAGATCCCACAAGTTTAATAAAAAGGGTATCCAAATCTTCTCTTCAATTTATTTTTCCACACCCATATCTAAAAGAAAAAGGATTATGTTGTTTGGATGAGGGGTTTTCCTTGGTCAAACCCCACTTTGGAATCAACCTTGAAATGTAATTGAGATTGCAGTATGTTTAAAAAAAGTAAATGGAACTATTCACCTTGCTTATATTGAAGTCTTTATGGAGGATTTGAATCCTTGAATCCATAATTACAAATGCTCCAAATGAATGTATAAATGTATGTAGGACATCTCCAATCAATGGTATTAGATCTTCAAAACCAATCTTGAATGTATCTTTGCATAGAAAAAGGCTTGAATAAATGTGGATGGAGAAATCATCAACAAGAGGGTTCCATAGAGATTGAATCCTTTGATAGCTAACAATGGACCTCCTTGATAAATTGGATGCTTGAACACTTGAATTCTTGAATACTAGTAGATCTTCACTTCATAGTGTATATGAGCAATGTTAGTATGCTAATAGAAACCAAATTTAAATAAAGCTTCTACAAACTAAAGAAAATTCATAAACTTCAAGATAGACTAAGATGAGCTCTCAATTGAAAATATGAGCGATTAATGGGCTCTCTCAATGAGAAGCTCTCTTGTTGAGTGGCTTTATCTAAATGGATAGGATGTATGCTCAATATGCTTCCAAAGGCTTCAATAGATGATTGTGGATTTTTGGTGTGGATAGATGGCTTTAGTATGGATTTGGCTCTCAAAATAGCATTATAACTTTACTTCATAGATTGTGTTATTTTGCAAAGGGGAAGGATCCAATTTATAGGCAAGAGGCTTGAGGGATTGAGGGCTAAGATGCAAGGATGGAAAAAAGCTCATGGAGGGCTTAGATTGCATGAGAGGAGAGCACATGGATTGTGCTTCTTTATAGCCAATCAAGGAGTGACACATGTCACATGGTGAGAGGATGGAGGAAAGGGGAAGGATGAGTCAACAAAGGAGGCTCAAGGGATAAAATCTTCATAAAGACCCTCATAATGACTTGTAAGAGCAATAAAAGGGCTTGTAAGAGTCATTTATGACCTAGTGGACTTCATAAAGTTTTATGGTTGAGATATTTTGAGGGTGATGAGAGAAATCTTGACTTGGACTTGATTAGGAAGGTTTTAAGCTTTTTTAGGCTTGTGAAAATGATTAGAGGATGGGTTAGGATGGTTTAGGATTAGCTTAGGGATAGACAAGTGGATGTCATTTAATGAGGGTGGGTGAAGGAGGAGATATTTGTTAACTTTGGCTTGGGTTAGTAATTCTTTAACCCATGTTTAGGGAATGTGACAAGGTTAGGAGGGGATTAGGATTAGGGTTAAAGACATCTTCTAGAAGAGTCTAGGCTTTGGATGAGGATGAAGACTTTCTCGAAGAGTCTAGAATTTCCTAGGATGAGGATGAAGACTTTCTAGAAGAGTTTAGAACTTCTTAGGATGAGGATAAATTAGATTTTTAGAAAATAAATAAAGTTTTATTTATTTCAAGGGTTTGGGTTGAGGAGATATTTATTAAAACTTTTTTAATAAACATGAAGATTAATATTTAATCTTAATTAAATATTTTGAGTTGGGATTAGGGGTAGGAAATGATGGGATTAGCCTTTAATCAAAATTAAAGAAGGATTAGAAGATTTTGGAAGAGGTTATTGGTCATAAGGAAATTGGCCAAGTTTTGGGCTAAAAATAAATTTTTTATTTATTTTAGGATTTTTGGTCAATTTATTAATTAAATAATTAATAAATAAGGAAATAATGTTTAAATAAGATTTAAACATTTTTGGGAGGGATTCCTTAATTAAATATTTTTAATTAAGATAAAGGGATTTAATGGCATAAAAATTAATTAATTAATTAATTCAATAATTAATTAATAAATAATGATGTCATCAGGAATTTTTTCAAAAAATAAAAATACTTTATTTTTTAAAGGATTTTTAGGTGTCTACATTTTGCCCCTCTTTGATGTGATGCCACAAGTGGCATGGCATCAAAGATAAGAAAATAAGATGCCCAAGGCTAGAGCAGAAGAGGAGAGAATGGACTGCAAGATGCCCCCTCAAGAAGGCGGCGGGGAGAGAAAGCGAGGCTCGATGACTTCTTGAAAAGTATAAGAATCTGGGATGAGCAAGGAGACTCAGATTGGATTAAGAGAAGAGGTTTAGTTAGCTCAAACTCTCACTATGGGATAATGATAAAGGAGAATCAAATGCAGAAGAGGAAGCAAGCTTAAGACTTTAGGGAAGGTGGAGGATGAAGGAGCAGAGCGCTATAAAAAGGAATCCAGGATAGGGAGATGGATGAGGGGATTAAAAAGCTGATGCAATAGGATTTCAAAGAGTCAGATTGGTGGAAGATGGGTTTCGGAGATCCCTAGGACTAGGATTGTGGATCTCGAAAGATGAGGCTTGGTGGATTGATTTGGATTGGTGGATCCCTAAGACTAGGATTGTGGATCCCTAAAGCTAAGAGTGATGATTGATTCTGAGAGATACAGTTGCACAAGCTGGGGTAGGAGAGACAGATGCTGGATATGGATGGGGGATAATGGAGATGAAGGGAAACCATTAAAGATTTTTGAGCGGGAGGATACTTCAAAGAGAAGTACCACCATGTAGTTGAGCACTAGATTTGCTATAGGACTGTTGGTTAATTGCCAAGGTTACTAAGAACATCAAGGCCTTTTCACCAACTATCCAGAGGACTGACGAACTGAATCAAAACAAACACGCAAGGATTGCCCCAGTATCACACATGAATCCAAGAGGAGGCAGCGTGGAAACGACACTGGGTAACCCACAAGTAGAAAAGAAAACAAGCAAAAGACATGATCAAGACCTTACGCTCTGATTGCCCCATATCCAACATACCATGATATGGAAGATCGTGGCAACCTTGAGGAGGGAACAAGGAGATTGCTTGGAAAAGATACTTTAAGACCCAAAAGGGAAGATCCCAAATCAAAAGAAAGTGAAAATCCAAAAGAGAGCCGTTTGCCAACGAGATGGGTAGGACAAGGTACTAATGGACCAAGATCAGACATGAGGAAAGCTATATCCTGCAAGGACCTATCGGAGAGCACCTAAGTTGGTGGATCAGGATGAGTGGTGCATCTAGCAAGCTAAACTAAGAAGGATAACACTTTGGTGACAGGAGATCTAGCTAAAGGATGCATTGGAATAGCTAACCAAGCTGTGCGGTGTGTACAAGATGCTGATCAAGGATGAACTGACACAAAAGCTGGATAGATACAATAGTACTAAGTTAAAGAGGATGTACAAGTTGACAGACCAAGATATTTACAAGTGAGCTAATCAAGATATGGTACAAGCTAATGGACCAATGATAGGGATGATACAGATGGATAAAAAGCTCAGGATGAGAGGATAGTGAGATGGCTCAATTTGGTGCAAGAGGCAGAAGCTAAGGATGAGGTGATAAGGAAAGATATGGATTTGACAAGATGCATCCAATGATGATGAGAGATTTTGTGACCAAGGATAGCTAGAGGAGCAGGATGAGATGGCTGGATAGGATGGTAGATAGCTATGATTATGATGGATATAAGGAGATGACATTGGGTTTGCATGAGGATAGCCTAGAGCTAGATATCAATGACAAGGGAGGATGGACAAGACAAGATCTCCAAGGAATCTAGTGCCCCTAATCAGAAGATAACATGTGGAAGGAGGTCTTATGATGGATGTGATAGGATTGAAGCTAGGATGGAAAAAGCTGAAGGGGCTAGGGAGATGGATGATAGATGAGATGATTGGCTGAAGCTGCATTAGATTAGTGGATGGTGTGAGATGGAAGCTGGAGGATGGAGGATAGGTGGATAGATTGGAAGATGGAGGTGGATGTCAAGAGATGACCAAAAGCATGAGGGTGATAGGCTAAGCTGGGGATGGCAGGATTATGCATGACGCTTGTTTGCCAAGTTTTCATCATGGTACTTGTCCAAGGCACTTGAATTGCCAAGTTTTCACCAGTGGACGCTTTATTTTTCTTTTTCTTTTTTGACTTTTTGACTTTGGACTTAGCTGGAATGATTTTGGCTTTCTTCAGCTATTTTGGCTTTTTTGGGATTTTTCACTGGCTGTTGGAATGTTCAATTTTGTTGCCAGCTGTTGGTACACCGGATGTGTGATTTATGCAATAGATTTGATTAGATGGGATTGATGGTAAGAGATGGAGGGATGAAAAGGTTGGAAAGGAGCATGAGATGGGGATTCTTGCAAGAGCAACATTGGCACATGTTGGGATGGGTGTGAAAAGAGCATATGGGGGATAGATGGTAGATGCGGGCGTGATGGAAGATTTGTGGAAGCGTGCTTGGGGATATAGGCACCCAAGATGGAGTTAGGAGATGGGGGGCATGAGTCACTAGATGGGGGATTAGCAATGGTGGATGCCATTATGCATTGGGTTTCAACTTTTTTCTTGGGGATCCACATGGTTTTGGATTTTCTTTTCATAGGCTGTTGCATTGTTTTGCATTCTTTGATTGGATTTTTCCTTTTTGGAGTATTTCTTTTAGAATAGACATATGATTGCCTAGGATGTGGATTTTTAGCTTTATGCATTTTGAAGTTGGCATTCACATTGCTGTGGTAAGCTTTGGGAAGATGGTTAGGAGAAGCTTTGTGAGATGGAGAGGATATAAAAGAGCATCTAGGGGGATGATGATGGATGATGTGCCCTGATATGTGCCTTTGTTGATCTTGCATAGGAATGGATGGAATAGGATTTTTATGATGGCTGAGAGGAGGATGGAGGATGGTAGATTTTGGGACATAGGGACCCAAAATGGATTTAGCAGATGAAGGGGGGATATGGTAGGTTGTTTTGGGTTGCAAAGATGGTGCAGGGGGGATGACATAAGATTTCTTGAAGGAGTGATGGGAGTCTGGCATGGTGGGCTTGGAGATAGGCTTGGTTTGGGGGTGTGGTGTACCAACACCTTTATATGGTGAGCCTTTGGATACATATACAAGACCATGAAATCCTAGATTTTTTTGTGCAATAATAGGCTCTCTAATTCCTTGCTCTTGTGGTCCTAAACCCTGACCTTGATAATGCCATTGATTGAGCATTTGAACAAGCTGAGGAAAATTTTTGCTTGTAGAAAATGGTAGAAGTGATTTATTAGGTGTATTGCAATGGGGAGATACTGTTCTTAATTCTTCTGCTGAGAGAGGGCCACCATGGATGAATGTAAGTGAACCAAGAGGGTAGATTATAGATGGTGGAATAGCTTGAATAGGTGGTAAGATGGAAGCATGGAGCGGGGGAGATGGAAGGATAGGATCTTGATGTAGCTGGTGGGATGACAAGATATCTTGTAGTGGAGGAGATATGGCTCGAGGTTTTGGAGATGGAGGAGACAGTGATTGCACTATGGATGGAAGACATGGTACGATGATATCTTCATTTATGCTTTGGGGGATGTCAACATGCTTTTGGGCAGGATCTTGATAGGATTGGTTTGGAGTGGATGGTGTGATAGGAGGTGAAGGGATGGATTCTTCAAAGGCAGCGGATGGATAGATGGGAGATTCAGTAGTGGAGATGGGTGAGTAGAAGATGGATGCATAAGGATCATTATGAGAGATTTGGGAAATGCTTGGAGGTGATGTGGATAGGATTTGGAGGGATTTGATAGGTGGTTGGATTTTGATGCTTGCGGGAAGTGGAAGGATTTTAAGCAATTTGATGGATGGTATGGGGATGATAGCTATGGGAGATGGAGGTGATATTATTGATGGGGAAGCTTCATCACTAACTACTTCACATGGTTGGATTAGATGACATGGCTTATCGACTATTGGAGGCGACTTTTCTTGTATTTCCTCTAGAAGATTCCTTGGAGACTCGTGTGTCGAAGGTAGAGGTGGATTGACAGGAATAGCTAGTATGATGGGGGTGGAAGATTGGAAGCTTGGTTGATGGGGTGATGGAGGGGAAGCTGGAATATCGGATGGCATGACTAGATAGTTTGGAATAACTCTTGGATTTTGGGGGATGCTTGGGGGAATGTTTCTAAGGCTTTCAATATACCCGTCATAGTCAACAAGATTTTCATCATCATTGGAATAGGAGGTGGCGGGAGCAAGGACAATGTGACCAAACACATCATGATAGGATTGGTACTTCATGCTTTGATGATGAGTTTGATGGGGATGGGGTCTTGCATATGGATGAACACGGAAGCTCATGGTTGGATTTGGATTAAGCATAAATTTTTGGATTGGCTGATGAAAGATTTCCTAGGGAGAGTCAAAGCTGTATGACAGACCTAAGGAGGATTGGCTAGAGATTTTTGGCTTTCTTGTGGGTGGAAGACTTCAAGGGCATGCTATCAAAAAGTGAGAGTTTTTCTTTCCTATGTGCAGGATTCGTGGTGATTGTGTCAACTTAAGGATAGACTAGTGATCCTATGGCATGACATGAGATTGACCACTTGTGGATCCCAACATTTAGCTCAAGGTGATGAGGGATACATGTGACAAAGCTGGATTACCCTAGACAATGCTCTGTCAAAGGGATAACCTTGGTGAGATTGGTTGATTGGTAGGATTGATTGGATAGCAAAATCTAGCAAAGTGACAACAACTCTTTAAAGGCTTGGGTGATTTTGGATTGGGTTGCTAGCTGGCTGGGGGGATGATTTGGATGGACTTTGGATTTGGGATTGTTCTAAGGCAAAGAAGTAGATAGATTCGGTTGCATTGGGGGAGCTTGGATGATTTTCTAATAAGGAAGTGACTACGCTAAGTATGCCTTGAGTTGGGAGATTCCTTCTTTTCTGGGATTTCAACCAAAATTGGCAAACATTCATTCAAAAGCTACGAACAAACAAGCAAACAAAAGTTTTCAGCAAGCACGTCAAACACACCAACATCCTAGGAAGCTTTCTACAAGGATGAAATTTGGTTTAGCTAGGGAGTCCTCAATATACACAAGGTACGTGAGGCCCAAATTCGTAGATGAAACCAAAAAGATGTCACACAGTCCAGAGGAGCGGTAACCCACTTCTCCTCTTTCACTTCTCAAGGGTATAAAGTTACTTGAGGCTTAGCCCGAGTGACAAAATCTTGATTCCAAGAGAGGTGTCTTTGGATTCACCTCCCAATTTTTATACTCCGCCGGAATGCTGGAGTTGAGGTCGTCCCAAGGGGTGATGAAATCCCCAAGCAGGCCTCCTAAAAAGTGTAAAACAAGACCACATACATGATCTTGGGCTTTAAAAGACACGCGTTTATTCCAATTGATGATTTAGATTTTGTAAGCTATGATTGAAGACACTTGTGATTATGGCATACAATGTTCATTCCAATTTGACAGCATCGTTAGCATAATGAAAGTCAAGAGATCGTCAATATAAGAAATGCGAGCATCATTGAAAATGCGTCCAAACTATGCAATGTTCATTGATTGTTAGGCATTCAAGATTGAGTGTGAGTTTGTTTTAAGTCCAAAACAAAGATGTGTGAAACTCAATTTCCAAGTGCGCGTCCGGAGGCCCTCCACATCAAGATTTGTCAAATTTTTATGCCCAAATAAAGTGTGAGCGAGATTAATGCACTTTCAAGGAATTTTCTAACTTAGAAAAACCACTAAAGACCCAAGTGAGTGGAGTTTGATCTTTGTGGAGCACTTAACACCCTCTTAGGTAGACCGATCCCCATAGATGGCACTGAGATTGCAACCAATGGTTAAATTGATGGGTGATTAAAGAGGGTGAGTCCAACTACAAACTTACTCAAAGCGTTTTTATTAGTTTTTATGTGGATTCTTTTTATGCCCCAAAAGATGATTATTTGATCTATGGCATTCAAGATTGGATTTTTTGTTTTAATCATGCATTCATAAAAAAAACAAACTTGATTTTAATCCATGGCACTCAAGAGTGATTTTAGCAACATGCATTCAAAGACAAGTGATTAAACATTCAAGTTTTTTTCCTTTGAGCATTCAAGATTGAGATTTTGTGTGTTGTTTTAAGAACTTTGAAGTGCTTTGTTTTAACCTTAGATCATTCAAGATTGTTTTTGGACTCAAAAGTGAAAATGACTCTTTGGACTTTGCTTTTCATTCAAGATTTTGTGTTCTAGTTTGCATGTTTTAAGCCCAAAAATGATATTCCTAGATTGTTTTGATGCATGAAAAACCTAAGAAACATTCAAGATTTTGCAACAAGACATTTGTTTGGAACAAATAACAAAGCTTTTTAGGACAATTTTGGCAACCATTTAGGACTCTTAGTTTTCATGAGATTTTTAAAAGAACTTTAACATATTTGCAAATGAGGTTCATTTTATCCTTGATTGATGCTTTGAGTTTGATTTAGATTTTAGTGTGCACTTAGTGTTGATTTTGAACCTTTTGAAATGGAAACTTGAAGTTCTTTTTAAATTCCCAAAAATGAAGTGTTCCTAACTTTGCATGAATGCATCTAAAACCTTGATGTTGCAAGGATGCAAATGATTAGATTGGTTTAGTTTCACTTGTTAAAATATTTTTTCTTTTTTGCAAATTTTTAATTTTTTAATGGATTTAAGTATGATTTCGGGGTTCATTTTAAGCACTAAAAAGAAGTGTGTATTATTTTGCTTCCTTAAAAGGAAAATGGCCAAGATCTCCCACAAGAAGAAGAAGAAGAAGTAGATGGAATAAGAATAATATAGACAAGAAGAGGAAGAAGAATTCCAAGTGCTTTGTCCACCTATAAGCTTGAAAAATCTGCAAATACTATGAGATAGAATATGAGTTCCTTTGTCTTCTTCATGCTCATGTGGACCTACAAAACCAATTTATACAATCCTACCAATCAAAAAAAAAAGAAAAATTAGCCAAAATTAGCAAATGACATACAAAACTTGACTAAAAAAGCTAATGAAGATGACCCATGCGGGGTCCCACCAGGCGTGCCAAAATGTATATGAGCAATGTTAGTATGCTAATAGAAACCAAATTTAAATAAAGCTTCTACAAACTAAAGAAAATTCATAAACTTCAAGATAGACTAAGATGAGCTCTCAATTGAAAATATGAGCCATTAATGGGCTCTCTCAATGAGAAGCTCTCTTGTTGAGTGGCTTTATCTAAATGGATAGGATGTATGCTCAATATGCTTCCAAAGGCTTCAATGGATGATTGTGGATTTTTGGTGTGGATAGATGGCTTTAGTATGGATTTGGCTCTCAAAATAGCATTATAACTTTACTTCATAGATTATGTTATTTTGCAAAGGGGAAGGATCCAATTTATAGGCAAGAGGCTTGAGGGATTGAGGGCTAAGATGCAAGGATGGGAAAAAGCTCATGGAGGGCTCAGATTGCATGAGAGGAGAGCACATGGATTGTGCTTCTTTATAGCCAATCAAGGAGTGACACATGTCACATGGTGAGAGGATGGAGGAAAGGGGAAGGATGAGTCAACAAAGGAGGCTCAAGGGATAAAATCTTCATAAAGACCCTCATAATGACTTGTAAGAGCAATAAAAGGGCTTGTAAGAGTCATTTATGACCTAGTGGACTTCATAAAGTTTTATGGTTGAGATATTTTGAGGGTGATGAGAGCAATCTCGACTTGGACTTGATTAGGAAGGTTTTAAACTTGTTTAGGCTTGTGAAAATGATTAGAGGATGGATTAGGATGGTTTAGGATTAGCTTAGGGATAGGCAAGTGGATGGCATTTAATGAGGGTGGGTGAAGGAGGAGATATTTGTTAACTTTGGCTTGGGCTTAGTAATTCTTTAACCCATGTTTAGGGAATGTGACAAGGTTAGGAGGGGATTAGGATTAGGGTTAAAGACATCTTCTAGAAGAGTCTAGGCTTTGGATGAGGATGAAGACTTTCTAGAAGAGTCTAGAATTTCCTAGGATGAAGATGAAGACTTTCTAGAAGAGTTTAGAACTTCTTAGGATGAGGATAAATTAGGATTTAGGAAATAAATAAAGTTTTATTTATTTCAAGGGTTTGGGTTGAGGAGATATTTATTAAAATTTTTTTAATAAACATGAAGATTAATATTTAATCTTAATTAAATATTTTGAGTTGGGATTAGGGGTAGGAAATGATGGGATTAGCCTTTAATCGAAATTAAAGAAGGATTAGAAGATTTTGGAAGAGGTTATTGGTCATAAGGAAATTGGCCAAGTTTTGGGCAAAAATTTTTATATATATTTATTTTAGGATTTTTGGTCAATTTATTAATTAAATAATTAATAAATAAGGAAATAATGTTTAAATAAGATTTAAACATTTTTGGGAGGGATTCCTTAATTAAATATTTTTAATTAAGATAAAGGGATTTAATGGCATAAAAATTAATTAATTAATTAATTAAATAATTAATTAATAAATGATGATGTCATCAAAATTTTTTTCAAAAAATAAAAATACTTTATTTTTTAAAGGATTTTTAGGTGTCTACACATAGAATAATGGATGTAGATAGGTAATAATTTGTCCAATATCACAATGCATCTTAGAGAAAAATGAGAGGAGGCTTCCTTATATAGAGATCTAGGGCACAAACTCCTAGAGAAGGAAGACATGGGAGAATTAAATCCCATTTAACCTTAACCCCTATAATTGGATCTAGATCAAATGTAATTTTAGAGTCTACCATTCTGAAACCTGAAATAGTAGACTCAAAAGAGGAAAAAAGATTTTTTTTGAAGCCTGATGTCTTGGAACTCCCAAAAATTAAAAAATGGACCTGGGGTCAGGGACAAGGTCGACCCTTTCCTAGGTCAGGGTTGAGGTCAACCTTGACCTAAAAGGTTGTCCTTGACCCAAAAATTCAAAGTCGTTAGTTTCATAGAGAAAGTTGTCAAAAATAGGCTGGAAATAGAGAGAGAAATGCATAACAAGGGGAAAACAACCAGATCCATACAAAGACCCATTCAAGGCACTCAACATGACCCCATACCACTTACTCAAAGGGCTAAACACTCTTAACATGGAAGTGCTTCCATTTTAAGATGATGCATTTAGCCCCCACTTTAGCAAGAGTATGGACTTGATGTAAACTCTTCGTAAAGTAGATCATAATGGAAAGATAATCTTATTAAAATCAAAGGGACAAAGAGACCCTCAAGCCCCCAAAGACTCAAGTATTTATCAGCTCTAATATCACAATAAGAGAGACATCTCTAGAAAAAAGAAAAAAGAAAAAAAGTGTGATTAACTTGCCCAATGATAACTTATGTCTCATTGTGAACCACACAAGTAAACTATGCAATTGGAAAGATGGAATTGGACCACCTAGTGAATGTGGTTACTCACTAGTCAACCCATCAAGGATTTACTCTTAAGAATATTATATTCTATAAGAGTAAAACTAAAAATAAAAAGAGATCCAATCTTAAGGAAACCTTCAACCTTAAGGGATCAAAAAATATTTGAAATGGAGAGATCAAGAGATCCTAAAATATAAATCCATGCTTTAAGGATTAGTCATTAATCCAAAAAGGAAGAAAAAGTATCTTGAAAAATTATATATATGTTTTGAAAAGTGTGCATGTGTGTGTGATAAGTGAGAATAATACATGCCCCCACATTAAAGTCATCACTAACACTTTAACAGGAGCAATGGCTTTAACATAAACATAAACAACTCGACTAATTACATTTCCACTATGAGGTGCCCCCAAATGAAGATAAATCAAGGGAAATAACACATAAACATATAGAAAACATAGAAGGGATCTACCTATTGTGGGGTGAGTATGACCATGAGATAATATATGATATTATTGTAAATGAATTGATATTATTCCCCAAAGAAAGTAAAACTACAATCACAAAGGAGGAAAGATCGCATAAGAGATACAAAGAAGAATCTCTTCGAACCATGACCTAGAGACCAAAAAGAATTAGTTCTATCAAGTCAAAAATCCAAGCATATTACACAAGGAAATGTGTACCAATAATAGCATAGGTACAACATAACATGAAATAACATATGTAAGAATAGAGATACATATAGAGGAATAATAGAATAGGTTTGATTGCTTTATCACCTTGTACTAATAGAGCAAAAGAGATTGTATAAAAGAATCTAACAACATTTAGCAAACACATCACAAGAGAAATATAGTACAATAGAAAAAACACACAACAAAGGCTACCATGGACTAGTTAATCAAGCATGCTACCTACTCTCCCCATCTCATTGTATATCATTTAGGGAAGGTGGGTAACTCACAAGAGGGACTACATCCAATATAGTAGGAATGATAGCCAATTCCAAACAAGGATCTTCTTGATAATTACAATGTTTGATATTAGGTGTAAGTGTCAATTCTAAGGAAAGTATATTAGGTCAATCAATGTCAATGTCAATAGCTTCATATTCATCATTAACATCATCAACATCATTAAGAGTATTTTCTTCATCTAGATTAATCAAAATAGGATCTATGATATGAATAGAATCATCAAAATCATGCATCTTAACATAATCATTAGCAATAACTTCTTCTAACACATCATGCATATTTGTATCCAAAGAATGTAAAGAATTTTAAATAATAGAATTAGAATCTTTAGCTTATGCATGATGCTCTACATTCATCAGTAGATTGATTACATTTTTCCTTACTTGAAATATGTTGAGAACTAGGAGGAACAATTACTGGATCCTTCATAGGTTCTATAGGAGGATTAATAGGATTATTAGGAGACTTAAAAGCAACAAGAGGAGCTTGATTGATAGACTAAGAAGCCATAGATAAAGGAATTATGGAAGGCATAGGTAAAAGACCATGGTTAAAATCCATAGGAGGTAAAATTAACTCAATAAACTTATGTTTCTTATAGGCTTGATATGAGCAGAAAAGATGATCAAGTTGAAAAGGACATGAATTAAGTAATGAAGGCCAAAAGAAGTCAATGGTAGCAAAATTGCTAGGCCTAGAAGTATGATATAAACTATGAATAATTGTCTTCATTTCATCATCATAAAAAAAATTATGACATTTATGAATAAGTAAAGCAACGACATGCATGGAATTTAATCATTGTAAACCAAACTTAACTTGAAACCAATAAGAAGTAGGAACAACAACCGAGGTAGTGTTCACCATTTTTCCAAAAAGTTCAACCGGTAAATAAATAGAACTAAATAATGGATAAAGAAAACCATTACAAGTTTTAATCCACACATCTAACGTATTACAAAAATCACATTGCAAACCTCTCATAAAAATATTTTCTTCTGTAATCACATTAACTAAAGAGGTAGGATCAACAAGACAACCATGAGTGGGTATCTCAACAATCTTAGCATACATATAAAGGGGACCATCAAAAGCTTTAATAGTCCCATAATCATCAAAAGTAATCAAAAGTTCTCAAGGTCTCTTTTTCTTAGGTTGTTGTTGAGGTTTAGATTGAGGCTTCAATTTATGATTAGCTTTTAGCCGAGGTAAAGCTAAAACTTGAGATTGAAGTTGAGGTTGAGACTGAGGTGGAGATATAGATTGAACCACATGCTCCACTTGATTAACAAAATGGTTAAGATCATCCATCTTTGAATCATACAAAATATCCATAGAAGATGGTTGAGCAATAGTATTAGTGTCATGAGTAGGTAAAGGATTCATATAGATTTAAAGAATTTGATTAGGAGGAGAAACAAATTTATTCCCACTACCATCAAAATTATCAACAGATAAAGCATTAGAATCAATTAAGTCTTGCACCTTATCTTTTAAAAAATAACAGTTCTTAGAATCATGACCATTCTAGTGGTGATATTGACAAAAATATTTTAGATCAAAAGATTTAGACACCATTGTAGCATGTAAAAGAGGTAAAATAGAAGGTAAAGTGATCATATTACTAGTTAACAACTTATTCATTATCGAATGTAAAGATTCATAAAGAAGAGTAAATGTATGATTTAATCACAAAGTAGTGAATACATAAGTGGCAGTATAAGATGCAACATCAACTTGATTAGCAACTTCATTTTCTTGTTTATTTTTCTTGACATAGTTATTGAATTTTTAAAATTTATTTGGATTAGGATCAACATCACTTTTATCAATAGGAACAAGAGCCATTAGAGTGGTGCTCTCAAATTGACTCACTTGTAATTAATAATGATGAAGCACTGCACAAAGTTGTTGAAAAGAAGTAAATTCAATAAGAAGAATCTTATCTGTAATACCCATTTGCAAATTTGAAGTAAACATATGTTGAATATCAATATTAAGAATAGGATAGGAAATCTAAGCATACAAATTCTTAAATCTACTAATAAATTTAGTAAATTTTTCTTTAGAAATTTGTTTACAATGAATTAACTCAATCAAAGATACTTGCAAGCTAATGTTGTTTTGAAATTTTTGAATAAAAGAATTGGAAAGTTGTGGAATGAAGTAATAGAATAAGAAGTCAAGAAACAAAACCATTGTAAGGCTTGCTATGAAAAGTTTGAGCAAACAACTTAGCTAAAATCCTATGATCTTAGCATAATAATTAAAAATGATTTGAAATATTTTAATGAAATGTCCCTTTACTAGTTTTTATGATATTTCACACCTCTAATAAGATCTTTAAGATCAAACAACTAATATCACAAAGATCCACCAAATTTCTCAAGAAACCCCAAATCGGGTATGCTGAAAATAGTGCCAAAAGCTTCACAACTTCACAAATTATTAATAAATCTGAAAATGGACATTTTTACAGAAATTTCAGCAGAATAACAGCCTAAAAAATGAAATTTCCAGATCCCTATAGCCTTTATACAACAGTTCACAAATGTAGGACAAAAACTATGCTCATCGAGCTCCCGAAATTAACACAAAAATGCTCGAAAACACCATAAAAACACTAATAATCTATCTCAGAAGTTTAATCACATCCCAATACATATATTCAGATCTATTTTAACACCTTAAATTCTGAAATACAGTAGCAACCCAAACTAATATGAAATACTCAACTGTAAACACCAAACTCAAACAAAAAACACACCCGAAAACCCACGAATCTGCACTGTTCAACACAAAGGAAAACTCTATATGAGCATGCACATGGAATGGCTTCAAACTCCCATCCTTAGCCTTCTTGGAAACCTGAAAAATCCCATTCTTGGGTCTCCCTGGAAACCTGCAAACTCTCGTTCTTGGGTCTCCTTCTCCACAGGTTTGGCAGTCTCTGAAGAATAACAAAGAATGAGCAAAAATCAAGTTCTGGAATCAGCCCAAAATGCCTCCAAACCCCTTAAAAGAGGGCATAAGCGTAACTCACATCCAAGAGAGGTTAATGAAACATATTTTAATAATAATTTTTATTTATTAGTCCAACGGTTTCCAAAGATTAACCCCCTTTTTCCGAAACTTCATTTTCTTGGGCCTGCCTGCCTTAGCAAAGATTATTATTTTTTAATTATTTGAAAAATGGACATGACAAGTCCTCCCCTCCCAAACATTTCTTTTCCTCAAGCAATGGCTGAACAATAAACCAATCAATCCACCTGGATCCCAAATGTAGTCATGAACTATACTACTACCAATTAACACAGGCTCCTGCAATATCCTCTGCAATATGACCAAGAGGAATCCATAATCAAACTGACAATTATAGCTCAACCAAACTCCAAAATCACCACTACCACAGTCAAAAACCCATGAGACACAAACTCTTAGAACATCAGAACCCAAGTAAAGTGGACAAATCAAACTACCAACACAGTAAATACCATCAACACATCCCACTGGCCTATACAGAATGTACAATCCAACTCTGCAATAATGGTGAATGCTCTCGAATGAAACTGTACCAAGTATGGAGAATCCACACACTGTACAACTCCTACAGTCAACACAACTCTACAAATCACCAGCCACTATCTCATAACCATAACTCCCATGCACTGCTGATGGTGAAAAGACATTACAAGATAAAGAGTAAGAAATGGAATCGAAACCAAATTTGCCTGCCATCAACTCCTCAAAACAAGGATCAAATTCTAACTGATGTACATACCTTGCAATATAATGTTGATTAAAAAAACCAACCTCAGTCAATAGCTCACCATGAACAAGTGATACAACCCACTGTGACTGATCACTAACTAAGTCAGGAGATGTCATAGCCAAAGGAGTAGAATCAATAACAACACCCACTGAAGCATCACTCCCAAACTCCTGCTCTAAGTCACATATTATCAAGTTATCAACTGCAGAACCTATCACCATGTCATGCCCATCACAACTCTCATCTTGAGGCATCAAACTGTCCCATAACTAATGATAAGCACTAGAAACCAAAGTACATCTCTATATCATCATCTCATCAACATGGTCATCAAAGGTAAATTGATGAGCATACCTCATAGTGTAATGCCGATAGAATTTGCCAATCTCAGTTAGTGGCTCAGACTATAATCTAGATGAAACTAACTACAATTGATCATTAACCATGTTGGAACTGACTACTACCTCCGAAGATATCACCAAGGGGGTAGTATTACTAGAAGGAACCATGCCAACTGTCAACTCACCAACATCACACATAATCTTTGATACATCTCTAGTCTTCATGCCATCAGTACTAGAGGCCACCACCATGTCAGGCATACAACAATCTGCTACAACACCCAACTCAACTCAACCTGTCTCTAGTGGGAATGAACCTGATATGCCAATGTTAGTATCAAGGATGGATGCATCCCCATCTCCACTGTCTCTGACAATCTCGGCCATGGACATCCTCAGATCACAAAACACCACAGCTTGTGACTGTATAGAATTAGGTAAAGACTGTAGGCGCTCTAACTCCATGGTCACCTTAGCCAAATGAAACTGTGACTCCTTGAAAACCAACTGTGTACTCTCAAGAATCTCAGAAGTCACCTCAAGCTACTCAGTAAGCTCACTCACCTCATCTTCCTTGGCCAACAATGCATCATATGTTGTACTGCCCCACTCCATAAGATAATCTCTGTCAGCTACCAACTGCATATAATTCTTTCTCAAAATTTGGATAGCCTCCCATAAAGAGTGGAACTCTATCAAGGAAAGATAACTACCTCCCTGCTCATCACTAGTAGGAGAACCCCATCCATAAATTGCTAACAACTGACGAGCAACATCGAAATGCTGGCAAGTGATAGCAATGTCTCGATCACTAACTCTCAACTGATTAGACACATGATGGCACTGGCTTGACTATCTCCTACAAACCTCCTTTGATGCACTTTCTAAAGGAGTATCCTCAAAGTTACTAGTCTCTAGAGTATTACCATCCATATCCTGTGAATCAAATCTAAAGCTCATATCAACATACGGAGTATCAAAAATATTAGCATTGCTGTCCAACTCCTCTATACCCAAAGAAACTAAGTCTTCAAAACTACCCACTGCATCCTCCTGGATGTCATCAATGCCAATATGATCCTGGGACTCATCTATACACACTACCAAATATGAAATATCATCAACACATTCCAGCAAGTATGGTCGACTGGATATATGAACAAAGCCCAACATCAGTGTATAAAAACTAATACCAACATTAGACAAGATATTGGCACAAGAAAAGAAAACACCGTGTAATCTGCTAATCAAATCCATGATAGCACCCAAACAAACACTGCTACCAAAAAGTGTTAAAGATCTCTAGTCAACTGAATCCCAAATGCCAATATAACAATCTCGAGTCCATATCCGTAAACTAGAATCAATTGGTAACTCAAGCAAACTCCTCACCTGAGTAATATGACCAATACTAACTAACTCCACATACTTGTCATGATTAGATAATGAAGTCACAATACTATCTTTGTTCACCTTCAGCTGGCTGGAAAAATCATGTGAAGTACTACCAACCTTAACCTCATGTGATGAAGTATCTAACTGTGCCTGGTACTCTTTCTCAAAAAAGTCATGAATGCTCAATGTCTGCTCATCTCTACCAAGTATCTCACCATCCTACAGAACAACATCCTCATAATCATCATCTGAACCCACTACACTGTAGTCCCTGCCTGTTGTAACTATACCATCCTGAATACCTGTGGCATCACCCTTTGACAACCTGTAAACAATTGTCTCAATTTGAGTATCAAGTTGACCGTTACTATCAATCTATGTAATATCCTTTCCTAACACCTCCTGTGGCAGAGTAGAATCTGAGACCTCTACCTGGCTATCAGCTAGTTTCTCAAACTCCTCATGCAAGTTCTTGGGAATTGTGTCATCTGTCCTGTGAGAAAATCTGCCAAATAGAAATCCAGTCAACTTATCCACCTTAGCTGGGTCGAACAACATGTCATTCATTATACGATGGTGCTCAATTAACTGTTCATACATGTCATGGCTTATTTTCATAAGTTTATCTCAAATGTCTAAATAACCATCCTTTCTACTGTTTTGACTCTGGATATCAATTATCCAAGATCGTGTCCTTTGAGACTCTGTACTATACCTGTCCATTCTGGATAAAGTAGAGTGTAACCCCAATAGGATATAACTTCTTCAAACACCAAGAACTAACATGCAAATGATTAGAAGTAGCATGCGACCATAGATTTTGACATGCAACTGATTAGAAGCAACATGCAACCACCAAATTCACCAAGAACTAACATGAAAATGATTAGAAGTAGCATGCAACCATAAATTTTGACATGTAGCTGATTAGAAGAAACATGCAATCATAAATTATGACATGCAAGATCTGGGTAGTTGTCAAAACTAACATGCAAGATCTGGGTAGTTGTCAAAATTGACATGCAAGATCTGGGTAGTTGTCAAAAGTGACATGCAAACTTCTACAACCACCAAATTCACTAAGAACTAACATGAAAATGATTAGAAGTAGCATGCAACCATAAATTTTTACATGCAGCTTATTAGAAGCAATATGCAATCATAAATTATGACATGCAAGATCTGGGTAATTGTCAAAACTGACATGCAAGATCTGGGTAGTTGTCAAAACTGACATGCAAGCTTCTACAAACCCTCAGGCTGGCAAGATCATGGCTCTGATACCACTGAAATGTCCCTTTACTGGTTTGTATGATATTTCACACCTCTAATCAGATCTTTAAGATCAAACAACTAATATCACAAAGATCCACCAAATTTCTCAAGAAACCCCAAATCGGGTATGCTGAAAATAGTGCCAAAAGCTTCACAACTTCACAAATTATTAATAAATTTGAAAATGGACATTTTTATAGAAATTTCAGCAGCATAACAGCCTAAAAAATGACATTTCTAGATCCCTATAGCCTTTACACAACATTTCACAAATGTAGGACAAAAACTATGCTCATCGGGCTCCCGAAATTAACACAAAAATGCCCGAAAACACCACAAAAACACTAATAATCTATCTCAGAAGTTTAATCATGTCCCAGTAAATATATTTAGCTCTATTTTAACAATTTAAAGTCTTAAATACAGCAGCAACCCAAACTGATATGAAATAATCAACTGTAAACACCAAACTCATACAAAAAACACACCCGAAAACCCACAAATCTGCACTGTTCAGCACAAAGGAAAACTCTGTATGAGCATGCACATGGAATGGCTTCAAACTCCCATCCTTAGCCTTCTTAGAAACTTGCAAAATCCTGTTCTTGAGTCTCCTTGGAAACCTACAAACTCCCGTTCTGGGGTCTCCTTCTCCACAGGTTTGGCAGCCTCTGAAGAATAACAAAGAATGAGCAAAAATCAAGTTCTGGAATCAGCCCAAAATGCCTCCAAACCCCTTAAAAGAGGGCATAAGCATAACTCACGTCAAAGAGAGGTTAATGAGACATATTTTAATAATAATTTTTATTTATTAGTCCAATAGTTTCCAAAGATTAATCCCCTTTTTCTGAAACTTCACTTTCTTGGGCCTGCCCGCCTTAGCAAAGATTATTATTTTTTAATTATTTGAAAAGGGGAGATGACATTTAACATGATGAATAGGGTCTCCCTTACCATTTTAATTCTCAAGATTAGGCATATCTTCTTGTTGAGGAATGGGAGTATGAATAATATCCTAGGACAAAGGACTTCCCATGTCACACGAAGGAATACTAAACTTTTTTTGAGTGAAGGATGCAATTTTTTTTTTGTAAAGATGACATAGTTTGAGATAAACTGATAATTATGGAATCATTAGAAGAAATAGTAGAATGAGCAACAGTAGAGACACTAGGTAAAGTGTATGAAGCTATAGGAATAGAGGACACAACTAGAGGAACACTAGGAACTATAGTTGCCATAAGAGTATAATAAGTAAAATGAACATTATGATAAGAAGGTTGTGATATATGGAGGGACATAGGAAGAACACTCATAGGAATAGAGGGAACTATCACAGACACCAAAGGAGTATAAATAGGAACACTAGGAAATGGAATAGATGAAGGTTCTACGCTAGTAAAAGGAGGAAGAAACCCTAAATCTTGAGCTTCTTGAGCTAAAGGTTTAACATTGGAATGCACAAGGTGAGTAATACCACACAAACGATTAACACCTTGGTCACTATCATAAAGGACTTTCTTAAGAGCCTCTATAGCTTGAATATAAACTTGATTATGGTTTTCTGGAAGAAGCCAATTACCCATTTTATCAAGTTCATTTGAAAGTTTTTGGACTTATTCAGGAAGAACTCTTAAAGCATCATCCTCATCATGAGATGATGAAAATAATTTTTCTCCATAAGAGGATTAGAATCAAGAAGAATCAAAGTCTCATCCAAAATCGTAAGAAAAGGAGAAGAAGACTCAAGATCAAAGAACCCATAATTCTACGACTACATCAAACCTTAACATTAGAAGTAATAAAACTCATAAACTAATGCAATGTAAATGAACTAAACTAAGAAAACATAAAGCATAAATATTTTTTGTATTTTGAAAGAAATTTTGCAATATTTTTTGTATTTTTGAATTAAAATGCAAGAGCACAAACAGAATATAATCTTAATGCAAGAAAAGACCTAAAATATGAAATGAAATATAACACCACAAAATACAATAGGGCATCTAATTCCACAAAAGAAAAGAGGGTAAACATTTCAGGTTCACCAAAATGAGTAGGATGAAAATATTGCCTATCCTCAACCCAAATTTCCAATAGGAATGATCCTAATTGATTAAGTACAAGAAAGCAATCAATGCATAAATGGATCATGCAATGGAGAATATGGAGAAAGGAGCTCCTATGGTCTTCCTATTTGAGAAGTGTGTTCTTAAATCTTAAAATAGATAAAAGGAAAATATTAACCTTGAAATAGGATAAATCTAGCAAATGTTGATTTTTGGTGTCTATGTATAGTTTTGGGAATCTTTGCATACCATTTTGGACTAGAAATATTGAGACAAAGAAAACCAAGAAATGTTTTGCCCTTTTGAAGGGAGGTCAACCTTGAACCTAATAGTGGGGCACAACCTTACCTTAAGGAAAATTTTATACCCTAAAAAGTTGACCATGACTTTCATTTCTCTGACAAAGTTTTTGATAAGGTAAATAGGTTTTAAGGGGTCCTGAAACCCATAAGTTTAACAACAAGAAAGGCTGAAAATAAGCGAAAAAATGCCCAGCCAAAACATAATCCTTACGGCTGAAAATAAGCCCAAAGGCCCAGCCCGAAACAACTGCCCACTAAAAAGGCCAGAGAACCAACTAGAAAAATAGAGACTAGACAAAAAGCCAAAGCCAGGAGAAACAAAAACCAAAGGATAGAGACCCAACCTAGCAGACTACTTCTCCATCTCGATCATGGTCTAGGCAGCTTCGGTGCACTCTTGTTGCTCTTCTGCCTTATGATCCTGGGCGTTCATCAAATCCTGCTCCATAGTGCTGTCCTTGGCTTTATCCACATCCAGCCTATCTTTGTCTCTGTTCTGTTTATCATCTTCCTCCATCTGGTTCCTGTCTTTGAGATTTTCCAAGAGAGAGAGGATGTTGTCGTTGATCGAAGCGAGGAGGGAGATCATTTGACTTGCCAGGTTGTGATTGTAGTTCTCAATATTTTTTACTCTCCTCTCCATCAGAGTCTCCCAGCTGTTCCGGTCGCCTTGGCTTTCTGCACCTATCTTGCTCTTGATTTTTTCCATTTGGGAAACCCTATCTCTGACATCCTCAAGCTCATGGAAAAGCCATTTAATTGATCTGAAGTTTTCGATCATGCTATTGCGGGCATTGTTCCATAGATTCATGCCCGTTTCTCTTGCATTATCAGAAATAGCCACCATAACTGGGTCAATTAGCTCATTGAGTCTAGGCTTCTCGAGGTCGTCCACCAGGAGTTGGGGGTTCATTGCCTCTCTGTAGATTCCCATAGTGGCCGTTCTCACATTGAAGTTCTTCCAAGCCTTCCTTCTGTTATTAACTTGCACTTCCCCCTCAATCTGTCCAGAGTTGTCATTTTCCTCCAAAGGAGGCTAAGGATGTATAGGGGAGAGGGGAATGGGCAAAGAATCCTTTCCCTGACTACTGGAGCGCTCCATGCTCTCTCCCTCCCTCTTCTATCTTTTTCTCGGTTTCTCCTCATCTAGCTCCTCCTTCGAAACCTTGTCAGAATCATCAGTATCCATTTCCTCCTCCACCTCAGCAGAGCCAGTTTTAGCTGGGGTATGACCTCTAGGGCTCTTTTTGCTGGGTAATTTGATAGAGGGGTAATCCTTCTTATGACTTTTAGTCTTCTTACCTGAATGCTCAAAAACCTCATCAGAGCTGATGCTCTCGACATCGTCAAAATCTGAGGAAAAACTGGAGCTTCTCTTGTCAACATCCGCCCCCTGGATAGGGTTTTTGCTAATGGTTTGAGCGTGGAAATGCTCATGAATCGGAAGCAGAAGACCCTCATGCAGTGCCGGGTTGACGGTAGCTTTCTTTTTAAAACTAGAAATGGCCTTGTTCATCGAGTTAAAAAGATAATACGGGAAGGAGATCTTACTACCATGGCGAAAATGATTCAGAATCACAAAATGGTGAGTCCTAACCCTATCAAACCTGGGGTCTAGGGTTATATATTCAATGACAGCATAGAGAACATACCTCCAGAGCTTCTTTATAGTATCCGTTACAAAAAACGTCTCTTTCTTGCCCAGCTTGTTCAGCTCTTCAGTGTTTTTCACAAAATCCTTGATTGCATTAGAAGACATCTTCTTGTCTCTGAAGAATTTATGCCCCTCCATCGGAATCCTCGTGACTTCAGCAACCACATCCTCAGTAATTTGAAAGTAGACCCCGTTCACCTTAACCTTACCAGTATTCCACGAATTCACCATGCTGTTAGTGATCTTAGGATCCGAGCCATGAAGTTTATTGAAGAAATTAGTAACCCCACCCTTTTCCAGCTCTCTCCAAACTTTGGCCTTGTTCTTCCACTTCTGAACTTCCCCCACCGGCTCCTTTCTGCTCCTCTCACCCGTCATGTTTACCTGATCAACTTCCACAATTCTCATGAACTCTGAACTGTGCAAGTTATTTGCATTCAAAAAAATGGTGATGTTTCTTTTATGATACCCGTGAATATACCCCTTTCTGAAAATAATGGTATCGTCCTTTCGAACGTGTCAAAAAGTCAGAGGAAACCCCTTTTGCTGGTGAAAATCACGATGCCAATAATGGCACTTACCATTCATTAAGAAATCTTTATTATCCATAATTGCATTGGATTTGAGCCGTCCTTCCCAAGATTTTATCTTGGTGAATGAGCAACTTTGCCTCCGTCGGAAAATCTTTTTTGGCATGCCAGGTCAGATTATTGGTGGCGTTAACCCCTTTATTAGCAAACCAATCAGCAACTGGGTTTGCCTCTCTATAAACATGAGTGACGTGGACCTTATCAAACTTTGTGAGAGTGGCGCAAGTCTCAGCAATTATGTTTGCAATCGTCCACGAGGGAGGGGAAATACCATTAATGGTATTAATAATGTTTTTGGAGTCCCCCTCAAGCCAGAGTTTAGTAATCCCGGCTTCAAAAGCCAACTTGACCAGCTTACTTGCAGCTCTTGCTTCAGCCAAATGAATAGTCTGGATTCCCAGCGGGGAAGCAAAGGTAGCTATTCCCTCCCCATAGCTATTTCTTATGATTCCACCGCAACCTGAAGGGCCTGGGTTACCCTTAGAAGCCCCATCAAAGTTGGCTTTTGACCAACCATCTGGGGGGAGAAGCCAGCTAGCATCCTGCCTTTTGAGGTTCCTGTCTTTTTCTTTAGCTATCTTTCTGTCCCCTTCTTCTTCTTCTTCCTTCTTCAGCACTTGGAGATTTTCCTTTATATTCTTCGAGACCTTCCTGCCAAGGATTATAGCCGGCTCCTCTCTGTCTCTAAATATTCTATTATTCCTTTCCTTCCAAATTCCCCAGCAAAAATGGGGTAAAATCCAGTCCGAGTGATCCTGCCGACCAGCAATCTTATAAAGACCTTTCCACTGATGGAAAAAATCCATGAGATTATCTGGTTTGCACCAGAGGGTTTCATTATCATGTGTGATGACATTCCACACCTCCCTGGCATAGTCACATAAGATGAAAATGTGATTTCCGATCTCAGCCTGATTCTTACACAAGGGACATCTACTGGGCATAACATGTCCTTGCTTCATGAGATTGTCATGAGTAAGGATTTTGTTCTGAAGAGCCAGCCAGTAAAAGATGTTGATCTTTGGAGTGAGACCCAGAATCCAAGCCTCTGCCCAAGGAGCCTTCTCTTTTAAGCTCCAAAGGGAATTATAGCCTGAGGCAACAGAGTATCTTCCATTGGGATTATCCCTCCAGACCAGCTCATCCCCCAAATTGATAGGAATCATGGAATTGAGCATAAGCATTATAGGAGTCAAGTCCTCAGAGATGAGGGATAGGTCACTCCATTCCTGGCCATTCCAATAATCACAAACTTTGGACCCAATTTGATCAGTACAAGCTTGCATCCATCTCTCAAAAATAGGGTTATTGATAAGTGGATCTTGGGAAAGACATCTATCCAACCAGAACTGGATGTCCTTCCCATTTCCCAATTTCCATGATATCCTGGCCTTAGCCAGGTCCCTGGCTTTCATGATCCCATTACAAATGTTCGATCCTTTTGGGATATCTTCATTAAAGAGGGTGAAAAGAAGAGTGGGTCTTCTAAGGTACTTGTTTACCAGGGTGTCCCTCCATTCACCGGTGCTACTGAAGATCCGCCATATTTGTTTAGCTAGGAGAGCCTTATTGAGGTGAGTGATCTTTCTAATGCCCAGAGCTCCGTACCTCTTAGGGAGGCAAACCTTCTCCCAAGCAACAAGATGGTATCTTTTCTTCCCTTTATTACCATTCCAAAGGAAGTCTCTCTGAATTTTCTCCATTCTTTCAGCTATTTTCCCCAGAATTCCAAAGAGGCTCAGGGCGTAGATTGGCAGATTTTGAAGAGAAGATTTGACTAAGAGGCATTTCCCCGCTTGACTAAGAGAGACCCCTTTCCAACCAGCCATCTTCCTGTTGAATCTGTCCAAAATACCATTCCAAAAAGACTCCGAGGGTGAGGATCCCAAAGGAAGACCAAGATAGGTAGAGGGGAAAGAGCCTACCCCACAACCCAGAATCCTGGCAATTTTTCTTTGTCTAAACTCAGAGGTGTTGATGAAAAAGAGCGAGCTTTTGTTCCAATTAATCAGCTGACCCATCCCAGTGGAGTAAGTATCAAGAATCTTCTTCAGGGCTCTGGCCTCATTGACAGAAGCTTCCCCCCCCAAGATAGTATCGTCAACAAATTGCTGATGAGTGAAGGGAACACAATTAGAGGAGGGAAGGATCCCTTTGATACAAGCCTCACGCTTTCTACAGTCTATAATCCTTCCTAAGCATTCAGCTAAAATGATGAACAAAATGGGCGAAAGGGGGTCTCCTTGTCTGAGGCCTCTGGAAGGTTTGAAAAAATTAGAAGGGACTCCATTAACGAGAACAGCCAAGGAGGAGGTGGACACCAATTGAGAGATAATTTTGCAAACTTTACTGTCAAAGCCAAAAGTCGAGAGGACCTTCCCAAGGAGAGACCAGTCCACCCTGTCATAAGCTTTAGAAAGATCTAGTTTGAGAAACATACCTTCCCGTTTGGATGCCTCAAGAGAGTGGATGAGTTCGTGCACCATTTGGACAGAATCCAAAATTTGTGTCCTTGGAACAAAACCCGATTGATGCTGCGAGATTATCATGGGCAAGATCTTGAGCATTCTTAAAGTGAGAACTTTAGAGATGATCTTGTAGAGTGAGTTGCACAGACTAATAGGTCTAAAGTTGTCCAACGAGTCTGCCCCAGGGGATTTAGGAATGAGAACCACAAAAGTCGAGTTTAGCTCCTTGAGAATAGATTTGGCTCCAAAGAATTCCTGGACAGCCTGAACAACCTCTCCCATGATCACCGGCTAGAACCTTTGGAAGAAAAAAGTGGGAAAACCGTCCGGGCCTGGAGCCTTGTCAGCAGGCAGAGAAAAGAGAGCCTCTCTAACTTCCGAAGCATTAGGAATAGCACAGAGCTGTTTATTATGGATAGGTTGAATGAGCTAAGGGATACAGTATAACAAATCCTCCTGGTCCAAAATGGAAAGCATTGGGTCCTCAGAGAGAAGGCGAGAGAAAAAGGAAACAGCTTCTGAGATGGCAGATTCTCTGACAAAGTTTATATTCATGGATCCCACAAGTTTAATGAAAAGGGTATCCAAATTTGCTCTTCAATTTATTGTTTCACACCTATATCTACAAGAAAAAGGGGTTGTATTGTTTGGATGGGGTGTTTGCCTTGGTAAAACCCCAATTTGAATCAACCCTGAAATGTAATTAAAATTGCAATATGTATAAATAGAGTAAAAGGAACTATCACCTTTATTATATTGAAATCCTTGTGGAGGATTTGAATCCTTGAATCCATAATTACAGATGCTCCAAATGAATCTATAAATGTATGTAGGATGTCTCAAATCAATGGCATTAGATCTTCAATGCCAATCTTGAATGTATCTTTGCATAGAAAAGGCTTGAATAAATGTGGATGAAGAAATCTCAATAAGAGGACTCTATAGAGATTGAATCCTTCAACAGCTAACAATGGACCTCCTTGATAGATTGGATGGTTGAACACTTGAATGCTTGAATTCTAGTAGATCTTCACTTGATAGAATGATACATGTAGAAAGATAATAGTTAATTTGATATCACAATGCATCTTAGAGAAAAATGAGAGGATGAGGCTTCCTTATATATAGATCTAGGGCACAAACTCCTAGAGAAGGCCAAAATGGGAGCTGTTGGCTCCTAATTTAACCGATTTAAAAATAACCAAAAAACCAGACCAATACATCTAAGGCTAGAAAATTCCTATAATGGATGCACTTTACTACTAATCTTAGGCCAACTATAAGGCTATTTAACTCTCCTTCTTGTTTAGGCTTTGCAAAACCTAGGCAAGTGGACCTTAGATTCTTTAGATGGTACTAGTGTAAGGCATACAACTGAATCTAGATAATAGATAAAACCTCTTAGTCTTCTATATTTATGCAAGCATTCATGAGTGTGAAATAGCTAATAATAGAGCACATGAACCTGAAAAACCAAGTGAGGGAAAATTATTTTAATTCGTTAAACATAAAGGGAAAAGATATTCAATTAAAGATTTGAATCTCAACATAACCTAGGTATGCAATAACAAAGAACATGCAACCTCTAAGATAACTAGTCCCTTATCCATTGGGCATCAACTAAACCTTAACATACACATGGACACCTGAAGTATACTAATATATTGAAACATTTGATCTATCTATCTAGCTTCCAAATAGATATCTATCTTCATAGAAACTCTCATGCTTATTGTTATCAACTTGGTGAAACCTACAACCTAATCAAGGTAAACAAGCATTTACTTGGCCCTTTGTTCCAATAGAAAATTTATCCAAACATACAATCTTTAAGGGATTGTAATTGAGTTTAAGCTCTCTATTCTTAAACACAAAAAATTGCAGATAACAGAGGAAGGAGATGAGAATCAGAATGAAACCAAGAAAAATGAAGCTCCTATATTAATCTCATTGAAACCAACACATCATTTGTATATCAAAACTTAGAAAAAAAAAACAAGAAATTAATATGTAGTATAAAATGCTTCAAAATAAATACATGGTTGTTGTTCATAATAGAGGAATACGTAGAAGAAATGGTATCAAAACTCTAAAACTGGAGCCAACCTTGTGGTCTCACTAGTCATAAAAATTGAAACCCCTATAATGAGTAGTGAAGAAAGATATATAGAAGAGAAGATATTTTAGGATCTTTAATTTGGAATTGATATGTCTCCAACTAAAATTGTCTTCAATCTGATGTTTGATGAAACTGGTCTTTCTTCATCTACCTACAATCAAAAACCATAAATTATGTAACAAAATATCTAATATATCCCCCTTTAAAGTAATCAACAAAATATTCTATGGAGAAATATCAAAAATTCATCATAAACTATGTTGGAGATTCAAATCTAATTTTGGCTTGTCACTTCTACTTTTACCAACAAAAACTTCATTTGCAACCAACTACCTTTAAAAAAATCAAATCATCTTTACTACTGCCAATAAAATCAAACTATTTGCAAATCTGATAATATCTAGTTTCATTTCCCTTTTGAAAAAATCAAATCTTATCTTTATCACTGAGGAGCCCCTAAAAATACAAAATCTCCGGTAGTTGCTTCTAGCGAATACCTATACAAAATCTAATTGCAAAAATGGAAAATTCATCTTTTGCCAATTCCTTCAGTATATTACACTACATATTTTGGACAAAAATCATGCATCTATGGTCCTTCCAAAATTTTATGCCTCAGGCCATCAACAGAGCTTAAAAATGAAAAATTTAAATGATTTATATAGTCATTTGAAATTTTGCATTGAAAAGATTTGAATTTAAATTATTTATATTCATTTTTCATTCCCCCCCAATTGACTAGTGCCACTTGTCACTTCATCATTCATTGGGATACATTTGAAATTTACAATCTTACTATATTATCTTTAGCTTCAATAGTTTCTCTCTCTGATCACACAATGGCTCATATTCCTATAGCATCTTATACCTTGATTTTGACCTCCCTTGTGTCCTAACCACATGTTCTTTGTAATATCTTAAAACCTTATTATGAGCCTTATGATCACACAATGTGGTCATAATATTGCACATCTCCATCTATTGATCTACGATCTTTCACCAACCTTGTAACATTGGGGATCTTTAAATTACAACTTTTGATCTCATAGCTGGACTTGTCAAGGCTTGGAAGGTCAAAATTAGTTTGACTACACATGCCAGCTAGCTAGATGGTCCCCTCCACATATAATCAATTATGGCCAGATCAAAAGAGCTCATGTCCCTTAGACACATAGCTTATTGAGTGCCCACATTTTTAAACATAAATACAATTCATCCACAGACACATGTGGGATAAACTATCTTCATGCCCTCTTCCACTCCTACAAGGAAAATCCACCCTCATCCACTTATCTGAGGTTTCTACTAGTGCCTTGAACAAACTAGATTCCCCATCATTTTTTTCCATTCATTGGATGGTGTGGCTATCATGGCATCTTCGTCATTCATGCCTTGGAGCCATTCATAAAAATGATGCTTTACTTATGCATGGATTGCTCTAACTGTCATGAATGTGGGCCTTCACATTCATTCAATGGATTTTGATGGATTAAATCATTATGCTACCTCTTTTCCTTTCTCCAAAAGTGTAGCTCGTGTGACTTAGTTTTCTCTGATGATTCCCTCAATCTCTATGTTGTGGTGGTCTTCTTATGTTAATTGACACTCTATTTTTTCTGTGGGTTTGCAAATCTAATGGCATCTCCTTATAAGTTATAGCCTCTTGCATATGGCATGGACATGGAGCTTGGTGGAAGTACCCTATTTTGCTTTGGCATCCCCCTTAAAAACGTGGATCTCTAGCTCTTCTACCTAGCATGGACACTCCTCTTACATACAATGGTGGTCTTTTATTAGCGTGGAGCTCCGGCTAATGGATGTCACCTCTGCTCTACCTCCCCTACCTCCTTCTAATAGGCTCTTCAATGTTGGCTTTGGAATCACATGCCACATCTATTGTTGAGCTTTGCTCTAGTCATTTTCTTCTATCCATGAGAGCTACATGAAGGCCATTGGCTTTAAGTGGATTTTTCCTCTACTCATGACTACTCTCTCCCTACTTATCCATGTGGGTTTTGGATAATGTTGCAAACCATAGAAAACTTATAACATGTGCTGGTGGAAGGAGATTCATAACAAAACAAAAGAAAACTGATAAAATTGTAATTTCCTTAGTAAGGATGAAAAACAAACAATCCACTCCATGTCATGCATTAGCACAGGGAAAAAGTATATCAAAATGACTGAATGTAAAGTTTTTTCCACCTAAAATCTGCCCCATGTTGCCATTGATATGAATATCATTGTATAATATTGGAGGATGTTTGTGAAGTGTTGAATTCCATTTGTGGGTTGCTCCCCTATTCCACTCACTTCCAACTAAG
The DNA here is from genome assembly GCA_028749045.1 of Cupressus sempervirens. Classification (NCBI taxonomy): domain Eukaryota; kingdom Viridiplantae; phylum Streptophyta; class Pinopsida; order Cupressales; family Cupressaceae; genus Cupressus; species Cupressus sempervirens. The sequence goes on along the minus strand of CM053793.1, from coordinate 496,972,139 downwards.
ATGCCTTTCATAGTTTTACTTCTTTATCCATTCATAAAATTTGATCATTGAGTCAACTTTTCCCATTGCTATGCCTAAAACCATGAAAAATGATCTCCACAACTGCAACATTGTTTCTTAATTAATGAATCTTAAACCTATCATGAATAATGTCTAGTGTTTTGCTATGATTCCATGGTATAAAACAACTCCCCATCATCTCATATGAAAATATACCCATACCAAGTAATTGTAATGATTTAAAAATTATTATAACACTTCTTCAAAGATTCAGTCCATAATGTCTTGTTAGTCTAGTGAAGTTAGTTAGGCCCCAAAGTGGGTCCAACTAAAAAAAATTCAAATTGAAATGCCTAACCCCTACAGAATTACCAGTTAATCATTTGATACTAATTTGACTAAAAATTAATCATTTTTACAATATTTAAAACTCATTACACCATTTTCTACAAACCATGATTCGTTGATAGGAAGGCCTATAGGCTAGCTTTAAAAAGATAACATTGCTCTAAAAGCTGATATGCTGATAGTTTGTTCCACATTCTTGCATCCTGCTAGATCTCGTCGAATGACAACTACTCAGTCAAAAGATATTGACATTTAAAATTGCCCAATTAAAACTATCTACAAATAAGTATGTTAGAAAATCATAAAACACATCTGGTTTTAGCTTTGAAAAATGGGAAAATAGGTACTAGAGAATACACAAACTAGAAAAATAGTTTAGTGCCATGAGGGGAATATAATTCTATAATTTGGGCTCATGATGAATCACAAAATGCATTTGGTGAGCATGCAAAGTCAAGTACTTAGAATTACAGAGCAGGAAACATCAGTTGAAAATTGTGCAGATAGATTCATCAAGGTTTACAAACTAGCACTTAAAATATTTTTGAGGTAAATCATAAGGGTACCATTCATTTTATCTAAGCAATCATAGATTCATAGTTATGACATCCTAAACAGGGGTATTGAACAATTTACATTTTTGACACCAGTAAAAAGTTATAAATTACATTCGGAATTGTGTTTGAAAATTGATCAAACAGATTCATCATAAGCTCAAATTAGGAACATAGCAACTGTGTGACCTCTAGAATGCAATACAAAAGGAAAATTCTCAGTATGGTCAATTGGGTAAAAGTTATAATTAGTCAAACAAGGCCTCCCAAATTTTTAGGCAATTTGCATCAGCATGACAAAGATAAGTAACCAACTTTGAGGGATTCAAAACCTAGTCAAAACATATCAATATGACTCAAAAATTTAAAATTAGGTTCATTGATATGTATACTAAAAAATCCTAAAGTGGTGAGTCATGAAACATTACTAGGTAAAAGATATTCAAAGGAAAATTGGGCTACTGTACATTGTTTGGCACTGGTAGAATTGTAACATATGACACTAGCTCAAAACGGGACTTCATTGAATCAATTAGGATGAAAAAATAAAAATAAAAAACACATGCATATGCCAAATGAAGAGTGTTAAACAACTGAAACACCATCTAGGCCTTGAAATGATAAGCAATTACATATGCATGAAAAGCATTCGTAGGAGCTAGATTTCAAAATTTCTTCAACTTGTGACTCAAAATGAGCATGCAATTTTGAGTCCCAATATGAGCATTAAATCTCATTTAACTGTAACCCCTAGAATTAGACCTAGATTAAATGTAATTTAAGAATCTACCATTCCAAAACCCAAAATAGCTAACCCAGAAGCAGGAAAAAGAAACTTTTCGAAGCTCGATGTCTTGAAACTCCCAAGAATTGAAAAATGGACCTGAGATCAAGTATGAGGTTGACCTTTCCCTAGGTCAGGGTCGAGGTTGTCCTTGACCTAGGTTAGGGTCAATGTTTACCTTGACCCAGAAAATTGAAGTCCTCAATTTCATAGAGAAAATTGTCAAAAATAGGCTAGAAATAGAGAGAGAGAGAGAGAGAGAGAGAGAGAGAGAGAGAGAGAGAGAGAGAGAGAGAGAGAGAGAGAGAGAGAGAGAGAAGCATAACAGGGGGGACAACAACCAGATCCATGCAAGGACCCATTCAAGGTGCTTGACATGACCCTAAACCACTTACTCAGAGGGCTAAACACTCTTAACATGGAAGTGCTTCCATTTTAAGATGATACAAAAGTAATATTATTCCTCTCTTTCTATAAGCTCTAGCAAACATGAGAATGAATTTATTTCTATATATAGAAATGTTGGCACACTTCTATAAATCATTATACTTGAGAGAAACCATTGAAGATGGAATCTGAAGAATCATTTTATAGCTTCTTATCTCTGATGTGCAAAGGCTATGAGATGATGGCTCTCAAATTAAACTAGCTTATGCAACCCTTGCAAGCTGCTCCATAGAATGGAAGATTCAAATATGAGAGCAAGAGTGCTAGTATCCAAGCATCACAATGTGAGGAAATGCATGATGAGAGATAAACTAAATGAGATGCAAGATACAAGCTAAAAAGTATAAAAGACTATAAAACCTCCTAATTAGACTAGGTGAGCTAATAAAAAGAAATAAAGGAAACTAAGTTAAGAATGCCATAATGCATGTAGAATGAGAGCTGAGATAAAATGTCAAAACGCAAGAATGCTCCAAGTCTTCAAAGATCCAAAAGCACCTAGAGATCCTAAAACATATAGTTAGCATGAACACAAAAGATGGAGAATGAGGAAAGAGCCCTCTTTTTTAAAGAAAAGTGGATGGAGAAGTGGATGGTTGAGATCAAAATCCAAAAGAGACTTAATCAAGGATAGAGGATGCATCTTGACTGATCCATGTGCAAAAGCATTTCACCTAATCAGGATCAATGATGGAGTTCAAAAGGGTGAGAGATGTGTGGAGGAGAATCAAAATTCCACCCATCTTGGAAAGTGTGCACCTAATGTGAGACAAATATATTTTGTTTTATTTTTAAATTAGGAATAATACTTGATGTGTGAACACTTAGGATAAGTTGGAAGTGGGGATTTTTATTTAATTAAAAGGGAGAAAGTTATTTTAATTAGATATAAAGACTTAGAATAAAGTGGTCAAATAATAGGTTATAATTGAATTAAGAACAAAGTGATGATTTGATCAAGAATAAGTGATTAATAAATTATGTAAAATTGCTAGAAAGGGGGCTTATAATCTAGATGACCATTTTGGATGATTACATTTTCCCCTATTTGACTAATGTGTGATCAATTTGGGGACACATTACATCAAAGAGTAAAGATAGAAAGAAAGAAGTAGAGAGATGGATCTAACTTCGAAGAATAAAGTATAGAGAGATAGAAAATCTTCAATGCTCATCCTACTAGTGGTAGGACTGAAAATTAGGAGAGAGATTAAAAAAAACCAATACTCAAGATGAGCATTAATATGTCAAGCCAAGTAGCCAATGAAATAAGATGAATCAAGATAAAATGGAGAGGTTAAGCATATTCTCTTGAGAAATAGATAGCGATAGCAGAAAAGAAAATTATAGTGATGATAGAATTTTCCTACCCCCTCAACATTGAAATTTAATTGAGATAAAGGAGATTTAGGAATGAGATATATGTGATCAAAAAAATATAAGGTATAGATCATGATGATGGATAAGTGATTAAAATTAAAGAGAAACCACCAAGTACTAATATTATGCCCGAGTTTGACTAGGTTTAACCAAAAAGATAAAGCATGAGAATTAGGTCAAAGAATGAAGAATGGTGAAATAAAATTAAATTAAAAAGAAGAGTGGAAGAGTGTATAAATAATGAAGATATGAGAAACTTCCCAACAAGATTCAAAGATTAAGCCTTAAAGGTCAGCCAACTACACAAAAGAAGAAATTTAAAATGTGATTTTTATCATCAAGATGAAATTTTTGAAAATAATTATGAAATTATAGGTTGTCTTTGATGTTACAAAAAATTTCAAGCCTTACCAAAAAAGTGAGTGATTCCTGAGCTCATTGGGGCATTGAAGACAGTTTCCTATGTATGTTGAGCATTCTGTTTTAGAGTCAATTCTTGCCAAGCTCACTCGGGCATCGAAGGAAGATACTATGTTAAATTAGTTCACTTGGTCACCAAAGGAAAATTGGCATAGATCCTAAATTGACTAAGTTCACTTAGTTACCAAAGGAAATTTAGTTCAGAATTAGTATTGACTAAGTTGGGTCAGTTAACAAAGAGTTTCTCTGAGTTGACGGAGTACTCAATTATGTATTAGCCTATTAACAACACATTGAGTTTGACTAATTTATTGGTTAATGCTAGTTGGCTTAAGGGATGAAAATTATTTGATTAAAAGTATATTTAAGCTCACCTAAAAAAAAAATCATATAAGCATAAGGTCAAGTTGACAATTGAAGACTGTGAAGCATGGGATTGAAGAAGATAAATTAAGGAAGAGAATTGGAAGGATATCAAAGTATTCAAGTTGACAAAGATGCAAAGAACATTTTGATAAAGGAGGATCAAGTATTCATGCTAGAATAGAGATCTAAAATCATCAAAGATACTTGCATCAGTAATTAGGTCAAGTCATTGTTGCTCTCTAATAATTGTAGCAGTGAATCAAATCTCCCAACAACTATTTGCCAAATCCTCTAACAAGGTGGCATTTCTACTTTGAAGTGTCTAAAGACCTATAACAAGGCCACTTCTAATAGGGTGAATTATATCCTTTAATAGGGTTTCACCTAATGGTATAAATAAAATATGTTTTCCTTGTTTTTAATATGATGTGATCATTGTATGAAGTGTTAAGTACAAAAAAAGGAGTAGAGTGCTTACTGAATGCATGTAAGCGATGGAAGCGATTATTGAATGTAGGTGTTGTGTTCTACTTACAAGATCAGAAGGAGTAGAGGTTTGGTTGATAGGATAGAAGAAGAGGAAGGAAGTATATTTCATTTATATTACTCTGAAGGAATAATACAAATATCATTTGGACAATGGGTTCATTAGTCTTTCCCTTGAAGCTATTTGGATAGTGGGTCCAACTACCTTCCACAACTCCTAACAAGGTTGGTGCAACTCTTAATAGGGTTGGAATCTCCTAACACAAATTCAAAGTCAACTAATATGGACTCATATGTACTAAATGTATTCATAGACTCCTAACAGGGTCCACCCTCTAATAAGGAACATTTATATTAGTACATCATCTTATAGGCACCATCCCCACTGGGGTTTTCTCTTTGATCAAAGGTTTCCTTAGTTAACATATCTAGTTTTATTTTTTTATGAGTATCTTATTGTGGTTTCAATTTATATTACTCATATAGTTAGATTTGTTAAAGGTTGATAATTGTGATAATAGTTGGATAACCGATTCACCCCCCTAGTTATATCGGTGGACTATATATTCTAGAAATTAGTATCAGAGCATCAGGTCCTTGAAGGAAAAGCTTAACAACTTTGGGAGATTAATGGAGACTCTTTTTAGAAAGGATAGTCATAGATTTTATTGGGCCAACTATGATAGATAGGAGGAGAAGATGAAGACTCATCTATTGTGCATGGGTCTAGGTTATTGAATCTTGATAAAGAATAAGAAGAAAATAGTTGAAGAAGAAAAGCTTGAAGGATGTAGTGAAGATGAGAGAGATCTATTCATGTGTAACACGAGAGCCAAAGAAGCTCTACTATCAGCTCTTCCAAAAAATGAATATAACTAGGTAAAGTCAATTGAAACATCTTATGAAATTTGGAAAGCATTAGAATCTACTTTTGAAGGTGATACACATGCAAAGAGAATGAGATCATAGAATTGGGTATGTGCATCTCAAGATGCTAAGATGATGGAAGATGAATATGTAAGGAGTTATATTTTTAGAATATCAAAAAAAATTGTAGGAATTTAGTTTCATGGTAGAACCAAGGAAGAAGATGAAATAGTATGGAAGATCTTGAAAATTTTGACACCACCATTCAAGCAAGTAGCAAATGATTCAACTAGTAATGCCCTGCACTAAGGATTTCACAAAGGAAATGTGTCTTGGAACATTAGAATCTATAGAAGTAGATCTGAGATAGTCTAGAGATCTAGCAAGATTTGAAATAGCTTTCAATGCCCTAAACATTTGACCTAATTTGACAAGGAGTGCAAGCACACAAGGAGATTTTGCTAGTAGCAAAACATCTAATGAAGACAAGAAGATTGAGGAAAGAATAGTCCTTCTTGTGAGAAGAGAAAAATATGGTAAGAAAATATTTAAATGTTGAACTTGTGATGAATTTGGTCATTATGCATATAAATTTCCTAAAAGAGAGAAAAAATTTAAGGGGAAGTCTAATCCTAGAAGAGATAGAGATAGAAAATGTTTGTATGCAATTGAAGATGAAGAATCTAATGAGAAAGGTCAAAGCAATAATGATAATGAAATAGGATAATTGAAAATGGTTGTTCACATCACATGACTAGTGATATGAATAATTTTGTGAAGTTTAAGAATCTTGATGGAGGTATTGTTAGAGTTGATGCAGTTTGTCATATAATAGGAATCAGATCCATTACTCTTGATGGTGAAACTAACACTAATGATGTTTATGTTATTGATGGATTGAAGCATAACTTGTTGAGTGTTGGATATTTGATGGACAAGGGTTATCAGTTGTAGTTCACTAAGGGCATATGCACCGAGTTGTGGTGCCAAAAAGGTGACAAGGAATTTTTTTTTCCTATTTTAAAAAGCGTGTATGCTCTATAGCGTGCACGCACTATGGCTTGGGCAACCCAAGACATAGAGCGTACATTCTTTTAAAAAAATAAAAAGTGTATATGATGGGCTGTAGACCTGCAACCCATCATTTTCATCAGTATTTTCTTCTACTCCTACAGTGAGCAATGCGTACGCGAGTTGAGGACTTAACATTTTCACCACCATTTGCCAAAATGCCTCCTCGTCAATGAAATCCAAGACCACAAGCACACCTACGATGACGCCGTAAGTGATATAAACCTAACTTTACATTGTTTAATATATTTTTCATATTGTTTTGTAAGTTTTTAATATTCTTTTGTAGGGTTTTTACAAATTTCATTTAGATATGTTTATTTATTTGGATTTCAATTGATTTTTTATCAGGAAATGTTCATAATCAACCAGAAAATCCACAAGAATATCAAAACCCTCAAGAACCCCAAAACCAAAACCCTCCTCAAGAAGAACAACAAATTTCACAACCCGAACCAATTGCAAGACCTCCACCAGGAACACAAGAAAATATAATGAATGAAATAGTGAGAGGCAAAATTGAATTAGAAAGACTCATTGCTCAGGTTAAAGAATTTGGACAAACCAATCCAATGAGGGCTCAATTGGCATCATCCCTCAAATCCATTTACACCCAAATAGCCTCAGTTAGTGGTCAGTTAGATATTTGGCGGGTTAAGAGGGATGAACAAAACAGATTTTATGCAAATAAATTATCATATGAAGATGTTAAAAAAAATGAAATACCAAAAGGTAGTATATGTGCATTATTTAGAAAACTTGATGAGAAAAATATTGTTAGAGAGGGTACTAAATGATTCCTCATCCATTGGTGCATACACAATGCTATTAGAAATAATTTTTGGGATAGATGGTGGATGGTTTTTGATGCCCCTCCTTGCAAAAATAGCTTTTATGGTTTTTACACAAGTAGTATGTATGTTAGGCCTACTGATACTCTTTTAATTATGGATCAAAACCTTGTTTTTGTTTTACTAAGTGGTAAGGGGTAGTTTTTTTTAATGGTTATCTACTAATAGTAGGTTAATTTGTTGTTAAAGGGTCATCCCCCTAGTTTTGGCTACTTTTAATTCAAAAACTAGGAGTGAAGGTAGAAGTGGCAGTGAAAGAATTAGATAAAGAAGAACTAGGAGCACATATTGAAGTTAGAAGTAGAGAATAAGTAGGAAAATCAAATAAAGGTATGAGGACTAAGAGTAGGAGATAATGAAATTAAAAGTAAAGATAGGAATAGAATATTAGTTGTATTCCAAGTTGATTGCAACTAGGAGTAGGACCTACAAGATGGAAGTTATATGTTTTCTATAAATAATAGTCAAGTTTAAAGATATAATTGGTGATTAGATATACTCACCTTGGTCTAGTAGAGTCATAAGTGTAGGAGAATTTGTGTTTTAAATTAATATTATTCATAGGCCAAAGTCAAATGTTGAACTTGATAATAGAACTAGGCATATCCTTATGATTCAAAGAAACTATAGTTTTTGGAATCAACACCATCAACTCTCCTTCACTATTTCTTTGGGATGAATGGAACTAGCATAACAAAATTCTACATTCTTTCATTCTCGTCCTCCTCCTCCTCTCATACAAAATAAACTTGGATCAGATAACTTACTAGACTTTTGGATTCATGGCCCTTCTCTCTTCTTTTCATACTCTTATAGCTATGCTAGTGGGATAAATCATTGAGTATTTTCTTATCTTTTATTTTTTCTCTTTCTTTTCTCAAGTGACTGTCATGTCCCCTTTTCAAATAATTAAAAAATAATAATCTTTGCTAAGGCAGGCAGGCCCAAGAAAGTGAAGTTTCGGAAAAAGGGGGTTAATCTTTGGAAACCGTTGGACTAATAAATGAAAATTATTATTAAAATATGTTTCATTAACCTCTCTTGGACGTGATTTACAGTTATGCCCTCTTTTAAGGGGTTTTGGAGGCATTTTGGGCTCATTCCAGACTTGATTTTCGCTCATTCTTTGTTATTCTTCAGAGGCTGCCAAACCTGTGGAGAAGGAGACCCAAGAACGGGAGTTTGCAGGTTTCCAGGGAGACCCAAGAACGGGAGTTTTTAGGTTTCCAAGAAGGCTAAGGATGGGAGTTTGAAGCCATTCCATGTGCATGCTCATACAGAGTTTGCCTTTGTGCTGAATAGTGTAGATTTGTGAGTTTCCGGGTGTATTTTTGTAAGAGTTTGGTGTTTCCGGTTGAGTATTTCATATCAGTTTTGGTTGCTGCTGTATTTTAGACTTTAAGATGTTAAAATAGAGCTGAATATATATATTGGGACGTGATTAAACTTCTGAGATAGATTATTAGTGTTTTTGTTGTGTTTACGGGCATATTTTGTGCTATTTCGGGAGCCCGATGAGCATAGTTTTGGTCCTACATTTTCGAGCTGTTGTGTAAAGGATATACGGATCTGGAAATGTCAATTTGTAAGCTGTTATGCTGCTGAAAGTTCTGTAAAAATTTCCACTTTCAGATTTAATAATAATTGGTGAAGCTATGAAGCTTTTGGCACAATTTCTGGCATACCCGATTTGGGGTTTCTTGAGAAATTTGGAGGATCTTTGTGATATTAGTTGTTTGATCTTAAAGATCTGATTAAAGGTTGGAAATATCATGTAAAATCAGAAAAGGGACATTTCAGTGGTATCAGAGCCATGATCTTGCCAGCCTAAGGGTTTGTAGAAGTTGCAGGTCAGTTTTGACAACTACCCAGATCTTGCATGTCAGTTTTGACAACTACCCAGATTTTGCATGTCATAATTTATGGTTGCATGTTTCTTCTAATCAGATGCATGTTAAAATTTATGGTTACATTCTACTTCTAATCATTTTCATGTTAGTTCTTGGTGAATTTGGTGGTTGCATGTTGCTTCTAATCAGCTGCATGTCAAAATTTATGGTTGCATGCAACTAAGTGAAAGAGAAAAAAAGATATTTGCAGTGAGAAAAGAATAAAGAAATTTTGATCAAACCTCCAGTTGAAAGTAAAAGTACAAAATCCAAGGAAGGAAAAAGTATGGCTGATCTAGATGAGATGGCAAAGAAATTCTTCCAAGACATCCAAAACACTCAGAAGCAAACAGTGGATAGTTTGGCAGAAACTAGAGAGGCTTTGCGAATATTGACAGAAAAACTACAAGGAGTTGCATCTATTAATGAGAAAGGGAGAACTTTAGAGGAGCCAAGAAATCTGAAATCCACACCATCTAAATCAACCAAAACTATTTTCTTGCCTGCAGATGAGCCACCAGTACCAAATCCAGCCATTAATCCTATGGAAGAGGTTACAGGTAACTTGATTACATTAAGAGCTACTTATAATGGCTTAGATGATGAATTTCGTAGTTCAGTTCCTTTTAGAGAATATGTGGATATGATGAACAATTTGATGCCCAAGAAAGAATACAGAAGGGAGCATGACATAAGTGGAAGAGAGCTCAAAAATAAAATAAGCAAGTTTATAGCACCTACTTTTGATGGAACAAATAAAATTTCAGCTAGAGCATGGCTACAAAAATTACAGACCTTCTTCACACTTAACCCCATGAAGGAGAGTGATTTTGTTCAAATTGCAAGTCTACACTTGGAAGATGCAGCCTATGATTGGTGGTATCATGGAATGACTACTCAAGGTCATGATCAAGTAACTACATTTGATGATTTTAGTCAAAGAGTGATAGATAGATTTGACCTCAAAGATGATGATTATGAGGGTGTTGTTGTGCATGATGGTGAGATACCTGGTGTAGATGAGCAGACATTGAGCATTCATGACTTTTTTGAGAGAGAGTACCAGGCACAATTAGATGCTTCATCACATGAGGTTGAGGCTAGTAGTACTTCACATGATTTATCCCGCCAGCTGAAGGTGTGTGAAGATAGTATTGTCACTACATTATCTCATCATGACAGGTATGTGGAGTTAGTTGGTATTGGTCATATTACTCAAGTCAGGATTTTGCTTGAGTTACCAACTAATTCTAGTTTACAGATATGGACTCGAGATTCTTATATTGGCATTTGGGGTTCAGTTGACTATAAATCATTAACACTTTTTGGTAGCAGTGATTGTTTGGGTGCTACCATGGATTTGATTAGCAGATTGCACGGTGTTGTCTTTTCTTGTGCTACGAGCTTATCCGATGTTTGTATTAGTTTTTATACACCGGTGTTGGGCTTTGTTCATATATCTAGTCGACCATACTTGCTGGAATGTGTTGATGATATTTCATATTTGGCAGTGTGTACAGATGAGTCCCAGGATCATATTGGCATTGATGACATCTAGGAGGATGTAGTGGGTAGTTTTGAAGACTTAGTTTCCTTGGGTACAGAGGAGTTGGACAGCAGTGCTAATGTTTTTGATACTTCGTATGTTGATATGAGCTTTAGATTTAATTCACAGGGTATGGATTGTAATACTCTAGAGACTAGTGACTTTGAGGATACTCCTTTAGACAGTGCATCAGAGGAGGATTGTAGGAGACAGTCAAGCCAGTGCCATCATGTGCCTAATCAGTTAAGAGTTAGTGACCGAGACATTGTTATCGCTTGCCATCATTTTGATGCTGCTCGTCAGTTGTTAGCAGTTTATGGGTGGGGTTCTCCTACTAGTGATGAGCAGGAAGGTAGTTATCTTTCCTTGATAGAGATCCACTCTTTATGGGAGGCTATCCAGATTCTGAGACAGGATTATATGCAGTTGGTAGCTGACAGAGATTATCTTATGAAGTGGGGCAGTACAGCATATGATGCATTGTTGGCCAAGGAAGATGAGGTGAGTGAGCTTATTGAGCAGCTTGTGGTGACTTCTGAGATTCTTGAGAGTACTCAGTTGGCTTTCAAGGAGTCACAATTTCATTTGGCTAAGGTGACCATGGAGTTAGAGCGACTACAGTCTTCACCTGATTCTATACAGTCACAAGCAGTGGTGTTTGGTGATCCGAGGATGTCCATGGCCGAGATTGTCAAAGACAGTGGAGATGGGGATGCATCCATTCTTGATACTAACATTGGAATATCAGGTTCATTCCCACTGGTGTTAGGTTTAGTTGAGTTGGATATTGTAGAAGATTGTTGTATGCCTGACATGGTGGTGGCATCTAGTACTGAAGGCACAGAGACTAGAGATGTATCAAAGATCATGTGTGATGTTGGTGAGTCGGCAGTTGGCATGGTTCCTGCTAGTAATACTACTCCCTTGGTGATATCTTTGGAGGTAGTAGTTAGTTCCAACATGGTTAATGATCAATTGCAGTTAGTTTCATCTGGATTACAGTCTGAGCCACTGACTGAGATTGGCGCATTCTATCGGCATTACACTATGAGGTATGCTCATCAATTTACCTTTGATGACCATGTTGATGAGATAATGATACAGAGATGTACTTTGGTTCCTAGTACTTATCATCAGTTATGGGACAATTTGATGCCTCAAGATGAGAGTTGTGATGGGCATGACATGGCAATAGGTTCTACAGTTGAAAGCTTGATAATACATGACTTAGAGCAGGAGTTTCAGAGTGATGCTTCAGCAGGTGTTGTTATTGATTCTACTCCTTTGGCTATGACATCTCCTGACTTAGCCGGTGATCAGTCACAGTGGGTTGTATCACTTGTTCATGGTGAGTTGTTGACTAAGGTTGGTTTTTTTTATCAACATTATATTGCAAGGTATGTACATCAATTAGCATTTGATCCTTGTGTTGAGGAGTTGATGGCAGGAAGATTTGGTTTGGGTTCCAATTCTTGCTATTTATCTTGTGATGGCTTTTCACCATCAGGGGTGCATGGTAGTTATGGTTATGAGATAGTGGCCAGTGATTTGCAAAGTTGTGTTGACTACAGGAGTTGTACAGTGTGTGGATTCTCCATACTTGGTATAGTTTCATTCAAGAGCATTCACCATTGTTGCAGAGTTGGATTGTGCATTCCGTATAGGCCAGTGGGATGCGTTGATGGTATTTACTGTGTTGGTAGTTTGATTTGTCCACTTTGCTTGGGTTCTGATGTTCTAAGAGTTTGTGCCTCATGGGTTTTTGACTATGGTAGTGGTGATTTTGGATTTTGGTTGAGCTATAATTGTCAGTTTGATTATGGATTCATCTTGCTCATATTGCAGAGGATATTGCAGGAGCCTATGTTAATTGGTAGTAGTATAGTTCATGACTACATTTGGGATCCAGGTGGATTGATTGGTTTATTGTTTATCCATTGCTTGAGGACAAGTAATTTTTGGGAGAGGAGGACTTTTCATGTCCCCTTTTCAAATAATTAAAAAATAATAATCTTTGCTAAGGCAGGCAGGCCCAAGAAAGTGAAGTTTCGGAAAAAGGGGGTTAATCTTTGGAAACCGTTGGACTAATAAATGAAAATTATTATTAAAATATGTTTCATTAACCTCTCTTGGATGTGAGTTACAGTTATGCCCTCTTTTAAGGGGTTTTGGAGGCATTTTGGGCTCATTCCAGACTTGATTTTCGCTCATTCTTTGTTATTCTTCAGAGGCTGCCAAACCTGTGGAGAAGGAGACCCAAGAACGGGAGTTTGCAGGTTTCCAGGGAGACCCAAGAATAGGAGTTTGCAGGTTTCCAAGAAGGCTAAGGATGGGATTTTGAAGCCATTCCATGTGCATGCTCATACAGAGTTTGCCTTTGTGCTGAACAGTGTAGATTTGTGAGTTTCCGGGTGTATTTTTGTAAGAGTTTGGTGTTTCCGGTTGAGTATTTCATATCAGTTTTGGTTGCTGCTGTATTTTAGACTTTAAGCTGTTAAAATAGAGCTGAATATATATATTGGGATGTGATTAAACTTCTGAGATAGATTATTAGTGTTTTTGTTGTGTTTACGGGCATATTTTGTGCTATTTCGGGAGCCCGATGAGCATAGTTTTGGTCCTACATTTTTGAGCTGTTGTGTAAAGGATATACGGATCTGGAAATGTCAATTGTAAGCTGTTATGCTGCTGAAAGTTCTGTAAAAATTTCCACTTTCAGATTTAATAATAATTGGTGAAGCTGTGAAGCTTTTGGCACAATTTCTGGCATACCCGATTTGGGGTTTCTTGAGAAATTTGAAGGGTCTTTGTGATATTAGTTGTTTGATCTTAAAGATCTGATTAAAGGTTGGAAATATCATGTAAAATCAGAAAAGGGACATTTCAGTGACCAGTTGAGCTTTTTCTATAGCTTTTACAACATGATGCTTGAGATTGAGACATTTTTCTGAGTGAGGTCTCTTCAACTAGTTGACTTGGAATCTTAGTAAGCTTTAGGATTTTGTTGTTATTTTATGTATCCTTGCAAATGAATGTAATAGTTAATATTCTTGGTTTGGGAGCTTTTGTCCTTCAGCTTGGTGATATTTAATCTCCTTGTAGTTTTCCCAAAATCTTTACCTCTTTCTCTTTTTTTCTTCTACTTTATTGTGTGCATGAGGTGGACACATACTTCCAATAAAGTGGGGACTACATGTATCATTTGAAAAAGTAAGAACACTTATTTGGTATTATTTTTAGCCCCATTTTAATATACATTATAGGTTCCTACATTGATTTCACACTCTCCTTTAAACACTCATTGGACCTTCAAATTATTATTTAAGTCCTATATTGATTCATTTTCTTTAAAAACTCAAGGTTACCCTTATCTATAAGTGTGCTTCTCTATTTCAACTTCAATCAAATAATTCCTTTCATTTATTGGACCTTATCTTACCATTTATGACATGTATTTTCTCTCTAAACCCAAAAATAAGTTGTTAGATCAAATTTCACATGTTCTAAATATCTTGGACCCACAATCAAAACTTGGGTTGGAATTGGTGAGTATAAGATGACTTTGGTGATATTTACTTGGGTACAATATTTTTGTTGGTGATATGTGTATTTATAAGTGATTATATTTATTGAATTGTTGTAGGGTCTCATCATGCCTGACTATCCACGAGCATTTGAGGCGAACTTACAGAGTGACTATTTGTTGGTGATAAGAAAATAATTAATTTTGTGTGTACATATATTTGATTTCAACATATAATAAATATTGATTCATATCTACTTTCTTTGTATCAGTTGGAGCTGGAGAAGAGCCTCAACAAGAGGTCGAGTGAGCGTGTCAGGAGGGCCCTGTCATCTCCACTATCTCCCTCCACATGATGGAAAAGGATGTCGAGAGACTTGTTTCCTTCCCCTCGTGGGAAGGAAAATATGTAGTTGATCTAGACACACACACACACACACACACACACATATATATATATATATATATATATATATATATATATATATATAGGCATCAGTGGAAATAGTTGATACACATTTGATGTATATGACATTCTATATTTGATGTATGACATTTATTCGATGTATGACATTATTCGACTTATGACATTATTGGTTAATATATGATATGTTTGTTCATATACGACATATGATATGATATGTTTGTTCATATATGACATTAAATTAGATATGTGCATACATATGAAATTAAATTCAATACCTAATCTATTCAAAAATTTGATAGAATATTGATTAACAATAAACTTTATCATTGTTTAAGCATAAGTTAAGCATTTTCAATATGTCATCGTCATATGATTTATGATCTTGTTCATGTTTAAAGTTTTCCTTCTCTATCATTTGTTTATCAAGTTTAATTCAATACCTAATTAGTTTGAATTTTTGGTACAATATTGATTGGCAATAGACTTTATTAGGCAATATTCGTGGACCTCCTAGAAATTGGTCACCTAAATGAGAACCTTGAGATTTATTAGGAAATCCATTAAAAAAATTAGTAGTTTGAAATTACTCTATCCAACGAAATAGTGGTCTACAAATATTAGAGAGATAGACTTAATATTTACCAAGTGGTCATCCAATGCCAAGTGATGTGGATGTATCTCCATTCAAAGTTCAATCACATGTTAAATAATAGACATTTTAGGAGTAAGAATAAGTTATCTAACCTTATTAACATTCTTTTGCATGAGTTCCAAGTAAGGTTTCAAGAGTGCTTGAAATTCAAGACTTTTTCTTCTCTTCTTGTCCATGTCTTTACTTAAATCAACCTGGATTAACTAAGGTACCTCAATTAACTTAAAAACACTATTCTTTAAATCCTCATCAATATTTTTCAACTTTCTTTAAAATATATTGTGTCATATGTAGTACATCACATAACTATTGGAGTAGGTGGATTATCTCCTTAAGAATATTTTCTAGCTCGGTTGTAATACCACCAAGTTCAACTTGTTGAGCAGTAATGGACTCATTTAGTTTCTCCATAATCTTCTTCTGTATTCTTTTCTCTTCTAATTGTATCAAATTTTCATTAACATCAACATCTGGTGCATTTACCTATTTTACAAGTAAACTTAATTGATCAATCATTGGAGGTTTGTCATTGGCTGGTGTATCTAGAACAATTTGTAATAAGATGTCCTTCAGATCTTATAATACTTGTTTGTACTTCACTTCCTATCTTTCTCTTTTGCATCTTTCCGCTTCACAATTCTCCATAATTTATCATCACATTAGAATCCAATTTTTTATGATCATAGATTGAAAGTATGATAGCTTCATCTAATATTACTTTATCTCTTCTATGATAGCTTCATCTAATATTACCTTATCTCTTCTACTCTTTTTCATCTTTTTGTTGTCTTGTAATGTGATTGATCTTGTACTTGGTGATATAATTGGTTGCACTAAAGCCATCTCCTCCTTATATTTCTTATTTTTCTCATCAATTAAAGGTTTGTCTTACTTTACCCACTTTTTGTTGTGCAAATATTAGGCTATTTAGCTAGTGTCCCCATAACAACATTTGAAACAACAATTTTGTTTAGTTTTGGCTATGTGTATACAATAGTGTTCATTATTATTTAAGGGAATAGTGATAGTTACTAATCCATGTAACCCCAATAATGTTTCCTTGTATTCATTATAGTCCTATAAGAGTTGATAATTTCTATAAGGATTTAACTAATTCTAACTTGGTTGTGCATAAGGTACCTATTAGTAAGTCATATTTTGCGAATAAGGACTCTAAGAAGAATTTTGATCCTTTGCAAAGCTATTCTCCACATCAAACTCCCATGCCTGATTCAATTCAAGTGTCTACTTGTAAAAGACAACAAAGAAAACCTAATGCTTAAAAGATAAAGGAGAAAATTGACCTTGGTATTCAAGCTACTCTAGAAAAAAATTTGATAGATAGCAAAAGGAAAAGGAGTGCAAAAGGCACTCCTTAGAAGAATGAGGGACCTTTCATGAAGTGTTAGACAAAAGATGTGCTCTCTAATCTAACTTGATGCGGGTGGTGCTGATGTTATTTTTTTTGAAAAAAAAATTTTGTCTCAATAATCATATTCTTCTATAATTGCAAAGTTGACTATGTGGAACTCATCTCATGTTCATGTTTCAGGTGCTTCGGGTGGTTCATGTATTCTTTGGAACCATAAATCTTGCACTGCTATATATTTAGTCTTTTCCTAACTAGTGGCAAGTAGTTGTTACTAATTTTGATATGTCATTCACAGTGCTCAATATATATGGCCCTACTTCTACATGTGATGATAAGATAGAACTTTTGGATTCCTATTCTTAGGCTATTCCAACATTCAAGATGATAAATTTATTGTGCTTGGGGATTTTAATGGCATTCTATCTCAAGATGAGAAAATTGAAGGTATATTCCCCCTCTTCATAAAATGATAAATTTTCTAATTTTGTGAATAATAACACCCTCATTGATATCCCTCCTTCTAAAGGGGCATTTACATGGACTAATAAGGGAGAAGAATTTCACCAAATTACTAGAGACTTGATAGGTTTCTTATTTCTCATGATTGATTCCTTTCAAATATTAATATTAATTCAGAAATCCTCACTTTGGTTGCTTCAGATCATTTTTCCATTTCTCTATGTATTGAATCTAAGGGGAGTCCCAGTGGTAGTAAAACATTTTTTAATTTTAAGCATATGTGGTTTAGGCACTTGGATTTCTTGTCATTACTCAACCAATGTTGTCTGCTCCTTTTGTCAAGGAATCTAGAATGTATCAACTTCACATGAAGCTTATATAGGGTTTACCCACCTACCTAGAGCTAACAGAGCAGACAGTTTGATCCCACAACGAAAGGTGAGAGAGATTTGGCAGTTGGCAACTTTGTACTAGCTAACACTCCAAGTTTTAGCATCACTCAAGATGGCATTGTAAAATGAAAATGAAATGTGATCTCCAAAAAGTGAGAGAGGTTATTGTAGGTCTTTGCAACATGGTCTTGTAGGAACCAGAATTGCATCCATACCTCACATGACCTCTGAGATATGCCCCATCAAAGATCGCAGCCCTATGGGATTTAGTGACCCTTGGAGACATTTTGGTTCGGCATGCCCGAGAATGTTTGAGCACTAAAGGGGATAGGAAAAGGTTGAGGATAGGGTTTACCTAGCCACCCAGAGCTAACAGAGTAGACAGTCTGATCCCACGACGAAAGGTGAGAGAGATTTGGCAGTTGGCAACTTTGTACTAGCCAACACTGCAAGTTTCAGTATCACCCAAGATGGTGTTGTAAAATGAAAATGGAATGTGATCTCCAAAAAGTGAGAGATGTTATTGTAGGTCTCTAAAACATGGTCTTTTAGGAACTAGAATTGCATCCATACCTCACACGAGCTCCAAGATATGCCCCATCAAAGATCACAGCCCTATGGGATTTAGTGACCCTTGGGGACATTTTGGTTCGGTGTGCCTGACAATGTTTGAGCACTGAAGGGGGCAAGACAAGGTTGAGGATAGGGTTTACCTGTCCATTTGGAGCTAACGAGGTAGACAGTTCAATCCCACGACGAAAGGCGAGAGAGATTTGGCAGTTGGCAACTTTGTACTAGCCAACACTACAAGTTTCAACATCACCCAGGATGACATTGTAAAATGAAAATAGAATGTGATCTCCAAAAAGAGAGATATGTTATTGTAGGTCTCTGCAACATGGTCCTATAGGAACTAGAATCGCATCCATACCTTGCACGAGCTCTGAGATATGCCCTATCAAAGATCGCAGCCCTATGGGATTTAGTGACCCTTAGGGACATTTTGGTTCGGCGTGCCCAAGAATGTTTGAGCGCTGAAGGGGGTAGGAAAAGGTTGAGGATAGGGTTTACCTAACCACCTGGAGCTAATAGGGTAGACAGTTCGATCCCATGACAAAAGGTGAGAGAGATTTGGCAGTTGGCAACTTTGTACTAGCCAACACTGCAAGTTTCAGCATCACCCGAGATGGAATTGTAAAATGAAAATGAAATGTGATCTCCGAAAAGAAAGAGAGGTTATTGTAGGTATCTACAATACGATCCTATAGGAACTAGAATTGCATCCATACCTCAGAGGAGCTCCGAGATATGCCTCATCAAAGATCGCAGCCCTATGGGATTTAGTGACCCTTGGGGACATTTTGGTTCGGCATGCCCAAGAATGTTCGAGCACTGAAGTGGGTAGGAGAAGGTTGAGGATAGGGTTTACTCGGCTACCCAAAGCTAACAAGTCAAACAGTTTGATCCCACGATGAAAGGTGAGAGAGATTTGGCAGTTGGCAACTTTGTACTAGCCAACACTGCAAGTTTTAGCATCACCCGAGATGGCATTGTAAAATGAAAATGGAATGTGACCTCCAAAAAGTGAGAGAGGTTATTGTAGGTCTCTACAACATAGTCCTATAGGAACTAGAATCACATCCATACCTCGCACGAGCTCTGAGATATGCCCCATCAAAGATCACAGCCCTATGGGATTTAGTGACCCTTGGGGACATTTTGGTTCGGTGTGCCCAAGAATGTTTGATTGCTAGAGGGGGTAGGAAAAGGTTGAAAATAGGGTTTACTTGGCCACTCGGAGCTAACAGAGCAGACAATTCAATCCCATGATGAAAGGTGAGAGAGATTTGGCAGTTGGCAACTTTGTACTAGCCAATATTGCAAGTTTCAGTATCACCCAAGATGGCGTTGTAAAATGAAAAAAGAATGTGATCTCCAAAAAGTGAGAGAGGTTATTGTAGGTCTCTACAATATGGTCCTATAGGAACTAGAATCTCATCCATACCTCACACGAGCTCCAAGATATGCCCCATCAAAGATTGCAGCCCTATGGGATTTAGTGACCCTTGGGGACATTTTGGTTTAGAGTGCCCGAGAATGTTTGAGCGCTAAAGGGGGCAGGACAAGGTTGAGGATAGGGTCTACTTGGCCACCCAGAGCTAACAGAGCTGATAGTTCGATCCCACGATGAAAGGTGAGAGAGATTTTGCAGTTGGCAACTTTGTACTAGCCAACACTGCAAGTTTTAGCATCACCCGAGATGGCGTTGTAAAATGAAAATGGAATGTGATCTCCAAAAAGTGAGAGATTTTATTGTAGGTCTCTGCAACATGGTCTTTTAGGAACTAGAATCGCATCCATACCTTGCACGAGCTCTGAGATATGCCCCGTCAAAGATCGCAGCCCTATGGGATTTAGTGACCCTTGGGGACATTTTGGTTCGGCATGCCCGAGAATGTTTGAGTGCTAAAGAGGGTAGGACAAGGTTGAGGATAGGGTTTTCCCAGCCACCTAGAGCTAATGGAGCTAACAGTTTGATCCGACGATGAAAGGTGAGAGAGATTTGGCAGTTGGCAACTTTGTACTAGCCAACACTGCAAATTTCAACATCACCCGAGATGGCGTTGTAAAATGAAAATGGAATGTGATCTCCAAAAAGAAAGAGAGGTTATTGTAGGTCTCTGCAACATGGTCTTGTAGGAACTAGAATCACATCCATACCTCACACGAGCTCTGAGATATGCCCCATCAAAGATCGCAGCCCTATGGGATTTAATGACCCTTGGGGACATTTTGGTTTGGCGTGCCCAAGAACGTTCGAGCACTGAAGGGGGTAGGACAAGGTTGAGGATAGGGTTTACCCAGCCACTCGAAGCTAATAGAGCTAACAGTTTGATCCCACAACGAAAGGTGAGAGAGATTTGGTAGTTGGCAACTTTGTACTAGCCAACACTGCAAGTTTTAGCATTACCCGAGATGGCGTTGTAAAATGAAAATGGAATGTGATCTCCAAAAAGTGAGAGAGGTTATTATAGGTCTCTACAACATGGTCCTATAAGAACTAGAATCACATCCATACCTCACACGAGCTTTGAGATATGCCCCGTCAAATATCGCAGCCCTATGGGATTTAGTGACCCTTGGGGACATTTTAGTTCGGTGTGCCCGAGAATGTTCGAGCACTAAAGGGAGTAGGAAAAGGTTGAGGATAGGGTTTACCCAGCCACTCAGAGCTAACAGAGCTGACAGTTTGATCCCACGATGAAAGGTGAGAGAGATTTGGCAGTTGGCAACTTTGTACTAGCCAACACTGCAAGTTTCAACATCACCCAAGATGGCATTGTAAAATGAAAATGGAATGTGATCTCCAAAAAGTGAGAGAGGTTATTGTAGGTATCTATAACATGGTCCTATAGGATTTGGAATTGCATCCATACCTCACACGAGCTCCAAGATATGCCCCATCAAAGATTGCAGCCCTCTAGCATTTAGTGACCCTTGGGGACATTCTGGTTCAGCGTGCCCGAGAACATTCAAGCACTGAAGTAGATTGGAAAAGGTTGAGGATAGGGTTTACCTCAGCACCCAGATCTAACAGAGCAGACAGTTCAATCCCATGACCTTTTTTCCACTAAGTTGCAAATTTGAGCAACTTTTACAACTTTCAACAATGCAACTTTGCACAAAAAGTGCAATTTTTACATTTTTCACTTGATTCCAATTCTATGACTTAGAAAAGGTTTGGAAATAGTAAAACCTCAAAGGAATATAGGAATATAGATAGTTTTATGGTTATTTCCTAAAAGTTGCTAATGCAACTTTGCAATTTTTGCATTGACAACATTTTGGGTGAATTATGCATTTTGGCTTGGAGGGTATGGAAACTGAAAGGTGTTGATGGGAACATGTTAGATAGGGTAGAAAAAACCTATTAAAGCCTAAAAAATCTTAGAGTTGACTGTTTGTAGGATTTTCCCATCAGGAACTAGAAGGGTCACTTGGCACATTGTTACAAATTTGCTCATTTTGGGTTGTTACTTGGGTCCATCACCCTATCCTCTACATCAAGATTGATCCTAGGTTAGGGGTGGATAGAAAAGACCTATAAAGGTATTAAATAATGAAATAAGGCTATCGAAGCCTCTAAAAAATGTAAAAGGCACTAAAAGTGCAATATTTTGTAAAATTGCCAACATTGGCAATATAAGCCAAAATGGGCTTAATCAAGTCATGTAAAGGATCCAAAGGGAGTTTTCATTTTGTTTTGAGAGTCTAAATGAGTTTAAAACCTCATTACCATGTGTGGGAGTTAAGTTTGGGTAGTCGAAATTGATTGCTCCAAAGGTGGATTTAGTGTTTTCTCTAAACAAGAGTTTCATTTTACATTAGAAGTCATCTAATATAACCAAAGTGAAGGTGTTTGAACCATTTTGGGATTCTAGAGATGTTGCAAAGTAAGATTTCTATAAATCCCTAGGGTAAAGGGGCTAGAAAGGATGGTATGCAAACTCACCTTGGGCTAGATTTCTATGCTCCTTTCAAACACTTATTTGCTGATTTCATTGCCTAGCTGGGTATGCAAACTCGCCTAGGGCTTCTTGGGGAAAGAAAAAAAAAAAACCTCTGCAAAACAAGACCAAAATACATATTTAAATTTTTTTATACAATCTATTACTTGATTCCAAAAGGCCATCATTGTTCCGCCATTGGAATTCAAGTTATAGAGGTTTCTTTGCTGATTGCTTTGTACAGACCAGCAAGCTGGCAACTTTAAAAAGATTTTTCAAACTAGTAAAGAAATTGATCAAAAAAACTCCTAATCTTTACCAAAGCATCTACATTCCATACACTATCAAACCACATGAAAAAAACAACCCTATCAATCCATTAAAGGTGTGGATGAAGGGTGAAATCATAAAATTGTCATCAAAATACTTAGTTTGCTCTTCATTCCAATGCCAAAATTAATACAAAAGCATGTGCCAACCCTCAAACTGACTTGGACTTGGATGTGGTTATTTAGTTTAATGGTTTGAATCTATTCTTGAAACAATTCATTTTCTGAATGTTTATTACTTGTTGGGAATCTTGTTTGACTCCTCAAATCATTGGTATCAAATCTAGTAGATCTATTGAGGGGTGCAAAATTAGTTACTTGTCTTGTAGATTGTTATATTGAGAAGATGCCTCCAAAAAAAATATACAGAAGGAGATACAAGAGCTGATATAAGCTACTAAAATAATGGATAGAGAGTTGAGGAAACAAAGAGACTAAGATGCAATAAGGTAAAGAGAAGTGAGACAAGTAAGCAAGTAAAATGCAACCATCTCGGAAATCTTGAAAGCTTTGGAAAGGATTCCTATGAGGGATGTGCATGAAGAACAAGAAAGTGATGCTTAAGCACTTGATAATCCTCATGGAGAGGATGGAGGGGACTTAGATCTTGAAGAAAGAAGGATGATAAGGTTGTTGAAGATATTTCAATGTCATAGAAGAAAGACAATAACTGATTTCCATATCTATCATGGCAAGATAGATAGTGATGAGGTTTTGTGGTTGATAGATTCCCAAGAGAACTATTATAATTATGGAGATATAAGTGAAGTAAAATAAGGTAAAGCTATACAAAACATAGCTAAGAGGGACAACATTGACATGGTGGAGTAGTGTAATGGAAAAGAGGTTTTGTAAGGGTGGAACAAACATGACCAAATGGTGAAAGATGTGCCTCTTCCATCAAATAATGCATTCCAAAAATAGAGGATAAGGAATAACTTGAAAGAAAAGGAGATGGTTTTGATGACCTATATAGATGAATTTCACAAGTTGAGCATAAGAGGTGGATTAGAGAATAAAGATGAAAATGTTGCAAGGTATCTTAATGGGCTCATATAAAACTTGCAAAATGGGATTACCTTGATTTTTCCTAAGATGCTTAGAGATAGTTTCCAATTGGCTATAAGTGCATAAGATATGGTCAATAGGAAGAAAGAGAGACAAGAAGGTGGTAGAGGAAATTCAAACAGAGGAAGGGGGAAAAAAACCAATACTATGGGAAGAAATGATAGTTTAGTTTCATATGAAATGGTGAACGATTTATATTTGGAATGGTCACCACACAATAGGCTGTATAGAGCATCACATGTAAGTAGTGATGATTTTCTTGAAAGATAGATGACTATGAGCATCACATGTATAGAGCATCTCCATTAAAATATGTTTTCTGGTGTAAACCTATGAGGAATAGTTGGTCCCAATTCAGTTGTGTGTCAATATTAGGAATGTGACCAATTAATGCGACAACCTCATCATATGTCACCATAGTCGAAGTATTGACAACCCATAGGAACTCAACCTTTGAACATCCCATATGTAAATGACCTCATAAAGAAAGTTCAATAAACCCACATGAAACAATGAAACAAAAGTTGCATACTTTTGAAGATGATTAGACTGCAAGTGATCAATATGTCTCAAATCTATATTCAGTTCTTTTACTATGCATATAAATGGTTTGTTATATAAAAGACTTATATCCACTAGATAAATAATCATTTTCTTACTATGCTATCCTTATCCTTGGTTGACCTCTGGTAGACCATTTCTTAACCATCCTCCTTCGATCTATAGGTCACTTTATTAATCTGGTTCATCTTGTCTCTACTCGAATTAATAAGAATTGGCAATCTCAGGGATTGCCAAAAGAGGAATGGGTCCAAGTGGAAGATAGGATTTAGAAGTGAGTTTAATTAAAACATAATAAATAGTGCATTACAAAAAGGAGAATGGTATGTTCTTCACAATCTACTCCCTTATACATTCTATCAATGTTCCACATTGAACCTGATAGGGAACATCACAACACATAACTAGCAACATAGAACATAGCTCCTAGCCACCTCAAGAACATAAAATTTCAAAGATATTTGAATTCATAGTGTTTAATCAGAATATAGTTGAGGCTTGCTTTACTTCTCTATGTTAAGTTTGGCTTTCAATTTTGGAGGAATGAATCAACCTTGATGATAGAGGTAAATGCTAAATAATATTTATTTAATCACATTGTTTGAAAAAACTTTAATGACCTTTAAATACAATTGAAAGAAATGGAATTGATCTCCCTTACTCATGTAGATGAATAAAATTGGAATTTAAAAAAGAGAGGGACATCCACCATAAAACCATGTAATCATGCACTTCTTGATGGGAGTATCATAAGTTCATTATTAGATGGATATGCCAAATGTGGAAGAATTAAAAGGAAT
The DNA here is from genome assembly GCA_028749045.1 of Cupressus sempervirens. Classification (NCBI taxonomy): domain Eukaryota; kingdom Viridiplantae; phylum Streptophyta; class Pinopsida; order Cupressales; family Cupressaceae; genus Cupressus; species Cupressus sempervirens. The sequence goes on along the minus strand of CM053793.1, from coordinate 496,947,039 downwards.
ATATGTTCATTGACTGAATATAAAACCAAACATGTGGAATATGATTAGACAAATTACAAATTATAAGACTATGCCTTTCATGATAGTCGCATTTTCATATTGGCAAATGAAGAATGGCTTTTGGAACAAACATAATAAATACTTCCAAATACAAATGAAGCCAATGTATTGTATTATAGGCTTGAATGGTAAAGACCAAGCCCAAACATTTATTAAAGTGTAGCATTTATAATTGTCAGGTTCATGTGAAGAAGTCATCGTTCATATTCTAATTGTTGTGTAATTTGATGATAAGAAGAAAACAATGACATAGAGGTTGAAAGTGATTTAAAACTTTACAAAATGCAATCAATGAGAATTTTACATTGAGGGGGGAGTAATAATCAATGTTTCATTCTCATTGTTTGACAAACTCTTATATAAAGAGGGAGTAGATAGATGATATGGTTTAGTCTTCTTCCGAGAATCTTAGTCTACAATTCTAGGCATAAGATGATTAGCATACAATGGTACTTGAACAAAGAACACTAATAACTATTGAGGATGAGAATTGATAATACCATTTCGCAGATGATTTTGGCATCACACCCTTTATCACTTGTGCGTCAACTTTATTAGCCCTCTTCTTTGGTGACCTACAAATGAAGAATTAGCACAGTAAAAAATCTAAGATAAGATTAAAAAAATGAGTCCTATTAAATTATCTAATATAAATTAAAATAATGTATCTAGATTCTAAACAAATCAAAACTAAATCTCATCACTTACACATCATAACAATACGGTCCACCTTAGTCATGTGATAGTCTTGGGGAAAAGGTTGTAACATTGTATTTGGATCCAATCGATAACTTTCTCTCTCTCTCCCAATTCAATCTAATGAGCCAACTGGTCTGCTTGACATTTTAATGTCTCAAGTATTGCCTCATGGTCTGACTTGTGAACTTTCCAAAGAATCTTATTATGTGGTTTTCCACCATATTTTATCAAGTGGACATTTGATGCGACAACAAGGTTTGAATAATAAAGAATCTTCCTCTTTGTTTGCCAATCCTCAAATAACCACAAGTTAGGATTCTTCATAGGGTATCGTCTAAGCCATGTGCCTATTACAACCATGGCACTGACATGTTAGTCTAAACCTTCACCATCTATAACTAAGTGATCCAATTTTTGTTTGGCTTCAACACAACGACACAAATAATAATCTATCCCTTCTTCATTATCTTCAAGTGCAATAACAACAAAAACATAGCCTGCAGTGACAAATGTACAAAATGCGGCCATTAATTCATAAAATACTTGGGTAAAAGTTATAAAGTTAATATATATATATATATATATATATATATATATATATATATATATATATATATATATATATATATATATATATATATATATATATATTACCAGGTTGCACTAGACCTGAGAAGTGGTCAAAGTCAATAGATGAATCCATCTCTACCATTTTCAGTGCTTGTGGGGGATGATAGGTGTCAATTGGGTCCAAAACCTATATATCCCATTTGTCCACCCATTCAGTTGACTCACAGCCATCCCAATTTTCCTCTGCACATGATGGACAATGGCATGCCATTTTTTGTGTGTGGATACTCCATGAACCTGCATCAGAGCTTCTAAAAGAGTGTAACTCACTAAATCCTGTTAGTGTGCAACAATCCTGATATGGTGCAATGTTAGTATTATCTATCAACCAAAAAAATCTACAAACTATAGACTCACCTTCCTTACCTGGACCCATTGTAGTGGTACACCATTGGATGATGAATTTTGCATCTATCAATATTGCTCCATCTTTGTACTTTAGTTCTTCATGAGCCAAGGCTCTTTTAATGCATGCACTTGCACCATCGTGCTCTCCCTTACCATGATCAACCTCTATGAAATTCCACATATATTGAATTCTACACAACCTATGCATCTTGCTCAACCAATAGAACATCCATGCATTCTTGAATTGAGATGCACAATTGTCTGACCAAATAATGTGTTGATGATATGATATGCCCCTGTTAGCCAAATCTCCATAAAATAGTTGAAAACAACCATGTACAAACTCCGTAGAATGTGATCAATCATCGCTAATGTAAAAATGGTACTCCCTCAAAATCTTCCTGTCATCCTCTATACTTGTAGGTGAATGAATGAATGTTATGTGAACAAATATGGAAACCTGTTGAGATGTATAATACTTTGCTTGCACCTCATTTTTTGGTTGTAGTGTGTAGTTCTTTGCAAAATCTACAACTGAAACAATGGTATCCAATGGAAACGTATCTTTACACAACTAGAATTGCAAATCCAACCATCGAGCTTTATGGGTATGCCTTGCATACTCGTAAATAATCTTTTCACAAAAAATCTTCATGAACTCATACACTGGAATCTTTTCAATAACTAGATCACATCTTTTAACATGTTTCCCATCTTTTAGAGCATATGTCACTATCTTGAATTTTCCATAATCTACTATTTCATTTCCAATTGCATGTGTACTATCCATATGTTGACAAGTTGATAAAAGTTGCAAAGAACCACAAAATAAGCACGTACCATCTAAGCATGATGTCTTGTAAAATTGTTGGCCGTCCCCTATTTCACATAAAATGTTGGATATGAATTCCCTTAAAGATCTTGGTGGCTCTTTTATGTCACAATCCTGCAAAACAAACTGAGAATGCAAAACTATGCATATGTGCCTAAAAACATCAAAATTGTTAGAAAATTCAATATCTTTCCTACAACAACAAGTTGTGCATGTGTTATTTATTTTCACATAAAAAGGTTTACCCATCTCAAAAAATCTTTGACTTATTCAAATTTGAGGTTACATACTAATAAATTTTGCAAAAAATTGTGTCTGAGTTGAGTCCAAAAAATGTTTCACATGTGGCTCGCGATTTCGGCTACCAATCCTCCTTCTTACAACATCTGTTTGATTAGGAGAATCACGTGTGTTATTTTTCCAAAAATCTTCTATCAATGATTTCAAGGCTTCACTAATTTCTTTATCCTTTCGCAGTAGTCTATCGCTAAATGTCCATAACTCATTTTTTGTTGGATCTTCTAATCTCTCATGCGTTAGCATGGCTCTCCTTAAGGTACCTCTACCAATTTTTAATGTTTTTCTTGTCTTTCTCATGAGTTGAGCTTTCTTCATTTGGCTACTTACTATTGTTGATGTGAGTACTCATCTTGTGATATTAATATCTTTGGTGCGTGATTTAGAACCCACTTTTTCATAAGCACTCATTAGATTCTTTACAATATTTCTTTCATTTGAATCATCCATCGTTCTTAGCCCAAGAATCTTCATGATAGGCCTAAATTTCAAATTCCTCATCATTTCAACAAATAATTGGCATTGACCTGTAATATTTAATTCTTCAAAAAATAATCTCCACATATGATTAACTTTTCTTTGACAAGTATGCTTGCTAATCTTGTTAGGCATTGATTTCAAAATGTTAGTATCAATATCAATCAAATATTTTGGTTTTCTAAAATGAATTCTAGAAGGTGTTCTAATCTCTTCAATTCTTTCAACATTTAGAACATCAATATAAGGTTGAGTGTATTGCATACCTTGAACCGAAGATGATGTGCTTTGGCAATAAGATGTAAAAGATGGAATATCACCTACTTGATGTGTTGATGTTGTGCTTTCAACATGACATGATGGAGTGTGTATATCATTGGATCTATAAATCAGTGTCTCTTTAACATGAGAGGATGATATGACTTCAACATTGGAAGATGGTGTAGTGGATGATATGACTCCAACATTCGAAGATGGTGTAGCGGACGATATGACTCCAACATTGGAGGATGGTGTAGCTTCACAATTCAATTGTCTTCTTGAGCGTAACAATCTCATTCTTTCTCTTTGTCTTTCTAATTCTTCCTCCTTGTTTCTTTGTACTAGTGGTTCTTGATCCTCTTCAAAAGTCAATCCTTCATCATTGCTTTGCAATTTTCTTTGTTCACGTAGTAATTTCATTTTATCTCTTTTAATTGTCAAATCTCTCTCCCTATCTGCATTTGTTTGAATCTTTGGTTTCTTCCTTGGCATGATGATGATTTCTACATGTCAAATTATTCAAACATCCGAATTACTTAAAATGTGTAAATTAAAAATTATTCAATTACATATAAAAATTATAATTATTTTAATGAATACACAATATATATCAAATGACTTGTCAAATTTCTAACCATTTCGAAATAACATTTCATTCAAACATACAATTTTCAATGAATTCACTATATATTACATAACATATCAAATTATAATCAAATTTGTATCTATATATAGACAAAAAATCTTTAAAATGGATTGCACTAACCTTTTCTATTAAAGAAATATTCAAAAATTCTTCAAATCACGTATCCAATGATTGAATTTGGTGTTTGCTTGCTTCCAAAAGTATTGAAATAGTGTTTGCTATGTTGAAACCTGTGTTTTCTGTTGGAATAACAAAGAGCATAACAAACCAAAAGTTAAAAATGGATGAAATGGGCCCCAAGGTTGGGTTTTGACCATTTTTTGGTGATTTGAGATAGTGTGTACGCACTATAGCGCGTATGCATTATAAAGCACGTACACACTATAGTGCGTACGCACTATCTCAAAACACATCATGCCCCATCCTCCCTACTCTCTATCCTCCCTTCTCTCTCCCATCCCCTCCCGCTCTCTCTTCCTACTCTTTCCCATCGTTTACTCTCTCTCACTCTCCCTCTCCCACCACCTACTCTCTCTACCCCTCTCACCCCCTCTCCTCTCCCATCCTCGGCTCTTTAGATCTCTCACACACACTCTTATCCCCCCTATCTCTCTCCCTCTCCCTCTCCTACCACCTAATTTCTCTCCCCCATCCCCTACTCTCTCTCTTCTCTCCCATCCCCTACTTTATCTCTCTTACACACATTCCCATTCCCCCTCTCTCTCTCCCTCTCCCACCGCCTACTTTCTCTCCCCCATTGTCGTACTCTCTCTACCATCCCCTACTCTCTCTCACACTCACACTACTACTACCTACTATCTCTCTCTCTCAAGTTCTCTCTCTCCCTCTCTACTCTCTCTCTCTCTCCCATCTTGTACAAGCTCTCTCTGCCTCTCCCACTCTCTCTCCCCCATCCCCTGCTCTCTCTCTCATCTACCATCCCCTACTCTCTGACACTCTCACACTCTCCCCCATCCCCTACTCTCTCTCTCCTCTCCCATCCCCTACTCTCTCACACTCTCACTCTCTCCCATCCCCTACTCTATATCTCTTACACATACACCTCCATCCCCCCTCTCTCTTTCCCTCTCCCACCACCTACTTTCTCTCCCCCATCATCGTACTCTCTCTCTTTTCCACCCCCTACTCTCACACTCTCTCCCATCCCCTGCTTTGTCTCTCTTACACACACACTCCCATCCCCCCTCTCTCTTTTCCTCTCCCACTACCTACTTTCTCTCCCCCATCATCATACTCTCTCTCTCTCTCTGCCACCCCCTACTCTCACACTCTCACACTCTCTCCCATACCCTACTATGTCTCTCTTACACACACACACACTCCCATCCCCCCTCTCTCTTTTCCTCTCCCACTGCCTACTTTCTCTCCCCCATCATTGTACTCTCTCTCTGCCACCCCCTACTTTCACACTTTCACACTCTCTCCCATCCCCTACTTTCTCACTTTCATAGATACACACATTCTTATCCCCCCACTCTTCTTCTTCTCTCCCATTCCCTAGTCTCTACATCTGTCACACACACTCCCATCCCCACTATTTCTCTCCCTCTCCCTCTCCCTCTCCCACTCCCTCTCCTACCACCTACTATCTATCTCTGTCAAGTTCTCTTTCTTCCTCTCTACTCTCTCTCTCTCTCTCTCTCTCTCTCTCTCTCTCTCTCTCTCTCTCCCCCATCCCTTACTCTCACTCTCTCTCCCATCCCCTACTACTTTCTCTCAAACTCTCACACTCTCTCCCATCCTTTACTCTATCTCTATTATAAATAAATACACATTCCCATTCCCCCCCCCCTCTCTCTCTCTTGCAATCCTTGTCCCACTACCTACTCTCTCCCATCCCCTACTCTATATCTCTTAAATGCTTCCATTCCACCTCTCTCTCCCTCCCACTCCCTCTCCCACCACCTACTATCTCTCTCTCTCTCTCTCTCTCTCTCTCTCTCTCTCTCTCTCTCTCTCTCTCTCCCTCCCTCTCCCTCTCTCTCCCATCCCTCTACCATTGCCTACTCTCTCTATCTCTCTCTCCCCTCTCTCATTCTTGACTCTCTCTTTCACACACACACCCATACCCCCTCTCTCCTCGTCCATCCCCTACTTTTTCTCTAACTTGCTCTCCCTCTCCCACTGCCTACTCTCTCTCTCACTCTCACTCTCTCCCTCTCCAATCTCTCTCTCTCTCTGCTACCCTCTAGTCTCTCTTAAATTTTCACACTCTCTCATATGCCCTACTCTCTCTTGAGCTACTTTGTCTTCCCCCTCTCCCATTCCATACTCTCTCTCTTTCACACACATGCACTCCCATCCTCCTCTCTCTCAAGTTCTTCCTCTCCCACTCCATCTCCCATCGCCTACTCTCTCTCTCCCCCATCCCCTACTCTTAATCTCTCTCTCCCAACCTGTACTCTATCTCACACTTCCTTTCAAAACACATCACTCCCCATCCTCCCTACTCTCTATCCCCCCTACTCTCTCTCCCATCCCATCCCTCTCTCTCTTCCTACTCTCTCCCATCCTTTACTCTCTCTCACTCTCCCTCTCCCACCACCTACTCTCTCTACCTCTCTCACCCCCTGTCCTCTCCCATCCCCAGCTCTTTAGATCTCTCACACACACTCTTATCCCCCACACACACTCTTATCCCCCCTATCTCTCTCCCTCTTCCTCTCCTACCACCTAATTTCTCTCCCCCATCCCCTACTCTCTCTCTTCTCTCCCATCCCCTACTTTGTCTCTCTTAGACACATTCCCATTCTCCCTCTCTCTCCCTCTCCCACTGCCTACTTTCTCTCCCCCATTGTCGTACTCTCTCTACCACCCCCTACTCTCTCTCACACTCACACTACTACTACCTACTACCTCTCTCTCTCTCTCAAGTTCTCTCTCTCCCTCTCTAATCTCTCTCTCCCATCTTGTACAAGCTCTCTCTACCTCTCCCACTCTCTCTCCCACCGCCTACTTTCTCTCCCCCATCCCCTACTCTCTCTCTCATCTCCCATCCCCTACTCTCTCTCACTCTCACACTCTCCCCCATCCCCTACTCTCTCTCTCCTCCCCCATCCCCTACTCTCTCACACTCTCACTCTCTCCCATCCCCTACTCTATCTCTCTTACACATACACCCCCATCCCCCCTCTCTCTTTCCCTCTCCCATCACCTACTTTCTCTCCCCCACCGTCATACTCTCTCTCTCTATAACCCCCTACTCTCACACTCTCACACTCTCTCCCATCCCCTGCTCTGTCTCTCTTACACACACACTCCCATCCCCCTCTCTCTTTTCCTCTCCCACTACCTACTTTCTCTCCCCCATCGTTGTACTCTCTCTCTCTCTGCCACCCCCTACTTTCACACTTTCACACTCTCTCCCATCCCCTACTCTCTCACTTTCATAGATACACACACTCTTATCCCCCCACTCTTCTTCTTCTCTCCCATCCCCTACTCTCTACATTTGTCACACACACTCCCATCCCCCCTATTTCTCTCCCTCTCCCTCTCCCTCTCCCACTCCCTCTCCTATCGCCTACTATCTATCTCTCTCAAGTTCTCTTTCTTCCTCTCTACTCTCTCTCTCTCTCTCCCATCCCTTACTCTCACTCTCTCTCCCATCCCCTACTACTTTCTCTCAAACTCTCACACTCTCTCCCATCCTTTACTCTATCTCTCTTATAAATAAATACACATTCCCATTCCTCCCCTCTCTCTCTCTCTCGTAGTCCTTGTCCCACTGCCTACTCTCTCCCATCCCCTACTCTATCTCTCTTAAATGCTTCCATTCCACCTCTCTCTCCCTCCCACTCCCTCTCCCACCACCTACTATCTCTCTCTCTCTCTCACTCTCTCCCTCTCTCTCCCATCCCTCTACCATTGCTTACTCTCTCTATCTCTCTCTCCCCTCTCTCATTCTTGACTCTCTCTCTTTCACACACACACCCATACCCCCTCTCTCCTCTTCCATCCCCTACTTTTTCTCTCACTTTCTCTCCCTCTCCCACTACCTACTCTCTCTCTCTCTCTCACTCTCACTCTCTCCCTCTCCACTCTCTCTCTCTCTCTGCTACCCTCTAGTCCCTCTTAAATTTTCACACTCTCTCCTATCCCCTACTCTCTCTCTCTCTCTCTCTCTCTCTCTCTCTCTCTCTCTCTCTCTCTCTCTCTCTCTTTTACACACATTTCTATTCCCCCCTCTCTCCCCCTCTCCCACTCCCTCTCCCATCACCTACTCTCTCTTCCATCCCCTACTCTCTCTTGAGCTACTTTGTCTTCCCCCTCTCCCATTCCATACTCTCTCTCTTTCACACACATGCACTCCCATCCTCCTCTCTCTCAAGTTCTTCCTCTCCCATTGCCTAATCTCTCTCTCCCCCATCCCCTACTCTTAATCTCTCTCTCCCAACTTTTACTCTCTCTCTCACTTCCTCTCTCTCTCCCATCCCCTACTTTAAATATCTTTCCCCCATCCCGTACTCTCTCTTTTCCACCAGTACTCTCTCTCACACTTCCTCTCTTTGCCACCCCTACTCTCTCTCTCTCTCTCATCCTATACTCTCTTTGCCACCCCTATTCTTTCTCACTTTCTCTCTCCCATCCTGTACTCTCTCTCCTCTCCTATCCCCTACTTTCTCTCTATCTCTTTCATGTACACACATAGCCATTCCCCTATCCCCCCCCCCCCCACGTAGTTCTCTTTTGTAACTTAGATCTTAATAGTGCATGTGCACTATAGTGCATGCACACTATAGCACACACGAGCTATTTAGAACTGAGGTTTAAATAGTGTGTGTGTGCTATAGGGTGTATGCACTATAGGGCGCACGCGCTATTTAAACCTTAATTAAATCCAAGCCTAAGGCTTGGTTTCGCCTTGGAGATCTAACCCAAAGGTTTGGATTTGATGAACAGGCCTGAGACATGTTTTCTAGCAAACATACAAAAAATAATTGTTTTTTCTTTTGTGCTCCCCTTCAAGATTTCTCATGGTTGGGTATTGATAAGATCAGGTTACATAGCATTATAGATCTCTGTGTTAGCTATCTAACCATATAATTTATTTTTAATTTGAACTATTTCAAGCCTTTCATCTATAATTTCTTTTGAATGTATGTTCATTTTTTTTCAAAAACCACCACATACTAATTGGGCTATAGATTTTAGCTCATTCATCAAATTTTGTAATAACTTAATTTTTTAGAAACTAGAGTCCATTCTACACACTTTGAAAAAAAATTTTGATTTTAGATTAGTTTTCAATTATTTCTAGGAGGAGCACACAGATATTTCACATTTTTGGGATGTGTCTAGTTAAAAAATTCATTTAAAAAAAATACAAATTATAAAATTACCCAAAAAATTTGGGATAAACTACATAGTGTTAAGTAACTTTTGACTAGAGTGATTAAAGAATTTCAAAAAAAAAGTTTAAATTTTAGGGGGGCCACACTTTGTACTGTGTTATGTTTTTTTGGAATAAACAGTACCACTTTTTGTGGCCCCCTTTTTTGAGGACCTAAAACTAAACCATTTTGAAAAAAAATTAGTAGTTTAGAAACTAGATTCAAAGGACTAAGACTTTTGTTTTTGTCATATCTAAAAATTTTGAGCATAACTATCTTCAAATTCTTGTTGAAGTTTAAAATTTGCAGATTTCAAGAAAAAGGTGTCCACTTATACCCCCCTTTTGGCACCACAAATTTGTGCACTTACCCCTAAGAAGTCTTGCATTATCAAAGACAAAAATGGTAAGTTGATTGGAATAGGCACAAGATCAAGAGGTAATGTATTTTAGTTGAATCTTACTGAAACGCCATTTTTGGTAGCTAAAGTGGAAAATAGTTGGTTGTGGTATAGAAGATTCTATCACATAAAATTTGATAATATTGTGAAGGTTAGTAGCACATTTGCAGTCAAAGACTTGCCTAAGATTACAAAGCCTACCAATGTTCTATGTAAAGAATATATTTTTCCTAAAAAGAAGAAAGTATAATTTCCTAGCAAGAAGTTCACTACAACATAGAAGTTGGAGATCATTCACATAGATTTGAGTGGTCCCTCTAGAACAAGAGGATTCTATGGTGAAAGGTACTTTATAATTTTTGTTGATGATTTCACTAGAATGATGTGGCTAGCATTTCTTAAAGAAAAATCTGAAGCTTTTGAGAAGTCTAAGATATTTAAGAATAGAGTTGAGAATGAATCTAGTGTTAAGATAAAGTGTTTGAAATTAGATAGAGGAGGAGAATTCATCTATAGAGATTTTAACATATTTTGTGAAGAGAATGGAATTAAAAGGCAACTATCTTCACCAAGAACACTTGAGCAAAATGAGATTACTAAAAGAAGGATTAAGTCAGTAGCAGAAGCAACAAGAGAGATGTTTTTGAGAATGATGTTTCTAAGACATTTGTGAGTGAAGTAGTAAATATATCAGTATACACTCTGAATAGAGTATAGATCATAAAAAGGTACGAGTAATACATCTTATGAACTATAGTTTAGTCATTCACCATTAGTTAAGTATTTCAAAATATCTAGGAGCAAATGTTACATTAAGAGAGATGATAACATTGGTAAGTTTGATCCAAGAAGTGATGAAGGTATGTTTCGAAGTTATTCATTGAAAAGAAAGGCATACAAATGTTTTAACTATAGAACTAAAATAATAATTAAATGTGTAAATGTAAGGATTGATGAAAAGTTTGGAACTGAGGAAAATATGTAGATTATAATTTAGATGAAGGAGAAGAAATTTCAGGAATTATTAGATAGAATGTTGAAGTTTTCTTTAAACTAACAATGATTTGTAGAATGATGTGCTAATTGTTGAGCAAAGAGGAGAGAAGAGATCTAAATCTAGAGAAGGAATACAATTTGAGATGTCAACTCCTACCCCTAGTAGGAATCTAACAAAGAATCACCCTCTTGAGAGGATAATTGGAAGCAAAGACAAAGGTGTGATAACAAGAAATAGAATAAATTAGGAGATATGTTTGATATCTCAAGTTGAACCTAAGAGCATAGATGAAGCATGTAAAGATGATTATTAGATTCAAGTAATGGAGGAAGAATTAGATCAGATTGTGAAGAATGATACATGTGATTTAGTTTCTAGACCTAAAGACTAGAATGTGATAGGAACCAAATGGTTATTTATAAATAAGATGAATGAGCAAAGTGAAATTGTGAGCAACAAGGCTAGACTTGTATGCAAGGGATATTCAAAACAAGAAGGCATCGACTATGAGGAGACATATGCACCTATAGCCAAAATGGAAGTAGTAAGGATATTCTTGGATTATGCAACAAATAAGAAGTTCAAGGTTTATTAGATGGGTGTTAAATCAACCTTTTTGAATCAAGAACTTGAAGAACAGGTATATATTGAGAAGCTCGAAAGTTTTCCTTTATCTAAAAATAAAGACATGGTATGTAGACTAAAGAAAGCTCTATATGGTCTAAAGTAAGCACCTAGAACTTGGTATGCAAGGTTGGATAGTTATTTGCCAAAGGTTTGATTTGTTAAAGGTATGGAAGATAGTAGCTTGTATTTGAAAGAAGTTGAGAATGGTTTGCTAATAAAAATAATATTTGTTGATGACATCACTTTTGGAGGTAATGATGAAGCAAGTGACAAGTTTTTGAAAAGATGAAGAATGAGTTTGAAATGAGCATGATAGGAAAAATGAAGCTTTTCATAGGATTGTAAATTGTATAAAACAATGATGGTATTTTTATTTCACAAGCTAAGTACCTAAATGACTTGTTGAAAAGGTTTGGTTTAAAAATTTGTAAAATTTTTGGTATAGCTATGATAACTGGTCATTAGTCACCCAAAAAAATGAGACACCTGCAATAGAGCAAAAGAAGTATAGATCCATGATTGAAGGTTTGCAATATTTGACTCATATCAAACTAGATATAGCAAATGTAGTTGGAATTGTAGCTATATTTAAAGATTATGCTAAGGAGTATCATTTTGTAGTATTAAAGAGATTATTCATATACTTGAAAGGAAAATCTGACTATGGAATTTGGTATGATAGATCAAGTGATTTCATTCTATGTGCATATACTGATGTGGATTGGGTAGGCACTATGGATGATAGAAAGACCACTGGTGGTGGAGTGTTATTTCTTAGAGGAATATTTGTTTCTTGGCTAAGCAAGAAGCAAGATTGCATTTCTCAAAGTATAGATGAGGTAGAATATGTTGGAACAACAAATAACTATAATCAAGTTATGTGGATGAAGAAGATGATGAAGGATATCAAAATTGAGTTTGAAGAACATGTTATCATTTACTATGATAACACAAGTATAGTAAGTATGTCTAAGAATCTTGTATTGCATTCTAAGAGTAATCATGTGTCAATTAAGTATCATATGTTGAGAGAGAAAGCAACAGAAAGAGAGTTTAGATTGGCGTATATGAGTACTAAAGATCATATTGTAGATATCTTTATGAAGCCTTTTCCTAAAGATACATTTGAGTACATAAGAGGTATGCTTGGGGTTATGACACTGCCTACTTTTGAGTAGCTGATGCAAATAGTGCATCAATCTAATGGTATAGAGCACTATTGTTAGCCTAGACTAAATGTTGATGCTTCCCATATGTAGGAGTATCTATGATGAGTAGAGTTATTGAGGACACTTGGTAGTTGATTTTGAATAGTTGAAGACTTGAAGCAGCATATTAGGAATTGGTATTTAATAATCGATATCACTGAGATTGAGGTCTTTTACACTGATGTCAATGGGGGAGAGTATGCATGAAAAATATCTCCTAAGGTATGGGGGAGAGAACATATCCTAATTATAGGGGAGAGAATATGCATGAAGGAGAGATATCTCTTCAGAGAGATTTAGAAAGATTCATGAAAATAAGCAAGAATATGCATCTAATGTATTGTGAATTATTTAGTGTGAAGTAAACAATTGATGTCTAAGAAGCAAGAGCATGCACTTATTATGCACCTATTTTATTGAGAATTTTTAATGTGTGGACAACTCATGCTAGTCAACAACAACTACAAAACATTGTTTGGTATTTTTTGAGCTATCATTTTGCACAATGCTTAATAGTAGGAATTCTTCCAAACTCCTCTCTTAAAAAGCTAATCTAAGACCAACTCCAAGGTTTTGGGTGATCTTGTGACCTACCAAAATCTACTCAATTAAAGATAAATGTGTATGTTCACAAGGAGGCCTTTGCTACTTCCAACCAATTTTGGATAAGATGTTTGATCTACTTACTATTTTGAAAATTAACCACAAAAGAGATATATTTTTGGTATTTTCTATTTTATGATGAATACAATTTATCAATGCAACTATATGAATACCTAATTTAACCAAGTGTTAGCAAGGAAAATAAAAAAGATAAGGTAATGAGAAATGAAAGAAAATAACTTGAAAGAGAAATTCCTAATAGACATAAACCACAGTAACAATACATCTACAAGTTAAATAATCAAAAAGATCAGGTAGGAAACCAAAAAAAATAGGAGTAGCACTTCCTGAAATCCACTGATGCAATTGTCGATGTGAACTTAGTAATAATTGAAAGATGTTTCAGATCTCATTGAATTACAAGGCCATGAAAAGTGTGCTCATGTGAGACAAGAAGCTATGCAAGGACAATAAGCTGATCTCTTCTCCAACTCAGTACATCAGAAAAATTTGTTAACACAAGGATAACACAAGAAATAAAAAATTGCACAATCAAATCAACACAACAAAACCATTGGCTCCATTATTATTCATAAACATGTAGTCCCAAAAATAACACACTTTGGAAAGAATAACTACACTCATAATGACAGAATCAATAGCATATATTATTGCTTAAAAATAATGGTTTGGAGTACATATTATATCCATGTATTTATAAAAAGTCATCTCCTCTTTTTGTGTTAAGAGTGAGAGCTCTTAGAATGCAAACATATGCTTAAAACTAATAAAACAAATCTAGTTATATACAAACTGACTCTCTAAAAGGTTCTAGGTAGGTCTCCACCCTTGTTTATATCAATTAATAGGTTCATGAGCCTTTTCATGACTTAAAAAAAGAAGAAAGAAGCAATAGATAAGAAGAAGGAAGTTGCAACATGATTTGAGAGTCACTGGAAGCTTGACATTCTCTAGGCATTTCTAGAAGTTGAATTATTGTCAAACTGCATTTTTGGAACATGGAAAATTCTAAATTAGAAATTGACAGTTAACTAGTAGTACACTATTACTTCTTCAAACTTGTCAGCACACCTCTATGAATTGTGCACCTACACACCTTTCGCACCTTGATGACAGGTTCCAAAAATCCAAAATTTTCTCCAAGTGTCATAAATGAATTTCTAGCTTTTGGGTTTTGTACCCCTTTATACTAGAGTGATGTCTAGATGTTTTCTCTTGAATTTCTCTATAATCTCCACTATTTGAGAAGATTCTATCTAATCCAATGTTTTATACTTAACTGTTTATCGATAGTTACTAACCTCCATATGAGTCTTGACAAAATCCTCCAGTTTGGTGTCCAGTTCCAAAAATACCTCTTCATTCTTAAATGTTTGTTTGATATCTTCATCAGATGAAGCATCCTCGAAAGTTCTTAAGAATTACTAGACAACTAATTGCACTGACTTGAGCTTTATTGTTTACTCATCCTCAAAAATCTCAAGGGTGGCAACATCATAGTACTTTTTTGCTTCCAAAATCTTCTCTTGAGTTTGGTCCCTTAACCTCTAAATATCTTCATGAAGTCCTTTGATGACCTTATTTCTAGTAGCTATCTTCTTGATCCAATCTTCAAGCTTATCAAGCTCTTATGTTGTATACACTTCCATGAGTGTACAATTCCCTTTAACTTTTATTGCTATTAAAATTTGCAGGTCTTTTGCCCAGGTATGTACCTCATCCATTAACCCAAAACCTTGGTTCACTATGGATACCAGTTTATCTGTACTTGACTAAATATAATGCAATGGGCTTAAATTACCTTGTATTATCTATATACCCTTCTATTCAAAATTGTCACGCCATTACTGATATGCTCCCAAAAATGGATCCATCTGAATCTTCCCCTTTTTCCTTCTTCTCTAATGTCACAACAAGAGTGATCTCTAGATGAATTGGGTCTATTGGGCCCACTATTTCATGTAGATGGCTTCTCATAATCTCATGTTGTTTCCTCAACATTAGCAGCTCTAACTCATTTCTATATATCTTCTTAAACACTTATTTTACCCTCGTAGTGATAAAAATTTTTGCAGTATCTATTGTGGGCTTCCCTAACAAGACCTCCTTGATTTGGTAATCACTATGAGTCAAATCTTCTATATCACTATGTGGAGGAGGGATGGCTATGTGTGTAAGAAAGTCTTGATCTTCACTCTTCATGATGAAGGCCAATGGTCATGGATCACCCATAGGTGGCTTGGGCTTCTTGATGGCTCTTACTAGCTCATACATTCCCTCCTTAGTAATTACATTCAGTTGCCTCTTGTATCAAATAATTACCTCCCTCTTTAACCAAGTGGGTGTAGTTCCCATTAGATACATTTATTTGACTAGAGAGGTGGTTTGTACTATAGGTCCTTTTCCCTTATTAATCCTCTTTGGAGTCCTTTCTTGTTGGGCAAGATTACCATTTTAAGTCTTTATTTCTGCTTAGGCTAAGGTCCTAACCTCTATATTGTAAGGATTTTGTTGAGGTTCCTCATGTATTTTCCCTCCTCTAATACTTCATTAGCTTGTACTTGTTAGGGCTCTTCATCCTCCTCTAGTTCTTGTTCTTATGCTTCAGTAGATAGAGGATGTGGTGTCAATGATCCTTTGTCCATAAATGATAGATCTTGAGATGGTAGTGGGGGTAGGCCTAGAGTTCCTTGAGGTAGAAGTGGTAATTGGTTCCATTCCTCTCCTATGAATGGACTCATTGGAGTATCTCATATCTTCTCCCCTAGCATCTCGATGCCTAGTGGAATAAAATCAAAATCTGATAGATCAAAGACATTAGTCTGATGACCTTCCATGTCTATGATCCACTCTTGTTGCTCATCCTCAAAAGTTGTAACCTAATAAGTTATTTTGGATTGGATGGTGGTGTTAAAGTGGAAGTCCTTCTTCTTTCCTCTTCTAAGGCCTTGGCTAATCGAGTCCTATGACTCAAGGGAACATTATCAAGTTGCTCCTCTTCTTCTTTAGCTTCAAGAATCATTTCAAGCACCTATAGGGAGGAGTATCCCTTTTCTTCAATTTTCTCCCACATGACCCCACCATAGTAGACTCAATCCTAGCCTTCTTAGATGAAAAGGGGAGGCTTCTTGATGGCTCTTACTAGCTCATCCATTCCCTCCTCATTGGTTACATTCAACTACTTCTTTTTTCGAACCATGACCTCCCTCTTTAGCCAAGCGGGTGTAGTAGATATTGGAGACATGTATTTGAATGAAGAGGGGGTTTGCACTATAGGCCCCTTTCCCTTATCAATACTCTTTGGATTCCTTTCTCATTGATTGAGATTAACAATTTGAGTTTCTATTTCTGCTTGGGTTAAGGTCCTAGCCTTGGTATCATGAGGAATTCATTGAGGTTCCTTATGTATTTTCCCCTTCTCTAATACTTCATCAGCTTGCATTTTTGGGGCTCTTCATCTTCCTTTGGTGTTTTTTCTTCTACTTTAGTAGATGGAGGAAGTGGTGTCATAAATACTTTATCCATAAATGATAGATCTTGAGATGGTAGTGGGTGTAGACCCAGAGGTCCTTGAAGTAGAGGTGATAATTGGTTCTAGTCCTCTCTTAGGGATTGACTCATTGGAATATCCTGTATCTTATCCCCTATTGTCTTGATGCCTACTAGCATAAAATCAAAATATAATAGATCAAAGACATCAGACTAATGACCCTCCATATCTATGATCCATTTTTTCTTCTCAACATTGGAAGTTGTAACCTAAATAAGTTCTTTTGGATCAAATGATGTCATTAAAGTGGAACTCCTTCTTCTTTCCTCTTCCAAGGCCTTGACTGATCAAGTCCTATAACTCAAGGGAACATTATGAAGTTTCTCCTCCTCTTCTTCTTTAGTTTCAAGAATGGCTTCAGGCACCTTTGGAGGAGGAGAATCCTTTTAATTTAGTTTTCTCCTTTATGACCCTGTCATGGTAGACTTATTCTTGGCCTTCTCAGATGTTGAGGGAGAGACTTCTTCCTTTTGACCTTCTGGTGGCACCCTCTATTCTTCCTCTTTCTTTAGCCCTTTCTCTTGTCTAGATCAAGGCACTTGCTTAATCTCTTGGACTTAGAATTCCTACTCATCTTGAGGCTTTTCTTGTTTAGGACCTTGTTTTGGTTGTTGAGGTGGTTGGGCCTAATCTATTTGTTCACTACCCTTTATCACTCTCTTCCATTTTTTCTTTCCCTTATCTACCCTAAAGTACTTAACCTACCTCTCATGTTGATATATTGTCTCTGGCTTCACTGGGGATTAGCGGGAAGGTTGGTACTGTGACTTTTGTAACTTTACCCCTAGCTGTGCATGTTGTGGCTTGAAGAGGAATAGCCTAGGGAACTGGATCAAGTTCAAATGGTTTCTTGATTCATTCTCTTGTCAACTAGATAATATGTTGAGCTCTATTTTTGATGTCCATATTCTCATCCCTACCAATCTTGACATTCATTATGGGTCTATCATATATCTTATCCCTATTGTACAGTGGGTTTAGGGCATCTTTTATGTCTTTGTCACCAACCTTCAATGGGATATTCATCTTGTGTGCCTTTGCTACTAAATATAGAGTTATCCTACTATAGTCTCTAACTTCGACATAAGAGCCATCTATAGCATTCATTTGATGATCCTCTAGTGCATCTTCATGCATGAACTTCTTTCCTGCCAGATGTTGCACCCTTCCAATATTATCAAAGTATGGGTGAGGGGAATTATCCTCTTCCAAGGGATACTGATCCCATTCTTAATCAAAGGTCATTATATCCTAATTTTGTTTGACCTTGAAGGAACCTATGGTGATTGGCTACACCCATTTCTTCTTGTGTTTTTTACTCACTTTTTCATATGTAGATGTGAGTTGCCTAGTGATCTCAAACAAAATGAGCCTATCAGAAGGATATGTCAGGAGATTCATTGTGTTCACTTGTGTGCCTACTACCTTTAAGTATGTGAATGTTTTGAACTAGATGTAGTAGGCACTAATCTCTATGACTCTAGCTACTACCTCTACTAACATCCATTTAGAATAATCACCCTCTATGAATTAGATGATTGTAAATATAAAACTATCATTCACTATCATGTACTATTTTCTCTAATATGAGAGATTCTTCTTTACTAGCTGACGGTATACCACATAGGATCATGCATTTGCATCTTGCATGCTACCTCTTTTGTAAAGTCATGGGTAGTCTATTCTCCTAGCTACTAGTAATTACACCATGTACAATTTTATATAAAATCTTGGATCAACATTTATGTCTACTTGTTGCTCATGTATATTATCACCAAGGATAGTAGCCCAATCCATTGACATCTTGGTTGTCCTAATGGTCTCTATGAAGTGCACCATCCAGACATTAAGATTCCCAACTATAGTCTCTAACTTCAGCATAATAGCCATCTATGGCATTCATCTGATGATCCTCTAGTGCACCTTCATGCATGAACTTCTTTCCTGCCAGATGTTGCACCCTTCCAATATTATCAAAGTATGGGTGAGGGGAATTATACTCTTCCAAGGGATACTGATCCCATTCTTAATCAAAGGTCATTATATCCTAATTTTGTTTGACCTTGAAGGAACCTATGGTGATTGGCCACACCCATGTCTTCTTGTTTTTTTTACTCACTTTGTCATATGTAGATGTGAGTTGCCTAGTGATCTCCAACAAAATGAGCCTATCAGAAGGATATCTTAGGAGATTCATTGTGTCCCACTTGTGTGCCTACTATCTTTAAGTATGTGAATATTTTGAACTACATGTAGTAGGCACTAATCTCTATGACTCTAGCTACTACCTCTACTAACATCCATTTAGAATAATCACCCTCTATGAATTAGATGATTGCAAATATAAAACTATCATTCACTATCATGTACTATTTTCTCTAATTTGAGGGATTCTTCTTTACTAGCTGATGGTATACCACATAGGACCATGCATTTACATCTTGCATGCTACCTCTTTTGTAAAGTTCGGGGTAGTCTATTGTCCTAGCTACCAGTAATTACACCATGTACAATTTTATATAAAATCTTGGATCAACATTTATGTCTACTCGTTGCTCATGTAGATTATCACTAAGGATAGTAGCCCAATCCATTGACATCTTGGTTGTCCTAATGATCTCTATGAAGTGCACCATCCAGACATTAAGATGCCCAACTATAGTCTCTAACTTTGACATAATAGCCATCTATGGCATTCATCTGATGATCCTCTAGTGCATCTTCATGCATGAACTTCTTTCCTGCCAGATGTTGCACCCTTCCAGTATTATCAAAGTATGGGTGAGGGGAATTATACTCTTCCAAGGGACACTGATACCATTCTTAATCAAAGTTCATTATATCCTACTTTTTTTTGACCTTGAAGGAACCTATGGTGATTGGCCACACCCATGTCTTCTTGTGTTTTTTACTCACTTTGTCATATGTAGATGTGAGTTGCCTAGTGATCTCCAACAAAATGAGCCTATCAAAAGGATATCTCAAGAGATTAATTATGTTCACTTGTGTTCCTACTACCTTTAAGTATGTGAATGTTTTAAAATAGATGTAGTAGGTACTAATATCTATGACTCTAGCTACTACCTCTACTAACATCCATTTAGAATAATCACCCTCTATGAATTAGATGATTGCAAATATAAAACTATCATTCACTATCATGTACTATTTTCTCTAATTTGAGAGATTCTTCTTTACCAGCTGACAGTATACCACATAGGACCATGCATTTGCATCTTGCATGCTACCTCTTTTGTAAATTCTTGGGTAGTCTATTGTCCTAGCTACCAGTAATTACACCATGTACAATTTTATATAAAGTCTTGGATTGACATTTATTTCTACTCCTTGCTCATGTAGATTATCACCGAGGATAGTAGCCCAATCCATTAACATCTTGGTTGTCCTAATGGTCTCTATGAAGTGTACCATCTAGACATTAAGATGCCCAACCACTAGTAATCCCATGACTCTACTCAAGAGCACTATGGAATATCCAATATCATCCTTCATATAACCTAGAGTCATGTCTACCTTTCCAACTCTGCAACCCATTGATGTTTTATCTATTAGAAGGTTGAATTATTTCTTTGGCTTCCTTTTCAATATCCCTATGCAATTTTTCTACTTGATCATAGTTCATCTTTACATATTGATCAACCCTTGGGACTTGAAGCACCTTCTCAATATTCCTTGGTCTAAGGTCTAGAACTATCTTGCCTATGACAGATTTGACAACTTTTTCTTTAGGCACATAATGTTCTACCAATGACATAATTAACTCAAAATATTGTATAGAAGTTGGATGTGATGCTACATTTACCAATCCCAACCTAATCATAGTTGATACCATTGTGGATCTTTCTTTAGGCTTGTTGCATATGGTGAGGAATGCATTCTAGTCAATATTTCTAAGCTTAGTGTCTCTAATTTATGCATTGAAGACAATAGGCTTGAGAGAAATATTTTCTCACATTGAGGATGATGATGATGACATTATATCTATACACAAGAAAGACATTAGTCCAGAGCGCTAAAAGTATCACCCAAAATAAACTCTAATTATCAAAAACCTTAGCCCAAATCACCAAGATAGATGAAAACTAGTTCAATCCCCCCAATATCCCTAGAATTAAAATAATACACCTTGCACACCTTCACAAGTGCACTAGGTGTGCTTAATAATCCCTATTTGGTCAATTTATCTATAGTTGCACACCTACGTGTGTGTGTGCACCTTGATGGGGTGTGCACATGTGCATGTGCATTACTGTGCATCTACATGTAGCAATGCAAAGGGGGGTACTTAGAGTTCTTTAGAATTTTTTGAAAGGGTGTGCACATGTGCACCTTAGTGGGGTGTGCATGTGCACACCCTTATGCCCTTAGTGGGTTTGAAGAAAGGCACACATGTGTACACCTTGTGGAGGTGACCACATGCACACCTTTCCTTAGATGTTTTGTTTAGTTATCTTAGGTTGCAAAGAGAAAAGGTGTCCAATGCACCTTTTCTAGACTTGATGCCTTAGTTTTAGGTTTCTCTTAGATTTTTAATGTTTTTGGGTTTTTGTGAACAAAGGTGCACACATGTGCAACTTGAACAGGTGCTCTTGTATGCACTTTTTTTTTCTAACACAATTTTTTTTGTGTAGGTAGGGTTGAGTGCTCCTTTTTAGGTGTGGAGTTGTGATTATTAAAGATGCATAGAGAACAATGAGGAGAGAGGAGGGGGTCCCAGGCTTACATAGGCTCGGGACTACTTTGTGCACCCTTTGGAGGTGCATATATGCACATCTCCAAAGGATGAAGAGTGTTCACTTGCACATTTAGCACACTTGTGCACCTTGAATAGGTGTGCTAAGTGCACTAGCACACTCCTTACACAAAAATACTCTTTTTTCCCAAATTTTCCTAGTTTTGACACCAAGGGGATTCTTAATTAGAGACAAAGGTTAGACCTAGACTCTAGAAGGAGTTCCAAAATGACCTAGGCCCTAGACTAGGGGTCTAGGAGACAAAAATTTACTAGGGGTCCCCATTTCTAGGAGAAATGGGGTGTGTGTTATGAAACCACAACAATATTCTTGGAACTTAGATGGTTTTTCATTTATATTGCCATCAATGTGAAAGGAGTAGATTGTTAGCATAAATACTAATGCTACTACTTTGGGGGAGTATTCTAAGCATTGGAGATTATTGACATGTTGCATTCATGATTGTGTTTGACATTGATGTCAACATAGCATAGTTTTTGTAAAGATGGGCTGAGTAGTAGACAAAGATCTTAATGGTATAGACAATGGTTTGATTGTCTAGTGATGCACAACTATGGACATGTTCAACATAGTATCCTAATTATGTGGTCAATTTCACAGAGACTAAGTTGAAGATGTACAAAAGTTGTACTTGATTTATACATAGTAGTTTAGAGATAGAGTATTGGGAAAGAAGTTCTTGATGTTTGTTTGTTATTTTACATTTGTGATGTAATGAGAAGATGTATAGTTAGACAGTGATAGAGGATAGTCTATTGGTGATGTCAATGAGTATGTACGCCCTAGTATCACATGTGTGAAGTTTTGTATAGACTATGATCCGACAGGGATATTGTAATTGTAATTAATTAATTATCTTATTATAATTAATTGGAAAAGCCTCAAGGAAAACTCAAGGAATTAATTTGAAGATATGGTATATAGGAAAAATGTTTTCCTTGTCTATAATATGATATGATCATTTTATGAAGTGTGAAATGCAAAAAGGAGTAGAGTTCTTATTGAATGTGTGTAAGAAATCCAAGGGATTATTGGATATAGTGTTGTGATTTGGTTACAAGATCAGAAGGAGAAGAGCTTTGATTCACATGACAGAAGAAGATGAAGTACAATTCATTTCTATTATTATGCAAGGAATAATATAGAGATCATTTGGATAGTGGATTCAGTAGTCTTACCCTCGAAGCTATTTGGATAGTGGGCCAATTGTCTTCCACAACTCCTAACAGGGTTGGCACAAATCCTAACAGGGTTGAAATCTCCTAAGAGGGATTCAAAGTATCCTAACAAGGACTCATATATACTAAATGTATTCACAGACTCCTAATAGGGTCCATCCTCTAACAAAGAATATTTATATTAGTAAATCATCATGTGGATACCATCCCCACTGGGGTTTTCCCTCTAATCAAGGGTTTCCCTAGTTAACATATTTGGTGTTATTGTGTATGAGTATCTTGTTGTGGTTTCATCTTATATTTCTCATATGGTTAAGTTCATTTAAGGTTGATAATTGTGATAATAGTTGGATAATTGATTCACCCCTCACCCCCAACCTCAACACCCCCACCGCCCCCCCCCCCCCCCCACCTCTTATTTATATCAATGGACTATATATTCTAACAGTTCGGACTAATAGTCAAACAAAAGGTAATCTATTCTATCTAGATCTAACTAAAAGTTTATGTTTCCTAGCTCAAGTAGAGGAAATTTTGTTGTGGCATAAAAATTTGTGTCATGCAAATTTTGATAATTTAGTCAACATCAGCAAAAAAAAAGAGTGAGAGGCATTCCTAGTCTAAAGAAAATTGATATGGGCATGTGCAAAAATTTTCAAATTGGAAGATGGGAAAGACAAGTTTGAAAAGAAAGAATTAAAATTTTGAAGATATTCTAGAGGTGGTTCATACATATCTTTGTGGACCCACTCGCATATAAAGATACTATGGAGATAAGTACTTGAATAATGATAAAAAGGGAAGATGGGGGACTTTAGTTTACGAAAATGAATAGGAAGGAAAGATCTAAATGGATTAATCACAAAGAAGTGATCAATGCATAAATGAATCAAATGATGGAGAATATGAAGAAAGGAGGAAATCCTATAATCTACTATAGAATGTGTGTACTTAAAATATTGAATGAATAGAAGACAAATACTAACCTCAAAGTAGAGAAAATATGGAAAAATATTGATTTATGATTGTATATAGTTCAAGGAAATTTTCCAACCTATTTCAGACTAGAAATGTCGACACAGAGAAAACCCATAAAACTTTTTTCCTTCTAAGGGTAGCTCAACCTTGACCCAAATAGTAGCACATAATCTTACCTCATGCCACAATCTTACCCCAAAAAGACAACCTTGACATGCACTACTCTAGCTAAAATTATGTTTGTAGACCTCAAAAGTTCACCAAAAAGGGTATCAAAATTTGTACTTCAATTCACTATCCTATACCTATACCTGCAAGAATTTTTTTTTTTCTATTTGGATGTGGGATTTTCCTTGGTCAAGCCCTAGTTTGGAATCAACCTTGAAATGTAATTGAAATTGCAATATGTATAAACAAAGTAAATAGAACTATTCACCTTGCTTATGTTGAAATCCTTGTGGAGGATTCAAATCCTTGAATCCACAAGTATGGATGCTCCAAATGAATGTAGAACTATGTAGGATGTCTCAAATCAATGGCATTAGATCTTCAACACCAATCTTGAATGGATCTTAGCATAGGAAAAGGCATGGATGACTGTGAATTGAGAAATATTCAACAAGAGGGCTCCATAGAGATTAAATCCTTCAATGGCTAACAATGGATCTCCTTGATGAATTGGATCTTGAATACTTGAATGCTTGAATGCTTGATAATGGATCATCTAGTATAATGTTTCCTCATGAAAACTAGATGTCAAAACTTCATAGTAAGTGGATGTCAAAATGAGAGAAGAAGGCTTCCTTATATAGTGATCTATGGCACAAACTTCTAGAGAGGTGAACATAGGAGAATTAAATCTCAATTAATCTTAACCCCTAAAAATTGAGCTAGATTAAATGCAATTTAAGAGCTTACCATTCTAAAACTTGAAATAGTCGACCTAAAAGTGGGAAAATGAAACTTTCTAAAGCCTAACATCCTGAAACCTCTAGATCTTAAAATTTGGACTTGGGGTCAAGGTCAAGGTTGAATCTACCCTAGGTCAAGGTTGAGGTCATCCTTGACCCTTTAGTCCATCATTGACCTAGAAATTAAAAATCTTCAGTTTCTCATAAAAAGTTTTTAGAAAGAGGTTAAAAATAGGGAGAGAGAAGCAAAACTGGGGGAAATAGCCAAATCCATGCAAAGACCTATTCAAGGTGTTTGACATGACCTTAAACCACTTACTTAGAGGGCTAAACTCTCTTAACATGGAAGTGCTTACCTTTAAAGACAATAAGTTAAGCACCCACTTTAGTAAGAGTATGAACTTGATTCAAACTCTTGGTAAAGGAGATAATGAAAAGATAATCTTATTGAAATCAAAGGGACAAAGGGTTACTCAAGCCCCCAGAGACCAAATTCTTTGTCAACTCCAAGATCACAATAAGAGAGACATTTCTAAAAAAAGAGAAAGAGAAAAAGAGTGTGATTATCTCACCCAATGAGAACTTATGACCCATTGTGAACCACACAAGGAAACTAGGTAATTAGAAAGATGGAATTGAACCACCTAGTGAATGTGGCTACTTACTAGTCAATCCATCAAGGATTCACCCTCAAGAATATTCTATTCCATAAGAGTAAAACCAAAAAAAGACCCAATCTTAAGGACACCTTCGACCTTAAGGGATCAAAAATATTTGAAATTGGAGAGATAAAGAGATCCTAAAATATAAATCCATGCTTTAAGGATTAGTCACTAATCCAAAAAAGGGAGAAAAGGTATCTTGAAAAATAATATATGTATTTTTGAAAAGTGTGTATGTGCAATAAGTGGGTAGAGTGTACACCCCCACATTAAAGGAAATACTAACACTTAAACAAGATAAATGGTTTTAATGGAAACATAAACAACTCTACCAATTACATTTCCACTACAAAATGCCCCAAAATAAAGACAAATAAATGGAAATACCACATAAAAATACAAAGAATGTAAAAGGGGTCTACATGTTGTGGGGTCAATATGATCATATATATATATATATATATATATATATATATATATATATATAAAGAGAGAAAGAGAGAAAGAGTGTGATTATCTTGCCCAATGAGAACTTATGACCCATTGTGAACCACACAAGGAAACTAGGTAATTAGAAAGATGGAATTGAACGACCCAATGAATGTGGCTACTTACTAGTCAACCCATCAAGGATTCACCCTCAACAATATTCTATTCCATAAGAGTAAAACCAAAAGAAGACCCAATCTTAAGGACACCTGCGACCTTAAGGGATCAAAAATATTTGAAATTGGGGAGATAAAGAGATCTTAAAATATAAATCTATGCTTTAAGGATTAGTCACTAATCCAAAAAAGGGAGAAAAGGTATCTTAAAAAATAAAATATGTATTTTTGAAAAGTGTGTATGTGCAATAAGTGGGTAGAGTGTACACCTCCACATTAAGGGAATTACTAACACTTAAACAAGAGAAATGGTTTTAATGGAAACATAAACAACTCTATTGATTACATTTCCACTACAAAATGCCCCAAAATAAAGACAAATAAAGAGAAATACCACATAAAATTACAAAGAATGTAAAAGAGGTCTACATGTTGTGCGGTCAGTATGATCATATATATATATATATATATATACAATAATAGAGACATCTCTAAAAAAAGAGAAAGAGAGAAAGAGTGTGATTATCTCACCCAATGAGAACTTATGACCCATTGTGAACCACACAAGGAAACTAGGTAATTAGAAAGATGGAATTGAACCACTAGTGAATGTGGCTACTTACTAGTCAACCCATCAAGGATTCACCCTAAGGAATATTCTATTCCATAAGAGTAAAACCAAAAAAGGACCCAATCTTAAGGACACCTTCGACCTTAAGGGATCAAAAATATTTGAAATTGGAGAGATAAAGAGATCCTAAAATATAAATCCA
The DNA here is from genome assembly GCA_028749045.1 of Cupressus sempervirens. Classification (NCBI taxonomy): domain Eukaryota; kingdom Viridiplantae; phylum Streptophyta; class Pinopsida; order Cupressales; family Cupressaceae; genus Cupressus; species Cupressus sempervirens. The sequence continues at coordinate 496,920,147 of CM053793.1, read as the reverse complement.
TGCTTTAAGGATTAGTCACTAATCCAAAAAAGGGAGAAAAGGTATCTTGAAAAATAATATATGTATTTTTTGAAAAGTGTGTATGTGCAATAAGTGGGTAGAGTGTACACCCCTACATTAAAGGAATTACTAACACATAAACAAGAGAAATCATTTTAATGGAAACATAAACAACTCTATTGATTACATTTCCACTACAAAATGCCCCAAAATAAAGACAAATAAAGAGAAATAGCACATAAAAATACAAAGAATGTAAAAAGGGTCTACATGTTTTGGGGTTAGTATGACCACACATGTATGTATGTACGTATGTATGTATGTATGTATGTATGTATGTATGTATTTATGTATGTATGTATATATATATATATGTATGTATATATACATACACATATATATACATATATACATATATATGTATGTATATATATACATACATATACATACATATATATATATCTATATACATACATACACATATGTATGTATGTATATGTATGTATCTATATATATCTATATATATATGTGTGTGTCTATACACACACACACACACACACACACACACACACACACACACAATAAGAGAGACATCTCTAAAAAAAGAGAAAGAGAGAAAGAGTGTGATTATCTCACCCAATGAGAACTTATGACCCATTGTGAACCACAAAAGGAAACTATGTAATTAAAAAGATGGAATTGAACCACCTAGTGAATGTGGCTACTTACTAGTCAACCCATCAAGGATTCACCCTCAAGAATATTCTATTCCTTGAGAGTAAAACCAAAAAAAGACCCAATCTTAAGGACACCTTCAACCTTAAGGGATAAAAAATATTTGAAATTGGAGAGATAAAGAGATCCTAAAATATAAATCCATGCTTTAAGGATTGGTCACTAATCCAAAAAAGGGAGAAAAGGTATCTTGAAAAATAATATATGTATTTTTGAAAAGTGTGTATGTGCAATAAGTGGGTAGAGTGTACAACTCCACATTAAGGGAATTACTAACACTTAAACAAGAGAAATGGTTTTAATGGAAACATAAACAACTTTGATGATTACATTTCCACTACAAAATGCCCCAAAATAAAGACAAATAAAGAGAAATACCACATAAAAATACAAAGAATGTAAAAGGGGTCTACATGTTGTGGGGTCAGTATGATCATATGTATGTATGTATGTATGTATGTATGTATGTATGTATACATATATATATATATATACACACATACACACATATAATGTATGTATATATATGTATATATACATACACACACACACATATATATATGTATGTATATACATACATACATACATACATATGTATGTATGTATGTATGTATGTATGTATACATACATATATATATACATATATACATATATATATGTATACACACACACACATATATATACAATAAGAGAGACATCTCTAAAAAAAGAGAAAGAGAGAGAGTGATTGTCTCACCCAATGAGAACTTATGACCCATTGTGAACCACACAAGAAAACTAGGTAATTAGAAAGATGGAATTGAACCACCTAGTGAATGTGGCTACTTACTAGTCAACCCATCAAGGATTTACCCTCAAGAATATTCTATTCCATAAGAGTAAAACCAAAAAAAGACACAATCTTAAGGACACTTTCGACCTTAAGGGATCAAAAATATTTGAAATTGGAGAGATAAAGAGATCCTAAAATATAAATCCATGCTTTAAGGATTAGTCACTAATCCAAAAAAGGGAGAAACGGTATCTTGAAAAATAATATATGTATTTTTTGAAAAGTGTTTATGTGCAATAAGTGGGTAGAGTGTACACCCCCACATTAAAGGAATTGCTAACACTTAAACAAGAGAAATGGTTTTAATGAAAACATAAACAACTATGTTGATTGCATTTCCATTAGAAAATGAACCCAAATAAAGACAAATAAAGGGAAATACCCCATAAAAATACAAAGAATGTAAAAGGGGTCTACATGTTTTGGGGTCCATATGATCATATATATATATATATATATATATATATATATATATATATATATATATATATATGTATGTATGTATGTATGTATGTATGTATGTATGTATGTATGTATGTATGTATGTATGTATGTATGTATGTATGTATGTGTATATATATATATATATGTATATATACATACATATATATGTATGTGTGTGTGTGTGTGTGTGTGTGTGTACACACACACAATAAGAGAGACGTCTCTAAAAAAAGAGAAATAGAGAAAGAGTGTGATTATCTCGCCCAATGAGAACTTATGACCTATTGTGAATCACACAAGGAAACTATGTAATTAGAAAGATGGAATTGAACCACCTAGTGAATGTGGCTACTTACTAGTCAACCCATCAAGGATTCACCCTCAAGAATATTCTATTCCATAAGAGTAAAACCAAAAAAAGGCCCAATCTTAAGGACACCTTCAACCTTAAGGAATCAAAAATATTTGAAATTGGAGAGATAAAGAGATCCTAAAATATAAATCTATGTTTTAAGGATTTGTCACTAATCCAAAAAAGGGAGAAAAGGTATCTTGAAAAATAATATATGTATTTTTTGAAAAGTGTTTATGTGCAATAAGTGGGTAGAGTGTACACCCCCACATTAAAGGAATTGCTAACACTTAAACAAGAGAAATGGTTTTAATGGAAACATAAACAACTCTGCTGATTACATTTCCACTACAAAATGCCCCAAAATAAAGACAAATAAAGGGAAATAGCACATAAAAATACAAAGAATGTAAAAGTGGTCTACATGTTGTGGGGTCAGTATGATCATATATATATATATATATATATATATATATATATAGACACACACACACACACACACATACATATATCTATCTATGTATGTATATGTATATGTATATGTATACATGATGTTACTGCAAATAAATTGACATCATTCTCCAAATAAAGTAGAGCTACAATAACAAAGGAGGAAAGATCATGTAAGAGATACAAATAAGAATCTTTTCAGACCATGACCTAGAGACGAAAAAGAATCAGTGCTACAAAGTTGCAAATCCATGCAGATTACACTAGGAAATATTTGTGAACAATAGCAAAAGTACAACATAACATGAAAAGACATATGGGACAATAAAGATACATATAGAGGAATAGTAAAACAAATTTGATTCCTTTATCACCATGCACCAACAAAGCAATAAGGATCATATTAAAGAATCTAACAATATTTAGCAAACACATCACGACAAAAGCACAATATGATAGACAAACACACAAAAAAGCTATCCTAAAGGACAAGCTAATCAAGTGTGCCACCTACTCTCCCCAACTCATTATATATCATTTAGTAAAGGTGGGTAACTCATAAGAGGGACTATATTCAACACAATAGGAATGATAGTCAGTTCCAAACAAGGATCCTCTTAAGAATCACAATGTTTGACACTAGGTGTAAGTGTCAATTGTGAGGAAATCATATTAGGAGATTGATTATGTTTTGTCTTGTTTGAAATGTGTTGAGAACTAGGAGGAGAAATTATTAGATCCTTCATAAGTTCTATAGGAGGATTAATAGAATTATCAACAAATGAACAAGTAATAGGAGGAGCTTGATTAATAGATGTAGAAGCCATAGATAAAGGAGGTATGGATGGTGTATGTAAAAGACCATGATTAAGATCCATAGGAGATAATCTTAACTCAAGAATCTTATGATGTTTATAGGCTTGATATGAGAAACATAGATGATCAGGTCAATAATGACATGAATTAGGTAATGAAGGCCAAAAGAAATCAAGAGAAGCAAAATCTCTAGGCCTAGAAAGGTGATATAAATTATGATTAACCGTTTTCACTTATTCAACATGAACACATTTAAGAAATTTATGAATAGATAAAACAAAAAAATGCATCAAAAAAATGCATGGAATTAACCATGGAAAACCAAGCTTAACTTGAAACTAATCAAAAGTAGGAACAACAACAAAGGTAGTGTTCACAATTTTTCCACAAAGTTAAACCAGTAAATCAATGGAACCAAATGATAGACAAACAAAACCATTACAATTTTGAATCCACACATCAAATGTATCATAAGAATCACATTGCCATATTTTTATAAAAATATTTTCTTTATTAATAACATTAACTAAGGATGTAGGATCAACATAACAATCATGAGTAGGTATGTGAGAAATCCTAGCATAAATATAAAGGGGACCATCAGGAGATTTAATAGGCTCAGAATCATTAAGGGTAATTAAAAGTTCTTGAGGTCTTTTATTCTTAGGTTTTTGTTGAGGTTTAGGATGAGTCTTCAATTTAAGCTTAGGTTTTAATTGAGTTTGAGGTAGAAATTGGGATTGAAGTTAAGGTTGAGGTGGAGATACAAATTGAACAACATGCTCCACTTGATTAACAATGTGATGAAGATCATCCATCTTTGAATCATACACAATATCCATAGAAAATAGTTGAGAAATGGTATTAGTATCATGTTGAGGTAAAGGATTCATATATATTTGAAGATTTTGATTAGGAGAAGAAATAAATTTGATCCCACTACCCTCAAACTTATCAACAGATAAGGCACTAGAGTTAATTAAATCTTGAACCTCATGTTTTAGAGAATAAAATTTCTCAGTATCATGACCATTTTGATGATGATGTTGACAAAAAGCCTTAGGATAAAAGGATTTAGATGCAATCATAGAAGGTGAAAGAGGTCAAATAGGAGGTAAAGTAATCATATTAGTAGTTAAAAATCTATTCATAATAGAATGTAAAGACTCAGAAAGAGGAGTAAACATACAATATAATCGAAAAGAAGTAGATGCAAATGTGGCATTATGAGATGCAACAATGACTTGATCAACAACTGCACTTGCTTGTTTGGTTATCTTGACATATTTGTTGAATTTTTGAAATTAATTGGGATTAGGACCAGCATCACTTTTGTCAACTAGAATAGGAGCCATTGGAGTGTTGCTCTCAAATTGGCTCACTTGTAATTGCTAATGATGAAGTGATGCACAAAGTTATTGAAAAGAAGCAAATTTAATAAGTAGAATCTTATCTCTAATATCCTTTTGCAAATTTGAAATAAACATACATTCAATATTAATATAAAGAATAGGATAGAAAATTTGAGCATGTAAATGCTTAAATCTACCAATAAATTCAGTCAATTTCTCCTTAGCACTTTGTTTACAATGCATCAAATCAATCAAAGACACTTGTGGGCTAATGTTATTTTGAAATTGTTGAATAAAATCATTGGCAAGTTGTGGAAATGAATCAATAGAATAAGGAGGCAAGGAACAAAACCATTGTAAGGTCTTGCCATGAAAAGTTATAGAAAATAACTTGGCTAAAATCCTATGTTCATGAGCATAATCACTACAAAGGATTTGAAACATTGTAACATGATGAATAGGGTCTCCCTTACCATTGTAATTCTCAAGATGAGTCATATCAACTTGCTAAGGAATGGGAGTACAAATGATATCCTAGGACAAAGGACTTCCCATGTCATGTAGAAATACTAAACTTGTTTTGAGTCAAGGATAAAAGTTGTTATTGTAAATATGGCATAGTTTGAGCCAAACTAATAATTATTGAATCATAAGAAGAAATAGAAGGAATAATAACATTAGAAACACTAGGTAAAGTGTATGAAGCTATAAGAATGGAAAACACAATAGTAGAAACACTGGGAACAATAGTTGTAGAGTATTAGAATAAGTAAAAGGAACATTATGATAAGAAGGTTGTGATGTAGGAAGAGACACAAAAGGAATGCTCACAAGAATAGAGGGAACTGTCAAAATCACCAAAGAAGGAGTATAGGTAGGAATGCTAGGTAAAGGAACAAAAGTAGGTCTTATACCAGTGACAAGAGGAATAAACCCTAAATCTTGAACTTCTTGAGCTAAAGGTTTAACATTTCAATGCACAAGGTGAGTAATACCATGCAAGAGGATAACATCTTGATCACTATCATAAAGAACCTTCTTAAGAGCCTCTATAGCTTGAATAGAATGTTGATTATGGTTTTCTTGCATAAGCCAATAACCCATTTTATCAAGTTTAGTTGAAAGTTTTTGGACTTGTTTAGGAGGAACTCTTAAAGCATCATCCTCATCATGAGATGAGTGAGTTGATATTTTCTCAATAATAGGATCAAAATCATGATTAATCAAATTATGTTTTAGAATCCTAAGGAAAGGAGAAGAAGACTCAAGATCAAATGAACCCATAAATCTATGACTTTGTCTAACCAAAAGAAGTAGGATTAGAAGTATTAAAGCTCATAAACCAATGAAATGCAAATGAACTAAACTAAGAAAGCATAAATATTTTTGTATTTTGAAAGAGATTTTGTAAAAGAAATTGTATCATTTAAATATAAATGCAAGAAATATAATTAGCATGCAAGATTTAACATAAAAGACAAATCTAACAACAACAAGATAACATGAAAGGAAATCTAACATCACAAAACAAAATAGGGCATCTAATTCCATGAAAGAAAAGAGGGTAAGTATTTTTGGTTCACAAAAATGAATAATGAAGGTGAACACACAAGATAATATAAAGGGAAATCTAACACCACAAAACATAATAGGGAATCTAATTCCACAAAAGAAAAGAGGGTAAGTATGTCAGGTTCACCAGAATGAATAATGAAGGTGAACACACAAGATAATATAAAGGGAAATCTAACACCACAAAACACAATAGGGCATCTAATTCCACAAAAGAAAAGAGGGTAAGTATGTTGGGTTCACCAAAATGAATAGGAAGGAAAGGTCCAAATGGATTAATCACAAAGAAGTGATCAATACACAAATGAATCAAATGATGGAGAATACAAAGAAAGGAGGAATTCATATAATCTACTATATAAAGTATGTACTTGAAATCTTAAATGAATAGAAAACAAATGCTAACCTTAAAGTAGGAAAAATATGGAAAATACTGATTTCTGGTGTCTATATACAATTCTAGGAATTTCTACAACCTACTCCACACTAAAAATGTTGAGATAGAGAAAACCCAAAAAACTTTTGTCCTTCTGAGGGTAGGAAGCTTGAACTAGATACCGGGGCACAATCTTACCCAAAAAAGTCAACATTGGTCTGCATTACTCCAACAAAAATTTTGTTCATAGATCTCAAAAATTCATCAAAAAGTGTATCCAAATATGTACTTCAATTCACTATCTTATTCCTGTACCTGTAAGAAAAATGGTTTTTTTTGTTTCGATCGAGGGTTTTCCTTGGTCAAATCCTAGTTTAGAATCAAATTTGAAATATAATTGAAATTGTAATATTTATAAACAAAGTAAATAGAACTATTCACTTTGTTTATGTTGAAATCCTTGTGGAGGATTTGAATCCTTGAATCCAAAAGTATGGATCCTCTAAATGAATCTAGAATTATGTAGGATGTCTCAAATCCATGGCATTAGATCTTCAACACCAATCTTTAATGAATATTAGTATAGGAAGAAGAGTGGATGAGTATGGATGGAGAAATCTTCAACAAGAGAGCTCCATAGAGATTGAATCCTTCAATGGCTAACAATGGATCTCCCTAATGAATTGGATCTTGAATACTTGATAATGGATCATCTAGTATAATGTCCCCTTATGAAAAGTAGATGTCAAAACCTCATTGTAAGTGGATGTCAAAATGAGAGAAGGTTACCTTATATAGTGATCTAGGGCACAAACTTCTAGAGAGACTAACAGTGGAGAATTAAATCCTAATTAACTTTAACCCCTAGAAATAGATCTATATTATATGCAATTTAAGAGTTTACCATTCCAAAACCTGAAACAATTGATCTGGAAGTGCAAAAATGAAACTTTCTAAAGCCCAACATCCCTAAACCTCAAGAACTTGAAATTTGGACCTAGGGTCAAGGTCAAGGTTGACTAAACCCTAGGTCAAGGTTGAAGTAGTCCTTGACCCTTCAAGTCGCCATTGACCTAGAAAGTTAAATTCTTTAGTTTTTCAGAGAAAGTTGTTAGAAAGAGGCTAAAAATAGGGAGAGAGAAGTAGAACATGAGGAAATAGCCAAATCTATGCAAACACCTATTCAAGGCCCTTGACATGACCCTAGACCACTTACTCAAAGGGCTAAATGCTCTTAACATGGAAGTGCTTCCATTTTAAGATGATATAGTACTTTATGTTATTTGTTGATGATTATTCTATAATGATGAAAATTATGTACCTAAAAGACAAATTCAAAGCATTTCAAAAATTCAAGTGGTAACTAGCTAAAGTGGAGAAAGAAATATGAAAGAAACTAAAATGTCTAAGGTCAGATAGAGGAGAAGAATTCATATCAAATGATTTCAGTGAATTCTACAATGCAAGAGGAATCAAGATATAGGTATGTACACCTGGTACACATTAGCAAAATAGAATAGCAAAAAGAAGAAATAGATCCATTATGGATTGTGCAAGAACACTAATGAAAAAGAAAAATCTTGCAATCAAATACTAGAAGGAAGTAATTAGCACAATAGTTCATACCTTAAACTGAGTTTAGTTGAAGGACTCATATCAAACACCTTATGAATTATGGTATGGCTATAAACTGAATATTTTTTATTTTAAAGTATTTGGAAGTAAGTATTATATCTTGAAAGAATCTAGGAAAGGAAAATTTGATGTGAAAAGTGATGAAGGAATATTCTTGGGATACTCCAACAAGAGCAAAGCATATAAATGTCTCAATCACAAAGTCATAGAAAGTGCACATGTGAAAATTGATGAGTTTGCAGAAAAGAATGTAGAAAGAAGTAGAAAAGAACCTAAAAACTAAAGAAACTTTGTCTACTTTGAACCTAATACTATACTTGATGTTCAAGAAAATGCAATTGGAAATCAATATTCTTCACCGCTTGAGGCCACTAAATCTCTAGTTCAACCTGAGTTGCAGCTAGTGCAACCCAAGTCATGGTCTAAGGGACCCAAGTCATGGTTAGAAGGACCTGAGTTTTAGAAAGTGGAAACTAAGTCACAATCTAAAGTATCCAAGTCACAAAGAGCAGGACCCAAGCATTATTTAGATGATCAGTTTGAGCATGGTGAACCAAGTGAATTCAAAAATAAGGTACTTGTACTTGCTAGATATGTCAGCAGGCATCATGCACCCAAGAAGATCATTAGAGATCAGTCAAAATGCACAATGACAAGGAACAAATTAAAAGGACATTTTTACTTATTGAGTTTGAACCTAGAACTATTAAAGATGCATTAGAAAATAAAAGGCATATTAAAATAGTGAATGAAGAGATTGATCAAACTAAAAGAAATAAAACTTGGACTCTTGTTCCTAGACCCAAGGACAAAAATGTAATTGGCACAAAATGGGTATTTAGAAATAAGTTGAATGAGAATGGAGAATTTTCAAGAAGCAAGGCAAGATTAGTTTGCAAATGTTATGCTCAAGAAGAAGGTATTGATTATGGAGAGACTTTTTCTCCTTTTGCAAGACTTGAAGGTGTTAAAATAATACTTGCTTATGTTTCTCATAAAGGATTCAAAGTATATCAAATGGATGTGAAATTAACATTCTTGAATAGAATCTTAGAAGAAAAAGTTTAATTTGAGCAACCTAAAGGTTTCATTAATCCTAACAAAATGGATTTGGTTTTTATACCACACAAAGCTTTATATGGTCTCAAACAAGCCCCTAGAGCCTAGTATGAAAGATTGTGCATTCATCTAGTAAATATTGGTTTTCAAATGACAAATGATAACAATGGTCTATATATCAAGAAAGGACCAAATAAGAAGATAGTACTGGTAGAAATCTTTGTAGATGATACATTATTCACTAGACATGATGATTTATGCAAAAAAAAAATCTAGGGAGATGAGTAAAGAATTTGAAATGTCAATGTTTGGAGAGATTAAATTCTTTGTTATCTTACAAATTCAACAGAAGAAAGATGGTATCTACATTACTCGATCAAAGTACATCAAGGAGATAATGAAGAAATTTGGAATGGAAGATTCAAAACCATTTGGAAAACCTATGTCTACTAAACATAAGCTTTCCAAAAATGATGATTCCAAAGAGGTAGATCAGACTACATACAAATAAATGATTAGATAACTTTAGTATATGGTACACACAAAACCTTGAAATTTCACTAGCAATTGGTATGGTGTCAAGATTCTCTACTTATCCAAAGGAAAATCATCTGATGGAAATAAAAATAATTATGAAGTATCTAAAAGGTACTAAAGATTATGGTTTGTGGTATAAGAAAGGAGGAAACTTTGAATTGAAAGCCTTCACTGATGCTAATTGGGTAGGAAGTATTGATGACAAGAAAAGCACTAGTGGTGGAGCATTCTTTCTTGGAAAGAGGCTAGTGTCTTAGAAAAGTAAGAAACATAATTGCATCTCTTAGTTTATAGTAGAAGTAGAATATGTTACAACAGTAGTTAATTGTTCCAACATCATTTGGTTCAAACAACTATTGTCAAGTATGAAGGAAAAAAATCAAGGATCTAATAGTTATCTTCTATGATAACACCAATGCAATTAACATATCCAATAATCCTATGATGCATACCAAGACTAAGCACATTGCAATAAAATATCATTTTCTGAGAGAATTAATGCAAGAAAAGGAGGCAAGATTAGAATATGTGAATACAGAGGAAAAAAATTGTAGACATATTGATATGCCCTTAATATTGGTGTATGTAGGGTTATGAATAGTCAACTTGTGGCTATCTCTTTTCTTCTTTTTTTTTAGGCAAAAGTGGCAAGCCACTGTAATATTTTATTAAGTCTGATTCAACGAGGTCAACTAGGAAAGAATCAGTAAAGAAAACCTAGCAGCATCCCTAATATATACATAGATTTATATAGTTTAAGAAAATAATTACAAGGGGTGTATCAACTACCACCCAACGATAAACTAGAGAGTACCTTGACATTGATTTCTTTGGATTATTCCAAGCACTATCTTAATGACAAACTTATCCTAGCAATTAGCACTTATCTTATAAATCTTCCCAATCAGACACAAAACCACCTTCAATTGACCCAAGCCCACCAAGAATAGGTCCCCAGCCAGAACAAAACTCTAAAGTGCCATGAATCCAATCCAAATCCTAGTTAACCTCATAAATTAAATCCCAAAAATTATGTTCAATCGACTACACAAAAGCAACATTCATATCCCTGGAGTTTGAAACATTAGATTCCTTCTGCAAATCAATCATAGCCTGACCCACCATCTTTATTCATTCCACCAAATGAACACCCATTAATCTTGGTTCAGGTGGCAAAGCATGTTTTAAATAAATGAAACTGCCAGTGTCAATAGCATGCTTAAGCACCTCAAAAACAACATAAAATTCATGATAGTGTAGGAGTTGAAAATCTGAGAACAAACCACTAACTAATGCCACTCCATTCCATAAGTCATACTTTTGCAAAGCCAAAATCAATTTGAATCCTTAAATAAGTCATATTATCATTATTATATTATTATTTAGGTAGGTAGGTTGGTCTAGGTGTTATGTAGGGTTGTGTCTATTCAACCTAAGCATAATTAGGTATGTATAAGAGGTTGTGAGTCTTATTTCAAGATCATATTGGAAGTGTGTTCTCATTGGAGATATTTGGAGGTTTCCCACTCAAAGTATCCTATTAATCTCAATTATTATCAAGTATTTATAGAATGTTTCATATTATATCTTCCATTGTGTAGATTATTTGATTACAATTGGTATTAGAGCATGATCTTGGCACCATAGAGGCAAGATTTTTTCTCAAAATCCGGGTGATTTTGGGAAGACCAGAACTTTTAGATTTTAGAAAATTTATAAAATATTTTAAAATAGTTTTTGAAGACTATATTAAATAATCTATACTCCAAAACTTAGAGGAATTAGAACAAATTTGAGAAAATTATTGCAGAATTACTATTTCTACACAATTTATTGAGATCTACATATCTTTCACATTCTACATATTGGAGTATAACTTGTATTGGGTTTTTGAATACATAGTAGAGGAGCCTAAATTTTAAAGCTTGGATAAATTGAAGAAAAAATAAGAAAATTATTGCAAAATTAGGAAAATTCACTTTCAAGGAAGCAAATTTGCCAATTTTTTGGATTTTTCCAGAGTAAGGTTATCTTGACCCTATTAAGTTATAGTAACAAATAAATTTAAAAAATTAAAGAATTTATATTTCATTCGTGTGATTTATTTCAAATATATTGGTTTCCATTATGATAGGGCCTCCAACAAGAGGCAAAAAGAATGCTATCACACTAGGGAAATCTTTTAATCAAGATTGGGAAACAATAGAGGATAGCAATCCCAATGAGGAAATAAGTAAGTTCAAGGAAGAGGTTAAGAGGGATATGTGTGACCTATGAGGAGATATATCAGATATATGAAGCATGTTAAGAACCTATATGAATGAAACAAGGAAGGATTTTTTAAGCAATCAAGTTGAAACCTTCAAATTGACTAATAATGAGAAAAAATTTAATTCTCCTACAGGATCTAAGATTTCGTTTCCAAAGGTGGATATGCACAAATTTGATGGAAAGAATCCTCTAACATGGATAAATCAAATGGAGAATTTTTTTGAGGTACATAAAACCCCATATGGATAAAAGATCACAATGGCTTCCTTATATCTAGAACCAGATCGATTCATTTGGTATCATCAACTTTGTACTCATAGGAGGAAAAAGGGTCTCACTGTATCATGGTCAATTTTTGTAGAAGAACTCCAAGTAAATATAGCAATAGTGTGACAAAAAACTTGTTTAGCTAACTTTCAAGCTTCAAAAACAAGATTAGTTAAGGATTATATGTAAAAAATTCAAAATCTATCCTTAAGAGTGGATACAATTATAGAGGAGAACTCAAATGATTTATTCTTGGGTGGTCTCAATGATCACATTCAACATGAGGTAACAATGTTTAGTCCTAGCTCAGTAAATGAGTATTTTATATTGGCATGCAAGGTAGAGGATAAGTTCTTAATTCCTAGAAAGAAAGGGGCTAATATGACAAGAGAAAATGGTTATTTAACACCTTATCTTCCTCAACCTACTAGATTGACTACACAAAAAATTGAGGAGAAAAGAGAAAAAGGATTGTGTTTCAATTGTGATAGAAAATACAGTCGAGGACATAAATGATGTGAAAAGAAATTGTTCTATATTGAAGGTCAAAGTGAGGAAGAAGATGATGAGCCCATATCAAAAGAGGATAGGAAGTCAGGTGAGGAATCACATGATTCTCAAACAATCATTTCTTTGCATGCACTTTCAGGTTTAGTGCACCACAAACTCTCAAGGTAGTGGTTTTCTTAAAGAAGTAGAAAGTAACCTTGTTGATCGACTTAGGTAGTACTCATAATTTTATCATCAAAAAGTTGGGAACTCTTCTAAATTATTTTATAGACCCAGCCCCAAAGTTTTAGGATTTCATTGCAGATGGGGGCATAGTTAGTTGTTCAAGGAAGTATCATAGCATCAAATTATCCATGGGAGATTATCAACTTGATACCCCAATGTATGTGATATCCATGGGTGCAAAAGATATTGTTTTGGGAGTATAATGGCTTACTACATTGGTAACAATTGAGGTGAACTTCCAAGAACAGATCATGTGATTTCAATCAAAAGGAAAGGTAGTGGAGCTAAGGGGATTGAAGGAAAAATCCCCATAGATGGTAAGCTCTCATCAAATGAAAAAGTTTCTTAATAAAAGAGTGGATGAATTTGTGGCCTAACTATGTTCATTAGAAGTATCTCAATCTAATGCTCTTACTCATCCTGATTTAAAAGCAATAATTGAGCATCACTCAATGATTCTTGGAGATATACCTAAAGGAATTCCTCCTAAGAGGTATCATGACCATGCCATACAACTAGTTATAGGGAGCTAGCCACTAAACATTAGTCCTTATAGGTACCCACACATACAAAAAAGTGAGATAGAAGAAATTGTTAAGGAAATTCTAGAGGCAGGAATTATCAAGCATAGCCAAAGTGCTTACTCCTCACCTATTTTGATGGTGCATAATAAGGATGAAACTTGTCACATGTATCCAAATATAGAGTGCTCAACAAGTACACTATTAAAAGATAAGTTTCCTATTCCAGTCATCGATGATCTTCTAGATGAGTTAAATGGAGCTATGTATTTTACCAAGTTAGATATTAGATTAGGTTATCACCAAATTTATATTAAGGAGGAAGATATTTTCAAGACATCATTTTGAACTCATGAGGGTCATTATGAATTTTTGGTGATGTCATTCAGTCTTACAAATGCACCATCTACATTCCAAAATTTAATGAATTTCATTTTAAAGAAGTTCTTGAGAAATTTTGTGTTATTATTTTTTTGTATGATATATTAATTTATAGCAATACTTGGGAAGAAATTTTCATCATGTAGATCAAGCATTAAAATTACTTGAAGATCATCAACTCTATTGCAAGCCATCCAGGTGTGCTTTTGGTCTTAAGGAGGTGGAGTATTTGGGACACATAGTTTCGCATCAAGGAGTAAAGGTGGACCCTAACAAAAACTAAGGCTATCATAGATTGTCCTATTCCAAAATCCATTAAGAAGTTAAGGGGTTTCTTGGGATTGATAGGGTACTATAGAAGATTTGTGAAGAATTGTAGTCATATAGCAACACCCCTTACCACTCTATTGAAGAAGGATTCTTTTCATTGGGATGAATTTGCTAATGTAGCATTAGAGAAATTGAAGAAGGCTATGTGTACAACTCTAGTGCTTGCCACTCTAGACTTCACCAAGGAACTCATTATGGAATGTGATGCTTCTAGAAATAGGATAGAAGCAATTCTCATGCAAGAAGGTTGACCAATTACTTTTGAGAGTCATCAATTGAAAGGAAAAAATTAACTCAAACCTATTTATGAGAAGGAAATGCTAGAAATCCTTCATGCAATAAAAAAATAGAGGCCTTATCTAATGGGTCGACACTTCAAGGTTAAGACAAATCATAATAGCCTAAAATATTTTTGTGAACAAAGACTATCTTTAGAAGAGTAACAAAAATGGGTCACCAAGATGTTGGGATATGACTTTGAAATTGTATACAAGAAAGGGAAGGAAAATTTGTGGTCGATACACTTTCCAGGATGGATGAAAAAGATGAAGCCTTATTATGTGCCCTTTCAATATTACAAGAAAAATTGGTGGTAGAAGCCAAAGAAGAGTGGAAAAATAATTTTGCAACAAGTGTTCTCATCTAGCAAATAAAAAAGTGACCCTAGTAGTTTAGATAACTTTTGTTTAAAGAGGGGTATTCTTTGGAGCTTGTATCTTTGCAAGAATTCCACTCTTAAAGACTAGATTCTCAAAGAACTACATGAGTCCCCAATTGGTGATCATTTAGGATTTTTGAAGACATATCATCGCACAAGTAAGATTTTTTTTGGGAAGGGCATAAAGGTGATGTTCAAAAAATTTTGGTTGAATGTTTGGTTTGTCCAAGAAATAAGGGGGAAACAATTAAGACACCAGGTCTCTTGCAGCCTTTATCAATTCCTAACAAATGTTGTGAAGAAGTTGTTGGTGTTTTAAAACTACTAAGCAACAAAATGCTTAATACCAAGATGATAGTACTCACACAATCTAAAGACTAGCCAATTCTTATTAACAATTGCATATGCAAAGCATTTAGGCCCAACTTCAACAAAACCAAGGGTGGTTTTCTACTCTTCTAGCTCTACAAAACAAGGGTAGGTATACCCAGGGATGATTCAAGACTGTGAAAACTGTATAAGGATTATTTTTAGTTTCATTCTGATTCTCATCTCAAATCCTCAAATACATACACAATTCTTAATAACTTGATAAACACATCCCATATAACAGATATGACCAAAAATTCTTCTATAGATCTACAGGTGTTCTTAGCAATAGTGGCTAACTGAACCTAAACTATTCCATGTAGACAAGTACTGGCCAACTTTGAAAATCTTCAAGAAATAAAAGTAAAAATTGATTTGATGTTGCATTCTGACAACCATTTGTGATACTTTTCTCTTTTAACTGGATCAGATTTGATCAGTGCCTAATCTATTGGGGTTCAGAGTCTATAGAAAATTCTTAGATCTAATTTTTTGCCTTAAAAAAATTTTTATCAGCAATTCTTATCAGAATTTTTCATTCAAAACCCTTCCCATTACTACAGCAACCTTATCACATTCACCAAAGCTTTTACTTAATCCATTGAATTAACAGTATTGATAAATAGATATACAACCTAACTAGATTGCATTCAATTGCACAAGCCTTTACTTAGACAATATCAAGATAACAAAGTAATTAAAAGGAGACAAGATTCAGAAAGAACTGATATGGGGATAGTTCATAATTTTTATTCATTTTCCTTGAAAATTGTTTACAATTTACAGTAGACTCAGAATGACCTTTAGAAGAAACACAGATCCTTCTATATTCATGTATTCTCAAGATCTGACAGAAAAAATACACCACCAATTTGTTCAAAATAATGGACCAAAGACAGACTAAGTATCACTTAGATAAATAGAATTTGGACCCTTTCTCTAGCCCTGGAATCTCACTTATATAGTGTGAGATGTAACAAGCTTTAGGCTAAGAGAAAAATGACAGGTGTCCTTTACAAGAGGAAGAAACAGACATTTGTCAAAAAGAAAGAGACTAACAGGAAGTTATACCAATCATGCATTCTCTTGTGGGCTTCTGTCTATCACCTCCTTTCGTTGATTTTGCTCCAATGGTGATTCTGTCATATATGTAACTATCTAGCTTGTCCCTGACAAAATCTATTCTGATGATTGCACTTTATCCTCAACTCATGGGTTTTGTTAAGATAACTGCTTTGTGAAATTCATGTTTACTTCCCACTCTTCACTGATCATGCCAGGCTTCAAAAATAGTGGGAAAATTACTTAGTGCGCAACCTTTGAGCAGGGAGACAATGTGGCTGTCAAATATAACAAAATGGGTAACTTTTGATTCCCAGCCACGTCTGCTTTCTTAATCACCTTTTGACCAAAATTTTCCATCCACTGATACAATAAAGGTGCATGCTAAAAAAAAGAGAGAAAGACCATACTCGTGAGTATGAAATCTTCTTCACCTTCCTCAAAAACTATGCATAGGACCCCACATATTTCTGTTACCCTAGCATCAGGTTATGATATCTTAAATTTTTTTTTAAAGGATGATGTTACTGCTGAGAAGGATGTTATCTTACCAGGTTCATTCATTATCCTTATCAAAATCTTGGTTACTTGACTACAACATCTTACCAGAGTTTCAAAGAGATGAAACTTTAAGAAAACACTCAGGATTACTAGTTTTCCTCTATCAAAAATCTATATACTTCTACACGGGACAAAACACTTCTTTTATGCAAACTAGTTAGAACTGTAATACCCCAAAATTGGCTCATTGCCATTATACCAATTCTGGTCTATTTCTGATAATTTCAAAGTCCTATTCTAATAGGCAATTCTCATTCTACTATTCACTACTTGACTTAATTGTTAGATGCAGAAAACCCTAATCTACGTTCATCATATTTCTTATTTAATTCCTATAGTACGCACTCATATTAGTCACATTAAACCTACTTGATTTAATTATAATTTAATTATTAAGTATTTATACTTTAATTAAATTATGATTATATCCTAAGGCTAATGTACTATGGAATTAAATTTATTTAATTTAATAAATATGCCTATCTTGATTAATTAAATGTAATTATTTAATTAAATGGTAAAGGTATTTCTAATTAATTAAACAAAATTATTTAATTAAATGGAGTACTTACTTCTAATTAATTAAACAAAGTTATTTAATTAAATGGGAAACCATTCCTAATTAATTAAATGAAGTTATTTAATTAAATAAGAAAAGTGTCTCTAATTAATTAAAGATTATTTAATTAAATATAAAAAGTAATTATGAGAGCACATCTCATTTTATTAAATTAAATATCTCAACAAAATCTCTCTTCAGTTCAAAAAGGGAAATTTCTAGTTCACTATTGATAAAAAATGAGTTAAATCAATTAACTCCTTTTTCTACTCAAATTGAATCAGTTAACTCCTTATTTTACTCAAATTAAATCTGTTAACTCCCTTTAATTTGGGAATCTCCCTTTATGATTGAACTTCACCTTTAATCCTGACCGTTGATTGAAATCGATCTCAACCGTTGATGGATTCCAAGAAAGTCTATTTAAGAGACCCTCATCTCTTCATTTTGGGGGGATGAATTTGGAGAATTTGCATCAAATTGCTGCTGGAATTCATACTCACATTTGCCCATATTTTTACATACATCTCGCATTCTTAGTTTAGATCCATCTAGCTTAATAATGCATACATTTTTAGTTTAATATCTTTTATTTCTTAGATTAATTGCTTGTACTTCATCTAGATTACTTGCATATTCATATAGCTTAAATTGCATTCAAATCCTTCATTCTTACAGGGTCTGGTTGCTTGCACCTTGATTCTGAGGATATTAACAAGCAAAATCCCTTTAGATAGAAGGCAACAGGTTGCTTTGCAGGCTAATTTTTGGATGAACAATCCAATGTTCATTTTTGCATGAATCCACATACAATGACTATGTTGAAATGTGTGTGTTAGCAGAGGCCACATATTCATGCATACAAGAACTAGTATGCAAGATATTACAATCCCAGGCCTAGGTATTTTTACCTAGTAATCCCTCTACTATCCACAACCCAAGATCTAATGAACTCCTTAGAACCATCATTTGATTAAACCATTCAAGATTGAAAATTTTTCAAAAACTATGGCATCTGAACTTACTTGGAGTTTTTTTCTCTTCATAACTCTATAATTTATCTTTGAATCAATTGCTTCACACTCGTGCCAGATTTATCTCGATCCTTCCAGTAATTATCTTCGTTCAGAAAAGATCTCAACATCTTTATTCATGCAAGGTGAAATTGAGAAAATATTGCTTGTTATACTCTGTTATTAACTTCACATGCAAAACTTTTCACATCTTATTAATGTGTAGAGTGCCACCACCTTTAGTATTTAAAACTTTGTTGTCAATCTTAAAAATCATACGATCATGGGGTACAAAGAGAGACAACTAGGTGTCATACTCGACAAGTTGGCCCTCTAATCCAATGAAAATTTCCCATGTACATAGTTCTTTCCTTGATGGCACTTCTATCTGGACCCATTGGCAACTGAGGACACATGTCAGTAGGTCGCTACTTCGCTATACATAAAGAAAGAGCACCTTGCTATAGCAAAGCAGCAACAACCATCGATCTGATCTTGATCTTGTAGATGACATGTCACTGTACTACTTAAAAACATAGAGGTGGGCCCTCATTTTCTACCTCACTATACATATTTTTTGAGCAACTCTTTATGGCAAGACAATGACGGTCATTGATCTAAGATTGAATCAAAGGTGGAGAAACTGCACAACGTACCATAAGGAATAGTGGGTCCTACACTTGCCATGTCACCAAGACTAAACATCATGAAACTCTTTATAGTGAGATGGTGAGGATCATTGATTAAAACTTGATCTGGCGATTGGGATCTCTCAAATGCTTTTATGGGTTCGAGGCATTACTGACATAGGAGAATATGCACTATCGGCAATCAAAAAAACTTTACTTTGAGCCTGGTTAGCCATCCACGTTACCTCAAGTCCCACTAGCTATTGGTTTTTATGGTGCCTCGCTACTTTGCTAATGGTGATAAGTCAGGTTTTTCTGATAGCAAGGTAGTGAGCTCTGATGACTTGAATAGAGCTCAGTGCCATAAAAACAAAGACCCATCAAATCGTTAAAGTTCTTGCCAACTATTTCTAACAACAATTATTGCTTGTCATGCCACCTGGTCATACCATAGTTACTAATAAATTTCAAGGCCACCGTGCTTTTGATTTTTTGATAGCTCGCCACTTTGCTAACGACGATATGGAAAACTTTTCTGATAGTGAGATAGTGAGACATCAAAAAATCATCATTCCGGTGCCGACTTTTGATTGTCTTTAACTGGGTCACTTTTCTTATTCTGATAGCATTTTCAAAGTGTCCATGACTGAATGATCAGTTAGAAGACAATTTTTCGACTACCATGTCTTCATCTTGCGGTCCTGTTTTACACTTTCAGGCACTCGCTACCTCGCTATACATAAAGAGTGCCCATTTTTTCATAGCAAGGAAACGACAATGGTGGATCTAATTAGATCAAACAGCTGAGGAATCTGAGAGGAAAAGTAGCTCGGGGGTGCAGAGGATAAAAGACAATAGAATATTCATCTTTTTTGAAAATTCAAACATTTTGCACTCGAAAAAAAAAAAGGACTGAAACGTAGGGTTATCGCAAAATTTTCAAAGGCTAACAAAAGGATGACTATGCTAGAAAACCATTTATCAATTTATGGAGACAAATCTGAATTTTCTATATCTAGGCAAAGGATTTCTATCATGTGAAAATTCATTCCAATAGTGGCTCTGTCTGGGGACATTGAATTCTCTAGATTCAAGTGAGGGCTCAAAAATTTTGAGAGAAGTAGATCACACATAGACTCCCCAAGTTTTCCTCTTAGATAGCTTTACCAAGAGCAAGAAGTTGTCACTAGGATTATGCATAAACAATGGCCCTAGGCCATCAAAATTCAACAAAAGTTTTACCTCTATCATAAATCTGATTTTCATCTGAACATACATGAGGTAAACTAAAAATATTTCTTTCATCAATTTCACCAATCAATTAGTTGGTGTTATCAATCAACTTTCTTGATAAAACTGAAACTACAACTTCATAATGCATATACAAACTAAATTCTCTTTCAACCACTTGCTCATTATAGAGGTTCTGATCAGCATTTTCAAACATATTAGACTAAAAATCCTCTTCATTTAATGACTTATGCATGCTATCAATCTCAAATATGAAAGTTTCATATTCAAATTGAGGGAGAGGATCACTCATACCTTCAAATTGTGTATCTTTAAGCATAATCGGATGATATTCAAATGAACACTCAGACTTGTACTCACATATATCATCAACGTTAGAATCTGAAACTAATCTGAGATCTTTAAGTGATTCTCTAAGATTAGCAACTAGGTTAGTCACCTCATTAGAATATTCATCATAAAATTCATTACAAGGTGCATGCTGACTTTCAACATCTTCATTAGACACTTTGTCATCAATTTCATAAGATGCCATCTCATCAATATTTTCACCATCATATCCAGAAGTAGAACAATCTGATCTCTCACAACAATAAGATAATGTATCATCATCAAACTCATTCTCAACTAAATCTGGACTTTCTAGGTCTTCTTCAAAAAAAGGATTGATAACTCCATGCAATGACCCTCTTTGAATGTTTTGACAAAAATTTGGTTGATCATCCTCACAAGCATCACCATATAAAGTGTTATCATATACTTTAAATTCACTACCCACTTTATCCTCATGGAAAATTTCATCGTATGAAGAAAATTCATAACTATATGAAGACTCCCTGTATATTTCTTCTATCAAATATATAGTGTCCATAATTACATCCTCTCTATTAGCTTGTTCAGGGTAACCATTAAAAATAAACTATGATTCATTCCTAAACATCCCACTATATGCTCAATCTTTATTGTTTGATATAAAAGCACTTGACAACTCTTCCCTAAAATCTTCATATTCAAAGTTATTAGCATCAACTGACCTCACCATCTCTTTATCTTCATACTTTGTGGATAAATCATTTTCATATTTTTCATTTGCTAACTGATTCGTGTAACACAAAAACTGAGATGCACTTTCTTTTTCAGGTTCAAAAGAGGAATTCATACCCTTATCTTCAAATGAGTGTTCACTATCATCATTACTCTCTTCCTCCCATTCAACATCAGAATCATATGAAGTTGAACATATTGTGTCATTGTCCTCACTGTGATTCAAGTTACTACTCTCATCATCTCCTTCATATAATTCATCTTGATAACACATTAGGTCAACAACTTCATTATCATCATTTAAAAACTGGCTTCCAACTTCTTCATCCTCATGCTGAGATGTATATTTTTCCATTTTAATTTTTAAAACATTCTCAACATAATGCCATCTCTGAATAAGATAGTTCATTTCTTGCACATTTTGCTGATCAACCTTATCATCTCATGTTATCTCTTCATGGTATGTTGGATCAGCAACATCAGGTCCATGATCAAAAAGATAATTCTCGATTTTCTCATTTGCACAAAACTGAGATCTAGGTGCAGCAACTTTATTAGCAATAGAATCACATATACAATCAACATCACAATAACTTGCTAATGTATCTAATTCTTGATCTTCAATATCAACACATTGTTGAACCCTATCAAAGTCTGAGATACATCCTATTATTGTAGCATCATGAGCATGTGTTTTGTCATTTGTAACCAAGCTAACCTTGCCTATACACATATTCTGATCAAAATTTTCCATTTGATTAAAACCTATAGTAGGGGTATGGATATGCTTATTTGAAACTGAAGCACCAACACCATATTCATCCTTTCTTTCAAATACATTATACTAGCAGTCATACATAGAATAATGACCTTTAGTCAATTTGTATCTCAAGTTATTTTTGATATCCCTAGCCATCACAAAAGCCTAATATAATGTCTGTGGTTCTTTATCCCTTAGTAGATAATTCATTTTGTTGTCAAATGCATCAATATACACTACTAAACACATTTGATCATCAAGTCTATAATTCTCAGGGATTTCATTCAAAACTCTTGCAAATATGATATTAAAATGAGAGACAAGTTCATCACTCTGAATATGAATCTTCAAGAACTTATCATAAGAGTCAGATACGCTTACCCTTTCTCCAAATCGCTCCATGAAGGCATAATGCAATTTACACCAAGATGAAATAGAACATGCTAGAAAAAAAGAAAACTAGTCTCTAGCATCACCTTCTAAGGTTAGAACAAATAACTTCATATGCAAGTCCTCATGAGCAATTTTGTAGTCACCCATCAAATCAGCAAACAACTCAGTATGGTGACTAGCTATAACAAGATGGTTTCCACTGAACTTAGTAAAACTTTTTCGAACATCATTGGGAATGACATTTGGGAAACCATGAATACCATTAAAACTTAATGGCATATACCGCTTTGTAGAAATGGATCTAGGAATTTCATTAATTGGTTGCATAGTAGATGAAATAAATCTTGACATTCTTAATAAATTTGAACCTCATTCACCTATAACAACTTCTGATTTATATTTTGCAGTAGATCTATACCCTTCTACCCATTTCAACTTCTGAAAAACACTTCACCACTTTAAAAACAGCCAACTGAAACTGATCTAATGAAATGTATAACCTTAAAACCTATTAGATCATTCTCCTCTTCTTAGTGCTGAAACCTCACTTGATGGAGAACATACTTTTCCCAGTCAATTTTCATGAAAAGAAAATACATGAAAATGAGAATACCTTTTAGTGTTGTTGCATGAAACCACTGATCTATTGATTGGCTTGGTGCTAATTTGAATTCTTCACACCACTGATCATAACCTTATATAGTCGCCATCTCCTTAAGGAGATAAATGAAATCACAACAGTGATTCGCATTTATCATTTCAAAAACTTTTAACAGCAAATCAAACAACACTTTGAAAATTATTGGTTAGAAACTTATATAGATCTCTCTTCTTGCTTGAAAATTCACACAACTTTCAAATCTGCTCAATTCAACTAAAAACTCTTGAAAGCATTTATAGGTAACCGATCTACACTAATTTAAAGATCCTTTAGAGAGAGTCGCCACTCACAAATTGTGAGAAAGATTTTGTACAATGATTTACAACAAGGGAGATCTGAATTGAAATTCCCACTTGTAAAATTTGCAAATCTTTAAAAACACTTAGAAGAGAGAAACCTTTATTCAACAATTCTGACTTTGAAATCATAGTAGTATTTTTGAAAACCAAACCGACTAAATTGATTGAACATAAAACTTAGTAGCAACACAATCTACACTCAATCCTTCAAAGATACTGATATCCTGAACAAAGCATCATTGGGTGCATGGCAACGAAGTAAGAAAACTTTGAAAAATACATCAAAGAGCTTACTCTTGCAAAATTTCCATGCACATCTTCTTGTTGTATTAAATCCCTTCTTAAATTCTCAAGGTTTGTCTGTCATTCTGATTCAATACAGTCCCCAGAAGAGTCACCATTTTTTTGGTGTTTTAAAACTACTAAGCAAAAAAATGCTTAATACCAAGATGACAGTACTAACACAATCTAAAGACTAGCCAATTTTTATTAACAATTGCATGTGCAAAGCATTTGGGCCCAACTTCAACAAAACCAAGGGTGGTTTTCTACTCTTCTGGCTCTGCAAAACCAGGGTGGATATACCCAGGGATGATTTAAGACTATGAAAACTGTATGAGGATTATTTTTAGTTTCATTCTGATTCTCATCTCAAATCCTCAAATACATACACAATTCTTAATAACTTGATAAACACATCCCATATAGCACATAAGACAAAAAATTCTTCTATAGTTCTGCAGGTGTTCTCAGCAATAGTGGCTAACTGAAGCTAAACTATTCCATGTAGACAAGTACTGGCCAACTTTGAAAATCTTCAAGAAATAAAAGTAAAAATTGATTTGATGTTGCATTCTGACAACCATTTGTGATACTTTTCTCTATCAGCTGGATCAGATTTGATCAGTGCCTAATCCATTGGGGTTCAGAGTCTATAGAAAATTCTTGGATCTAATTTGTTGCCTTACAACAAATTTTATCAGTATTTCTTATCAAAATTTATCATTCAAAACCCTTCCCATTACTACAGCAACCTTATCACATTCACCAAAGCTTTTACTTAATCCATTGAATTAACAGCAGTGATAAACAGATATACAACCTAACTAGATTGCATTCAATTACACAAGCCTTTACTTATACAATATCAAGATAACCAAGTAATTAAAAGGAGACAAGATTCAGAAAGAACTAATATGGGGACAGTTCATAATTTGTATTCATTTTCCTTGAAAATTGTATACAATTTACAGTAGACTTAGAATGACCTTCAAAAGAAACACAGATCATTCTATATTCATGTATTCTCAAGATCTGATAGAGAAAATACACCACCAATTTGTTCAAAATAATGGACCAAAGACAGACTAAGTACCACTTAGACAAATAGAATTTAGACCCTTTCTCTAGCCCTGGAATCTCACTTATATAGTGTGAGATGCAACAAGCTTCAGGCTAAGAGAAAAATGATAGGTGTCCTTTACAAGAGGAAGACACAGACATCTATCAAAAAGAAAAAGACTAACAGGAAGTTATGCCAATCAAACATTCTCTTGCGGGCTTCTGTCTATCACCTCCTTTCATTAATTTTGCTCCAATGGTGATTCTGTCATATATGTAACTACCTAGCTTGTCCCTGACAAAATCTATTTTGATGATTGTACTCTATCCTTGACCTATGAGTTTTGTCAACATAACTACTTTGTGAAATTCATCTTTTCTTCCCACTCTTCACTAATCATGCGAGGCTTCATAAATAGTGGAAAAATTACTTAGTGCGCAACCTTTGAGTAGGGAGACAATATGGATGTCAAATATAACAAAATGGGTAACTTCTGATTCCCAGCCACGTCTACTTTCTTAACCACCTTTTGAGCAAAATTTGCCGTCCACTGATACAATAAAGGTGCATGCTAACAAAAAGCGAGAAAGACCATACCCATGAGTATGAAACCTTCTTCACCTTCCTCAAAAACTATGCACAGGACCCCACATATTTCTGTTAACCTAGCATCAAGTTATGATATCTTGAAAATTTGTTTAAAGGATGATGTTACCACTAAAAGGGCTATTATCTTACCAAGTTCATTCATTATCCTTATCAAAACCTTGGTTACTTGACTACAACATCTTACTAGAGTTTCAAAGAGATAAAACTTTCAGAAAACACTCAGGATTACTAGTTTTCCTCTATCAAAAATCCATATACTTCTGCACGGGACAAAACACTTCTTTTTTGCAAACCAGTTAGAACTAGTATGCGGGATATTACAATCCCAGGACCAATTATTTTTACCTTGTAATCCCTTTGCTATCTACAACCCATGATCTAGTGAACTCTTTAGAACCATCCTTTGATTAAACCATTCAAGACTAAATTTTTTTCAAAATCTATGGCATCAGAACTTACTTGGAGTTTTTTTCTCTTCGTAACTCTATAATTTATCTTTGAATCAATCACTTCACACTCATGCCAGATTTATCTCGATCCTTGGAGTAGTTATCTTCATTCAGAAAAGATTTCAAAACCTTTATTCGTGCAAGTTAAAACTTAGAAAATCTTGCCTATTATACTGTGTTAATAACTTCACATGCGAAACTTTTCACATCTTATTAATGTGCAGAGTGACACCACCTTCAATATTTAAAACATTGTTGTCAATCTTAAAAATCATACGATCATGGGGTATAGAGAGAGACAACTAGGTGTCACACTCGACAAGTTGGCCTTCTAATCCAATGAAAATTTCCCACATACACATCTCTTTCCTTGATGGCGCTTCTATCTGGACCCACTGGCAACTGAGGACATGTGTCAGCAGGTCGCTACTTTTCTCGACCTAATCTTGATCTTGTAGATGATATGTTACTGTACTACTTAAAAATATAGTGGCGGGCCCTCATTCACTACCTCACTATATGTATTATTCAAGCAACTCTTTATGGTGAGACAACGTTGGCTATTGATCGGAGATTGAATCAAAGGTGGAGAAACTACATGAGGTACCTTGAGGAATAGTGGGTCCTACACTTTCCATGTCACCAAGACTAAACATTGTGCAACTCTTTATAGTGAGATGACGAGGATCGTTGATTGAAACTTGATCTGGCGATTGGGATCTCTCAAATGCTTTTACGGGTCTGAGGCATTGCTAACATAGGAGATTTTTCACTATTGGCAATCAACAAAACTTTTCTTTGAGCCTGGTCAGCCATCCATGTTACCTCAGGTCCCACCGTCTATTGGTTTTTATAGTGACTCGCTACTTCACTAACGGCGAGAAGTCAAGTTTTTTGATAGTGAGGTAGCGAGCTCTGATGACTTGAATAGAACTCAGTGTCGTAAAAACAAAGACCCATCAAATTGTTATCATTCCTACCAACTATTTCTAACAACAATTATTGCTTGTCATGCCACCTAGTCATACCATAGTTATTGATAAATTTTGAAGCCATCGTGCTTTTGATTTTGGGACACCTTAGCACTTCACTAACGGTGATATGGAAAACTTTTTCGATAGTGAGATAGTAAGACATCGTAAAATCATCATTCTAGCACCGACTTTTGATTGTCTCCAACTGAGTCACTTTTCCTATTCTGATAGCATTTTCCAGGTGTCTGTGATTGAATGATCAGTTAGAAGACAATTTTTTGACTACCGTGTCTTGATCTTGTGGTCTCATTTTACACTTTCAAGCACTCGCTACCTCACTATACATAGAGAGTGCCCATGTTTTCATAGCGAGGAAATGACAATGGTGGATCTAATTAGATCGAACGACTAGGGAATCTGAGAGGAAAAGTAGCTCGGGGGCACGAAGGATAAAAGACAATAGAATATTCATCTTTTTTGAAAATTCAAACATCTTGCGCTCGAAAAAATGAATGGACTGAAACGTAGGGTTATCACAAAATTTTCAAAGGCTAACAAAAGGATGACTATGCTAGAAACCAATTTATCAATTAATGGAGACAAATCTGAATTTTCTATATCTAGGCAAAGGATTTCTATCATTTGAAAATTCGTACTAGCAGAAGTATCCATGGACTTCATCACAGGCCTTCGCAAATCTAAAGGTCATAATGTCATCATGGTAGTATTTGATAGCCTCACTAAATATGCACATTTCATTGCATTATCACATCCTTTTACAACAATTATAGTGGCAAAAGTTTTCTTGGAGAATATCCAAAAGCCTCATAGTACACCTAAGATTATTTTTAGTGATCATGATCCTATCTATATTAGTCACTTTTGGGAAGATTTATTCTCATGTTTCAGTACTCAATCGGCTCATAGTTCCTCATACCATCCTCAATTAGATGGAAAAACTAAGGTTGTTAATAAATGTTTGGAAGGATATCTACATTGTTTCACTCAAAAAAAACAATCTAAATGGGTAGATTGGCTACCTCTTGCAGAATGGTGGTACAATACTTCTTTTTATAGCTCATCAAAAATGTCTCCATTTTTGGCACTTTATGGATATCATTCTCCTTCCATCACATCATCATTAAAGGTGTCACCAAGAGTTAATTCAATAGAGGACCACTTGCTTCATCAACAATAGGTACTTTTAGGACTCAAGGAGAATTTAGTTATGGCACAAAATTGAATGAAACAACAAGCAATCCAACATTGTAGTGAAAGAAATTTTGAAGTTGGGGACTGGGTCTTCTTGAGATTGCATCCTTATAAACAAATCTAAATAAAGCAACAAAAAAAGAATAATAAGTTTTCTCCAAGATATTATGGACCATACCAAATCATCCAAAATATTGGTAGTATTTCCTACAAACTTGAGTTTCCACCAACAACAAAGATACATCCAATTTTCATGTTTCTTGTTTGGAGAAGTTAATTGGGTAAATTATTCCTAGTCAAATAGTACTACAAAGCTTGATGAAGAGGGAAGAATAATTTTGGTAGCAGAGTGAATTTTTCAAACATGCATGAAGAAGCTGAGGAATAGAACCCTTACTTAGTATCTCATCCAATGGAAGAACTTACTAGTTGAAGATGCCACATGGGAGGATGAGGAGTTCATTCAAAATAATCCACACTTGGTTAGAATTGAGGACAATGCTTCTTTCAAGTGAGGGGGCATGTTATGCCATTAATATTAATGCATATAAAGTTATGAATAATCAACTTGTGGCTATCTTAATCCTTAGTAAGGTCATTTTATCATTGTTATATTATTATTTAGGTAGGTAGGTCGGCCTAGGTGTTATGTAGGGTTGTGTCTATTCAACCTAAGCATAATTAGGTATATATAGGAGGTTGTGAGTCTTATTTCAAGATCATATTGGAAGTGTGTTCTCATTGGAGATATTTGGAGGTTTCCCCCTTGAAGTGGCCTATTAATCTCATTTATTATCAAGTATTTATAGATGATATTATATTATATCTTCCATTGTGCAAGTTATTTCATTACACATATTCACCAAGCCATTACCTAAGGATGCATTTTTGTATCTAAAAGGTAAGATAGGGATTATTCCCCTAATTGAAGCTCACTAATAATATTTTAGTGATGCATCAACTGAGCACTTTGAATATGAGAAAAGTTGATGCAGTATTGTCAAAGTAAATTGTATATGAATCAGTACATCAAGTACATCAAAAACACATTGATTATTGTCTTTGGCATGAAATGTCAAAGAGGAAGAGTTTTTTGTCATATCAAATAAATTTTTATTAGTAAAGATGGAAGGTTTTTTGTGACAGGGACAAATTATAGTTAGAGAAATCGAAGAATCATTCCAAAGGAAGAGATTGATGTTAGAGGAAGTTCTCACTGATAGAGAGAGTTATCATGGATGAGAATAAAAATGAAACTAAAGATAATATCTTTACTTCTATTTTTCTCTAAAATTTTATTGTATTATGAAATGTTGTGTTTCCATCAATTCCAAAGAGGGATATTGTATATTTTCTTTGATGTTACACAAAATGGAAAGTCATTGATTGTCGAGCTCACTCAGGAATCAAAGGAAGATCCTATGTTAATCGAGTTCACTTAGTTACCAAAGGAAAGATGGCATAGATCTTGCATTGACCAAGTTCACTTGGTTACTAAAGGAAAGTTAGTTTAGAATTAGTATTGACCAAGTCGGGTCAGTTAACGAAGAGTTTCTTCGAGTTGACCGAGTACTCAATTATGTATTAGTTGACTAACAAAATGTTAAGTTTTATTAATTTATTAGTTGATGTTAGTCGACTTAAGGGATGAAAATTATTTTATTAAAAGTATATTTAATCTAACTTGAAAAGTTTATTCATATAAGGTCATGTTGAGGATTGAAGAATGTGAAGCATCGAATTGAAGAAGATAAATTAAGGAAGCGAATTGGAAGGATATCAAAGAATATGAGTTGATTGAGTTGCAAAGAACATTCTAATCAAGGAAGATCATGTATTCAAGCTAGAATAGAGATCTAAAATCATCAAAGATAGTTGCATCAATAATCAGGTCAAGTCATTATTACTCTCTAATAATTGTAGCAGTGAATCAAATCTCCTAATATAGTTGTTCTCCAAATCCTCTAACAAGATGCCATTTCTAGATTGAAGTGTCTAAAGGCCTCTAACAAGGCCACTCCTAACATTGTAATTAAATCATTTTATCTGTTAGAATATATAGTCCACCAATATAACTAAGAGGGGGGGTGTGGGTGAATTAGTTATCCAACTACTATCATAATTATCAACCTTTAAAAAGCTTAACCATATGAGAAATATAATAAGAAAGCACAAAAAGATACTTATACACAATAACACCAGATATGTTAACTAGGGAAACCCTTGATTAGAGGGAAAACCCCAGTAGGGATCATACCCATAAGATGATGTACTAATATAAATATTCCTTGTTAGAGGATGGACCCCTATTAAGAGTCTATGAATACATTTAATACATATGAGTCCTTGTTAGGAGACTTTGAATCCCTGTTAGGAGATTCCAACCCTGTTTGGAGTTGTGCCAACCATATTACAAGTTGTGGAAGATAGTTGGAGCCTCTACCCAAACACCTTCAAGGTTAAGACTAATGAACCCTCTATCCAAATGATGTCTACTTCCTTCCTCTTCCTCTATTCTGTCAACTAGACTTATGCTCCTTTAGATCTTGTAACCAAATCACAAAACTCACATCTAATAATCCCTTGGATCTCTTACACACATTTACCAAACACTCTTCTCATTTTTACACTTTTCACTTTGTACAAAAATAAACTCTTTATAAACAAAGAAAAAATCTTTCCTTTATACTATATCTTCAAAATAATCCCTCGAATCAGCTTGGAGGATTTCCCAATTAATTATAATAAGATAATTAATTCATTATAATTACAATAGCACTCTTGGCTCACAATCTATAAAAAAATTCACACTTATAATACTAGGGCTTGCACACTTGCTGACATCACCAATAGACTACCCTCTATGACTAGTTGATTGTGTATCTCTTCATTGCATCTCAAATGTAAGATAGTGAAGAGCCATCAGGAACCACTTTCCTAATGCTCTGTTTATGTACTACTCTTTGTAAATTAGGTACAACTTCCATACATCTTCGAATTACATGTTGCACATTGAACCATGTCATTAGGAAAAAGTATTGAACATGTCCATGATCATACATCACTAGACAAGGAACACCTTGTCTATACAACTAATATCCCTATCTGCTACTATGCTAGTCTTCACAAACTTACTGTTATGTTGACATTAATAACAAACACAGTCATGAATGCAACATGTCAATACATTCCAATTCTTAGGATACTCCCCCAAATTAGTATCATCATCATTCATGCTAACAATCTCCCCCTTTGATATTAACAAAAACAAAGATGAAAAACATCTAAGTTCTAAGAGTACCAAAAAAATACTTTGTTGCTATTGTTGCTGCTATTCTCATCTTCTCAAATTCTCTTCATTAATCAAGTCTACAATTCTCTGGAACACTTCTAAGATTAGCATTAGTTGTTCACACGCTAAAAAACTCTCAACACATCAGGTGCCCTAGAGATATTCCTACATCCTTACATGAATCTTTCTAAATCTTCCTAAAGAGATATCTCTCCCCCATTCATAGTTGGGAGTTCTTCTCCCCCATTACATAGGAGATGTTTTTCATGTTTATTATCCCCCATTGACATCAATTTCAAAGGCCTCAATTTGACTATATACTAATTGTTAGTAAATTTCCCCAAGTTTTCAACAAGCTCAAGTGTCCAAAGACACTATTCAAAAAAAAATACCAAGAACCTTCAATGACTTAGTGCATGCCAAGTACTCCCCCATACATAAAGCATCAACATTCAATCCAATCTAATAATAGTGCTTTGTACCATTGGATTGATACACTTACTACATCATCTACTTAGAAGTAGGAAAGGGCATTACCCCAAGCATACTTATCAAGTACTCAAATGTATCTTTAGGTAAGGGCTTCATAAAGATATCTGCAATCTAATCTTTAGTACTCACATACTCTAATCATATCTCTTTTTCTATTTCTTTCTCTCTCAAAACATGGTACTTAATAGATATGTTCTTAGTCTTAGAATGCAATACATGATTCTTAGACATACTCATTGTACTAGTATTATCATAGTAAATCATAACAGGTTCTACAAACTCAGTTTTGGTATCCTTCAGCATTTGCTTCATCTACATAACTTGATTATAGTTATTTGCTACTACAACATACTTTTCCTCAACTGTAATCTACAAAATATAATGTTTCTTCTTGCTTAGCCAAAAAACCAATCTTCCTCCAAGAAAGATTCCTCCATCATTGGTGCACTTTTTTTCATCCATATTGTCTACCCAATCTACATCAATATTTGCACATAGAGTGAAATTACTCGATCTATCATACCAAATTCCATAGTCATGTGTTCCTTTCAAATATGTAAATATCCTCTTTACTATTGCATAGTGATACTCCTTAGGATCAACTTGAAATCTAGCTACAATCCCAACTACATTTTCTATATCTGGTCTAGTGTGAGTTAGATGTTGTAAACCTCCAATCATATATTTGTACTTCTTTTTCTCTACTACAAGTGTCTCATCTTTGTTGGATAACTTATCACTAGTTACCATAGGTGTACCAATAGGTTTACAATTTTCTTATCCAAACCTTTTCAACAAGTCTTTTAGGTACTTAGCTTGTGAAATGAAAATACCATCATTATTTTATATAATGTACAATCGTAAAAAAAACTTCATTTCTCCTATCATGCTCATTTCAAACTCATTCTTCATCTCTTTAGCAAACTTATCGCTTGCTTCATCATTACCTCCAAATATGATTTCATCAACAAATATTACTATTATCAGCAAATCATTCTCAATTTCTTTCAAATACAAGTTTCTATCTGTTATAACTTTAGCAAATCCAAGCTTTTCCAAATAGCTATCCAATCTTGCATACCAGGTTCTAGGTGCTTTCTTCAAACCATATAGAGATTTCTTTAGTCTACATATCATTTCTTTGTCTTCTATCAAAAGAAATCCTTTAGGCTACTCAATATATACCTCTTCTTCAAGTTCTCCATTCAAGAAAGTTGATTTAACATCCATCTAATATACCTTAAACTTCTTATTTGCTGCATAAGACAAGAATATTCTCATTGGTTCCATTTTGGCTACAAGGGCATATGTCTCCTCATAATCTATCCCTTCTTACTATGAATATCCCTTTCATACAAGTCTAGCCTTGTTCCTAATAGAACTTCACCTTGCTCATTCATCATGTTTTTGAATACCCATTTGGTTCTTATCACATTCTTGTATTTAGGTCTAGGAACTAACTCCCATAATTCATTCTTCATAATCTGGTCTAATTCTTTCTTCATTTCTTGAATCCAATGATCATCTATAAATGATTCATATGCACTCTTAGGTTCAACATGAGATATCAAACATATCTCTTTATTAAATTGGTTTCTTATCAGTACATCTTTGTCTTTACTTCCAATTATCTTCTTTGGAGCATGATCTTTGTCAAATTTCTATTAGAGGTAGAAGATGACATCTCAACTCTTATCTCATTTGTAGGTTCAAATCTTTGCTCTCCTCTTTTCTCAACAATTAACACATCATTATGTAAATCATTGTTAGTCTCAAAGAAAACTTTAGCATTTTGTCTAACATTTCAAGAATTATCTTCTTCTTCATTAGAGTTATAATCTACCATATTTTCCTTAGTTCCAAACTTTTCATCAATCCTTACATTTGTGCATTCAACTATTGTCTTAGTTCTAAAGCTAAAACACATGTATGTCTTTCTTTTTAGTGGATAGACAATAAACATACCTTCATCACTTCTTGGATCAAACTTTCTAATATAATCATCTCTCTTAATGTAATATTTTCTTCCAAATATTCTGAAGTACTTAACTAATGGTGAATGACCAAACCATAATTCATAGGGTGTCTTACTCATACCTTTTCTAATATGTACTCTATTCAAAGTGTATATTGATGTATTGATTGCTTCTCTCCAAAATGTCTCAAAAACATCATTCTCAAACAACATCACTCTTGTTGCCTCTACTACTTATTTATTTCTTCCTTCAACAATCTCATTTTTCTTAGGTGTTCTAGGTGAGGATAGTTGTCTTTTGATTCCATTTTCTTCACAAGACATGTTAAAGTCTCTAGAGGTGAACTCTCCTCCTCTATCTGATCTCAAACACTTTATCTTAACATCAAATTCATTCTCAACTCTATTCTTAAATATCATAAACTTCTCAAAAGCTTTAGATTTATCTTTAAGAAATGCTACCCACATCATTCTATTTAAATCATCAATGAAAATTATAAAATACCTCTCACCATAGAATCCTCTTGTTCTTGAAGGACTACTTAGATCTATGTGAACAATCTCTAGCTTCTCTGTGGTAGTGAACTTCTTGCTAGGAAATGATACTTTTTTTGTTTAGCCAAAATACATTCTTTGCAAACAACAATAGTAGGCTTTGTTATCTTAGGCAAGTCTCTAACTACAAATGTACTACTAACTTTCACAATATTATCCAAATTTATGTGACTGAATCTTCTATGTCACAACAATTTGTCATCCAATTTAGCTACCAAACATGTCATTTCAATGAGATTCAACTAAAATACATTACCTCTCAATCTTGTGCATGTTCTAATCAACTTACCATCTATGTCTTTGATAAAGCAACTCTTCTCAGTAAATTACAACTAATAACCCTTGTCCACTAATTGTCCAACACTCAACAAATTATGCTTCAATCCATCAACAAAATAAATATCATCAGTATTAGTTTTACTATTGAGAGTAATGGATCCAATTTCTATTATATGATAGGCTGCATTGTTACCAACTCTAACAATACCTCCATCATGATTCCTCAACTTAAAAAACTTATTCATATCACTAGTCATGTGATGTGAACATCCATTGTCAATTATCCAATCAAATTTCTTTTCAACTTCAAAAGCTAGAGCTCTTTCTTCTCTAATTTCCCTATCAAGATCATCTTCCTTGATAGACACAAATCACAATTCATCATCACTTTCACTTAGACCTCTCTCATTATATTCTTCATCTTCATTTGCATACAAATAATTTCTATCTCTTCTAGGCTTGAACTTTCCCTTATACTTTTTTCTCTCTTTTGGGACATTTAGATGCATAATGACCAAATTCATCACACGTCCAATATTTAAAGATTTTCTTACCATCTCTTTCTCTTCAAACAAGAAGGGTTATATCTTTCTCAATCTTCTAGTCTTCATCAAATCTCCTGCTACCAAAAAATCTCCATGTGTGCTTGCACTCCTTGTCAAATTAGGTCAAAAGTTAAGGGAACTGAAAGTTGTTTCCACTCTTGCTAGATCTCTACATTATCTCAAGTCTACTTCTACAATTTCTAATCTTCCAAGAAACATTTCCTTGGTAAAATCCTTAGTGCAAGGTATCAGTAGCTAAATCATCTAAGCTACTTGCTTGAATGGTGGCATCAAACTTTTCAAGATCTTCCATACTACCTCATCTTCTTGCTTTGTTCCACCATGAGACTAAATTCCTACAATAACTTTTTATATTCTACCAATATAGTTTCTTACATATTCATCTTTTATCATTTTAGCATTTTGAAATGCACATATGTAATTTTGCAATCTAATTCTCTTTGCATGTGTATCACCTTCAAAAGTAGATTCTAATACTTTTTGAATTTCATGAGATCTTTGAAGTGACTTTACTTGACTGTACTCCTTCTTAGGAAGAGATGATAGTAATGTTTCTCTTGCTCTCATGTTACACATGAAAGATATCTCTCTGCTTCACTACATTCTTCAAGATTTTCTTCTTTCACAATTTTGTTCTCACTCTTTGTCAAGATCCAATAACCTAGACCCATGCACAGTAGATCATTATTCATCTTATCCTTCCAACTATCATAGTTTACCCCATCAAATCTAGGACTATCCTTTCTAAAAATATTTTGCATCAATCTCCCAAATTTATTAAGCTTATCCTTCAAGGACCTGATGCTCTGATACCAATTGTTAGAATATATAGTCCACCAATATAACTGAGAGGGGGGTGAATCATTTATCCAACTATTATAACAATTATAAACATTAAGAAAACTTAACCATATGAGAAATATAATAAGAAACCACAACAAGATACCTGTACACAATAACACCAGATATGTTAACTAGAGAAACCCTTGATCAGAGGGAAAACCCCAATGGATATGGTTCCCACAAGATGATTTACTAATATAAATATTCCTAGCCTATTAGGAGTCTATTAATACATTCATTAAATATGAGTCCCTATTAGGAGGCTTTGAATCCCTACTTGGAGTTGTGCCAACCCTATTAGGAGTTGTGGAAGATAGCTGGACCCACTGCCCAAATAGCTTCAAGGTTAAGACCGATGAACCCACTATCCAAATGATCTTGGTATTATTCCTTGACTAATAATAGAAATGAATAATACTTCCTTCCTCTTCCTCTGTCTTATCAACCAGACTTCTGCTCCTTTAGATCTTACAACTAGATCACAAAACTCACATCCAACAATCCCTTGGATCACTTACACACATTTACCAAATACTCTGCTCATTTCTGCACTTTTCACTTCACACAAAAATAGACTCTTTACAAACAAGGAAAATATATTTCATTTATACCATATCTTCAAAATAATTCCTTGAGTCTACCTTGACACTTTTCAAATTAATTATAATAAGATAATTAATTAATTACAATTACAATAGCATTGTCAGCTCACAGTCTATGAAAACCTTCACACGTGTGATACTAGGGTTTGTGCACTTGCTAACATCACCAACAAATTGTCCTCTATCATTGGCTGACTACACATCTCTTCATTGCATCTTAGATGTAAGATAGCAAACAATCATCAGGAACTACTTTCCTAATGCTTTGTTTCTGTATTTCTCTATGTAAATTAGGTACAACTTTTGTATGTCTTCAACCTATGTGTTGCACATTGAACCATGTGATTAGGACATAGTATTGAACATGTTCATGACTACGCATCACTAGACAAGAAACACCTTATCTATACAACTAATATCCATGTCTTCTACTTTGCTAGTCTTCGTAGACTTACTGCTATGTTGAAATTAATGACAAACACAGTCATAAATGCAACATGTCAATACACTCCAATTCTTAGGATACTCCCCAAAATTAGTATCACCAACATTCATGCTAACATTAATAGGGTTACACCTAATAGTGTGTTTTTTAACCTTTAATAGGGTTGGCTCCAAATAGGTCTCACTTCAAATTAAAGAGTGAAAAATAGTAACTAGTTGCAATTGGTTGTTTTCCCAAATTGGGTTTTCATATT
The DNA here is from genome assembly GCA_028749045.1 of Cupressus sempervirens. Lineage (NCBI taxonomy): Eukaryota > Viridiplantae > Streptophyta > Pinopsida > Cupressales > Cupressaceae > Cupressus > Cupressus sempervirens. Next base: position 496,882,335 of record CM053793.1, on the reverse strand, counting down.
AAATCATTTTGTTTCATTTGTTTAGGTTATTTCCTTTATGTTTCTACAACTAAGTTAAGTAAGGTTAATCACATTTAATTATATTAGGATATGCATGTTCAATGCTAACTAAGTGACAGTAGTATATTCAGTGTTAACCAAGTTACAACAAAATATCCAGTGTTAACCAAGCTATAGAAAAATATTCAATGTTAACTAAGTTACAACAAGTTATTGGTTTTATATTGTGTTGACATATTAAATGGACTTTTAAATTTGTTTTTGTGGTAACTGATTTTCCCCTCCTCTCTTAGTTACTCCTTTCCATTTCTAACAGGAAACTTTGATTCCAATTTCAATGCCAAAAATGGATCCATGTTGGCAAATTTAGGTAGGGGTGAAGTTTTTTTGCAAATATGAGGAGTTGAAAAAATAGGTTAAAATAGGGTCAAAAGGTTATATAAGGAGCCCAAGGGGTCATTTTCAAATCATTTATCTTATTTGATTTTGAGAGCTTTAGAGTAGAGAGAGCATGATGTCCCAAAGAGGATTTCTGATCACTAGACATCAATTCAAGCACAACTGCATACATAATTGGCCTCCACAATATGGTCCACTAATAAGTACTCAACATCCCAACATTTTTTTAAGATATTTTGAGCATTCTATCATGTTTTTTATGGTTTCTAGTATATTTTTAAAAATATCATTTGATACTTTACAAAGTATGATACCATTATTATGTGAACTATCATACGATAGTTTTGTCATCCAGGTTTTATTGTATCATTTTATAAGTTGTATTATATTGGACCCACCCATCAATCATACAATACCATGCAAAGTATTGAATGAGAAGAAATTATTGCATGGGTATAATGAAAAGTATTTCATGATGCTAGTTCATTCACTTATTCTAGTATCTAAGTTATGATATTCTTAGTTTTATTCTGATTCTCATGTGACAGTTGTTTATGTTTGGACATGTTTTTACTATGCAGGATGTGTTTCCATCTCTCATCATTAGGATATCTATGGTAGTTAGGTTGTGATTGGTGCCTCAACTAGATGATGTAGATAGAGGAAGGTTAGAGACCATGGGATTTGGATGACTATTATGGTTGCCCCATATCAAGGAAAACCATGGCCTCTTGACATCACTAGTGGAGAGGTGGAACATTGAGCATAACACCTTCATTTTCCCACCATAGAGGCCATTATTACACTAGAGGATGTGTATCACATCCTACAAGTTTCATTTCATGAGGAACCAATGAGTGTGATGATCATGATCATTAGTTATACTTTACTTCATCTCTGGTGATATGATTGTTGATATGAGATTGTGTGTTACAGGTTTATTATGATCAAACCCTAGCTAAGTGTAGAGATGCATTACATGAGGCATTCTAGGATGTTACTATATTGGATATGCATATTGTATGGGAGAAACTGATCAGTGATTATGGGGATTAGTTTTTGGTGGCATGTATAGTATTTCCCTCATTGCTTAGACATTCATAATGGCCTAGAGCCAAAAGGGCTTCCTAAGTAGATTTGGTAGATTAGTGATAGATTTGGTGGGGAGGCTATTGTAGATGGCATGGGAACCAACTATCCTAGTTGATATGTACCACAAGTTACATGAGATCATGTATAGGTAGGGGAGGACTTGGGCATGTGGAGCCATATTAGCATAGGTTTGGTCTTGGGATCAAATTGTAGAAATATGACCGTGGGTGTGGCCACATAAGAGGAGATATCCATATATACACATACTCATGGTTTATTATACAACCTCATAGTGGGGTTGTGACCTATTATAGGCACATGTTTGATGAGCTATCAACATTTGAGAGGAGACCATATGTGGAATGTGAGGGATGGAAGGAGGCTTAAGAGGAGTTGGGGTACATGCTTCATAGTAGGCCTCTTGTGGGGAGACATCTTAGGATAGTAGAGAAGAATGTGATTAGCTATGTGTAAAGTTAGTTTGGTTGGAGATAGTGGGTCCTGAAAAAGACCACCACTTATGTTTGGGTGTAAGAGGAGGAGGACATTGGTTGGCTACCTGTGTTGGGTTACATTTCATGCATATATGAGATACAAGGTTTACAGTGGAAGGCCTAGGATTATCTCCCAAGAGTGACATATGTAAGGGTATCTCAAGATTACACCTGAGAGATAAGGAGATAGTTGTTCCCTAGATTCACCATTTTTGATGCACTTCTAAGAGAAAAAGGCCAAGGAGGTGATGATGGAGATGGTGGAGACAAAGGAGATAGAGGGAGGGGTGGGAGAGGGTGAGAGAGAGCTAACAACTCTAGGGGTTCATCCAATAGCTAGACAAGATTGAGGAGTAGGAAATAAGTAGAAGAGGAGGAGGAGGTAGAGTTAGTAGAGGAGGACAGGCTTGTGAGATGGCCTTGAGTGGAGTGGGAGAGGGATAGAGAGAAGAGGTAGGAGAAGCTAATGGTAGGTGGGGGAGAGAATCTATGAGATCAATGGATTAGAGCTCTAGAGGTAGAGGTCCAACAACTTAGGACCACTATAGTTGTGTGTAATCATCAACTACTAGATACATAGGAAGAGGAAGATTGGTGAGAGTGAGCCTTGTGAGAGGATTTAGCAGAGGCCAAGTAAGAGGTAGAGCGACGGGGTACATGGGAAACATACAACGAGGGTGTATATATTGTTGGAGTGTAAGAAGATCAGTGGGCTCTCCTATACTTAGAAAGAGTGGGGACATTAGAAGGAGCTATATAGCCACTAGATAGGACTCAAGAACCTCCTCCTTGACCACATTAAATCCAAGAGGGAGGGATTTAGTCCTAGGGTCTAGACTTAGAATAGGCTTGATGTCCTTGTGATAGTTTTGATGTATCATTTTGAGAGACTTTTATCCAAATTTTGTACTCATGTTGGGTGTATACTTGATATTTCACCATTATGAACCCTAAAATGCAAGCTAGTGTGAAAAGTTAAAATTGAAAGGGTTATATAAGTAGGTCCTAATTTTTAGCATCAAACTTTATTAGGGACATCAAAAGATCATATAATATTCACTAGCATAAACTATGAGGATGTGAATATGATCTATAGTGGATAGGTATGTGGGAACCCAATCTATGCATCAAAGACATATAGGTCAAGATGACTAGTAAAGCTAGGTTCTGTAGGTTTAGTATAGAAAGATTATGCTCGCATAAAGATACAAAATATTGAGATGGCCATAAGTATGCACTTGAAAAATAGACAAGGATGATGCATTGTAGATCCTAAGTATTAAGTGGGACAAGAAAGATACTCAAGATATCTAAGATCAACAAGGTACACCCACAGGTAGAAAGAAAAATAAAAGATGCCCCCAGTCTTCTAGTCCATGACATCCTCAATAGACTATTAGGGAGGGAACACTTAGCAAGAAAATTATCATAAATAACACAAAAAGTAAATAAAGCCAACATACCTCATCCAATGTTTAATATTTATGTGTGTGTGTGTGTGTGTGTGTGTGAAATTCATTTGACTATCTCTTTAGGACCCAAGTCTTCCAATGAGAATTATCATGGCATCCTAGAATATAGATAAAGTTTCTAATAAGTGTTGAAAAGCACTTGATGTCAAAGGGAGTGTTGAAAAATATTGTCTGAGAGTTACCAAAGAAACATCAACTTAACAAGGAGACATTAATAAGCCTAGATAGCTCATGCCCCCTAGATCTAGACGAGAATCAGTTCCAAGCTAGGAAAGGTAAAACTCAACCTAATCTGAATGCTCACTAGAGGTGATGGATGGAATTTCTATGTGAGTATGACTTTGAGGTAGAGTACTTTCAAGGATAGGAGAATGTGGTGGCAGATGCTTTGAGTTGCAAGAGACATGTGATATCATCTATGACCCTCAGTGTTGATTTGAGGAATTAGATTCTTCAGGCACTTCCTATAGATTCTTGGTACCAAGAAGTATGCAGAGAAATAGAATCAGGAAGACCTTTGGAGGGTAAGTTTGTAGGCTATGTTTGAGAGTTAGATGGTCTTTTGAGACTTTCAGGAAGGATTTATGTGCCGCCACTAGATAAGCTTCACACCTTGATCCTAGCAGAAGCCCATCATACACCTTACTCGGCACATCCAGGTGTCAAGAAGATGCATGTTGATTTGCGACATTTGTTCTATTGGTCCGAGATTAAGCATGACATTTCTAATTATGTGGCTAGGTGTCTTGAGTGTTAGATAGTCAAAGGCAGAACACCAACATCTAGCAAGACTTTTGCAACCAAATCTCATTCTTTCATGGAAGTGGGACATCATCTCTATGGACTTCATAGTGGGATTACCTATGACTGCTCATCATCATGATGCTATCATGGTCACCGTTGATCGATTGACTAAGTTGGCACTTTTTTCACCAATCAGGTCGTCCTACATGATAGCTTCTATAGCTAATGTCTTCATGCGTGACATTGTGAGACTACATGGTATTCCCCGAAAGATCATTTCAGATAGGGATCCTGTATTCACATCCGCATTCTAGACATTGCTGCAGCATAAGCTTGGAGCACAATTGAATTTCAGTTCGGCATATCACCCAGAGAAAAATGGTGAGACAGAGAGGGTGAATCAAGTTCTGGAAGATATGTTAAGGATGTATGTGATGGATAGGCAGACACATTGGGAGGATTATCTCTACCTAGTGGAGTTTGCTTACAACAATGAGTATCACGGTTCTATTGGCATGGCACCATTCTAGGCTTTATATGGATGTCCTTGTCATACACCATTGAGTTGGGACAGTCTTGAGGATCGCATCTTGTTGGGTCCTAAGATGCTTCATGATATGCAGCAATAGGTAGTGCATATCCATGAGCACTTCACTACAACATAGGATAGACAGAAAAAGTATGTTGATGCACATAGGATAGATAAGTAGTTTGTTGTGGGAGACAAGGTATTCTTGAGAGTGCATCCATGGAAGAGTTTGATCAGATATGAAAAGGGTTCAAATCTAACACATCACTTTGTGGGACCAATCAAGATTCTTGAGAGGATTGGCCCAGTTTCTTATCGCCTTGCTTTACTGCCTAGCCTAGCTCACATTCATGATGTTTTCCATGTTTTAGTACTTAAGCAGTATATCCATAATGTTGTACATGTTCTTGATTGGAATGCATTGTAGGTAGAGGATGGGCAGTTGGCTTTGGAGCTGATTCGTATTCTAGAGTAGCGGGAGTTGACCCTCAAGGGTCGAACCATCAAGTAGGTAAGGGTCCAATGGGACCCTACTGGTGACCCTTTAGCTACATGGGAGGATGCAGCTAGATTACGAGAGTTATATCCCTACTTGTTTGTAGGCTTCTAGGAGTAAGCCTAATCCTGGGGGGGTGGATGTAGTGCCTACCCTCATTTACATCTTTCTAGATACATTGTTGCTATCATGGCTGAACTCTATTAGACTAGTTTTGTGTTGATGTTTAGTAGCATTGTTTTGAGACTATTAGATATTGTGTTATAGATTTAGTTGATATATGATGTGATTATTTAGACTCTACATTTCATATATGCATGATGATTATTACATTATTTCTGGTTATTGATGATGATTACTTAGATGGTTTATTATCACATGTGTTTTCTTATGGATACTTACCCCATACTTGCATGTGTATGGTGTTTGTATTGTTCACTTATTGTATGGCATTTCTGATGTGGTTAGGAAGGGAGTCGTAGTCACTTGCTAGTCGAGATCTATATGATGCACCACTTCCTACCATTTCCTATTTAGCTTAGCATATATATATATATATATATATTGTATGTACATGCATGGATTTTATGTAGGTTGCAGATACCGGGTATCGACTTCCTTGAATTGCTAGGATGATTGTACCCTATCACACTATCTCAATGGTAAGAGAGGGGAGATAAATTCTCAAGTCCAAACCCTAGACCCTTAAACCATTTGTCCTAGAGAGGTAGGACAAGTATCCGAGATATTTTACCTTTCGAATGTGTTGGATGACATAATTCATGATTTTTAACCCTTTAGACTGATTTTGTATGGATTGTTCTATGATGGGTTTTCATATTTTATCTTGGAGGTCTATGGTGAATTTTCTATTAATTAAGTCTAAAATTAAAAGATTTAATTAATAATTTAATTATTTTGGAAGAATTAATATAATGTCATGATATTTTGATATTTTGATTTTAATTAATTAAATGGGAAATTAATTGAGTAAAAGAATTAAATCAAAGAAATTAAAATTATTATTATTATTATTAATAAATAAATAATAATAATAGAAATAATAAAAGAATTAAAATAAAAGTTATAAGTCTACCTAGGAGTAAATGCACCTCTTGATTACACATATGTAAAAAACACAGGAGTTAGTGCACAAATTAAACACATGGTGTCTACAACCTTGTGACTCATCTAGAAGGTTGGAAAAAACTTGTGCTTCGTTGTCAACATCTTCTGGTCATTTCTAGAGACATTCTAGGTGCTTCTTGAGAGTTCTTTATATTGAAGCACTCCTAGAAGCTCGGGGAGAGCATGTTTGGAGGACTTGGGAACATTGGAGAAGGAAGGAGCTTGCTCTGCGAATTCTGAGGAGAAGTGATTTAGCATCAGTGTCCAAGTAGACACTTGTGATTTTGGCATATGATATTTTACTTCTTGCACTTCCTGTCTTCTTCGTGTCTTCTGAATGCTTTCTGAGGATTTTCATATGTTGAATATTTTGGTTGTATGCATTCTTGTCATGGGTAGTTAAATTTCTATATGAGAAAATCCCACATGCGTAGATCTGAGGAATCTATGGGGTTAGGGTTTTCAGATTCGTATGGACAAACCTATTAGAAGGATTAATGGGTAAATTTAGAGAACAATTAATTTACAAGTAAATTCTTAACTTATAGAATTACAAAGCCCTTTTTTTTTTTTTTTTTTAAACTATGTATATGTTCTCTTTTTAAATTATGCAAATCTACATACATACATATATATATATATGTATATATATCTATGTACATATATATATGTACATATATACATATATATACATATATATATATATATATATATGTTGTAATACTACATATATACATATACATATATATATATATATATATTTATTTATTTATTTATTTATATTTGTTAAAATACTACTCATTTAAATCGCAGTCGAAAAAATATCATAATAAAAACCAAATCGCATATAACAAAAATGTTTTAGAAAACGTTATAAAAAAAATGCAAAGTGAAAGGGGCAGGGAGGGATGTACCCATACCCCCACCCCCCTTTATGATTGGCGTGACATTGGCGACCCTGTTGTCACAAGCTTGCGTCAGCAGGTAGCCACGGCTCTGCCATATGAAAGTATACTGTGACCACCATGAACAATCATAGACCTCGAAACCCACACTTGCGATTAGACTTATAACTCGTAGGGTATGAAATGTCTATTTCATATGCATGTTAATATTATAAATCGGTTATTATTAATTTGTTTTTAATTATAATGTTATTAAGAATTATTAATAAATATTAATAAATATTTAAATATTAATTATTATATTCTAATAATTATTAAATATTATATTTATTATAAATGAAACTTTACTATTTTAATAATTAATTTATAATAATTTAATTAATAGATTATTAATATAAAACTTGGTTTAATATCGAATTTAATGTGTTGATGGATAGAAATTTGTAATCACTCATATTAAAAAAATTTAAAGTATCCTATTGAAACATGATGGGGGATTAATGTTAAACACGCCTTTATGCTTTTGACACTTAGAAAATTAATTCAATAGGATATGAAGGGAAAATGATTTTTGACCTATTAAACTAATTCATGGGATGAAAACTGAAATGCCCACACTTAATTCAACTATGAGATATTAACAAACCAAAACATGTGCTTGCATTTTGTGTTTTCTCTATGCTATCTGTTTTGGTTTTTTTGGTTGACTAGATTGTTGACCAGTTATAGGACGTCTACCAGAGGCTCAGGGGTTATGATTGTGATGTCATGATGATGTCTTTTGATCTTGATCTTTTAAACTCAACCATGGTTATGTGATGGTATGATGTTTGATATTGTCTTCAGTCTACTTGTGTAAGCTGTGATATATGTAACCTTTTTATGAGTTATCGATCAATTGTATTTGGATTACTTTCCAGTTACTTTGATGGAATTGAATTGTTTATCTGATCTTGATGATGTTATGTTGTGACATGTTTTTGACTCGACCATTTTTGGAGTCTTCGATCAGTATTATTTTGAGATACTTTTTGGTCGCTTGTTGAGAACCAATGGATATTATGATTATCAGTGATACCTTTAGTTACCAATAGAGAACTATTGTGGTCATGATTATCTATGGATGTTTTCATTTGCTCATGGAGATTTGATACTCTTATTTTGGATTATCTTTTGGTATTTTTTTTCGAGTTGCTTGTATAGGACTGTGGTAATTTTGTGATTTATGATTCCATGAGCTTAGGGTAGGTTATCTACATGTAGTGTTGGGAAGTGGCTTGCAATGGGGGCTAAGGCCCTAAGTGGTTGCCAGGGTATCTCATTGTAATTTTTTTTAATAAGTGAAAAAATTACACCTAATACTGACTTAAATGAACCTAATAAGATAATTGTTTGTTCTCATCCATGCCTCGAGTGCTAGTACAGACTAGGATGGGAGTAGAGAGAATGCTTGGTTACGACCTTGCATTTCATAGTATGCCTCGTCAGTATGAGAGGATACTAGTGGCCGCATAGGGATCACTAGGGGGCTGGGGTCTATAGAGAGACTACCAGGGTAACTCTAGCGTGATCCGTTCGATGACACTTTCCTGCTTGCATAGTAGGTTTCCTACATGTCTTTGTTGTGGCTCTAGGATTAGATGTCAGTTTGTGATTGAAACCTTTGAGTTAGTATACTTTTAGGATTCTTGGACTTAGAAAGTATTTGTGCCATGTGATATGATAACCTATTTGGGACTTGAGATTATCTCCTTAGCACAATGGGAGTGGACCATTTAGGTTCCACGCAGTTGGGTGGTAGTTCTTTTTCACTCTTACCATATGAGATCTGTCTGAGACACCATGGCTGATGTATTCTTTGATTATGATGATGGGGATGTATTCTTATATTGATAATTAGCATATGATAGATGATGTGTTTACTTATCTTATGCTTTATTTTCCATGGTTAGATTTCTTTTGCATATGATGTAGCATGTTAGATTCTTTTCTGCATATGATATAGTATGTTTTAGGAGTGACATTCCTACTATGATAATACCGATGATCTCTTTGGTGATTTGGGATGTTACGCATGGAGGGATGGCTAGGACCCATGATGGTCTAATGATGCTATTTACGATTGGGAGGAACCGTGCACTTAGTGAATTATGTTTGATGATATATGGTTATCTCTTATGATGAATGTTTATATCTTCTATGATGATGTATCATGTATGGTATTTGGTCCCATTTACTTTATTGCATCATGGACTAGAATTACGATGAAGATGTACTTTATTTTCACTTATGTATATTCTTTTAAGCCTTTCATACCCTGTCACATGTACAGTGGATGATTGAACATTCTGAAATGTAATTTACACAAAGGACATTTGGAACAAAGTATATTGTTTTAAGAATGTTGAACTTTTCATGTGGATGCAGTATTAGATGGAATTAATATTAGTTAATTTAACAGTAATTCAATGTTAAGGGATCCTTGAAGAATGTAACCTGTTATGTTTATGTTTACTTTCATTTGAATTTTTGTTATTACTTCTGTTACTATATGTATGTTGTGAATATTTTAACTTTCATGTTTTAAAAAAATAATAATAATGTTACCAAACTTAGTGAAACTTTAGGTTAATTCTTTGGATCCCTTGGCAGGGCATTACAACACCACTTGGCAAGATTTTTTCTAGGAATTTTTATTATTTTTTTGTTTTTTTTTAGAATCATAAGTTATGTACAAGTGTTGAGTGATAAAAAAACTAATCATACAACTTCTTGAGGTGTAATATATTGATGGGCGCGGAGAGTTATTCTCCTTTAGGTGTAGAGAGCTTATATGCACCAAATCCAAATGTAGCAATGACAATGTAGGGACCCAACCAATTAGGATTGAACTTCCCCTTTTATTCCCTATTTTGCTGATTTTTTGGATTCTCTCTAAGGACAAGACCTCCAACTTGAAATTCTCTAGGATGGACTTTCTTATTATAGCCGGTACACATGAATTTTTGGTATGCCCTCATTTGATCAAAAAAATCCTTACAATATTCATCCATAATCTCAAAATCATGTATTCTCATAGCCCTATAATCTTCATAAGATTTTAAGGAAACTTGTAAGGATGGAATTTCAACCTCAAGGGGTAAAATAGTCTCATAACCATAAACTAGAGCAAAGGGAGTACTCCTAGTAGGAGTGGATAGTCAAGTTCAATAGGCCTAGAGTGTAGGATTAATATGTAGATGTTAATCTCTACCAGACTTATGTATAGTCCTCTGCAAAAAAATCAGCAATGTCTTATTCGAAGCCTCATCCTAACCATTCCCTTGGAGGTAATAGATAGAGGAAAAATGATAATTGATTTTGAAATTTTTACATAGTTTCCTAAGGTCCTTATTCTTTAACTTCCCTCGATTATTAGTGACTATTGAAGAGGGAATGCCATAGTGATAGTGAAATGACTCAAAATAAATAGGGAAATGTGTTTTCATGTAGTGATAGAAAATGGAATGACCTCAACCCACTTAGTGAAGTATTTTGTAGTAGTGATATTAAATTAATGTCTACTAGATGAGCTAGGATTTATCTTGCCAACTAGGTCAAAGGTCCATTACTAAAAATGAGAATGTGTGATAGATAGAATTAATTCTCATCTAGGATTATGGATTAGGTTTTCATGTAGCTAATGCTTTTTGCAAGACTCAGCACGGCTTATAACATTTGTTTGCATGGTAGGCCAATAGTAACCAGCCCTAACTAGTTTCCAAGCAAACACAAGGCCATTAGAGTGTGATATGCAAATGGGTAAAAGCACAAACCTGTGTCACCTTTTATAAAGAAAAGTGATATCAGAATGTGACAGTTCAACATTAATGACAAAAAAAATGGTATTTGCGTTTAAAATATGAAGATGATGTAAACTGATGAAATGTGTAGAATTGTATGAATTTTATGCCTATAATTTTTATTATTTTTTTGACTAAGAATTTATTCTTTTTTTTTTTTTTTGAAGTCCCTTTTTTAACTATAAAAAATATAGGATGTAGTTCTCGTCACACAAGTATGTGCAAATCATCTTTTTTTGTTATGATTTGAAAATATTTTATAGATTACATGTATAGCTAGTGCACAAAAAAAGAAATAATTATTTTTGATGTATATTTTCTTTGTTATAAGTACTCAAGTTCGACCTTGTTAGAATCCAATAGTTTTTACCTCCCGTCAAAACTTCCTTATCAAATCTATACCTTCTTGAAAAAAAATTACATATTCATGAAGAGGATTCTCTCCTCTAGTGATAAATATATTTTTTTAATTTTTTTGATATGATTTACTATTTTTTTTCATTTTTTGAGAGAGCATCTTCTAAAATGTTGAAATATCGACTTGTAATATTTTTAGATTATAACATATTATAACTAATCGAAACACTCAAAAATTTATATAATGATGATATTGAATCTGAACTTTATAAAAGGGTATTTTTAGTTTTTTTTTTAAACTGAGTTTTGATAGAGAAATGAGATTTGACCAAAATAGGTTTTTGTATCACAAACGGTGACAAAGATCTATGCTTTTACCCAAATGTCATTATGGACTTTAGCTATTGCCCATTCAGACTTATCTATCTCTACACACCTAAGGAGCATTATATATAGACCCTTCCTATACAAGTCACTAGAGACAAGGGCATTATTAGAGGTGTTAATAATAAGTTCGCATTTTTTGTTTCAGGTAAGATTATTAGGTACAACTTGGTCATAGAGGTAAGAGTAAATGGTTGCATAGTGAGAAGAGTCATGACTAATGATAGTACAAATGACTTGGTTGTCAATGGAATAATAGGTGGGGAAATGTAGCTCTTCCACTAGGAACTTAGACCAAGACTCATGCTCTTGTAATTTTAAGATAGATGACAAAGTAGCCATAGCATCTACAACCTTATTCTCAGCCCTAGGAATTCACTGAAATGTAACAAATGTAAAGTAGTTCATTAGAGCATCCACCAATTTCTTATATAGTACTAACTTTTCATCCTTGCTTTGGTAGTGATTGTTAATCTGGTTTATGACAAGTTGTGAGTCTTCATAGATATGTATCTTAGTTATCCTCCATTCAATAGCCAATTTTATACCATTGGTAAGATCTTCAAATTCTTCTATATTGTTTGTGCATGGAAACAACATCTTGTATGACATAGGGATCATATAACCATGGAGTTTAATGAAAATGATACTAGCACCAACAACATTTTGAGTGTGAGATCCATCAAAGAACTTTTTTCATGTTCTATCTATAACATGCATTATTGGTGAATCTATCTACATAGGGACATCATGTTGGAGTGGAAAATCACTAAGTTGGTATGTAATAGCTTATCCCTCAATATTTACATTTGATGTATTAAATTTCAAATGTGGATAGAATCATCATCAACTTAAAAAGTCTACCCATATGCATAGCTTCACCAAAAAGGTACTTAAGAGCATTAATTTTTGCCATTAAATAGGTAGTATGAGCAAGCATGTAGTGTATCATCTTTTGAAAGGAAAATATGAAAACAACAAAATCTTTCTCAATGTCATTACAGTTGATCTCATAAGTAACCAATGTTCTTTTTTATATAGCATATGGCTTGTTCCTTTCCATTCTCATTCTTCTATGCTAATAATACCCCTAGGGAAGTGTTTGTATCTAAGATGTAGAGCGTTAATGGCTTCTCAAGAATAGGGGGCATGATAATAGGTGGCTTTGCCGAGTAATATTTTAATTAAGTAAGGCTCTTATAACATTCAACATTCCACACACATGTAGATCACTTATGTAGATTATTGTTAAATGGTTGAGACCTATCAGCTAGCTAAGAGGTAAATCTCCTTATAGATTGCAAACATCCTTGAAGGCTCATTAATTGATTTTATATTTTTAGGTGGTGTTTCCATTATATCTTTGATTTTTTGTCTATCAACCTTGATGCCCTTGGAAGATATGATGTATCCTAGTATTTTTTTGAAGTGACACCAACAACATACTTCTTAGGATTGAGCCTAGGTTAAAATTTTTCCATGTGGTCCAATATCAACCTTGGGTCATATAATTGGGTGCTTCTTTGTTTGGACTTAGCTAGGATGTCATCAATATAGTCTTCCATATTTTATGCATCATATCATGTAAAATAGTTTTCATATCCCTCTCATAAGTTGTGCCTACATTCTTAAGACCAAAAGGCATAATATTTTAACAAAAGGTATCCCAAGCACAAGTGAAAGTTGTCTTCTCTTGGTCTTCAAGGGCTATTTTTATTTTATTATACCCTGAGAACTTATCTGATAAGGTGTACATTTCATAGTCTTCTATCATATCCATTATTGTGTCAATTTGGAAATGGGAATTCATCCCTAGGGAAAGCCTTGTTTAAGTATTGAAAGTTCATGCAAACTCAAATGGACTTGTCATGCTTTGAAACAAGAACAATAATAGATATCCATTGTGTGTAGTCTATATCTCTAATACATTTTGTAGTTAGGATTTTTTTTAAGTTTATCCTTCACTAATAGAACAAAGTGTGGATGCATCCTCCTTACTTTATGTTTGACAAGTTTGACACCAAAAGCTATAGTAAGGTGATTCATAATTAAATATGTATCAAGACCAAACCTATTGGCATATTTCCAAGCAAAATTGATTTTCTTTTCTTTGATGAATTAAGTGAAATGTCCCTTTTCTTTAGTTGATAGTGACTAAGCCAAGTGTATGATCTTAGGAAACTCTTCTATACCCTAATAGGCTACATAGGCTCAATCAAAGAGGATGATCTATCTTAGAAATATCTTGGTAGACTAACAAGTACCTCACCTTTGGGTACCTCAAAGATATTTGAACCCTTAGATACATCTTTGTTTGTACTATTTTTTGGCTATAACACTACCACAAAGTGGTTTTGGCCATTAGATCTCCCCTTTTTCATTTTTCTTTTTAATTTATGACTAAGGTACTTGAATTCTGACTCAATCATATTAACTACTTGTTCGTTGATGGAAGAGACTATTAGTTCAATAACATTTAGACAGAAAGAAATGTCATGGTCATTTTGAAATGATGGAAGCTTGAATCTCTAGTTTTGTATGGACCAATCAATGAGATTAGGGTGCATGAGTGATAGAGATGAGGAAGCTTCAAGGTTATTAATGCAGAATAAATTATCTCTAGTGATGGAGGGTCTGAGTCTATAATAAATCTCCAAACATACCTAAATCGATGTAAGAACTAGGAGCACCAATGTGATCCACTAAAGCAAGTTGAGTTTGACTCGTTGGGCCCTACAAAAGACTCATTAACAACATTGGTTAGGTTAGTATAAGCATCTACCACATCTACTCCCACCTCATTAGATGCATCAAAGAGAGAGTCTCACTCATATTCATTTGAATCGGTATTTTGATTACAAGCCATAGCATGAGAAATTTTTCTTCTCACTCTCTCCCTATTAGGATCTTATGTGTCAGACTCAACAATTTAGGTTACCTATATGTGGAAGCTTTAGTAGAGTGATCATTAAGAAACTCATGTTCTCCCTAAAGAATAGAGGTAGATAGAATGAAATCATCTCCTAAAGTAGAAGTAACTAAGGGTTGAACCTAATCATTTGAATCATTTGTTGTAGGAGGTTCTTCATCATAGATAAGAAGATTGCTATCAACTCCATAGCATAATCCATTTGTGTCCTTACCCTTTTAGTTGTTAGTATGACTCATAGGTTCAACAAGGGTATGCTCACTATTTCTCAAAGGGCCATGTCCAAGGTAACCCATCTTCTTAAGAAACTGATAGTCTTTCACATATCTCTTGGGATAAATAGGTGTAGCAAGTGTAACCCCATCAATTGGATCTTCCTCTCTATAGATCAAATCCCTAATAGCTTGGTCTTATTTTTTGTGTTCTAATAGAACTAAGGATTCAATAAATATACCATAAATAGTTATAGTTGAGGAGGTGAGCTTCATGTTAGCAGATGGTTTTCCATAAGATCTTAGGGAAACTAGTAACATGGAAATAGAGTCTAAAGTACATTCCCCCATATCGATTCTCATCATTTTTAACTTCTTCTCATATGTGGAAAGTGAGGATCTAGCTTCATTAGCAAGTTTTTTTGTTTTGAAATACTAATTTTGGGACATTGGGCATGTTTATGGACATAGAATTATCCCCTGGAATCACAACTTTAATACCATTGAAGGGGAATTTCATAAATTGTTGAAAGGTAAATAGTAGGGCTTTCATTTCATGTACCCATGGTCTCCCTATAAAAAGGTTGCATGAAAGAAGAATGTCAAGGAATTGAAATATCACATCCTTCTCCACAAGATCAACTCGAATAGGTAGCACAATAAGACTCTTAGCAGAGCGTTCAACCTCATCATAAGATTTTATAGTGATTTTGCACCTATGGCCAATAGAAAATTTAAATAAACCCAATTGTTGAACATCATTAAAAGAAACAATGTTCAACCCTACACCATTATCTAGCAATACTTGTCTAACTTGAGTATGATAGATTTGAACCTTGATTTGTAGTGCAAGATTGTGTGAGTGACTAAGAAATTTATCATCTTCTTCAGAGAATGTAAGGTAATGTGGCGAGGATATATGGGTCACCATAGTTTGGAACTTATTTGTGTTAATATTTGTAGGAACACTAGTTGTGTGTAAGGATTTTTCTAAGATCTCCTTGTGCAAAGGAGACAACTCTATCGACTAAAAATGGATATTTGAGCAAGGGTTCATTGTAACTAACTCACAAAATAATATTTGGATATAGATGAGGTATTATGTTTCTTAGAAGATGAAGCTTGTTTAGGATTTTTTGCCACTTTAAGGACAATCTTGGACTACCCCCTAGTAATAGTGTTTAATGTCTCACCGTGAGAAGAAGTAGATCTCCTACCCTAAGTGAAACTATAGGTCTATTGTTATCAAAATTTTCATAGGGGTCATGGGTCCTCAATATTACCTTTGGCCTTTCATCATCAATGACATCGTTAGGCTCTTTATCAAATTTGAGCCCCATGATGTAGACACTCTCCTCAATAGGCTCAAGCATGTTTATGATATTGTCAGCATTGACCTATGTGTAAGTGATATTAGTGATATTAGCATCATTCTCCTTTTTATTTTCTTTTGAACATTATCCTTGTTCATAATGTGGGATGGGGTCTTTGAATGTTTTATGATCGAATTTCTTAACCAACCCATAAGTGATAACCTTTTCCCTATCAGTGAGATCTTGTATCAAATCCTTAAGCTTAAGACAATTATTATTATTATTCCCCTTGTTTCTATGATAATTTCAAAAGAAATCATCTCTCCACCAAGAAGGTTTGACAATGGGGTCATAGGGCCTCGAGTTGTCAAGCAACATTACAAGCTTGTTAGCAAGCAATACCTTTAAGCTCGCATCATATGAATCAACTAATGAGGTAAAGTAGTGCCTAGGCTTAGAAGACTTTGTGAAGTTAGTTTTATCATATTTTTGATATTTATTGGAGCCATTAGATCTTGTTGCCTCTTATTTTTTAGTGGAAAGAATAGCATTATCCAAGTGAAAAGTAGGCTCTTTTGTCCTATTAACATCCACCAACCCATCATTGACAACATACTTGTTCTTATTTCAAGACTTTTTTAATCTTTGACATTACCTTTTCCATATTTTCTTTGTTAAACACTATGTCACTCTTCTTAATAGCAAAATCCTCAATGCAATAAGCATCTCAATTATATTCTTGAATATAGTGAATACTTGTTTTCTAAGGTTATAGTATATATCAAGAAAAAGAGTGTTAACAAAGATATAAATCTCCTCATTCTCGGGGATTTTTCATGGATATCTAGCATGTAATCTTCTCTGCCTTTGTAAATGGGTAACAAAGGATTCCCCTAGTTTTTTCCTTATGTTGCATATCTAGCATGGTGATAGGATGTTGTATGTTGTCAGAATAGTGTTCAATAAATCATTACACAAGGTCATCAAAATATTTTAGGGGTGGAGAGATCATAGTGAATCATTCCATAGTTTGTTCTTTTAAACTCCGTGGCCTATGAGATATGTGTTGCACAAACTCCATGTTGAGTGCATAAAATTGTCTAACATGATCATGGGGGTCACCATTTATATCATATTTATCATAGTTGGAAACCTCTATATCCCTTGGAAATGACATCATATAAATAATTTTATCAAAGGGAGGAGAGCACATGATCTCAACAAATGAGGTCATAGGTTTTTCCTTTTCTATTTGCATGCACATAACTTGATTTTGTATATCTTGGACTTGCTTCTTCAAGATCTCACTTTTAGTTGGTTATCTCTTTTGAATGATTTATTGAATGTCAAAGTTATGTGGTATCCTCCAACCTCTATTTGGCATATATGAAAAGTATTGATCACCATTTTGTTCTAGTGCCTTGAGCATGAGCCTTTGTAGGTGTTCATCTTGCTAGAAACTATTGAGGTATTCACTAGGAACTTCATTATCCACCTCACTTTCATGATGTGAAGGTTGTGAGAATCTAGGTGGTGACGTAAACCCTCAACATGTGACCTTGAAGTTCTTGGTGGTTCATTATTTCCATTGTTTCGAAGATGCACATGATTTGCAAAAGGGTTGCTAAAAGAAGCATTAGCATTTTGATTCTCATAGCCATATGTGTAAGTATTTCCAAAGCTTTTATTATTGTTGGGAGTATCATTTCCTTCTTGAGCATGTGTATCTATCCTAGAGGTTATGCACCTAGCTTGTTTAAGTTTCTTTTACTCTAGCCTAGCTTGTTCATCTTGAGTAGACCCTTTCTCTCTTTCAATATCTTCTCTCCTAATATAGAAGACATCATCTAAGTGATGGAGTCTCTCCCCTTGGTTTATGGTGAAAGACACATCATTTTCAGCTCTATGAGTATTAGGTGGGGTATCAAAGGAGCTACCAAAGTGATTAATAGGATCATACCAAGTATCAGACTTGCCTTCCTTGACTTTATCAAAATAGGTTTTTCTTCATAGATTTTCTTTCATTGAGGCCTAATTGGAGAAGCCAATTATTCAAAACTAAAGGAGATATGACTATCTTGACCAAATTGCAGCCTTGTTGTAACCATCATGTAATAGAAACTTCTTAGCTTGATAATATGACACAAAGCACATGGACTTAAACTTGTAAATTCAAGACATTCACTTGTCAAAAATTTAGAAAAGATGCTAACTTGTCAAAAGTGTCCAAGTGATTTACAACACTAGTGGCTCGAGTTGGGAGCTAGGCAAGAAGCCCAATAGAAAATAAGCAAAGAGAATAAATAAAAGGGTTTGACGAGTGATCAATCTACAAAGTTAAATTTTCATCCAAAGTGCCAAGTGTAATCTTTTTTAATATAGAATATAGCTAAACATAGAGATTTCAGCCTAGGAACATAATAGGACCAAATGTGGACATTGATATTCAGTCAAAACATAGTCAAAGTTCAAATTTTGCAAGTGACTAACTCAAAGGACATAGTTCAATAAACCATGCTATACAAGTTCAACAAATAATATCGTGTGATATGTCACAAACTACATATGTGATAGGATAGGACTGTGTGATAGTTTATCAGAGGTCATGTGACAAAATTTAGTATAGTTATGTGATACAGTTTTAATGATAATGTGATAATTTTTAGATGCCAAAAGTATCATACTATACTTCTCAAAAATGCAGTATGAAAAAAGTTCAGTAGAGATAATACTTTGTGACTTTATGCATAAAATACCTATGTTTGGATTGAAGATTTTATCATTTTAGGCAAATTTGACAAGTATAATAGAGTGTTTTCAATTGGTAACAACAATGTAGTGTTTTGAAATAAATTTTTTGGGACAAACACACATCTTCAAGAAATAGGACAAGGGACAAATAAACCTTTCCAATAAAAACAATTGGGAGGCCTCAAAATTAAAAAAATCCTATGAATACTATTTTCATGTGCATATTCAATAGATTTCCATGGGTCTAGCACAAATTTAAAACACACCAAGCAATATATATCTAAAGGTGATGGTTCATTACCCAATACATTGGCCCACACTTGATTCCCCATCACCTCACATAAAGTGGTTGCCCATGTACAATAGTTATAGGCTTTGTCATGGAAGTTTTATTACCACAACCAAAGGGACACATATGGTGAGTTTAAAATCTTGGGTTGATATGGGTAATCCACTAGGATCTATCCTTGCACCAAGATATTGAGTAGCTAAAAGGGTGGCCTCTAAATCCTAGAGTGTCTAGTAAGGGTCCCATTCACAACACCCCCTTTATTCTTGATGTGGAACTTATTAATAGACCTCGTGGACACAAGGTTACCTTAAGAATACCCACCTAGTAATTTCTCAAGGTCCCAATCACACAAGTAATCTCAATAAGTGAAGTCAAGTGCTATGCCCCTAAGGCTTTGGCCTTTGTTAAGGGGTTTGTGATTATAGTGGGTCGAGTTAGCTAGATTTTTCTTGTTCCCACCTTAGGTTATTCTTATTGATATCTTTCCACTAATAGAAGACCCTTTAAATGTATGAAAATCATTAGGATATTTTAACAAAATGGATCCACATGAAGGAAGTCAAGATTTCTAATTCACCCTTTAGGTGAAGAGCATACTCTCCTACTCCCTAATATTTCCCCCAAAGAAACCAAGCAAGTTAATTAAAACTACTTAAGGGTGGAGTTTTCCATCCACTTTTGTGATCCAATGAATGGTCATGATTTATCATTCACCTAGAAGGTGAAAAGCATACTCTCCTACCAATAATGAACCCTTACTTATGAGTTTTATGTGCCTAATGAGGGGAAACAACTAGTATAATGTCACCCTTGAAAATGGAAGAAGATACACATTTCTTTAAAAAAAATTCTTTGAAAACCATACAACAAATGTTAGTAGCCCCTTTTTTATTTTTTTCTAATTTTTTCCTTTTAGCAAAGCAAGAAACAACACCTACAAAACAAGCATTAGGACACACCAAGGTTAGAAAAATCTGAAATATACCCTATGGAACCACTTGATAGGACTAATAGAAAACTAGAAATCCAAAATGAAAAGCTTTTGAAAATTGAAAATACAAACTAAAAACCCAACTAGTTGACTAAAATAGATTGGAAAATACTTTTGGCTACAAGGGTATCATACGATACTTCTTTGTGTAACTAGGAAATAGTTCTTCCTGGTGTGATACTCTATACCCAATAGTGCGATAAAGTGTAGAAGAAAAGAGCAATAGGATACACAAAATCAGTACTATAGAAAAACTAGAAATGTATCACACTGTTATTGAAGAATGTATCGTACAATACTGGAAAAGTATCACACAATATTTCTTCCCGTAAAATAAAAATAGCTCAAAACAACAAGCAATTAAATGACAAAAATGTAGAGATAATAGCTAGAAAAGGTTGTCTAGCCCCACAATGGGTGCAAAAAAATGTATACTGAAATGTTGGCATACTTCTATAAACCATTATAATTGAGAGATCCCATAGAAGAGGGAGTCTCAAGAAGTGGTTTATAGCTTCCTATCTATGACATGAAAAGGCTATGAGATGATAGATCTTAAATGAACCTAGCTTATCTGACTCTTGCAAGGTGCACCATAGAATGGAAGATTCAAAGATGAAAGCAAGAGTGCTAGCATCCAAGAATCACTATGTGATAAAATGTAAGATGAGAGATAAACTAAATGAAATGCAAGATGCAAGCTATGTAGTGTAAAAGATTACAAAACCTCCTAATTAGACTAGGTGAGCTAATCAAAAGTAATAAAGGAAACTACGTTAAGAATTCCACAGTGCAAGTAGAATGAGAGATAAGTTAAAGTGCCAAAATGCAAGAATACTCCAACTCTTCAAATCTCCAAAAGCACCTAAAAATTCTACAGCATAATGAAAGGATGAACACAAAAGATGCAGAATGAGGAGAGAGCTTTCTCTTTTAATGAAAAATGGATAGTTGAGATCAAAATCCAAGAGAGGCTTAATCAAGGGTCGAAGATGCATCTTGAGTGATCCATTTGCACAAAAAACTCACCTAATCAAGACCAATGGTGGAGTTAAAAAGGGTGAAAGATGTGTGGAGGAGAATCAAGATTCTACCCACCTTGGAAAGTGTGCACCTCATGTGAGACAAAAAAAAATTGTTTTATTTTTAAAATAGGAATAATATTTATGTGTACATAATTAAGATAAGTGGGAAGTGGGGCTTTTTATTTAATTAAAAGGGAGCACATTCTTTTAAGTAAATAAAGACTTAAGATAAAGTGGTCAAACCATAGGTTATAATCAAATAAATAAAAAAGTGATGATTTGATCAAGAATAAGTGATTAATAAATTATTTAAAAGTACTACAAAGGGGGCTCATAGTCTAGATGACCATTTTTAAGTGATTACAATTTTGACAACTACTTACTAAGTGGGTGGTTTGATGAGGATATCCAATAAATAATAAACTATTGGATGCTTCTACTGAAGGCCCATAGAAGGTTTGAATTCTATTAGACCTCTTTCTATATGAGTAAGGAAAATTGTCAATAGATGAATAGATGATGGATGGTCTCTTTCTCCCTTTTACTACATGTCAACAAGTACAAAGAAACCTCTTTTAATAAAATTATTCCATAAAAAAAAAAAATTCATGCATTATGACCCACAATTAAAATTTTCTTCTAGGAATAAGTTGTGAATTCCAAAATTTCTTTCTTAATCAGGATCTCCATGAAATTCTATTAGAAATTATATGTTGATTTGACTATGAAAATCCTTGATTGGCTCTTTTTCCATATGAAGTTGTCTTTGTTGGTGAATAATGTAACTCTCATATCACATAGGAGGGTTTGTAATTAATAATCTTTGGGCATGGGGCTGGATAAGTCTTTGGTGGAGTGAGAAATACACTTCCACCACCTTCTTGTATCAGAGTAACTAGCAATGTAGCCTTCAAAGAAGTCTTTAAGTCTACCTTTAAAATTATAAACAACCATTTGTAAGAGATTTATCTCCAAGATAATTGTCTTCCCAAAATCTAATTCTCCTTCCATTTCCAGTATTCTATTTTATACCATATCTTAAGAGAATCATGCATTTGAGGATGTTATTTTTAGATTTTGGATACTATGGACAATCCATTCAAGTCCAATTTTACATAGAAATACCCTCTATTTAGATATTTAGACTCCATAATTTTACACCAATCTGTAG
The DNA here is from genome assembly GCA_028749045.1 of Cupressus sempervirens. Classification (NCBI taxonomy): domain Eukaryota; kingdom Viridiplantae; phylum Streptophyta; class Pinopsida; order Cupressales; family Cupressaceae; genus Cupressus; species Cupressus sempervirens. The sequence goes on along the minus strand of CM053793.1, from coordinate 496,859,809 downwards.
GGCCAAAAAAAAGGTTCCACCCATTATTATTTAAGACTTTATTCAAATTAGTCAATTTTCATATCTTTGACCTAACTAGAGATTTAGGCAAGAAGAATGTGTCCCAATTAATTAGGGACATTATATTTTTTCCTCACCACCAATCCAAAGGAAGTCCTTTGCATTTTCTCTAATCCATTAGCCATGGTGTTAAATATTTTGAAGAGGGGGGGGGAGTAGATCAAAACAACTTAATGAAGGGAAATTGTTTTAGTTTCCCTACACTACTTAAAACTTTTCCCTTCTACTCTACAAGATTTCTTGGAATCCCTTTCAAGAGTGTGTTCTAAAAGGTGAAGGTTACTTCTTTGACATTGAGAGGGATCCCCACATAGGTACTTAGGAGATACCCCAAAACTCGTAAAAGAAAGAAAGAGGGAATCCATGCACCTTTATCTTTGTAATATTATCATAAGAGGTTTCCTATTGTCATCATCCCTAATGGTATTTGGGAGGTGACTCAGAAGTATGTCATGTATCTCATTATAGTTCCCATCATCACTATTAACATGCATTTGGATGAAAAGAATGGAAGAAATATAACCAATTTTAGCATCATCTATAACCTCCTAACCTTACTAATTTATTAAGAGTTTAATATCATTTATTCTTTTATGCTTGATGGTGGTCTTGTGAAAGAAGGTCAAGTTCATATCACCTTCTTTCAGTCATTGCATTATACACCTTTTCATGCATTCATCCTCCTCTCTATGAATAGATTGGGATATATTTCCAAAGACAATTAGATTCTATATTTTATCCAATTTTGAGAAAATTTCTTTTTTTGTTCTTGAAGATATCTCCAAATATGGATTTGTTCAACCCTTGCACTTCCGTTTTTATTAGCTCTAACTTTTAGAAATATTGAACATAGTCAATCCTTGGATTGGGATAGTTCACCACCTTTAGAAATGATATCTAAATTATTGGTGGGATATCCATATAATCTCATTTATAAATGGAATTTACCTAAAACACATCGGTTTAACCCAATGGAGAGTATAGAGTTGTAAGAAGAAGAAGTCTTGAATAAAGCCTTTAGCAAGGCATTAGACACAATATCCTATCTAGAATAATGTACCAAGAGTGACCTGAAAAAGATGATATCATTTTCTATTATTGTGACTAGGTGAAAGGATTACCTTGCAACTCAAGGTTAAATAAGCCTCTTACAATGAAAAAATTATAAAAATCACTTATGTTGTTAGTGAAATCCATGGACCACCCAATTTCTTAAAGGATATAAAGGGTAATTAAATTCCCCAAAAATATGTAGAGGGAATTTTGGTCCTCCAAGACACAAGCCACAATCTCATCCTACATCGACCTTCTACTAGCTCTACTATTGGGGGCATAAGTATTGGAAAAATGTCAGTTATAGCTACTTAATTTAAATGTGACTACAATTTAGATCTAATAAAAAATATACACTTCACCATCCACCTTATTTGAACTCCACATAGTTTATATTCCCCCAAAATCTTCAATTTGTCCAGAATAGTAAAAGGAACCACCCAAACATAATCTACCAACAATCATGGAAAAAGTCTGAAATGACATCTTAAATTCATCTAAAGGAATTATATCAAAATTTCGATCTAAAATGTATTTCTTGATTGTAATCTTTTAAGGGACTATCTAGTCCCTAAATATTCTATGAGAGGAACTTCATTTACCATCAAGTGTCAACTATTGACCATTAATCATTTATCTTACCATAGCCTTTTTCCAAAGTACTCTTTTATATGATATTATTAATGGCATGAATACACTAGGAATATTTCTAGTATGATTTTGGAGATGATTGAGTGCTTTTGGGTTCCATTCATGTCTCAGTTTATCATTGATTTCAACATATCATTTTTATAGATAGCATATGCAGAGTTAGAGAGATATTTTTGTTCAACATAATTCATGGATGAAGAATTATATTCAATGAGGTTAGTAGTGTGTGCTAAAATGTTGTCACACTTCTATGAATCATTACATGTAAGAAAAATCAAGAATGAGCCCTCACAAATCGATCCATAGCTCTCTACTCATAGAGTGCAAGGGTTTGCAATGGAGGCCCTCAGTTTGACCTATTTTTGTGCCCATGCAAGTACACCATGAGATGAGAGATTCAAAGAGGAAAAGCAAGAATGCTAGTCTCCATGATCTTCAAATATGCATGAAAATAAGATCTAATCTATGAAATCAAAATCTAATCTATAAATGCAAGATCTAAGCTAAAAGCCCATGATGGGCGCAAGAGAGAAAAAGACAAGAAAATAGAAGTTCTCCACAAAAAGCTTTTGTATTCAAACTCCTTCAAAAATTGGTCTTCAAACCTGCAGCATAACGATAGCATAATCATCGGTGTCTAACATGAGGAGAGGGCTCTCCCTTATAAAGTAAATTATGGAGGTGAGAGGCTTCTCACAACCAATATGGGATAATAGAGCTTGATCCACGTGAGACAAAATTCCACCAATGAGAAAAGAGGAGTGGTTGAGAAGAAAGTGGTGATCCATGTGAGACAAGATTCCACCAATTAGAAAAGAGGAGTGGTTGAGGAGAAAGTGGAAAGATAAATCACACTTAGATCACATTTTTAAGTGTAGAGAAAATAAAAAGAATTTATTTTATTTCCTTTTTTCATCAAAAGAGATATTTAAGTGGGATTTTTATTTAATTAAAAGGGAGCAAGTTCTTTTTAATTAAATAGAAGATATTTAATTAAATTAAAAGAGAGGTTTTTCTCTTAATTAATTAAATGTGGATGAACTGTTTAATTAAAAGAGAGGTTTTCTTTTAATTAAATGGGGATTTTATTTTATTTGATTAAAAGAGAAGACTTTCTTTTAATTAAATAAGACTTGGAATAAAATGATCAATCTTAGAAATGAAATAAATCGAATTTGATCAAGGAAATTGATTTGAATATATTACAAACCATTGATTCAGAAAATTTGATAAATTGATAAATTGAATAATGGGGGCCCATAGTCTATGTGACCATTCTTGGGTGCATACAAGTAGTGTATTTGTGCATATGTCTTTATAATATATCTATTTTTGCGGAAATATTTATGAATATTTGTGTGTGTTACATAAGTTTTTTAGACGAGTGGTTGCATGCCAATATGCATAGAACAATATGTTCAAGATTGAGTTGTATATTTTTTCCAAGGTGGAATCTTGTTTGAAAAGCTTGAATATTGGTCAAGAACATCTTCATGATGCTATGTTTGAGATGGAATAATATAGCTTTCTTTCTATGAAGACTTGTGAAGGATAAAATGCAAGTTATTCCTTAGAGGTCTACTATGTAATGCAATTGATTTATTATGTATTGTAGCATGTGGAACTTAATTGTAATATCTTATGGTGGTCCTATGTTACTCATTGTATATTGTGAAAGCATAAAAGATGACTCAATTATTTATTTTAGGACTTGGTATAACAAAAAATGGTTTTTCCTTAGTTGTAAGTGTGGATCATATTGTTAGAAATAGATAATTCTGAAAGGGGGGTGAATCAGTATTCTATAAACTTTTTTCCTTAACTGAGTATGATTAATTAATTTATAACTTGCATATGAAAGTAAACCAACAATTATTAACATTAAATATAACCATGCACAAAGAGAACTCATAACACCATAATTTGTTAACTAGGGAAAACCTAGCCAAGGGAAAACGCCAGTGGGGATGGTACCCACAAGATGATCCACTAAACAAAAGAATCTTGTTAATGATATTGACCCTAATAAGAGTTTATGAAATACATATAGTGTCTTGGGTCCTTGTTAGAAGACTAGGCCCTATTAGAAGCCTCAACCCTATTAGGAGTTCCTTCAACCCAATTAGGAGTTGTTTCAACACTACTAGGAGTTGGTAGAACAAATACAATGTATGCAAGAAGAGCCCACTTCTTAACATGTAATTATAAAATAAAGTTTCTTCACAAGAGTAGGTATACATACAATATTGTCTTAATGTTGTATCTAGCACTTGCTCTGATCATACATCAGATTTTACATCACATAAGGCTTGCATATCATATAAATATTTCCTTCACATATAGTTTCAATCACATACACTACACATTATTTTCATTCTTCACATATTATTTGTGCAAGATATGACCTTTACTTATATCTCAAAAACTAATAAATCTCTACTCAGTCAACCTTAATGCTTTCACATTCTTGACCAAATATAATAATGACTTAGGGTAAACATCTAGGATGTTGGTCCATCATGACTTATTAATTATTTTGTCACCAAAATAATTCCTTAAGTCATACAATCCAATTCTTTGATATCCTTTATTTATTTCTGTTAAATACCTAAACTGGTATCTTGACTATAACTTGTGTCATACCATCCTTACAAGTCTATGAACTAACATAAGTCATAAACATGTTGTCATCTATTGATCCTTGATTGCACATGTCCTAACTTGAACTCGAACTCAGTCATCCGTACATGATGTATATGTCTCTATACTACTACAACACTTAGACAATTTTCACCTCCCGATTCTTATACTCCGTCGGAATGCTGGAGTTGAGGTCGTCCAAGGGGTGATGAAATCCCCAAGCAGGCCTCCTAAAAAGAAACAAGGTTTTGGATCCTAATCTTATGCACCCAAGATGGCCTCGAAAGACAACAAGGGGAGAGAAGACTTGGATGACCTTGGGCTAAAAAACACGCTTGTTCTTTTACCAACTGACTCTTATGTGTGCTAATCTAGACTTTGCAAGCACTCATGTTTAAGAGACAATGTTCAATTCCAACTTGAAGCGCCAGCAAAAGTAAATCGATCGAAGAATACAAACAATAAGAAGAGTTAGGGTCAACAAAAGAAAACTCGCACACCCGGAGGCCCTCCACATCAAGTATCGATTAATTTTTTTTAAGGCATTCAAGATTGAGTGTGAGTTTGTTTTAAGCCCAAAACAAAAGTGTGTGAGATTCAATTTCAAGCGCGCACCTGGAGGCTCTCCACATCAGTTGTTGTTCAATTTTAGTGCCCAAACTTGAAGTGTGATCGATTTAATCTAGAGTTTTGGCCATTTAAGAATTTTGATAATGTTAAAGCAAACGTTCAAAGACCAAGTGAGTGAGTTAGATTGTGGAACATTTAACACCTTTTTCAAGTAGACCCATCCCCATAAATGGCGCTGAGATTGCAACCAATGGTTAATATTTGATGGGTGATTAGAAAAGAGGTGAGTCCAAGGAACTACTCAAATTGATTTTTGTAAATTTTTATTTTAACTTAACAAAGTTTCTTAAATGTCCAAAAATCAAACTTTACCTAGATTGCATGTGGAAAAGAGATTTGTTTTGTTCAAATTTAGAAGCTCCAAATGAAGTGTTTGATATTGCAATGGTTAATTGATCCTTGGCATTCAAGATTGGATTTGTTTTTTTAAGAATGCATTCCAAGGAAAGTTGATTTTAATCCATGACATTCAAGAGTGTGTTTTGAGCAACATTCATTCAATGGAAAATGTGTTTAACCATTCAAGTTCATTTTTTTAGCAACATGCATTCAAAGACAAATGGTTAAACATTCAAGTTCATTTTTTTAGCAACATGAAAACCTGCAAGAAACATGGTTAGTGGTTCCATATGTGCTCCAACCTGCAATGAGACAAGGAAAAAAAATTTTAACTTTTTTTGCTGTTTTTTCTACGTGTAAAAATGCTTAAAATGGTCTAAATCTTACGGAACCACTAAAAGATTTTAAAACAAAAATGCAACATAAGCAGGCAGAGATGACAGTCTATCAAGCGGAGACGCCAAAATATGAAAACACTGAAATATAGAGACGCTGGTATTTGAAGTCGACAGAACAGATTTGCGGCACAAAAAATAGGTGACAAGCAGAGACGCCGATTTGCATAGATGCAAATTTTCGCAGATGATGATTTGGATTGGCGGTGGCGGTGACGTCGATTTTGCATAGACGCAGATTTTCGCAGACATCAATTTGCGCAGACGCGGATTTTTGTAGACAGAACAGATTGCAGATGCCAAAACTGTGCGAAAAAAGTTTTAAAATGCAATTTTTTTTTTTTTTTTTTCAGATGGTATTTCTTCTTCCTAAGTGCATTCTTTAACCTGCAAAAACAAGCAAAACACCCTCACAACACACTCAAACAACAACAAACATTAGATGGTTAAAAGAAATGACATATAGATGAAAATAGATGATTAAATGACCCATAGTGGGGTCCCACCGGGCGTGCCAAAATGTAGAACAAGATTTAGTATGCAAAGAACATTAACAAATAAAGTAAACATTCAAAAACCAAAAACTAAATTCACATATATGCTTAGACAAAGAAAGCAAACAAGAAGTGCAAACCTCACAAGAGAAAACACTCCATGCTTTCTGGATTCTGTAGATGTGTCATTTTGCTATGGATGTATTCTCAAGATGCTCAAAAGCTGCTTCAATGGAGATGGGTAATGGCAAATTGGTAGCTTTGTGAGCTCTCAATTTGGCATTATAAGGGTAAGATTGATGGCTTTGGTTCTCAAAATAGCATGGTAACTTTAGCTCAAAGATTGTTGATGAAATGGCTTGGGATGGGATTCAATTTATAGGCTAAGGGGTAGAGGGATGGAGGGCTTAGATGCAAGGATGGATGAAGGCTTAAGGAGGGCTAAGATGCACTCAAAGGAGAGCACATGGATTGTGCTTGTTTAGCACCAATGGGAAGGTGACACTTGTCACAAGGAGGATGAGTGTGAGAGGGTAGGGTAAAGGGTTGGTTAAAGGCATGATGAGTGGGGTTTAGTATGTAAGAGGGATGTAAGAGGAATGAGTGTGGAAGAGGGAAGAGTGTGGAAGATGGGTGTAAGAGTCATGAGTGGGCTTGTAAGAGTCTTTTATGTTTTGTAAGAGCACTCATGACTTAGTGGTTGGGCTTTTTGAGGGGGGACTTTGGTTTGGATTAGGAAAGTCTTAAACTTGTTTAAGGAATGTGACAACATTAGGGGGTGGATTAGGCTTGGGTTTAGGATTAGATTAGGGATGTTAGAGATGTGCAAGTGGATGGCATTAATGAGGGTGGGTGAGTTAGTGGCTAAGCTTGGTTAGTATGGGTGGATGGGGTGGATTAGGCTAAATGGAGGATTAGAGATAGGTTAGGGGTTTTTGAATTTGAGAATTTCATTTATCAAATAGATTTATTTAATAAATGGGGATTTTTGGAATTAGATAGGAGAAAAGGATTTAATTGATAAATAATAGATTATTTGATTTATCAATTAGGACTATAGATGATTAATTAAATTAATCAACTAGGTATGGCAAAGGATTAATTAAATAAGAATTTAATTAATGATGCCTTTAGAGATGGCTAAATTAGATTACCAAAGTAGTGTAATCAAATTTAGGTGTCTACATTTTGCCCCTCTTTGACATAGTGTTGAGACAACACTATTTCAAAGAAGTTCGAATGAAGACGACATGAGGAAGATTTTTTAGCAACAAGGTTGCCCCAGTCTCAAATAAGAAGACGAGAGAGTAGACTTAGATGATGCCCCCTCAAGAAGGCGGTAGGGAGAGAATTGAGGCTCGACGACTTTTTGAAAAGTACAAGAAATTGAGACGAGCTGAGACGCAGGTTGGCGAAGAGAAGGGGCTGAATTAGCTCAAACTCTCACTATGGGAGAATGATAAAGGGAAATCAGAGGCACAATAGTAAAGCAAGCTTAAGACTTTCCAGGATTGGGGGGGGGGGGGGGATAGAGGAGCAGAGCGCTATAAAAGGAATCCATGGTAGGGAGATGGATGATAGAATGATAAAGCTGATCCAACAGGGTTTCAAAGAATCAGATTGGCGGAAGATGGGTTTCGGAGATCCCTGGGACTAGGATTGTGGATCTCGAAAGATGAGGCTTGGTGGATTGATTTGATTGGTGGATCCCTAAGACTAGGATTGTGGATCCCTAAAGCTAAGCGTGAGGAGTGATTCAAAGAGATACTGTAGGATATGGATGGGGGATAATGGAGATGAAGGGAATCCATTGAAGCTTTTTGAGTGGGGGGATACTTCAAAGAGAAGTACCACCATGTAGTTGAGCACTAGATTTGCTATAGGACTGTTGGTTAATTGCCAGGATTACCAAGAACATCAAGGCCTTTTTACCAACCGTCCAGAGGACTGACGAACTGACTCAAAAAAAACACACAAGGATTGCCCCAGTATCACACATGAATCCCAGAGGAAGCAACGTGGAAATGACACTAGGTAACCCACAAGCAGAAAAAGAAAACAAGCAAAAGACTTGATCAAGACCTTACGCTCTAATTGCCCCATTCGCAGCATACCATGATATGGAAGATTGTGGAAACCTTGAGGAGGGAACAAGGAGATTGCTTGGAAAAGATATTTCAAGACCCAAAAGGGGAGATCCCAAATCAAAAGAAAGTGAAAATCCAAAAGAGAATTGTTTGCCAATGAGATGGGTAGGACGAGGTACTAACGGACCAAGATCAGACATGAGGAAAGCTATATCCTGCAAGAATCTATCAGAGAGCACCTAAGCTGATGGATCTGGATGAGTGATGCATCTGGCAAGCTGAACTAAGAAGGATAACACTTTGGTGATAGGAGATCTAGCTAAAGGATGCATTGGAATATCTAACCAAGGTGTGCGATGTGTGCAAGATCTTGACCAAGGATGAACTAACACAAAATTTGGATAGATACAATGATACTAAGCTAAAGAGGATGTACAAGCTGACAGACCAAGATATGTTACAAATGTACAAGTTTGTTCATGTTTTGGTTTTTTTGTGAGATGGAAATGTTTGTGAAGGATGGGATGTCTATAATAGTTGATAGGTGGATAGGTAGATGGTTTGTGAAAATCTTAAGGAAAATGGGATTCTGTGTGTGCATGTGATAGGATACAGGCTAGGATACAAGATCATTTACAAGCTGGAATATGGTACAAGCTTTGGACAAGATTCAGATATATACAAGGTATGGTACAAGATTTACAAGGTATAATACAAGCTTTGGTACAAGATTTACAAGCTGTACAGGAGGTATTGACAAGCTCCATCAGATTTTGGATATTTGATTGGAACATCAAGGGAACAAGCAGGTGTTTTATGGGATGGTGGGTGGATGGATGAGGGATAGGATAGTGATAGATAATGGATTAGTCTTTAGCACACAAGGCGCCTGAATTACCAGGTTTTCACCAAGGTACCTATCCAAGGCGCTTGAATTGCCAAGTTTTCACCATTGGACGCTTATTTCTCTTTACTATTTTTTTTTTTGTATTTTTTCAAGAGCTGGGTATACCAAGGATCTTCAAGCATAGAACTTCTTGAGATGAATGATGTTAGTGGGATCATTCAAGAGTTCTCCTTCTGGTGTAGATAATTGATAGGCTCCGGAGCCAAAGGAGGCAGTAACCACATAGGGACCAAGCCATGTAGGTTCAAACTTGCCTTTCTTTTCTCGATCTGCTTGGACTTTCATATTTTCTTTGAGGACTATGTCACCTGGCTGAAAGTGTCGTGGGAGCACCTTCTTGTTGAAATTCCTTTTGAGACGAGTTTGATAGACTGTGAGATGGTCATAGGCTTGTTTTCTCTTCTCATCTAAGAGATCTAGCTGGGTGAGTCGAGCTACTCTGTATTCTTCATCTAAGATTTTCCCTTGCAAAGATATGCGTAGTGAGGGAAGTTCAACTTCTATAGGTAATACCGCTTCGGCACCATAGACTAGGGAGTATGGAGTTGTGCCTGTGGATGTACGGAAGGAAGTTCGATAGGCCCATAGAGCCGGATTTATTTGAAGGTGCCAATCACGGTCGAAATCATTGACAACTTTCTTTAGGATTTTGATGAGGGTTTTATTAGTTGCCTCTTCCTGGCCGTTACCTTGTGGGAAATATGGGCTAGAAAAGCGATGATGGATGCAGAGGGAAGTGCATAATTCTTCCATGTTGAGATTTTCAAAGTTACCTCTGTGGTTAGTGAAGATGGTGGATGGGATGCCGAAGCGGCAAACAATGTGGTACAAGATGAACTTGGAGACTTGAACTCCTGTAGCTGAGACTAGGGGGACTGCTTCCACCCACTTAGTGAAATAGTCTGTAGCTATTATTATCCATTTATGTCCATCAGATGAGAGAGGTGTGATAGTTCCAACTAGATCAAGGCCCCAACAAGCAAAAGGCCAAGGTGGTGCAATAGGCTGTAGATCCTGTGCTGGAGCGTGCACAAGATTTGCATGCTGCTGACATGGGAGACACTTTCTGACAAAGTCACAAGAGTCTTCTTCAATGGTAGGCCAATAGTAGCCTGCTCTAAGGATTTTTCATGCTAGGACAATACCACTCGTGTGGGCACCGCAAAGTCCAGAATGTACTTCTTTTAATGCCATCGCGGCCTCATTTTCATCTAAACATCGAGAGAGGGTATCATGATAACGCCGACGATATAGGGTATTGGCTATAATAACATAGCGGGATGATTTTTGAATAAGGTTCTGGCGTTGGGTGCGTGTGAGGTGAGGGGATATGATATCATCGTTAAGGTAAGCGTGAATTTCATGGTGCCAAGGGGATTGGGGACCAACCAAGATACAAACACAGTTTGAATCCTCATTTGCATAAGCGGGTGTGAGGAGCTGCTCAACTAAAAATTCATACTGCGTAGCTTCTTGGGGAATTTCCAAGAGCGAGCCGATAGTGGCCATGGCATCTGCTGCCTTATTCTACATTCGAGGCACTTGTGTAAACTGAAGCTTTGTAAAATGCTGGGTCAGCTGATCAACTAGCTCTTTGTAGGGTAATAGCTTTTCATCTTTGGTTTGATATTCATTTAAGACTTGTTTGATGATGAGCTGGGAATTGCCAAAGATTTCTAACTCAGTGATATTCCATTCTGCAGCTATCTTTAATCCTGCTACAAGAGTTTCATATTCTGCTATATTGTTGGTGCTAGGGAATTGTAGCTTGAAGGCTTTTGGAATGTAATCTCCTTGAGGTGTAACTAATAATATTCCTGCCCCTGATCCATGAGAGGTGTATGAGCCATCAAAATAAAGCTTCCATGGGGGCTGTTCTTCAATTAGGCAGATATGCTCATTTGGAAATTTTGTGAGCAAAGGATATGCATCTACTAGAGGTGCATCAACTAGGTGATCTGCTATAGCTTGCCCTTTGATTGCCTTTCTATCCACGTACTGGATGTCAAACTCACTTAGTAGCATAACCCATTTGGCCAAATGGCCTGTAAGTGCTATTCTGGAGAGCATATACTTGAGAGGGTCAATCTTGGAGACTAGTTGGATGGTATGACTTAGCATGTAGTGGTGAAGCTTTTGAGTTGAGAAAACAACTGCCAAACAAGCTTTTTCCATAGGAGTGTAATTGAGTTCATAACCAACTAGGGTTCTACTGATATAGTAGATGGCTCTCTCTCTTCTATAATCATCATGTTGTGCTAGAAGTGCCCCTAGAGCAGTAGGTGTTGCTGACATATACAAGATCAAGGGACGACCAGGAATTGGTGGAACCAAGATAGGGGGATTGGTGAGATACTGCTTGAGCTGATCGAAGTTGCATTGACATAAAAGATCCCACTTGAAGTTCTCATTTTTCTTTAGCAAGTGTGAAAACGGTGTACACTTATCTGCAAGTTGGGAGATGAAGCGCCGGACAGATTGAAGTTTTCCCTGAAGAGAGCGAAGCTGTCGCAGTGTCTGGGGAGGAGGCATGTCTAAGATAGCTTTGACCTTTTTGGGGTCGATCTCTATACCCCGTTTAGAAACTATGAAGCCTAGAAGCTTGCCAGATGTGACCCCAAAGAAACACTTCTTGGGATTTAGCATGAGATGATATTGGGCCAACCTATCAAAGACTTTTTCTAGGTCAGCAAGATGATCCATGAAGGTGTGAGTTTTGACTAGGATATCGTCCACATAATCTTCCAAAATGCTATGGATAAGATCATGGAAAATGGTTGTCATAGCTCTTTGATATGTAGCCCTAGCATTCTTTAGGCCAAAAGGCATCATGGTGTAGCAAAAGGTTCCCCAAGGGGTAGTGAATGTCGTCTTATGCTGGTCCTCTTCTGCAATCTTGATCTGATTATACCCAGAAAATCCATCCATAAGGGACAGAATTTCATGTCCAGCTATAAGATCTACAATCATATCTATGTTGGGCAAGAGAAAATCATCCTTTGGACAAGCTTTGTTAAGATCTCTAAAATCAGTGCAAATTCTAATGTCACCGGAAGGCTTAGTGACAGGGACCATGTTGGAGATCCATTCTGAGTAGTCGATAGGTCGGATAACCTTAGCAGCTAACATTCTTTCTAGTTCAGCTTTGACTAGTAATGCCACCTTGGGGTGCATTTTTCTAAGCTTTTGTCTGACGGGCTTGATCTTTGGATCGACTGCAAGATGATGAACTACAAGCTTTGGATCAAGTCCTAGCATGTCCTAATATGACCATGCAAATCGGCCAATGTTCTCTCGTAAAACCTCAAAGAGGAGGTCAGCTTGGTCTTGTGATAGGGATGCAGCAATGTGAACAATTCTAGGGATCTCTGAAGAACCAATGTTGACTTCTCTAGTATCCTCTATTAGAATAGAAGACACCTCTGGTCGATTATCTTGAGGAGGCAATACTAAATCCTCATGTTCTGCTTGTGGCTCTGGATTTTCTTGCTGAGGGGTTCTCTTTGCTGCCTTAGCTAGTCCCAGATTTACCTTAGTTTTAGTTTTGGGTGTATCGAAACTAGGTTGGGGATTTTCTCCAAAATACCCCTTGGGATCTAGCTTGTAGATGTAGGCAGAATCTGGCTTTGTCTTCTTATGAGGAGTTTTGGCTCCCATGAATCTTAGAAGTGCTTCCTCTGATGCGAACTCATTAATATGTATGACACTTGGTTGGTCCCAATCTATGAGTTGTGGATGAGCAAGTGGTAGGTCAATGAGATGGATGGATAGTTCTCGGAGAACAGAGTCTCCTAGGAAGATTTGGTCTGGGATATCGTCATAGGCTCTCTTTTCAACTTCCTCAAGAATGTCTTCGATTTTGACAAGGTCATAGTGGATGTTTGAAAAAGCGTGACCATTCTCGTTGGTGCCCCCAGTTGTGGGTATGCCAAAGCCAAGACCTGACTTTGTTTCCCAATTATGTGCTTTGATGGGACATTGCATGCCCCTTTCTTCTGGTCCTAGTCCACCTCCTTGATAGTTCTATTTTTTAGTGATGAGCTTATGTTGTTGGGGATACTTCTGGCTGAAGTGATCAAGGCGTGCTTGATTTCTTGGAGGTGCATCCTTATGTAACCAATTGTTGATATCTAGAGTGAGCTCCTCATGAAGAGGCATTTTTGAGGACACAAAAGTGGTTGGGCCAAACCATTTGTATCGAGGAGGTGGAATCTCCTTAGCTTTGTGATATTTTGGTCGTCCATGGTATGTGGATCAAGTGGTATTGCTCCGACAGCAAATGCATCTGATAGACTATATTCTCCACAGCCTTTGTTATTGATCTTTACAGTAGATAGGGTGGAGGCGAGGATGGTTTCTGCATCATTATAAATGTGGGATGAGCTAGCGATGGCTGTGTCGATGTCTATTCCAGGGCAATGGTTTGTATATGAAGCTTCAACCGCATTGCAGTAAGCAAAGGGTTCTGGATCGGCATGGATGGTTACCTCAGTGCCTTGATGCAGAAATTTGATGCACTGATGGTAGGTGGATGGAACAGCCTTCATAGCATGAATCCATGGGCGACCAAGGAGGATGTTAAATGGTAGGTTTAGATCAACAACATGGCAAACTGTCTCTTGGATGACCGGCCCAACCTTGATTGGTAGCAAAATAGTCCCTTCTGTGGTCCTTTCCAAGTTGTCATAAGCTTTGATGGTGATAACCTCACTGATCATATCTGCCTCAGTATACCCAGCTTGTTTTATGAATTTTAGGGTGCAAATGTTCAAGGCTGATCCATTATCTATCATTACTCTTTTCACGGCAAAATTGGATACCATGATGGCTATGCGAAGCGGAAGGGTGTGATCTAGCTCAACCGCGGGTATGTCGGTGGGTTTGAAAGATAGGGCACATGAGGATGAAAGGTGTCCAACAAGATTACGAAAATCAGTAGCATTGATATCAGAAGGGACACGGGATTCTATGAGAGCACTGTCAAGGATGTCTTTGTACACAGGACTAGTGCAGAGAAGGTCTAAAATGGATATTTGGGCTGGCATGTTCCCAAGGTGTTCCAAGATATTGTACCGGCTTTTTGATGGAGCTGATTGTGCTGATGAAGCTAGTGGGCCTGCGATATTAAATTGCGCTCTTCGAGTGGTGACCGCACACTCATTGTCTGGTCCTCAGATATTGATAACATTGACAGAAGGCTCTTTCTCAAATATACAACCTATAAGGCTACCATAGTCTATATAGGATGAAGTGTGGTCATTGTTCTTCCCATGCTATTGGTTTGGCTGGCGGTTGTTGGTGTTGTTTTGGATAGGTGCTTTTCCAGGATTTTGGTTGTTGTGTGGAGGAAAAGCATTTTGATAAATCTGTAAGCCTGCATTGGGAGAGGCTTGGGAACCAACAGTGATTTCCTTCCGATCAATGAGGTCCTGCACATAGTCTTTCAGTTTCACGCATCTGAGGGTTGTGTGACCATTTACCCTATGGAACTTGCAATACTCATTGTCCTTGTACCATGCAGCTTTGGATTGGCTTGGATCAATTTTCTAGGTAGGAGTAAATTTGATGAGGTTTTCCTTAGCCAATTTCTCAAAAATAACATCCAATGGCTCACCAAGGGGTGTATAGTTTCTAGGTGCAGGTTGGAATATGGGCTTTTTCCCTGCAGCTACATTGATGGCATTAGCTTGATTGTTAGACCCTTGAAAGTTGGGTCTTGCATTGTGGTTTTGATAGCTTTGGTTATTTCGTTGTTGGTAATTGATAGCTTGTTGGTTGTTTGTTTGATATGGTGGGTTAGACTTGTTTTGAGAAGGACCAACGATATTCACATGTCTGGTGTTAGTAACCCCATCTGTTGCAACATGCTTGTTTTTGTTCCAATACCTAGACTTGTCATTGGAATGTGATTGATTTTGGTTGGCCTCTTTGTAAATCTTTACCACACCATATTTGATGAGTCCTTGCTCAAGAATCATTCCTTTCTCTTTGATATCCTTATAGGTCTGCAAACAGTTCATGGTCATGTGGTGAGCCAAGCTGGGATGTGCATTATCAATAAACATTTTCACCACATGGCATTCTAGCAAGGTGCAGGATATGCGGGTGGTAAGAGTTTGCCATCTTTGCAGGTATTCGGCAAGGCTTTCTCTACCTTTTTGCTTGGTGTGGACAAGATCAACTATTGATAGCTCTATTTCAACAAGATGGGCATATTGGGCTACAAATGCCTCAGATAATTCAGCAAAGTTTTTAATTGTTCCATAGGGGATTCTATAAAACCATTCAAGAGCTGGTCCAGCCAAGCTTTTGGGAAAAAGGCGTAAGAGGAAGACATCATTG
Organism: Cupressus sempervirens; assembly: GCA_028749045.1. Lineage (NCBI taxonomy): Eukaryota > Viridiplantae > Streptophyta > Pinopsida > Cupressales > Cupressaceae > Cupressus > Cupressus sempervirens. Next base: position 496,844,211 of record CM053793.1, on the reverse strand, counting down.
TATGCCATGTCCTGGCAATGCATGTAAAATTCTTTGATATGTGTGACAGTGTCTCCTTTTCCTCTGAATTTGTCAAATTTAGGTACCTCAAAGTTTTTGGGAAATGGTGTCGTGGTAATGGCTCTATCAAATGGGTAAGGACACACATTCTCAAACTTGAATGTCTTTGGATCATTCCCTTCTTGGATGGCTTTCAGAGCTGTCTTTATTTGCTCCCACTCTGAATTGGTAGGTGATGGTTGGGGTGCCCCCAATGTAGGAGTGCCTTGAGGTAGGTATGTGTTGGATGGGGCCACTGAATATGGATGGCTATGAGGGATTTGCTGATAGGGATTGTACATTGTTTGGGCAGCTGCATGGTGGATGACGGGTTGTTGAGGGGGAGGTGGTGCATATTGCTGCATGTGCTACGAGGCTTGCTGTTGATATGGGATTTGAGGTTGGGATTGAGGAACATAAGCTGGCTGTGGGATAAATGGATTGCTTTGTGGAGGTAAGGTATAAGATGGTTGTGAGGCTTGGGGAAAGGATCGGAGGGCTTGTGGGGTTTGACCAATATATGTGGGTTGTGCCCCCATTTGGGATGGTATCTGCAAATAATTGGTGGTTGGCTGGGGTGGTGGATTACCTCCTAGAAGTGGCATTGAAAAGTAGTTGGTAATTGGAGGTAATGGATTAGTTGGTGGTGGAGGTGGTGGGAATTGAAAGCTTGGGAATGGAACTGATGGGGTTTGATAGCTTTGTGGCTGGATTTGGAAGCTTGGTAGAGTGGTGGTGGGAGCTGAGGTCACTTGGGAGCTTGGTAGAAGATTGGCAGTAGCTTGTGGGTTTTGATAGCTTTGTGGAGTGAAGGTAGTAGCTTGTGGATTTGTGGTTGGTGGTATTGAGCTCCCAAGACTTAATGGAAATGATGGGATTGTACTCTGGGCTGTGGTGAACAAGCTGGGGGCAATGAAAGGTTGATTACTTGGCCCCATGGGTGGCATCCCTGTTGTATATTGTTGAGGTTGGCCAAAGATGCTAGCACTAATTTGGGAGATGGGTGGATTTGGAAGGCTAGGTGTGGGAGCAGCAGCAATAGTGAAGGGGGTGAACGGTGAGGTGTTTTGAGTAAAGGGGATTTGGAGCGGAGAGGTATGAACCAAGGATGGAGTGGTGGTGGCTGGGTTGGCTTGCGGCATGGAGATTTCAACTTGGGTGGATGATGGTATGTTTGGGTCTGTTGGGTCATATGGATTGGCTGGAGGCTCTTCTTTTGGAATATATTGAGGATAATTTGGATCATAAGAGCCTATGGGTGGTGGCAGCTACCCAAACAATGGGTGAGATGGATCTGATAATGGAGGGGGTCGTCCAAAGTCAAAGGTTCCTACATTGTCCCTTCGAAAATTAGCGATGATTGTCTCTTTGTTTTTTTCTATAATGGCGTTTACCAATACTGCATTTCCTAGTTGGTTCATGAAAGCTTCAATGTCAGTAGGTGATGGCATAGCTTGCTCTGGGCTGAAGGATGGCTGAGTGCTCAAGGGGGGTGAGGCTGTTCGATCCAAATGATAGGGCTCCATTGTTTCTTTCTTCTTGGCTAAGCGAGTGACGGGTGGCATGAAAAATGCTCCTAGGGATGAGATGCAATAATGCTGATGGATGCAAAAGGGGGAAGGCTTTTCTATGCAAATGATTTCCTAGGTTGAGGCAAAGCTATATGACAAAACCTAAGGAGGATTGGGTTGAAGATTCTAACTTCAAAGATATGTTGTCAAAGCACCAAAGGTCTGCTTTCCTATCTGCAAGCTTGGTGGTGATTGTGTCAACTTAAGGATAGACTGATGATCCTTTAGGAAGAACACAAGATTGACCACTTGTGGATCCCAACCTTTAGCTCAAGGTGATGAGGGATAACAAGTGACAAAGCTAGATTACCCTAGACAAAGCTCTGTCAAAGGGATAACCTTGGTGAGATTGGTGGATTTGGAAGATTTTAGGAATGGCAAACTTTTACCAAGGTGACAAAAATTTTGAAAGCTTAGATGTGCAGATTTTTGATTACTGGCTAGATGGTATGATTCTAAATGAGATGGATCAGCTAATAATGCTTAAGGGGATAACCTAAGATGGCTGGCTTTTCTACAAAGATGACTCTAAAGTGAAGCTTATCCAAGAAGATGTGGAGAAACAAGGGTGTCTAATCATAGAAGTCATGCCTAGTTGGTAAGGCATAAGCAGGATTAACTCTTGGATGTTGGCTAAATTTGATGGTGCGCTCTAACCAGGCCTCTTGAAGTGCTTCGTCGGTAGCTTTGTCCTCTACTTTGTGGAGTTTGGCAATTCGTGGGCTTGGTGTTATTTCTTTTCTCTTGGCTGAAAGTTCTTGGTATGCTAGAGATGGCTTGAGTTCGACCTTGTGAAACTTCCGTTTGGGTTTGGGTTGTTCCGACATAAATTCCTAAATTTTTTTGGCTTTGGGAAAAATCTCAGTTGTTTTGCTTCAACTTGTTCAACTTCCAAAATAGGTAGTGACTACGCTAAGTTTTCCCTAAGCTAGGATTGACCAAGTTTGGCAAACATTCATTCAATAAATAAAAACAAGCAATAGATAGGAACACCCAGATAGAAGTTTGTGGTTCTCAGAATGTGATACTTGCGCCGAGGAGTGTCTATGTTCTACAAATATTTCAATCAGTCACTCCCCAAACACATTAACACCCTAGATGGTTTTCTGCAAGGCTGACAATTGGTTTAGCTAGGGAGTCCTCGATATATGCAAGGTACGTGAGGCCCAAATCTGTAGATGAGACCAAAAGGATGTCACACAGTCGAGAGGAGCAGTAACCCACTTCTCCTCTTTCACTTCTCAAGGGTATAAAGTTCCTTGAGGCTTAGCCCAAATGACAAAATCTTGATCACAAGAGAGGTGTCTTTCGATTCACCTCCCGATTCTTATACTCTGCCGGAATGCTAGAGTTGAGGTCGTCCAAGGGGTGATGAAATCCCCAAGCAAGCCTCCTAAAAAGAAACAAGGTTTTGGATCCTAATCTTATGCACCCAAGATGGCCTCGAAAGACAACAAGGGGAGAGAAGACTTGGATGACCTTGGGCTAAAAAACACGCTTGTTCTTTTACCAACTGACTCTTATGTGTGCTAATCTAGACTTTGCAAGCACTCATGTTTAAGAGACAATGTTCAATTCCAACTTGAAGCGCCAACAAAAGTAAATCGATCAAAGAATGCAAACAATAAGAAGAGTTAGGGTCAACAAAAGCAAACTCGCGCACCTGGAGGCCCTCCACGTCAAGTATCGATTAATTTTCTTTAAGGCATTCAAGATTGAGTGTGAGTTTTTTTTAAGCCCAAAACAAAAGTGTGTGAGATTCGATTTCAAGCACGCGCCCGGAGGCTCTCCACGTCAGTTGTTGTTCAATTTTAGTGCCCAAACTTGAAGTCTGATCGATTTAATCTAGAGTTTTGGCCATTTAAGAATTTTGATAAAGTTAAAGCAAATGTTCAAAGACCAAGTGAGTGAGTTAGATTGTGGAACATTTAACACCTTTTTCAATTAGACCCGTCCCCATAAATGGCGCTGAGATTGCAACCAATGGTTAATATTTGATGGGTGATTAGAAAAGAGGTGAGTCCAAGGAACTACTCAAATTGATTTTTGTAAATTTGTATTTTAACTTAACAAAGTTTCTTAAATGTCCAAAAATCAAACTTTACCTAGATTGCATGTGGAAAAGAGATTTGTTTTGTTCAATTTTAGAAGCTCCAAATGAAGTGTTTGATATTGCAATGGTTAATTGATCCTTGGCATTCAAGATTGGATTTGTTGTTTTAAGCATGCATTCCAAGGAAAGTTGATTTTAATCCATGACATTCAAGAGTGTGTTTTGAGCAACATTCATTCAATGAAAAATGTGTTTAACCATTCAAGTTCATTTTTTTAGCAACATGCATTCAAAGACAAATGGTTAAACATTCAAGTTCATTTTTTTAGCAACATGAAAACCTGCAAGAAACATGGTTAGTGGTTCCATATGTGCTCCAACCTGCAATGAGACAAAAAAAAAAAAGTAATTTAGTTAGCCAAAATCTTTTAAAAATGAGGGCTTAACTATGGGAAAAAAATTTTTAACTTTTTTTGTTGTTTTTTCTACGCGTAAAAATGCTTAAAATGGTCTAAATCCTACGGAACCACTAAAAGATTTTAAAATAGAAATGCAACATAAGCAGGCAGAGACGACAGTCTATTAAGCGGAGACGCCAAAATATGAAGACACTGAAATACAAAGACGCTGGTATTCAAAGATGACAGAACAGATTTGCGGCATAGAAAACAGGTGACAAGCAGAGACGCTGATTTGCATAGATGCAGATTTTCGCAGACGATGATTTGGATTGGCAGTGGTGGAGATGTCGATTTTGCGCAGACGTAGATTTTCGCAGACATCGATTTGCACAGATGCAGATTTTCGCAGACAGAACAGGTTGCAGACGCCAAAACTGCGCGAAAAAAGTTAAAAAACGTGAATTTTTTTTTTTTCAGATGGTATTTCTTCTTCCTAAGTGCGTTCTTTAACCTACAAAAATAAGAAAAACACCCTCACAACACACTCAAACAACAACAAACATTAGATAGTTAGAAGAAATGACATATAGATGAAAATAGATGATTAAATGACTCATAGTGGGGTCCCACCGGGCGTGCCAAAATGTAGAACAAGATTTAGTATGCAAAGAACATTAACAGATAAAGTAAACATTCACAAACCAAAAACTAAATTCACATATATGCTTAGACAAAGAAAGCAAACAAGAAGTGCAAACCTCACAAGAGAAAACACTCCATGCTTTCTGGATTCTGTAGATGTGTCCTTTTGCTATGGATGTATGCTCAAGATGCTCAAAAGCTGCTTCAATGGAGATGGGTAATGGTAAATTGGTAGCTTTGTGAGCTCTCAATTTGGCATTATAAGGGTAAGATTGATGGCTTTCGTTCTCAAAAGAGCATGGTAACTTTAGCTCAAAGATTGTTGATGAAATGGCTTGGGATGGGATTCAATTTATAGGCTAAGGGGTAGAGGGATGGAGGGCTTAGATGCAAGGATGGATGAAGGCTTAAGGAGGGCTAAGATGCACTCAAAGGGGAGCACATGGATTGTGCTTGTTTACCACCAATGGGAAGGTGACACTTGTCACAAGGAGGATGAGTGTGAGAGGGTAGGGTAAAGGGTTGGTTAAAGGCATGATGAGTGGGGTTGAGTATGTAAGAGGGATGTAAGAGGAATGAGTGTGGAAGAGGGAAGAGTGTGGAAGATGGGTGTAAGAGTCATGAGTGGGCTTGTAAGAGTCTTTTATGTTTTGTAAGAGCACTCATGACTTAGTGGTTGGGCTTTTTGAGGGGGGACTTTGGTTTGGATTAGGAAAGTCTTAAACTTGTTTAAGGAATGTGACAACATTAGGGGGTGGATTAGGCTTGGGTTTAGGATTAGATTAGGGATGTTAGAGATGTGCAAGTGGATGGAATTAATGAGGGTGGGTGAGTTAGTGGCTAAGCTTGGTTAGTATGGGTGGATGGGGTGGATTAGGCTAAATGGAGGATTAGAGATAGGTTAGGGGTTTTTGAATTTGAGGATTTCATTTATCAAATAGATTTATTTAGTAAATGGGGATTTTTGGAATTAGATAGGAGAAAAGGATTTAATTGATAAATAATAGATTATTTGATTTATCAATTAGGACTATAGATGATTAATTAAATTAATCAACTAGGGATGGCAAAGGATTAATTAAATAAGAATTTAATTAATGATGTCTTTAGAGATGGCTAAATTAGATTACCAAAGCAGTGTAATCAAATTTAGGTGTCTACAATCCTTGGTGACATTAGGCATAGAAGTCATGAATTTCACTATGGCTTCCTCTGTTTCTTTCCTGACTTCTTCATAATTTCCTCCCATAAGAAGAATATATCTTCTTTTATCCCTTAGCATGGGTTCAATGCCTTTAAAAATTCTATCCAAATCTTCCTTTGTGTTCACTTCACACAATTTGTTAATCCAACTCTCTCTGAGCTTGGTGTCTTCTTCTACTAATCTCTTCTTTCTCTTTAGTAACATGTTGTAAAGATCTTCTAGGATCTTGCCTTGTATGCTACATATAAGAATTTTCCTAAGCACAAAATTCACCCAGGAACTAAGAACTCAAACACAAGCACAACTATAGACCAGAAAGAAAGAGTATGATCACAATGATGATATATTCATTCAATATGCATTGCAAGAGTACACTAGGAGTGCCTATATATAAAGGCTTCTAAGATACATCTAGAATGCCTCGTAATCACCATCATGATAAATCATACAACCAGACACATGTCCACCAGATATGGGTTATCCTCCCTTAAGCATGGAAGTAAGTGTAGTGATGAGAGGATAAGCCTACAAGTGTGTGACATGCAAATCAGTATTGTTGACATCATGTGCTAAAAGAGAGTTTTGTACTCCTATGTTGTCAACATGACAACTCAAAAAGGTGCGCAAAATCCTAAGTGTCTCACAAACTAAAATAATAAAATAATGCATTAACCTAAGTAAACTTAAGTAAGTGTAAATAGTGAATACTTATTTACACCAACACTCCCCTTTAAGTGCAACTTAGAGGAATGCCCTTAAGCTTACAAAAACTAGGATGAAGATGTATAATGGGTCTCGGCTATGAGGCCATGTTAGGTACCCATGTACATAATGAAATGCAATCTCTCATAAAGTGGAGAAAGAGGGAAAACCTCATGGGGAAAACCCTCCCCCAAAAAGAGAGATGAATAGGGATGCATGGATGGATGGGGTAATCAAGACCCCCCCATAAGAAAGAAGAGGAAGAGCTACAAGGTAGTTCCCCCCCCCCCCCCCCCCCCTCCCAAATGAAGAATTCTTGTCAGTGAAAGTTGCTCTGATGAAGAAGTTGGTCCATGAATGCAGAATGGTGTTCCTCCCCTTAGGAAGAAACAATGGCCAAGGTATAATCTTGAGGATGTATGGTGGCCTTGAAACCTGCTCAAGTATCCTTGTGTTGATGTTGATGCTCGCCCCATCCAATTGTGCTGAAAAGAACAAATGTAGATCTGGCAAGGATGTCTATTGAACCTATTCCAATGAACCATCTATCTCCTCAACTGACAAAGAGACCTCTGACAACTGCTATTCATAAGGATCCATAATCACACCAACCTATAAAGATTGATCATGTAGAGAATGGACATGAGGGTCAGAGTGAGCCCTTGCAACAACTGTAGAAGGATCACCTTCATCAAAGAGAAGATGTAAGTCCTCGAGACTATCTCCCAAGTCAACTAAAGCTAGAGCTGGAAGACAAGATGTACCATGTTGTGCTAGATCTTTCACTGTGGCAATGTAAGCATGTGGACTGGACTAATGATGTGACCTCTCACAGCAACTATCGATAGAACCCCACATGTCTGAATTTGTTGAAGCACTATGGCTTGTGTCACTATCAGTTTCCACTATGTATATAGTGCAGAGAGGATTAGAGGATAAGTTAGGTGAACTTTCCTCAAAGTGAACATCCTTCTCCACAAAGATCTCTTGTGTCTCAAGATCCATGAGTCTATATACCTTAGCATTGTCTTCATAACTGATGAAGGTACAAGGCCTAGGTGTTGGTGCCTTGTATCCTGTGGAAGATAGGTTAGCCCATGCAAGACAACCAAAGACTCTAAAGTGACTCACAACTAGTTTCCTACTGCACCATGCCTCAAAAGGATTCTTAACATCTAAGGCATTATGAGGAGACCTATTAAGTATGTGAGTAGCACTACTAATGGCTTCGACTTCAAGTGTAGGATTGAGAGACTTGGTTTTTATCATGCAACTTGCCATGGTTTTGAGAGTCCTAATCCTCATAGCTACAACATGTGTATTGTGTAGATTGAATTCTGGTGAGTTCTAAAGATCAATCCCCTTAAGTCTGCAAAAGTCTCTAAGTCTTCTGTCAACATATATATTATTATTTTCCACCCTTAGTACCTTGATGGCTTTCCTGGATTTGTGTTCAACATGACTCCTAAAGTCTTGAAGCTTATGAACCACTTCACTCTTATGATGAAGGAAGTAGACCCAAGTGAATCTTGAAAATTCATCAACAAAAATAAGGATGTAGCAACCTTGGTTGATTGATGTCACTGCAAAGGGTCCTACTAAAACCATGTGAACTAACATAAGAACAACTGGAGCTCTAGAAGACTTCCCTTTATCAAACTTCTTCTTAAGATTCATATCCACTAAACATGATGAACATTCTCCCTTAGAAAAGTTAATGTTAAGTAGACCTTTGACCATATGTTTTGAGCAAAGTTTCTGAAGAGAGCGGAAGTCAAGATGACCAAACCACTCATGCCATAAGTTGATGTGTGGATGTGAGTGGGTCAACAAGGCTTGAAAAGGAGACTTAGGCACAAAGTGGTAGAATGAATAAAGCCTCTTATCATCATTGAATTTCCCCACTACAACCAATGATTCATCTCTAAGACTTCCCACCATCATTGAATCTAGAAGGAACTCAACTTTATGGCCATCTCCAAGGTGAGTGATTTGGTAAACTAATAGGAGATTGGAGCTAAGGTTTGGAACATAGAGAAAATATTTGAATTCCCCATTGTCCATTTCCACATGTCCTTTCCCTTCAACTTCCATTTTAGTATCATCTCCCACGAAGATGTGTGGTACGTTTGACTGCTTCAATGAAGAAAAATCTTGCTTTGAAGAACCCATATGGTAGGAGGCACTTGATTCAAGTATCCATTCTACAGAAGAACTTGTCTTTGCCATAGGTGATTTTCCTTTACCCTTTGAAGAGGTTGGAGTAGAATCCTTGGAAGTACCTAGCACTTGAATTCTATTCTTCTTGAGTAGATTTTCTAGCTCATCGATTCTTTTAGTTTTGCAATGATGCTTGTCATGATTTGACTTTTTGCAGTATGCACAAAAGAGTTTTTCCTTCTTTTCCCTACTTCCCTTCTTGTTTGAAGAAGAACTGCCTTGTTGTGAGGAGGATTATTGTCTCTCAAATTATGATTTCTACTTCCACTGCTTCTTCTTGTTGTTTTTTTCCCTCCTTGACTTGATTGGTGCTCATCACTAGCCACTAAGGCTTTGGTCTTTGATGACTTGAGAAGTCCTGAATCCATCAAGTGAGATTGTTCAACAATCAACATCTCTGCAAATGCATTAAATGTAACCTTCTGGTAAGTAGATCCCATGGTCAACCTATGAGTATTAAAACTCGAAACAAAGGAAGCATACTCTAAAGGTAGCCTCTTCAGGATGTGATCAATCAACTTTTCATCCTTCATGGGATTTCCACAATCTTTTAAAAGTGCCCTATACTCAATTTATTTGGTGATGTAATCCTAAATTGTGTCAAAGTTCTTTGGATCCAAGAGAAGTAGATCATCCTCAATTTGAAATCCCTTTTCTTCATCCACCTTACCATACACTGATTTAAATTTGTCCCAAGCTACTTTGGATTCTATAAAATTGGCAATGTGAAAGAAAAGGTCTATATGAACACAACTCCTAATAGCTCCCAAAGCCTATTGGTCTTGTCTTTGCCATTCAATGAGTTCTTTAGCATCAATAAGTTTGGTAATTGTACCATCAACATAAAGACCATATCCTTTTTCTATTAATCTAATCCATGCAATATCTTTTCATGTAGAATAGTTGCATGAAGTTAGAGGAGGACATTTAAACCCATGAAATAGAAAAGAAAAAGAGCACAAAAGAGAGGGACAAGAACACAGTACACACCCCCCCTTTTCACTCAATCAAAAGACCCCCCCAAAAAAGATGCTTTTGGCACTTTATAAGTAGTGTGTGTACAATGGGCCACTTGTCAAAATGAACAAAGTGGACTTTTTAATTTTTCTTTTACAACTACCTTATAAGGCCCAAATTTGTCACTAAGTACTGTAGCTCAGATGTACAACAATTCTGAAGAGTAATCAAAGCTTTACAATGTAGAAAAAGGCCTAATTCTAAAAGTGAGATTTTGGTCCTCATAACCTAGAATCTAACTAGAGATTTGGAAAGTAGACAAAAAAATATGCACTTTCAAAAAAATGGAACGTAAAAAAGTGACCAGATGTGCCTGTACAGAGCATTTGAAATTGCAAAATGAAAGATTATTCAGGTACAGTCACCAAAAAATACAATTTCTAAAAAATCCTTGCACCATAACTAGAAAAAAACATAACCACTAGAAAATTTATAGAATTCTACCCAATTTCAAAAAAAGTTGCACCTGAATCGGAGTCTGGATGTCCAAGTTATGGGCTTATGAAGTCAAGCTACCAAATTGAAAAGCAATCTGGAGAGAGGTCTCAAGCAAAAACTATGAGTCTAAAATTGATAGTCAAATGGTCATCATAGAAATTATAAAAAGCCTACGAATGATGGTCAGATGGTTGTCAAATTTAACCTCGCACCTAGATGATGTCAGTGAAAAATCCCCTTGCTGATGTGTCAACTACGTGGACCATACGGTCGTACAGATGCTGACGTGGAAAAATATTAATGCGTCGCGTGTATGCCTACTTAGGTGGCATATGACAGGAGTTCTATTTGCTACTTGGTGAAAGTCATTGTATCTACGGGTGTGGCAATAGGAGTTATTTCTATGTGGTAGACTTCAGACTGGTCCACGTGACAAAGATGTCAAATCCATGTGTGCAGGCATAGATAAATAAACTCATGGGTAGGAGTTTCTCTATGCCAGAGCTGGGAACTACAGTGCCCAAAAAACCTTTTACCATGGGCTGAAAAATTGTGAAGTCTACGTTGGATTGACAAAAGCGATCACTGGTTTGGTGGGGTTTATCCCACATGTGTGGATTGTATGAAACCCACACAGAATAAAAGACAAAGCCTGCAAGACTAATGTCAAAGGGATGTCATCGGTAGAGGAACTTGGATATTACCGCTATATGGTGTGGCTAGACCAAGCTAGTTACTCGCTAGATTTTGTAAGGAAGCAACAACTATGGTTTGTGTAAGGCCCAAACTGTGTGTAGTGTCCGCTGCATAAAAAAAAAAACCTCCTACAACAAATAAAATAGGTTTCCAAATGGCAGAGCTGGGGCATCACTACCTAGTTTTGCTAAAAAAAATTCTCTGTTGGGTGCCTGAAGGGCAAAAAAATTTTTTGCAAATTTTGACAAAAAATTACAGATTGAGAAAATCAATTAAATCTTCAAAAAAAATGACCATACCTGAACTGCAAATTGGGGCCTTCGAGTTCCGATTTGCAAAAAAAATTTCCTCACAGTCAACTTTGGGCCAAGGTAGCTATGTTTATAGTCAATCTTCACCAAATTAGAACTTTGGACATAATGGTGAGGTTAGATCTGGCTCTAGACACTCCTAATTTCTGCAATACTTCAAATTTAGGCAGAGATGTTGAAGCAACAATGGTCTCAAATGACTATGTGATGAGAAAATCTCCAAGCTCTGATACCATGTAAGAATTTTTCTAAGGGAAAAATTCACCCAAGAACTAAGAACTCAAACACAAGCACAACTATAGACCGAAAAGAGAGAGCATGATTATAATGATGATATATTCATTCAATATGCATTGCAAGAGTACACTAGGTGTGTCTATATATAAAGGCCTCTGAGATACATCTAGAATGCCTTGTAATCAGCATCATGATAAGTCATACAACTAGGCATATGTCCACCAGATATGGGTTATCCTCCATTAAGCACAGAAGTAAGTGTGGTGATGAGAGAATAAGCCTACAAGGGTGTGACACGCAAATCAGTGTTGTAGACAACATGTGCTAAAAGAGAGTTGTGTACTCTTGTGTTGTCAACATGACAACTCAAAAAGGTGTGCAAACTCCTAAGTGTCTTACAAAATAAAATAATAAAATAATGCATTAACCTAAGTAAACTTAAGTGTAAATAGTGAATACTTATTTACACCAACACTATCAAATCTCTTATTTCTTAAGATAATATTCCTTACAATAGCATTCTTAAGTTGTCTTCTATCCATATTACTATACAAACTATAAAATTTATTCAATTGTACCAAATTATCATCATTAATAATCTACATGGTCAAATTCTCTTCCTTTGGTTTCTATGTTTTCTTTCTTGTTGGTGTCCTTCCTTGTTTACCAATATTCATGACTTTCTTTGCACAATAAGTCCATTGACTTGTGATTGGTTCTTTTTCTAATCACCTTGTGCTCTAACTAGTTGCACTTGTGTAATTGCTGCAAAAGGTGCAGTAGGTGTCTACACAATAGGTCTTGAAACCGTTACAACTTCAAATGGTTTTGCAATAACAATTTTTGTTGTGGCTATCACCTAAGTCTACCCATTGGCTTTCATCTCTAGTGCAATACCTTTGATCTCATTAAATTCTTCTATAGTCATATCAAATTCCTTGAGAATAGAATCTATCTTCTTCTCCACATTCTTCTTAATTTCCTCCTTCTGAAGTTTAGAATGTACTTCCCTTACCTTTTCCTCATATGTATCCCATCTCAGACATTTAGTGTCCTTCTCAAAATGCAATACAATCTATGTATAACCTTCAATGATTTCTTCACTCATTTCATATCCAATGAGTTCAATGAATTTCACCCTAGGTTCAACTGCTTCCATACATATGGTATTAGTTTCTACCACAAAACATATCCCATCTATATACTTCTCTACCATAGAAGGAGGGATTATGTATTTCAGTTTCATTTCCAATTGAAACTTCTCCATCATTCTATCAATGTCACTTTCCTCACATTCTCCAATCTGGCCCAGTGACATTGTGTTACCAACTTCATAGAACATTAATCACTTACCCAACTTGTCACACAAAGGAACTGCTTGGTTGCATAGAAGAATAGATGTGTTAAGAAGGATTCAAATCTAAAAACTGCATTCTTGGTCTTCTTTAGCTTTACAATTTTGTCCAACAAATGTGATTTGACTATCTCACAAAAATTTATCGTCCTTTTCTCAACTACCATAACATATGTTGCATGCATGAATCCTGTTGGCACTACGTTTATTTTAGAGTTGTAGTTAAACTTGTAACTTAAAGTTTTACTGAACACCTTGACTCCTCTATCCTAAATCATGTCAACCTTCATGTTTCTTCCATCAAACCTAGTAAACAAGTTTGTCTCAACTATCTTTCTTAGTTTCTTGCCATTCACTGGATTGCATCCTTCATTGTTCAGACCTATGACCTTATGAATTAGGTCATTGTCAATTGTAACTAGTGCATCACCTATCCAAAACATCTCTTCATGAACTCTACTCAAAATAATTCTAGTTTATTCATGATTATCAAATTTCATGCAGAACATATACTTAATCAAATTTAGCTCATTCAGGTATTGGTATTAATATTTTAGGGTTAAATCACCATTACATATAAATCCTAAATCCTTATGGATATCCTCATCACCAATTCTCTCAAATTTACAATGAATGTAGCTTCGAACATCTTCTACATGAAGCACATTCAACGAGATTTGGGAAAATGCTCCTAGCAGATCATGTATGAGAGAAACAAATGGGTGTCTCTTGAACTTATACCCTAGTCTCTCACTTACATCATACACTAACTGGCCTACCATGCTACTTATAGATAATACTAGAAATTCCAAAAAAATCTTTGTAAAATATCTTTAATGTCACATTTTAGTGCTTCTACAATTTGCACTTCAAACACTTTTCTTTGCACTTGAATTCATTGTCAACTCGCTCATAAATTGCTCCAAACTCTTCACACAATCAAATGGTACTCAAAATCTTGCTCACAATCCTTATATCACTTGAAATCTTACTCCACATTAAATTTGCATATGCTTCTTCTTCAAAAATTTGTCACTCCTTACTAATAAACATTTTTTCTTCCATATGGTTTGTTGCGATCATACAAATTCTTGAGCACTTGACTATAGCTTCCACTCTATCTCCTCTACCTTCTCCTAACTGGGTAACTTCTAATTCACAATCTCTCACTAGTTCTGATCAACTGACACTCTACCTCTACTAAAAAAGCTTAATCAAATAGGATGAGTCACAAACAATTGATGACTTCAATTTCTCATTAGATGCATCAAAATATTGTTCCTTCAAAACTATATAAGAACTTTTCGGATCCTTTGCTTTCATGAATAATTCTTTAAATTCATCAACATGCTCTTTTAATACTTATTTCTGACTCTTATCATTGTTATCATTCCTTATGTCATTCAAATTATTGTTCCTTCTATAATTGGGATTCTTATTGAAGTTAATTTTGTCCATCATACAAAATCTTGTTGTGTGTCCATCGTTATTACATAACTGACATATAGGTGGATTTCTTCTCTGATTAGTTCCATTCTAATTTCTCGATGCTTTGCAATTCCTTGCAATATGTCCAAGATTGTTACACTTGTAAAATACAACATGTTTATTTTGCTATTATTTATTTCTCCATCATTAGACCTACTTTGTGATCTTCCTCTTCCATTATCCGTAGGGTTAGTATTCCTAAACATTCTACTATTTGCATTATTACTATCAAACTTAGGTTTCTTACAATCTATTGCTTTATGTCCATAACCATGACAATTATGACAATAGAAATTAGTATAGGTTTGAAAGACTTTCCTGTGCAATCACTTTTCATATGACCAACTTAATTTCATATGAAACATGTACCTCTGAATTCATGTCTAACTTCCTTGGATGGTTCATCTTGCTTAGGTTTATAAACTTGCTCTATTTTCTTTGGTTCATCATGTTTCGCAGACAAATCAACTAGTTCAATCTCTTTAGATACTTTAGTAGTTGTGCTTGATTTAATCTTACTTAGATTAGATTCTTTAGGGGACTCAACAACTATATCTAGTTGTTTCCTAATTTCAACTTTCTTTGTTGACTTTTCTCCAATAAGATATCCAAGACCTGTCTTATCATATGAAGCTCTCTGGTGAAATATCCGCTCATCAA
Organism: Cupressus sempervirens; assembly: GCA_028749045.1. Taxonomy (NCBI): domain Eukaryota; kingdom Viridiplantae; phylum Streptophyta; class Pinopsida; order Cupressales; family Cupressaceae; genus Cupressus; species Cupressus sempervirens. Next base: position 496,829,178 of record CM053793.1, on the reverse strand, counting down.
TTTTATCACTACTAGAATAAATTTTTTCTAATTTTTTCTTAGCTTGTGTCAATTCTCCTTTCACAATGGTATTGTACTTTTCTAATTGTGCATGCTTGATCTTGATAGAATCTAATTCAGATGTTTCTTGACTCAACAAGGATCTAAGGTCTGGATTCTCAGATTTTAGATCAAGTTCATTCTTACTGTCATCTTTCTTAAGACTCAACTTAAGTTCAACAATTTTCAACACATGTTTCAAAATCTCATTTTCTTTATTGAGAACTCCTACTTCATCATTGTTACTAGTCTACACATTTGATTCCTTACCAAATTTCAAATCATCAAACTTTTCTTTCAATTTACCAATGTAGACTTTTGCATCCTCATACCTATCTTTCATGTTGTCTCTTTCTTCTATAAGAAGATCAATTTGTTCAAGAGCTTCTTTAATGTTTCTCTTCAATTGTTCCATATCTATATGGCTCTTACTCTAGTTGTTAAGCCTCTTTTGAGTAACTGTGTTCTGATACCAATTGTTAGAAATAGATAATACTAAGAGGGAAGGTGAATCAATATTCTTGAAACTTTTTCCCACAAGTCAATATTGTTAATTACTTTATAACTTTCATATGAAAATAAACCAACAATGTTGAATGATAAATATAACCATGTACAAAGAGAACTCATAACACCATTATTTGTTAACTAGGGAAACCCTGGCCAAGGGAAAACCCCTATGGAGATGGTACATACCCACAAGATGATCCACTAAACAAAAGAATCATGTAAAGAATATTGACCCTATTAGGAATCAATGAAATACATATAGTGTCATGAGTCCTTGTTAGATGACTAGGCCATGTTAGAAGCTTCAACCTTGTTAGGAGTTGGTAGAACAAATGCAATGTGTGCAAGAAGAGCCCACTGCCCTAACATGCAATTATACAATAAAGTTTCTTCACAAGAGTAGGTATACATACAATATTATCTTACTATTTTATCTTGCACTTTCTCTAGTCATACATTATATTTTGCATCACATAAGGCTTGCATATCATATAAATATTTCTTTCACATAGAGTTAGTATCACATACATTTCAAATTATTCACATTCTTCACATATTATCTACATAAGAAATGAACTTTGCATATATCTCACAAACTAATAAATCTCTACTCAGTTTTCCTTAATGCTTTCACATGCTTGACCAAATATAATAATGACTTAGGGTAAACATCTAGGATGTTGGCCCATCATTACTTAGTAATTATTTTGTCACCAAAATAATTCCTTAAGCTGTACAATCCAATTCTCTGATATGCTTTGTTCTGTTTTGTTAGATACCTAAACTAGTATCTTGACTGTAACTTGCATCATACCATCCTTATGGGTCTATGCACTGACATAAGTCATAAAAATGTTGTCATCTATTAATCCTTGACTGTGCATGTCCTAACTCAAACTTGATCATCTGCACATAATGTATTGTCTCTATACTACTACAACACTTAGACAATTTTCTAACTGTGATTGCATAAATGAAACACTAAATAGATGTTGCCATAAATGATAATAAATTAGAAAATTAATTAGCCATATTTCCAACAATCTCCCCCTTTGGCATTGATGGCAACATTTGAGAAAACTAGCTAAATCCCAAAATGATGTCATATAAAAATGAATACAAAAAGTAACTCCACAAAAATTGCCTTCAAAACAAAAAAATATTGTATTCATGTTTTAATGGATCATTACATTCCTTATCACTCCTTACAATGTTATATAAGTGTGCTCCCCCTTACATGTACATATATACTTCTCCTTTATACATATACAATTTTCCTTACATATACTTCTCCCCCTTTGACATCAATGGCAAAGATGTCAAAAACCTATATACAAAAACTATGTTTCCTTTGACTATGTCAGATATATCGATGGGTGCACAAAGTGCATAGGATGCAACTTCTACTGCATTCAAGTTAGTATTGAAAAACTTGTCATAAGAAGCCTTAGCTGCAAGACATTCCTCCAATTGCCTTTGTAAAATTCTAATTTTGGTTGACAAAATTTCTCTAAGAGTAGAGAATCTTTTGATTACTTGTTCCTTATCAGTTTTAATGCCTCTGATAGCACTGCAAATCTTCTCCACTTCAGTTCTAAAATCTTCAATGCTTGCCTAAAGTCACTGCAATGTAGTACTAAGTATTTGAAGCTTTCTCATTTGGCCTTTGATGTTATTCTCAAAATATGACAACTAAATTTATGATAGTGTGCACTACCCATACAACTTCTTACATTCATCAATGTTCTTCCTCAATCCCTTGATGCATACATCTAATAATTTTATATCATTTCTCACATTAGTGAATACTGTAGCAAATAGTGATGCATCGTGCTTTTCTTGTGCTTGTACTAAAGCTATTTCAAACAAGGTTGTGAATTCTTCATCAAAAGATTTCACCAATTCTTTTGCCTTAGTCTACAAGTCTAGATTTGTAATAGTTGTGTGAATTGTCTTTTGCATCGTATCCAAGACTTCTATCAATGTTATCTCCAAAGACTTAACTAATTTTTTCTTTTGAAGTAATTTACTCAAAGAACTCATCTATCCTTTTTTATCATCATCATCATCATCAGATATTGTTTCTGCTACTAGAGTTTTTGTAGGAATAAGTGCAACTACTTTCATCTTTGCACTGTTCTTTTCTTCCTTGGCCTCCTTTCTCTCTTCTTCTAATCTTTCTTTTCATTTCTTAGTTTCTCTTCATTTCTCCTTTTCTTTCTTTAATTCTTCTTCTTCTTTCTTTTTCCTTTCTCCTTCTTTTCTCTTTTCTTCTTCTTCTTATTTCTTCCTTTCCTCTTTCTTCCTCTTCTCATCTTGATTCTTCCTTTCCTCTTCTTTCCTCTTCTCTTATTTTTCTTGTTCCTTCTTTTTTGCTACCTTCTTTCTTTCTTCTTCCTCTTCCTCTTCATCAGAACTAGTGTAGGCAGTAATATTGCCAACAATGTTTATTCCATATCTAGTAAATGGATGCTTTTTGACATCAACAGTTATGTGTTTATTGTCCACTTTTATGGATTCAATACGAAAAACTATGTGAGGAGTTGAGAGTTCTTATTTTGTCTATTTACCTTCTTCTTCACCATTAGTAGGAATACTAGCTTCCACATACACTAGACTAGGTGATTTTGTCCGTGCACTCTCCTTGGTGACTTTAGGCATTAAATTCATAAATTTTACTATGGATTCCTTTGTTTCTTTTCCTACTTCTTCATAATTTCCTCCCATAAGAAGAATAGCTCTTCTTATATTCCTTAGCAAGGTTCAATGCCTTTCAAAATTTTGTCTAAATCTTCCTTTATATTCACTTCTCATAGTTTTTTAATCATGCTCTCTCTAAGCTTGGTGTCTTCTTCTATAACTCTCTTCTTTATTTACAGTAAACTATTGTAAAGATCTTCTAGGATCTTACCTTTTATGCTATCAAATCTCTTATTTCTTAAGATTACATTCCTTACAATAGCATTCTCTAGCTATCTTCTTGTGAGGCCTCGCCTTGACCCATCGTAGCATAGTTGATACTTTATTATTTTGATACTCAAGACTCGATATTTTGAGACACTATTGGATAAACTGAACATATTATATTATTTCATGTCATGTGATGTTTTACATTCAAATATTTGATTTCGTCATTTAATGCTTTATGAACATATATACTGATGAAGCAAGTGAATGCAACATTAACACTTTGATTATGCAAATTTAGTGGTTAAGTATATGAGCAGATTTGAGATAAATAGTTAATTAATTGAAGGATTATGTTTTGAGTTATGTGATTTCTCTGATAAGTTATATACATATATTCATGTGATTTTCTTGAGCTACTAATGTGTGCAATGAATGTGCAAGATATTTTAGTCGAGAAATCTAAAGGAGAAATGAAACTGAACTCTATATACCATTTTTGGAAACCTCATTGTTCATATTTTATTTGTATCGTGAGATGTATGAATGTATCATTTTGTAATCAATAAGTGTTAATATTTTGTAACAGTGTTTTTATAGTATCACTTGACACTCATGAATTGTATATGCATTCCAACATGATAGTTAGGGTTAACCGAGTAACCTAAAGATCTAAGTTACACTAGGTTAGTGACCCTTTTGCTAATCAGTTTATAATCAAAATTAATTACCCCTAATCCAAATTAGTATTTAATCTGCATTTTGAAGGTTGTTAGATAGTCCTAAATTTTCCTAACATTTTTTTGGTCCCTAATTTATCCTATAGGCCTAAAATCATGAAATCTAAGTAGCCAAGGGGTATGGGTATGGGTTGGGGGCATTTTCCACCCCCCTAGCCCCTTTTGTTCACTTTTATGGTCACTCAAAAACCCCATTTTTACTTTACTACGAAAATTGATAGTTTTCATCATGAGTTGGATGACTTTAACTCCACCTTGAGGTTAACCTTAGGTCTAGTTGAGTTAGAAGCCTTTAGAACTTTTAGGTAAATGGGGGAGTTATTGCATTTAAGATGTGGTTGAATTTTGGATCTTATTTAGAGGCAATTTTGAGAGGGTTTTGGGTGGTCACCCAACCTCTAGTTTTAGAGTGGATTTTAGAATTGAAGGGAAGGAGAGGAAAGCAAGCTCATCTCAACTTGTTCATTTGCCATAACCTAATTTTTGAAGGTAGGAATACTTCACCTCATTTTTTTCATGTTGTGCTTTATATTTCAATTTTATTGTTTATGCATGTTTGTGTGTGTGTTGAGTATGTTGCGAGGGATTGAAATAGGTTTTCTTAAATGCCTTTCCTTTGTGTTTTTCTTGAATTTCAAAGGGATTTTTATGGGTGTATTGGCATTACTCACCCTCGGATAGGGTAGAAGTGGCCATGTAAGGGGGAAGGTCTTTAGTTGGACTCCAACAATGTAGAGTCTCTTCTCAAAATGAGGGGAGGGAAAGAGGGTAGGGTGTTATGGGCCCCTACTCGTCAATACAAACCATGTATGAGTTTTAGAATGAAAGAATGGAAGAACAGGAGTTCTTGAGTTATAGCCCTGAAAGGGCACCTGTTTTGGTGTTGTCTCTAATGTCTCTTGTTAGAAAAATACACCTTCACCCTAGTCTAGTTCAATGATGAACCTATTGTGTAAACCTAGGATGGGAGTGAATTTTTTATTTTGTCTTCATGTTATGATTGGTTGTCTCCTAATCAGTTTTCATTCTCTCCATGATCACTGTGATGCATTGTAGAATTTGAAATGGATCCCTTGTTAAGGGCCAAGAAGGAAATCCAACCTGTTATTGAAGTTCAATTATGTTGAGGAGATTTCTCCTCGAGATTAAAATCTTGTGTAAGATGTACTTAAACTTATTGTTGAAGTGGCAATGATGTCGGGTTTTCTTACTGGTTCTTTTCCAGCGGAGCCTTCGAATTAGGTGGTCTATTGTATATATAAAAATTGATTGAGTAATATCCTTGCATTTGGGTTCTTCTTGTAATTCAATTATATGCATGTTGTATTGAAAAATAGATAAAATGGCATTTTACAATTATGCAAAAACTTAAGTTCAAACATGTCAAGGAAAAAAAAAGGTTGATATGGTTGAATCATCAATTTGTTTTTGTGCTTAATAGGGGATAAAATTGATCTTGCATTATTGTGAAAACAAACTATTGAACTCTTAGTTATAAACCCATTAAAAAAAAAAAAACCCTTGTAAAAAAATTAATTACATTGAAAAATTAACACTTAGGTAAATATGACTTGAAAAAAAAAATATACCCCTCCAAGAGAAAATGCTCTCTAGATTTTACATGAAAAATTAAATCTCTTTGAAGTAACAGAGAATATTCTTTGTGGATATTCTATTTTAAAATTTAAATTAAAAAAAATTAAGTAAAGCAATATATAAAAATATTTTTAAAAAATCCTAAATATCCTAGGATTGCTACCTACTTAACTTTATAAAATAACTCCTAACCTACAAGAAAACTTTATGCAAATTAATACTCATCCTAAGTGTAGACACTCTTCAATTAAATCTACTTTTAAGCAATCCACGTGCTCCAAAAAAAAATTGACTTGTCAGAAAAGGAAGGAATAAATGTGGTGATAAACTTTGGCCAATCAAAAAACAAAACTATTTTATTAATCCTCTTCCCATGCGACTTAAATCTAACAGCCATGTTTGAATGCTTGTTTGATCACGTGATTTGACTCATAGAACTTATGTGGTGTGGTGAAAATTCTTTTATAGTCTGACAAAAAATAAACTTCAACATTCTTCCTTGTACTTCCTTAAGACCTGTGAATTTTCCTTTGGTATACGTGTGGCAATCCTTGGGAGGTGTGGGTAGAATGGGGAGGGGGATTTTAGTAAAGGTATGTGTTAGTAGTTTTTTGGTTAAGTTAGTAAACAAAAAGTTGGTTAGTGCTATGTTAGCATATAGGGTTTCTTTTCTTAAAATTTGAATTTTGTAATTGTTATGTTAGGTTTTAGTAATAATGTATGATATTAGTGGGTGGCGAGTTAATTAAGTTAGAATGTTAGTTGTTAGGTTAGTTTAGGATTTAGTTTAGGTTAGTATTTATTTAAATAATATTTTAAAAGTTAGTTTTAGAAGAATTAAGTTAGAATGTTGGTGGTTTTTTTTTTTTAGTAGTTAGTTTATATTAAAATTGGTTTTAGTTTAAATATTAGTTAATTTTAATTGGTTAGTGCTTTAATTTATATGTTAGTTTCTTTTAAGTATTGTTATTATTATGCTTTTATAAGTGTAGTTAGTTTTAGTTTAGTTATGTTTTATTAGTTTAGTTATAAGTTAAATATTTTAAATTAGTAGAGTTAAATTTTTAGACTTAATGTTAAAATTAATGAAATTAATTATTGGATTACATTTAAGCTTAACTTAAGTTAGTGTAGTATAGGATAGTAATTAATTTTAGGATATTAATTAGTTCCAAGTTAAATGTTAAATATTGAATATAGTATGAATTACATAATGTTAAGCTATTAGTTAGTAAGTTCCTTTTTATTTAACTTTTTGAATAATTTGATTTGATTATTTGATTGGTCATTTGAATCAATTAATTGTATAGTTAGTTGATATTTCGCTTAATTTAACTTTTAATGATAAATGTTTATAGGATTTAAATTACTTGTAAAATATGTCTTCTAGTAAGCTTAGTACTATTGTTCTTAATGATGTAAAATTTTAAGGGTAATCAAAAGTAAATATGAGTTAGATTTTTTAATTAATTTAATTTGGATTGTTACATTAATTAACCAATTTAGCAATAAAAGTTCAATTTATTGATCTAGTCCTAGACATTGATTTTTTTTTAATGTCTAGGTATTGATAGGAAAACCCATCATTGTCTTGCAAAGTATCTATGTCTTAACTAAGTTAAACTTATCAGCTTAGGGAATTTAATTATTATTAACTTTTTTTTTAAAATGGTGTGTTTTGCGCTTGTATTTTGGGCATAACATTTTGGTACCAAAGCCTGTGTATCAACACTAGGAACCTAAAACCATTATGCTTATGAACTTAAACTTTAAATTGTGTAGGATGCCTCCTATTACACATAGCAACTGACGAGGCAAAGGTCATAGGGTGAGAGTTAGTAGGGCGGAATAAGAGGATGGACCATCACCATGGAACTCGAACTAGGACATTTTGGATACCCTTCAAACTTTGATTGGTGTAGTCCAGTAGAGTATACCACCTATACCACAGCCAGGGCAATAGATTCCTAAAGTGGAAGTAGAGGGACCCAGAGGAGGAGGGGCCAGAGGTAGAGAGAGGAGTAGGAGTCCCCTACCGAGGCAGGTAGAGGGACAGGGTGAGCATGAGGGTGAGTCGATACATCAAAGAGGACCACCACTCGATAGACCTCTTGGGCATATAGGAGATGATATCAAGGAGTTGATATGACTTAGGCCACCATTCTTTACCAGTTCCATAGAGGGAACAGTAGCAGAGGCCTAGTTATAGAGCCTACAGTGGTGCTTTGGATTACGTCTTTATGGGAGTAATCTAAAGGCACATCTAGTAGTCCATCAGCTGAGAGGAGATGCCTCCAATTGGTGACATCAAGAGGAGACTATAGGAGGAGTGACGATGGATACCCTCACATGGGAGTCATTCTTGGAGAGATTCTAGGAGAGGTACCTGTCCGAGCACTTCAGATCGAAGCAGATAGAGGACTTTCATTCTCTATATTATAGGGGTCTTATAGTAGCTCAGTATGAGAGCAAGTTTCTTGAGCTCCTTCCATATGTTGAATACATGAAGGATGAGAAATTGTGAGTTCATCGTTTCATCATGGGACTAAATTTCTCACTCCAAGGTCTAGTTCGTTTGGCCTTCCCTACCACCTTCAGACAGGTAGTTGAGATAGCACTTATTGTTGAGGATACTCGAGGTAGACAAGAGTCATAGGATTAGTCTCAGAACCAAAACTCTACCTAGAAGAAACCCCCTTGGAAGGGGAATCAAAACTATACTGCAAGGTCCTCTAAGGGCCAACAGTCTCAGTAGCAGAAACCACAGCAACAGTAGCAGCAAAAACCTTCACAGGATAATCAAGGCTCCAAGCCCAAGCACTAGCACTCATAGGGTCCCAAACATGATCAAAAGGTATAGGCCCCATAGGCAAAGTCAGTGAAGACTCAATAGTCTTCCAGGGGTCGTTATAGTGGATCTAGCAGGTTAGGAGGCCCACAACAGTCTGGATCATAGGGTGTGTGATCTTATACCCAAGGACTATGCTACACTTGTGGTGGCATGGGTCACATAGGTAGAGAGTGTCCACAGGGATAGTCATCCATGGTCAAAGAGGATTTTTTTTAGAGCCGACAGTTGGTGACATGGCTAGATCCCACAAAGTTTTTGTAGTGGTTGACAACTGCTAGGCTAAGCATCAGGCCACAATTATCGAGGCTACAGGTATTATACAAGACAATATGGTTGCATTTTTATTTGATTCTAGAGCTACTAACTCTTTTATATCTCCATATGTAGTGTAGTATTGCGGGCTAGTGATAGTTAGATAGGAGGTTAGTTGGGAAGTAGAGTTAGCCTCAAGAGCTAGAGTGTTAGTTAGTCTCATGGTGCATAATTGCCAGATGTAGATTGGAGACATGTCCACAATGTCTGATCTATGCATTACCCCTCTAGGTTCTTATGATCTTGTTCTTGGTATGGATTGGCTTTATGTCCACATTGCTAAGATGGATTTTCGATAAAAGAGGGTGGAATGCATGGATGAAGATGGTACCTCTAGAGAGAACTTCAGAGTAAAGAGACTCGTATCTCTTCATATGATTTGTTCTATGCAGCTTAAACGGTGCATGTGAAATGGATGTCACTTGTTTGCTATCACCATTGGTGACAAAGAGGAAGATTCAAAGGGAGAGCCATCCCTTGACAATTTTCCAATCTTGCAAGAGTTTGTAGATGTGTTTCCTTCAGAGCTCCCTGGTATGCCTCCACCTAGAGTAGTCAATTTTCATATTGATCTTGTGCTAGGAGCTAAGCATGTATCAAGAGCATCGTACAAGATGACTACTCACAAGCTTAATGAAATAAAGGCTTGGTTGGAGGAACTCTTAGAGAAGGGGCATATTTGACCTAGTGTGTCACCTTGGGGTGCACCAGTGATCTTCGTAAAGAAGAAAGATGGGTCACTAAAGTTGTGTATTGATTATTGGCAGTTGAACAAAGTAACCATCAAGAATCGATATCCTCTTCCTAGAATCCATGATCTCTTCAATCAGTTGCAAGGTGCCTAAGTATTCTCAAAGATTGATTTGAAGTTGGGTTATCATCAGTTGAAGATTGTGGATAGTGATATCCCCAAGACTGCATTCTGTACTAAGTATGGTCACTACAAGTTCACCGTGGTACCATTTGGCCTCACGAATGCTCCAGTTGTATTCATGAGCCTCATGAATGGAGCATTCCATACCTTTTTGGATAAGTTTGTAGTTTTTTTCCTTGATGACATTATGATATATTCTCGTGATGAGAAGGAGCATGAAGAGCACCAAAGACAAGTATTACAGAAGTTGAAAGAGAATCAGTTTTTTGGTAGCTTGTCGAAGTGTGTTTTTTATAGACCTAAGATACATTATTTGGGTCATGTCATATCAAGCGACGGTGTCTTAGTAGACCCATCAAAGATTAGGGCCATCATGGATTAGCCAACACCCACTAGTGGCACTGAAGTGAGAAGCTTTATAGGACTAGCAGGATATTACTAGTGCTTCATTGTAGGATTCTCTAGATTGGCACACCCAGTCACATCTTTATAGAAGAAGGGAAAGAAATATGAGTGGACAGAGAAGTGTGATAGATCTTTTCAAGAGCTTAAGAGAGCCCTCATGAGTGCATCGATTCTTGTAGTACCAAATCCTTCTACAGATTTTGTGGTGTGCACCGATGCATCTTTAGATGGTATAGGGGTAGTCCTTATGTAGGATGGATGACCTATTTCCTTCGAGTCTAGAAAGTTGAAGACTCATGAACTCAATTACCCTACTCACAACCTAGAGCTTGCAGCAGTTGTTCATGCTTTAGTGAGGTGGCAACACTTCCTTCTAGGTCATAGATTTGAGCTTCATTTCAACCACCAAAGCTTGCAGTACATATTTACTCAGCCGAACCTTAATGTTAGGCAAAGGTGGATGGAGTTTCTTTGTGAGTACAATTTTAATGTTCATTACATTAAGGGAAAGGAGAATGAGGTTGCAAATGCCTTAAGTAGAAGGCGTCATGAGCTTTCATCTATGACTACTTGCATTGACTTGAGAGAGCGGATCCTACAACACTTGCCAATAGATGAGCTTTATGCAGAACTTAGTCTGATAGTGCATTCCCAAAGACCCTTAGAAGGGAAGTATTCAAAGTATTCCTTAGAGTCTAATGGACTTTTGCATCATAGAGGATGTATGTATGTACCTTCCATTGGGGTTTGTGTGAGCTCATTATACTTGAGGCTCACAGAGCACCTTATGCAGCACACCCCAGTGTTAAGAAGTTGCATGCATATTCGAGATAGTTGTATCACTGGCCAGGCATGAGAGTGCAGATTGCTAACATAGTTGTGAGATGCCTCGAGTGTCAGAGGGTGAAGGCAGAGCACCATCATCCCAGTGGGCTTCTTTAGCCTCATGAGATTGTAGAGTGGAAGTGAGATGCTATATTTATGGATTTTATTGTTGGTCTCCCCATATCATCTCATCACCATGATGTCATTTTGGTGATAGTTGACACATTGACCAAGGTTGCCCATTTCTCACCTATGCATACTACATACATAGCACGAGACATAGCTCAGGTGTTCTTGTGGGACATTGTCAAACTTCATGGCATTCCCTGTAAGATCATCTTAGATAGAGACTCCTTGTTCACTTCTTTTTTTTGGAGAGAGTTGTAGGGAGCTTTGGGCACTAGGCTAAATTTTAGTATAACGTACCATCCTCAAACCAATGGTCAAACTAAGTGAGTGAATCAAATTTTGGAGGACATGTTACACATGTACATGATGGACCATCAGGTCAAATGGGAGGAATACCTACACCTTGTCAAGTTTGCCTATAACAATGGGCATCATTCCTCCATAAGTATGCCACCTTATGAGGCCTTGTATGGAAGACCTTACAGAATGCCCTTGAGTTGGGATAGGATCAAGGATCGAGTCTCTATTGGTCCCCAGTTAGTAAAGGAGATGGAACAATAGGTTACCCTGATTAGACAGTGCTTGAGAGAGTCACAGGATAGACAAAAGAAATATGTTGATGCAAAGAAGATAGATCGAGAGTATCAGGTTGGTGATAGAGTATTCTTGAGGGTAAGACCATACAAGAGTCCGATTTGATTTGGAAAGGGCTCTAAGTTGGCACCACAGTTTGTTGGACCATTTAAGATCCTAGAGAGGATAGGACCAGTTGTATACCATTTAGCTTTGCCACCTAGCCTGGCATGCATCCACAATGTGTTTCACATTTCAATACTTAGAGGATACATTTATGACAAGTCTCATATTATAGGTTGGGATGCTTTGTAGGTGGAGTTAGACGGGCAGCTAGTGCTAGAGCTTATCTGTATTATTGCCTAACGGACCCTAGCTCTTCAAGGTTGAGAGCTACACCAGGTTAGGGTCCAGTGGGATTTTTATGATGATGTCACAACTTCATGGGAGGATGTAGCACAAATGCGATCTCAGTACCCTTATCTTTTTGATGAACTCTAGGAGGAAGTTCATGCCTAGTGGGGGAGGATGTGAGGCCTCACGCTGACCCATCGTAGCATAGTTGATACTTTATTATTTTGATACTCAGGACTTGATATGTTGAGACCCTATCAGATACACTAAACATATTATATTATTTCATGTCATGTGATATTTTACTTTCAAATATTTGATTTCATCATTTAATGCTTTATGAACATATATACTAATGAAGTAAGTGAATGCAAAATTAACACTTTGATTATGCAAATTTAGTGGTTAAGTATATGAGCATATTTGAGATAAATAGTTAATTAATTGAAGGATTATGTTCTGAGTTATGTGATTTTCTTGATAAGTTATATACATATATGCATGTAATTTTCTTGAGCTACTGACGTGTGTAATGAGTGTGTAGGATATTTTAGCCAAAAAATCTAATGGAGAAATGAAACTGAACCCTATGTACCATTTGTGGAAACCTTGTTGTTCATATTTTATTTGTATTGTGAGATGTATGAATGTATCATTCTGTAATCAGTAAATGTTAATGTTTTGTAATAGTGTTTTTATAGTGTCACTTGACACTCATGAATTGTATATACATTCCAGCATGATAGTTAGGGTTAACCGAGTAACCTAAAGATCTAAGTTGGACTAGGTTTGTGACCCTTTTGTAAATCATTTTATAATCAAGATTAATTACCCCTAATCCAGATTAGTGTTTAATCTACATTTTGAAGGTTGTTAGATAGTCCTAAATTTTCCTAGCATTTGTTAGGTCCCTAATTTATCCTATAGGCCTAAAATTATGAAATTTAAGTACCCAAGGGGTATGGGTATGGTTTGGGAGCATTTTCCACCCCCCAGCCCCTTTTGTTGACTTTTATGGTCACTCAAAAACCTCATTTTTGCTTTATTGTGAAAATTGATAGTTTTCATCATGAGTTGGATGACTTTAACTCCACCTTGCGGTTAGCCTTAGGTCTAGTTGAGTTAGAAGCCTCTAGAAATTTTAGGCAAGTGTGGGGGTTATTGTATTTTAGAGGTGGTTGAGTTTAAGATCTTATTTAGAGGCAATTTTCAGAAGGTTTTGGGTGTTCACCCAACCTCTAGTTTTAGAGTGGATTTTAGAATTGAAGGGAAGGAGAGGAAAGCAAGCTCATCTCAAACTTGTTCATTTTCCATAACCTAATTTTTGAAAATAGGAATACTTCACCTCATTTTGTTCATGTTGTGTTTCATATTTCAATTTTATTGTTTATGCATGTTTGTGTGTGCGTTGAGTATGTTGGGAGGGATTGAAATAGGTTTTCTTAAATGTCTTTCCTTTGAGTTTTTCTTGAATTTTGAAGGAATTTTTATGGGTGTATTGGCATTACTCACCCTCAAATAGGGCAGAAGTGGCCATGTACAGGGGAAGATCTTTAGTTGGACTCCAACAGTATAGAGTCTCTTCTCAAGATGAGAAGAGGGAAAGAGGGTAGGGTGTTATGGGCCCCTACTCATCAGCATAAACCACATATGAGTTTTGGAATGTAAGAATGGAAGAATGAGAGTTCTTGAGTTATAGCCCCGAAAGGGCACCTATTTTGGTGTTGTGTCTGACGTCTCCTGTTGGAAAAATCCACCTTCACCCTTGTTTGGTTCAATGATGAACCTATTGTGTAAACCTAGGATGGGAGTGAATGTTTGATTTTGTCTTCATGTTATGATTGGTTGTCTCCTGGTTAGTTTTTGTTCTCTCTATGATCATTGTGGTGTATTGCAAAACTTAAAATGGATCCCTTGTTAAGGGCCAAGAAGGAAATCCAACTTGTTATTGAAGTTCAGTTATGTTGAGGAGATTTCTCCTTGGGATTTAAATCTTGTGTAAGATGTATTTAAACTTATTGTTGAAGTGGCAAGAATGTCGAGTTTTCTTACTGGTTCTTTTCCGACGGAGCCTTTGAATCAGGTGGTCTATATATTAAAAAAAATTGATTGAGTAATATCTTTACATTTGGGTTCTTCTTGTAATTCAATTATATGCATGTTGTATTGAAAAATAGATAAAATAGCATTTTACAATTATGCAAAAACTTAAGTTCAAACATGTCAAGAAAAAAAAAAGGTTGATATGGTTGAATCATCAATTCGTTTTTATGCGTAATAGGGGATAAAATTGCTCTGGCATTATTGTGAAAACAAACTATTGAACTCTTAGTTATGAACCCATTTTTTAAAAAAATACCCCCTTGTAAAAAAATTAATTGCATTGAAAAATTAACACTTAGGTAAATATGACTTGAAAAAAATATATATACCCCTCCAAGAGAAAATGCTCTCTAGATTTTACATGAAGAAAAATTAAATCTCTTTGAAGTAATAGAGAATATTCTCTATGGATATTCTATTTTTAAATTTAAATTTAAAAAATTAAGTAAAGCAATATATAAAAATATTTTTTAAAAAATCCTAAATATCCTAGGATTGCTACATACTTAACTTTATAAAATAACTCCTAACCTACAAGAAAACTTTATGCAAATTAATACTCATACTAATGCCTCCATCCTAGGTGTGGACATTCTTCAATTAAATCTACTTTTAAGCAATCCAAGTGCCCCAAAAAAAAACTAACTTGTCAGAAAAGGAAGGAATAAATGTGGTGATAAACTTTGGCCAATCAAAAAACAAAACTCTTTTATTAATCCTCTTCTCATGCGAATTAAATCTACCAGCCATGTTTGAATGCTTGTTTGACCACATGATTTGACTCTTAGAACTTATGTGGGGGGGGGGGGAGAATTCTTTTAAACTCTAACAAAAAAAAAACTTCAGCATTCTTCCTTGTACTTCCTTAAGACCTACAAGTTCTCTTTTGGTATACGTGTGGTAGTCCTAGGGAGGCGTGGGTAGAATGAAGGCTGGGGGGGGGGGAGGGGGTGGAATTTTAGTAAAGGTATGTGTTAGTAGTTTTTTGGTTAAGTTGGTTAGTGATATGTTAGCATAGAGGGTTTCTTTCTTTAAAATTTGAATTTTGTAATTGTTATGTTAGCTTTTAGTAATAATGTATGATGTTAGTGGGCGGTGAGTTAATTAAGTTAGAATGTTAGTCGTTAGGTTAGTTTAGGATTTAGTTTAGCTTAGTATTTATTCAAATAATGTTTTAAAAGTTAGTTTTAGAAGAATTAAGTTAGAATGTTAGTGGATTTTTTTTAGTAGTTAGTTTATATTAAAATTGGTTTTAGTTTAAATATTAGTTAATTTTAATTGGTTAGTGCTTTAATTTATATGTTAGTTTCTTTTAAGTATTGTTATTATTATGCTTTTATAAGTGTAGTTAGTTTTAGTTTAGCTATGTTTTATTAGTTTAGTTATATGTTAAATATTTTAAAGTAGTAGAGTTAAAGTTTTAAACTTAATGTTAAAATTAATGAAATTAATTATTGGATTACAATTTAAGCTTAACTTAAGTTAGTGTAGTATAGGATAGTAATTAATTTTAGGATATTAATTAGTTCCAAGTTAAATGTTAAAGATTGAATATAGTATGAATTACATAATGTTAAGCTATTAGTTAGTAAGTTCCTTTTTATTTAACTTTTTGAATAATTTGATTTTATTATTTAATTGGTCATTCGAATCAATTAATTGTATAGTTAATATATATTTCGCTTAATTGAAGTTTTAACAATAAATGTTTATAGGATTTAAATTACTTGTAAAATATGTTTTCTAGTAAGCTTAGTACTATTGTTCTTAATGATGTAAAATTTTAAGGGTAATCAAAAGTAAATATGAATTAGATCTTTTAATTAATTTAATTTGGATTGTTAAATTAATTAACCGATTTAGCAATAAAAGTTCAATTTATCGATCTAGTCCTAGACATTGATTTTTTTTATGTCTAGGTATTGATAGGAAAACTCATCATTGTCTTGCAAAGTATCTATGTCTTAACTAAGTTAAACTTATCAGCTTGGGGGATTTAATTATTATTAACTTTTTTAAAAAGAAATTTGTGTTTTGCACTTGTATTTTGGGCATGACACTTCTATCCATATTACTATTCAAACTATAATATTTATTCAAATGTACAAAATTGTCATCATTAATAATATGCATGTTTAGATTCTCTACCTTTGGTTTCCATGCGTTCTTTCTTGTTGGTGTCTTTCCTTCTTCTACTACTTGCTTAACTATATTTTCTTTGGTTTCATCATCAAATTCCTCATAATCATTGATCTTAAATGGTTTCCTTATTTTTCCTTGTCCACTGGTAGTTTTCTTGACCCTTTTCTTGGAGGATGGTGGAGCTTCTTGTTTAACCTTTACCAATCTTCCTCACTTTCTCTGTGCAGTAGGTGTACTGATCTCTAATTTCTTTTTTCTCTTATCACATTATGCTCTAACTAGTTGCACTTGCGTAACTACTGCATAAGGTGCAGTAGGTGTCTAGGTAGTAGGTCCTTTAACCATTACACCTTTAGATAGTGTTGTAATAGAAATTAGTGTTGTTTCTATCACCTCAGTCTACCCACTGGCTTTCATCTCTATCGCAATACCTTTGATCTCATTAAATTCTTCTCTAGTGATACTAGATTCCTTGAGAATGGAAGCTATCTTCTCCTCCACAGTATTCTCAATTTCCATGATGTGAAGTTTAGAATGTACTTCCCTTACCTTTTCCTCATATGTTACCCATCTAGGATATTCAGTGTCCTTCTCAGACTACAATATGATTTGCGCATAACCTTCAATGAATTCTTCACTCCTTTCATGTCCCACGGGTTTAGTGAATTTCACCCTAGGTTCAAATGCTTCCATACATGTGGTATCAATTTCTACCATGAAACATATCTCATCTTTATAGTTCTCCACCATAGAAGGAGGGATTATTAATCTCAATTTCATCTTCGATTGAAATTTCTTCATCATTATATCAATGTCACTATCCCTGACATTCTCCAATTCTACCCTGTAACATTGTGTTACCAAATTGATAGAGCATTCATCACTTCCCAAACTTGTCACACTAGGGAACTGCTTGGTTGCATACAAGAATAGATGCTTTAACAAGGATTCAAATCTGAAAAATTGCGTTCTTGGTCTTCTTTAGCTTTGCAATTTTGTCCAACAGCTATGTTCAGATTATCTCTCACAAGTTTATCTTCCTTTTCTCAACTGACATATTATATGTTGCATGCATGAATCCTACTGGCACTGAGTTTACTCTAGAACTATGGTTAAACTTGTAACCTAAAATTTTACTCAACACCTTGACTCCTCTATCCTGAATCATGTCAACCTTTATGCTCCTTCCATCAACCTAACAGGTTTGTCTCAACTATCTTTCTTACATTCTTGTCATTCACTAGGTTGCATCCTTCATTTTTCAAACTTGTGACCTTACAAATTAGGTCATGTGATTGGTGCATCACCTATACAAAACATCTCTTCATAAACTCTACTCAAAATAATTTTGGTCCATTTATGATTATCAAATTTTATGTAGAACATATATTTAATCAAATTTAGCTCATTTAGGTATGCATATTCAAATTTTAGGGTTAAATCACCATTACACATAACTCCTAAATCCTTATGGATATCCTAATCACCAATACTCTCAAATTTACAATGAATGTAGCTTTGAACATCTTCTACATGAATCACATTTGATGAGATTTTGGAAAATGCTCCTAGTGGATCATCTATGAGAGAAAAAAATGGGTCTCTCTTGAACTTATACCTCAATCTCTCACTTATATCATACATTGATTGGCATGACATGGTGCTTACATAATATACTAGAAATTCCAACAAAAGCTTCATAAAATACCTTTAATGTCATATTTTAGTTCTTTTGTAATTCACACTTCAAACACCTTTCTTTTCACTTGAATATATTGTCAAATCTATCATAAATCTCTCCAAACTCTTTGCATGATCAAATGTTACTCAAAATCTTACTTGGAATCCTTAAATCACTTCAAATCTTACTCTGCATTAAATACACATTTTTTTTGCTTCACAAAGTTGTCACTCCTTGCTAGTAAACTTTTTTTCTTTCATACAACTTACTATGATCATACAAATTTGGGTGCAGTTGACATTAGCTTCCACTCTATGTCATCTACCTACTCCTTGCTATACAACTTCTAATTCACAATCTCTCATCAATTCTGATCAACTGGCACTCTACTTCTACTAGAAATGCTTAATTCAAATAGGATGAATCACAAAAAAGAAATTGACTTCAATTTCTATTCTGATGCATCAAAATATTGTTCCTCCAAAACTGTATAAGAACTTTTTGGATCCTTAGCTTTCATGAATACGTCTTTAAATTTGTCAACATGTTCTTTTGCTACTCTCTGATTGTTAGCATTGTAGTTATCATTTCCTCTATCATTCATGTTATTGTTCCTTCTATAATTGGGATTCATGTTGAAGTTCCTTTTGTCCATTCTAAAAAATCTTGTTGTGTGTCAAAAGTTATTACATAATTGACATATAGGTGGATTTCTTCTATGATTAGTTCCATTCTGATTTTTACGTGCTCTACAATTCCTTACAATATGTCTAGCATTGCTACACATGTAACATACAACATTTTCCCTTTAACTATTATATCTTTCTCCATCATTAGGTCTACTTTGTGATCTTCATCTTCCATTATCTATAGGGTTAGTATTCCTAAACATTCTACTATTTGCATTATTACTATCAAACATAGGTTTCTTACAATTACTACTTTATGTCAATAACCATGACAATTATAAAAGTAGAAACTAGTAATAGGTTTGAAAAACTTACCTAAGAAATCTCTTTTCATATGACCAACTTCATTGCATATGAAACATCTACCTCTGAATTCATGTCTAACTTCCTTGGATGGTTCATCTTGCTTAGGTTTATCAACTTGCTATGTTTTCTTTGGTTCATCATGTTTTGCAAACAAATCAACTAGTTCAATCCCTTTAGATGCTTCAGTAGTTGTGATTGATTCAATCTTACTTAGATTAGATTCTTTAGGAGACCCAACAACTAGATCTGGTTGTTTCGAAATTTCAACTTTTTTTGCTAACTTTTCTCCAATAAGATATCCAAGACCTATATTGTCATATGAAGGTCTCTGGTGGAATATTTGCTCATCAATTTTCTAACTATTGGAATAATTATTTTCTAGTTGTTTCTTAGCTTGTGTCAATTTTTCTTTCACAATGGTATTATACTTTTCTAATTCTACATGCTCAATCTTGATAGAATCTAATTCAGTTGTTGTTTGACTCAACTAGAATCTAAGGTCTACAATCTCATATTTCATATTGAGTTCATTCTTACTATCATCTTTCTTAAGACTCGGCTTAAGTTCAACAATTTTCAGCTCATGTTTCAAAATCCCATTTTCTTTCTTGAGAAATCATACTTCATCATTATTACTAGTTTGAACATTTGATTCCTTACCAGATTCTAGATCATCAATCTTGTCTTTTAGTTTACCAATGTAGACTTTTTCATCCTCATACATATCTTTTAGGTTGTCTCTTTCTTCTATAAGAAGATCAATTTGTTCAAGAGCTTCTTCAAGGTTTCTCTTTAATTGTTCCATGTCTATAGGGATCTTACTCAAGTTGTTAAGCCTCTTCTGAGTAACTATGCTTTGATGACAACTATTAGAAATAGATAATACTAAGAGGGGAGTGAATTAATATTCTACAAACTTTTTCTTACAACTGAATATTGTCAATTAGTTTATAACTTGCATATGAAAGTAAGCCAACAATGCTAAACAATAAATATAATTGTGCACAAAGAGAACTCATAACACCATTATTTGAAAACTAGGAAAACCTTGGCCAAGGGAAAACCCGGATGGGGATGGTACCCACAAGATGATCTAACAAACAAAATAATCATATTAAGGATATTGACCTTGTGAGGAGTCTATTAAATACATATAGTGTCTCAAGTCCTTGTTAGAGGACTTGGAAATGTTAGAAGCCTCAACCCTATTAGTTGTTGGTAGAACAAATACAATGTATGCAAGAAGAGCCCACTACCCTAACATAAAATTATACTATTTTCTTCACAAGAGTAGGTATACATACAATATTGTATTACTAATGTATCTCACACTTGCTCTTATCATACATCAAATTTAACATCACATAAGACTTGCATATCATATAAGCTTTCTTTCACTTATAGCTTGCATCATTATTTGTATTCTTCACATATTATCTATGCAAGCTATGATCTTTACTTATATCTCGTAAACTAATAAGTCAATGCTTAGATGACCTTAATGCTTTCACATGCTTGACCAAATATAATAATGACTTAGGCTAAACATCTAGGATATCGGCCCATTGTGACTTAGTAATTATTTTGTCACCAAAATAATTCCTTACATCATACAATTCAATTCTCTAATATGCTCTTTCTTTTTTTTTGTTAAATACCTGAACTGGTATCTTGACTGTAACTTGCGATGTACCATTTGTATAAGTCTGCACATTAACATACATCATTAGCACTTTGTCATCTTTTAATCCTTGACTGTGCATACCCTAACTTGAACTCAATCGTTCATACATGATGTATCTTTTTTTGTACTACTACAACACTTAGACAATTTTCTAACTATGATTGCATAAATGAGATACTAAATACATGTTTCCATAAATGACAATACATCAAACATCTAACTACCCATATTGCCAACACATATGTGGTGAAATATATGATCACTATGGCATGTGAGCTTTGTATGCAAATTTGCTAAGGTTAGAGAAGTGATTGATGTTGAGGATGTATTGAGGACTTCAAAGGAACTGTATTGGCAAGATAAGTTATTGTTTTAGTTAGTTCATTTTCTTGTGTATGTTATCCTAAATTATTTAGTGAAAATAGTTCTGAAGCAATTTGGATAGTGGGTTCAATTGAATTTTTATAAGCTCTTAATAGTGTTGGAAAAACTCCTAATAGGGTTGGAAGCTCCTGACAGAGATTCAAAGTCTCCTTACAGGGACTTGTGTGTACTAATTGTATTGTTTTGACTCCTATCAAGGTCACATCCTTTCACAAGGAACTTTTATATTAGTAAATCATCTTGTGGGCATCATTTCCAATAAGATTTCTCCTATGATCAAATGTTTCCCTAGTTAACATATCTTGTGTCACTTGTGCATGGTTATCATCTTGTGGTTGCTGTATCTTTTGGTTATATGTTTTAGTTCTAATGAAATTCATTTAATTCATTTAATGTGGATAACTATGTATATTGGTAGACTTTACTTTCTAATAATTGATATCAAAGCATTGGGTCCTTGAAGAAATTTTTTTAAAAATTAAGGAGATCAATGGCTACATTTAGGAAGGAAAGTCTAAAGTTTGATGGAGTGAACTATTATAAATGGAAAGACAAGATGAATACTCCTTTGCTATGTATGGGAGTTAACTATTGAATGGTTAAAATGGACAGTAAAATAATAATCAAGGAGAAAGATTTGTAGAATTGTTTTGAGGAGAAGAAATATTTATATTTATTCATGTATAACATGTATGCTGAAGAATCTTTTCTATCAGGTCTTCCTGAAGTAGAGTATGTTGACATAAAAGGTTTATAGCTTGCACATCCTATTTGGATTAAGGTACTAAGTTTATTTGAAGGTGATACATTTGCAAAGAAATCTAAACTACAGGATAGGAAACACATGTTTGTTAGTTCTAAGATGCAGAAAGATGAAATAATTAGAGAATTTTTTTCTATGATATCTGATATTATTGCAGGGATTATGAGTTTTGAAGGAGTTTTCACTAAAGATGATATTGTGTGGAAAATTTTGAAATCTTTTTCACTTGCTTATAAGAACAAGGTAGAAAATATTGAAGAGATTGTTCCTATTTCACCTAACTTTACAAAAGAAGCTCTACTTGGAAAGTTCCAAGCATTTGAATGGAGATTGAAATTGGAACTAGGAGAAATTAGAAAAGAAATAACTTTTAGTGTATAGAAAGATAGAGCTAAATTAACAAGGAGGGAAAGCACATGTGGAGATTATGCTAGAGAATGGACAATCAAGAAAGTAGAAGATAAGAAGATTGATGGACTTGCATTACTTGCTAAAAGAGAACCTAACGGTAGGAGATCTTTTGTTAGTTGGGCATGCAAAGAACTTGGTTATTTTTCATTTCAATGTCCTAAAAGAGACAAGAAAAGAAAACCTAGGAATCCCTATATGCCAAATTTTATATAAGATTTGATCAAAACATAGCCCATGAAGATGCTGAGGATGTTTTCATAAGAAAACATGGGAAAAATCCAAAATTTATTTTTTTGGGTATTTCCTATGTTCTAGTATTTGCATTTTCAGACTTCCAACACTAAATGTAGAACTTTAGAAGATCTTTCAAGAAATTTTGGTGGTTCATAATTTCAAGCTACAAGTAGAAAGTTGTGACTTCTACAAGTAGGCATAACTTTTAATATAGATTTTTGTAGCTTTTATAGTTGTTAGAGTTTATTTTGTAATTGATTATCTTGTGGACTTTGATTTTCATTTTCAAGGGATAATGGTGACCCTTGGGATCCATCAAACTTGTATAAACTCTTTTTTTGAAATGAACGGATCACTTTTTGGCTTGCAAAAATACCTATTGTTGCATTTTAATTGCTTTCAATTTAGTCACAATACCGCAGGTTCTACACCAGGTATTATAATATGAATTCCTAATTCATATCAAGATTTCTTATTTGTTGATGAAGATGATGAATTAAATTTCAAGGTGATAAATTTCTTAGATAGTGATGATGAGGGTAATGAACCTATGATGAAGGGTGCTCTGCTTAATACCACAAACACAACAGAAATATAGAAACAACAACAATTTGAAAGAATCCAATATGAGATTCTTATTATCTTCACAAGTTTGGAATTACAAAATTTAAAATTACAATATGCAAACCCACATTGGTGCCTTCCTTACAAAAATTTACAAGATAGAGCTGTGAAAATCACATGGAACTTTCCTAGACAACCTACAAGCCTTCCTTATATAGGCATTTTCACTGCCTGAAAAGGTTCTAGACACTAAGCCCTAGCTCTTGAGGCCGACCAACCTAATTTTTATTATTTTATTACACTTTATTAGATGGAATTAACTCAAGACAATTTACAATTTATATTTTTGAATGTCCCACTTCTAGACACCATAACTAATAAAGCATTGACCAAATTGGCTATTATAACCCCTTTTTAAAATGGAAGCTCATGTTTTATATAGTTTAATTACACAAGCATCCATTAGTTGAGTTTTTACCTTATTTTGGACCCATTTAGGCCTTCATTGATGAGCCTAAAGATTGGATAGCTAAAATTCATACAAAAAATCTACAATAATTATACTAATACATATGATATGGAAATGAAACTCATCTGACAAGATGATCTATCTAAGAAGAACCTCCACATATGAAATTAGAATAATATGAGCTCATATGATTGACTTACTAAAATTAGAAAGATTACACAAATAGAAACTCTACACTAGGATAACCCTTATTGAAAACACAAAATTGGAAATAGAAATATTTTTAGGTGATGCAAGATTGCCCTTACACCCAAGATGCTCTTGCATCAAACACCGGGGGTAATTTAAGAAGTGACCTTATCACATCTCATGTAGTTAGAGGAATACCAAGATGATCATCCTTGTCCCTTGCCAGCCATGATGAACCATCTACTTGCCTCCCTTTCCTTTTGACTAGATACTCTTCATATGTTTAGTTCATTGTGCTTCTTCCAACATGACTATCCAATATCTCCTCACTCTCCTTTGTAGCTAAAGTAGTCACAAAAATACCCCATGTCACTTTTGTGAACTCATCTTCAATACCTCATTCATAATATTCTGTCAAATCTCAATAGTTGAATACTAGTGAAATATTTAGTTCAACAAGAAACTTTGCTTCATAGGAATTACCATAATCATGATTTTTTAGTATCTTGCATGGTCCAATCTTCTTCATTTTTAGCTATTTATATGTACTCACTAGAAATCTCTCCTTCCTCAAATGAACCATGACTTCATCTCCATTATGAAATTCCTTACTCTTTTCTCCATCTACCTTAGCCTTATATTGTGTATTCATATTTGTGATTTTCTTTCTCACCTCCACATGGTTGTTCGTCAAATGCTCTACAAAATCCTCAACTTCAACACTACTTATATCTCTTGTATCCAACTTCCTCAAATCAGACACATTTCTGGGACTATTCCCATATACAATTTGGAAGGGTGATTTACTAATACTCCTATTGACATAATTATTGTTGGAAAAATCTTCCTATGCTCCAATCAAATCTCATCCTTTTGGCTTATCTCCAAACAAAAATATCAACAAGTTCCCCAAACTTTGATTCGCAACTTCTATGTGTCCATCAATTTGTAGATGATGTGATGAGTTAAACCTCAAATTTTTCTTCACCTTCTTCCATGATATATGCTAGAAATAACCAACAAACTTGATATCTTGATCAAAAACTATACTCTTTGGAAGACCATGCAATCTCGTCACTTCTCTAAAAAATAACTCTACCGCATGAACAAAATCACTAGCCTTCTCATAGGGAATGAAATGTGTCATCTTTGAAAACCCATCCACCACAACAAAAATAAAATCATCCCCTCATTGAGTCCTTGGTAAATCAAAAATTAAATCCATGTTGACATCCTCCCATAGATTCTCTGGTATAGGTAATGGCCAATACAATCTTGTTTTTTTCTTCTCTCCTTTTTCCAACTGGCATACCCTAGAAATCTGTGCAAACTTCTTGACATCTTGCTACAACTATGGCCAGTAATAATTCTCATTAACCTAAGCAATTGGTTTATCTCTACAAAAATGTCAAGCCAATCCTCCATTATGCTTCTCCTTGATGTGATTTTCCCTTGTGAATCTTCTTGGGATGCACAACTAGTTTCCTTTGAATAACATCCTATCTTAGATTATGAGATCCAACCGATTTATCCCATCAAGTGTAACAAGTTCTATACAATTTTTCCAAGATTAACCAAAATCAAGACCCTTTTGATACAAAATTGTGAGCTCAATGAACCCAACCACCTCGATCTATATTTTTGTCAACAAAATTTGTCTCCTACTAACGACATTTGCAACTCTATTAGACTTCCCACTCCTATGTTTCAAAATAAATGTATAACTCTGTGAAAACTTAACCCATTTCAAATGCATCTAGTTCAATTTTCCTTGACTATTCAAATATTATAAAGCTTTGTAATCAGTATATAAAACAAACTCCTTTGGAAAAAAATAGTGTCTTCACTTCTTCAATGCCTTAACTAGAGCATAAAATTCTTGATCATAAACAAAATATTTTCATTTGGAATCATTGAGCTTCTCATTGAAATAAGAAATAGGTCTACCTTCTTGGATCAAAACAATTATTAAAGTACCACTAGCATCATAGGCTACTTGAAACACCTTGTTAAATATATGGAAGTGCTAAAATGTGTTGTTCTATAACTTTTTATTTCAATAGATTAAAACTCTTATCTTCTCCTACAGTCTACCTAAACTCTTTCATATCCTCTCTCATTGTTTCACTTAATGATCCACATATATTGCTAAATTTTCTAATAAACTTTATTTAAAAAACTATCCAATCCATGAAAATATTTTACCTCAGTAGCACTCCTTGGAGTAGGTCATTCAAGGATAGCCTTCACCTTCTCAAGGTCCATTTTTAAACCTTTTACTAAGACTAAAAATCCTAGATACACTAACTCCTTCACAAAACTACACTTCTTCAAATTAATCATCATCTTTTCCTCCCCCAACTTCTCAAACACCCTACAAATATGTATCATTTTCTCCATAAATTTCTTAATAAAGATCAAAAGATCATCTAGGTAAATAATCACAAAGTTAACTAGAAATTTCTTCAATGTCTCATTCATTAGTTGCATGAAAGTGTTTGATGCATTGGTTAGCCCAAAAGGCATTACTATCCACTCATACAATCATTCCCTTGTCTTGAAGGTAGTCTTCCATTCATCTCCTTCTCAAATTTAAATCTGATAGTATCTACTCTTCAAATCTATCTTTGTTAAATACAAAGCTCCGTTCAAACGATCCATTATATCATCCATCCTTTGTAATGGATATCTATACTTTATTGTGATCTTGTTGATAGCCTGAGAATCTATACACGTCCTCCATTTTCCATTCTTCTTTGATGTTAGTGTTACTAGTACAACACATGGACTTAGATTCTTGAATCAACCCCTCTAAAACAACGCATGTAGCTATTTCTTCAACTCTTTACTTTCTACAAGTGTCATTCTATGTGTTGCCTTATTTGGAAAACCGGCTCCTAGAATCAAGTCCATCTAGTGATTGATCTTCCTTACTGGAGGTAATCCATCGGGCACATTATTAAATACAATATCTAGAAGCTCTTTCAACAAATTGATTACTATTTTAGGTACCCCTTCTACTTCTTTTTTTCCATCTTTTGGAATTATAGAAAAACACTTATGCTCATGCATCATGACCTCTAAGAACTTCTTTCCATCAATAAAATATACTCTAGCAGTACTACATACTTTTTCTTCTTTATCATTCAATGGTTTCAACTTATGTTTCACTCCATCCTTTGTTAGAGTGTAGGTATTTGCATGACCATCATGCACAACATGCCTATCAAACTACCATGGGCTATCTAGTAATATATGTTATATGTCCATAGGTATGACATCACAAAGAACCTTATACTAGTAGCTTCCAATCTTGAATTTCACCAAGCATTGTTCAGTGACTATGACCTTGTGGTCATCCTACACCCAAGCAATACGGTATGGATGCACGTATTTATGCCTCTTGAGATTTATCTTTGTGACCATCTCTTCTACCACTAAATTTTTAGTGCTTCCACCGCCAATAATCACATTATAACACTTATCTTCACACTTAAACCTAGTGTGAAAGAAGCTTCATCTTTGATCAAGTTAATTCTCTCCACTTAGCAGGACTCTTCAGTTAACTAGAACTTCTCTTTTAGCATCTTTGGAATGTGATGATTTGACATCTTGATTCACATGTGCAACTCTAGCCTAGCCTTCAATTCTTCCATCAGTCCTTCCTTGGCATTAGGGACATTTAAATGCCCTATCCCCTTCCTCTCCATAGTGAAAATATGTTCCATGAAAACCTCCTCTGCCAAATCCTTTCCCTCTTCCTCTCTAATCTCTATTGTTATGATCATGGAAATGATTGTAACTATTTCCCCTTTGGTTTTGAATGCTGCTACTAACCACATCCTTCTTTTGATCATCATTTCAACCTCCATAAGACTATCCACCAGATCTTCCACCATGGCCTCTTCCACTTTGTAGGCTATCAAACTTCTTATTTAGCTTATCTTTTATTCTTAGGGAAAATAGGTATGCCTCCCCAATACTATTTATTTAAACCAGACTTAGCTCTTCCTAGATGGTTGGTCTCAACCCATTAAGGTACTAGGAAACTTTCTCCTTGTCAGCTTCCACTTTCTTCAACCCTTGCATTTTCTTCAGTAGATCAAGTTCATAGTCAATGGGAATGAATTGATGCTTCAATTTATGCACCATTTGATCTCATCTTATGATCTTATCTTTTTCTCTTTTATTTCATTCCAATTGGATCTCCTACAACCAGATCTTTGCATGACCCTTCAGTTTGGCTTTTGCAAACTTAACCATAATAAAGTCCTCAATATCTTCATACTCAAAATACTCCTCTAATTCATTGATCTAGTCAATCAATTCCTTCGATTTAAGATTTTTTGAAAATGTGGGAACCTCAAACTTAGGTCTTTTTCCAATCTTGGAAATGGCACTAAAAATATTTTCTTCCTCTTGGTTCAAAACTTCTTCTTCCTAATCAACTTCTTCTATTTCATCATCATTGTCATCTTTTGTGAGAAGATTTATCCATCTTCGCATATTTTCTTGCAATGCTTGCATTTGTCTCTAGAGGGCTCTTAATTGCAGCTCTTCCACCATTTTCCCTTTGTTGAGGAATTTGTGTGCTTTTTTTGAAACCTTGGTGCAAACTACATCACAATCTATGATCTATCAACACACTTAGCTCAAAACATGATCCTGATGCAATCTGCCTCACAATATGTGATCTATTTACAAACTTAGGAACTCCTGCTCTGATACCACTTAATAAAGGGTGTTCCCCTTAATACCACAAACACACAACATAATATAGAAACAAAAATAATTTGAGAGAACATAATATGGTTTTCTTATTGTCTCCACAAGTATAGAATTATAAAATTCAAAATTACAATATGCAAACCCGCATGGGCACCTTCCTCAAAACAATCTACAAGAGAAAGCTATGACTATCACCTAGAACTCACCTAGAAAATCTATGGGCCTTCCTTAAATAGGCATTTTCACCACCCAGGAAGGTTCAAGGAACTAAGCCCTAAATCTTGAGGTTGACTAGCCTTATATTATATTATTTTATTATACTTTATTACATAGATTGGCTCAAGGTAACTTACAAATTACATTTTCAAATGGCCCACTTCTAGAGACCATAACTAACAAATTGTTGACCTTAATTTATATTATAACCCCTTTTTAGAAATGGAAGTTCATGTTCTACAATGGTTAAAGGTGCAAGCATCCATTAGCCAAGGTTTGACCCCATTATAGAGCCATTTAAGCCTTCATCCCCGATCCTAAAGTTTGGATAGCCAAATTTTCTACCAAAAATTTGCAGTAACTGCACTAATACATATGATATGGCAATGAAATTTCTCTGGTAGGATGATATATCTAAGATAAACCTCCACATATGAAATTAGAATAATTTGAGATCGTAAGATTAACTTACTAAAATTAGAAAGATTTCAAAAATATAAACTCTACACTGGAATACCCCTTATTGAAAATACAAAACTAGAAATAGAAATATTTTTGGGTGATGCAAGATTTCCATAACACCCAGGATGCTCTTGCATCGACTTGGATTTGTTGCTATTAAAGAATAAATCCCTGAGAAAGAAGAAGTAAAGAAAGAAAAAGCCTTAGTGTCACATGTTGAAAATGAAAAATTTAATTGGATTATAGATAGTGGTTGCTCTCATCATATGATAGGAGATATGAATAAGTTTGTTGAGTTTAATAGTTATAATGGAAGAGTAGTTAGAGTTGGAAACAATGCACCTTTCCCTATTAAAGGAAAAGGATCTATTACATTTGATGGAAAAACTAACACTGAAGATATTTATTTTGTTCATGGATTGAAACATAATCTTTTGAGTGCTAGACAACTTGTGGATATAGGATATTAGTTGCAATTCATAGAGAAGACTTGTATAATCAAGGATAAAGATGGTAAGTTTATTGGCATAGGTACAAGGATAATAGATAACCATTTTCAATTGAATCCTATTGAGATGACATATTTAGTTGCAAACGTTGATGACATTTGGTTATGGCATAAGACGTTTTGTTACATTAACTTTGATAATAGTGTGAAGATAAGCACTAGACATGTAGTTAGGGACTTGCCTTAAATTGTGGGTAGAAAATAGAGAAAAAATTCATTTCCAAGAAATAGGTTTAGTACTTCAATAAATTTGGAGATTGTACACACATATTTGAGTGGTCCTTCAAGAATAAGAGGATTGTATGGTGAAAGGTAATTGATGATTTTACAAGGATGATGTGGATAGCATTTCTTAGAGAAAATTCTAAAGCTTTTGATAAATTCAAGTTATTCAAGAATAGAGTAGAGAATGAATTAGGATTGAAGATAAAATGTTTAAGATCAAATAGAGGAGGAGAATTCATTTCAAATGAATTTAACATATTTTGTAAGGATGGTGGAATTAAGGGACAAGTTTTGGCCCCTAAGACACCACAATAGAATGGGATAGTAGAAACGAGAAACAAGTAAGTTAGTGAGGTAGCTCAAGAAATGGTGTTTGGGAATAATGTGTCACATATCTTTTGGAGAGAGTTAGTGAATACCACAGTATACACATTGAACAAAGTACAAATTATATAAGGTACTGGTAAGACACCCTATGAACTTTGGTTTGGACATACACCCGCTATGAAATACTTTAAAATTTTTGGAAGTAAGTGTTATATCAAGAGATAAGATGATATTGGAAAATTTGATTCTAGAAGTGATAAAGGAAAGTTTCTTGGATATTATTTGAAGAGCGAGGCATATAGATTTAATCAGAGATCAAAATTATTGTTGAAAGTTCTACTTAGTTGATGAAAAGTTTAGAATTTAGGAAAGAATTCCTGATTATGAGTCTTACGATAATGCTAATCAAAGGCCTAACAATTAGAATGTTGAACAAGAATTAATCTATGAGATCGACATTGACTTCCAGGAAGAAGAACCTAGAAAAGAAATTAGAGTAAAGCAAAGAACACCTAAATATGTTGCAAGGAATCACCCTACGAATTAGATCATTGGAAGTGTAAACAAGCAAGTGATGACAAGAAATGAGGCGAGTGAAGAATTATGTTTGATATCTCAAGTTGAACCTAAAATTGTAGATGAAGCTTGTAAAGATGAATCTTGGACAAAGGCTATGAAAGAAGAACTTGAGAAGATTGAAAAGAATAAGACTTGGGAATTGGTTCCAAGACCTAAAGACAAGAATGTTATTGGTACAAAATGGGTATTCAAAAACAAAATAAATGAGAAAAAAATGGTAAGTAAAAAAAATAAAGTTTAGTATGTAAACGTTATTCACAACAAGAAGGAATTTATTGTAAGGAATTTTTTCCCTTGTTGCTAGACTTGAAGTAGTAAAAACTGTTTTTGGCATATGCAGCTAATAAGAATTTAAGGTTTATCAAATGTATGTTAAGTAATCTTTTCTTAATGGATAACTTGAAGAAGGAGTTTACATTGATCAACCTGGTGGGTTTCCCCTAACAGAAGATAAAAACATGGTTTACAAATTGAAGAAAGCATTGTATGGTTTGAAGCAGGTACCTAGAGCTTGGTATGAATGATTGGATAAGCACTTACAAAACTTAAGAAAGGTAATGCATACAATAACATGTACTTGAGGAAGAATGAAGATGGATGACTAGATGGATTATTGTAGTATTTGCTGACGGTATTATTTTTGGAGGAAATGATGAAGCTAGTAAGATTTTTTTAGAAGAAATGAAGAATGAATGTGAAATGAGCATGATTGGTGAGATGAAGTATTTCTTGGGATTGCAAATTACTCAAAATAAGGATGACATTTTCATATCATAGACAAAATATCTTAAGGATTTGTTGACATATATTCGTTTAGAAATGTTAAACCAATTGGTGTACCTATGGCTATAGGATGCAAATTATCAAGTAAGGATGAATCTCCTAGATCAATACAAAAAAGGTACATATATATGATAGGAGGATTGCAATATTTGACTCATACAAGACTAGATATAGTTAATGTAATTGGAATTGTAGTAAGATTCCAACCAATCCTAAAGAGATACATTTAGTAGCAGTAAAGAGGATATTTAGATATTTAAAAGGTGCATCAAATTATGGTTTATGGTATGACAAATCACATGACTTTACTTTATGTGCATACACTAATGTAGAAAATGTTGAGGAAAAAAATCTACAAGTGGTGGAGCATTCTTTTTGGGAGAAATATTGGTTTCATGGCTAAGTAAGAAATAAAATTGCATATTACAATCTACAACAAAAGAAAAGTACATTGCAGAAACAAACAATTTTAATCAAATTATTTGGATGAAGCAAATGTTACAAGACATTGGTATGGAATTTTCAAAATCTATTACCATTCATTTTGATAACACAAATATAATTAATATGTTAAACATTCCACTGTTACATTTAAAGACTAAGCACATTACAATAAAGTATCATTTCTTGAGAGAGAAGGTAGTAGAGAAAGAAATCATATTGGAGTATATTAGTACAAAGGAATATATAGAAGACATATTTCCTAAATCTCTAGCTAAGGACAGCTTTGAGTACTTGAGAGACATGCTTGGGGTTATGCCCCAACCTTCTTCAGAGTAGTTGTTGCAGGATTGCACCAATCTAGTATATTTAGAACCTATTCTTACATCTAGATTATATGTTCGTGATGCTTCTTTTGGGGGAGTAGTCACTTTTGAGCAGAGTTATTAAATTTTTTTGAGTATTGTCTAATAGTGTCTTTTGGTAGTTGGCAAGCTTTTCAAATTGGTTAGAGATGATTGAACTTTGAGAGTTAGCATAATGGCACCTTTTCCATTGATGTTAATGGGAGAGAGATAAACATGAAAAGCATTTTTTTGATAATTGGGGAGACATGTGAAAAATACTTCTTCTTCTTTTTCTTTTTTCCTTTTTTTTTTTTTTTTTTGTGTGTGTGTGTGTATAACCTAGGGAGAAATATACATGAAATACCTTTTTCATATAGGGGGAGTAGCATGAATGGGGGAGAGTATCATTGTTGCAGATTGGCAATATTATATGATTGAGTAAGAAAATGAGGAAGAACTATATTTTGGTATTTTTGGTACTTTGATATTTTTCATCATATGTTGTCATCAATGCTAAATGGAGAGATTGTTGGCATGAATGCCTTAGGAATATTGCTAGTATGATTGAGGAGATGATTAAGTGCTTATGTGTTACATTATGACTTGATTTGCCATTGATGTCAACATATCTTCTTTCTAGGAAGTATAGGTAGGGTTATAGAGGTAATTTTGTTTAGCATAGTTCATGGATGAAAATTGTATTCAACAAGGTTAGCAATGTATTTGTGGATATGTATTTATGATATATCTATGTTTGCAAAAATATTATGAAGATTTGTGTGAGTTACATATATTTTTCAAAGGACCAGTTGCAAGCTAGTGTGCAAAGAACAATATGTTGAAGATTGAGTTGTATGCTTTCAGTGAAGTTAAATCTTTTTCAAAGAGCTTGGATTTTGGTTATAGACATGTTTGTGATGTTATGTTTGAGATGGAAGAATTGAGTTTTCTTTCTGTGAAGACTTGTGAAGGATAATGTGTGGGTTATTCCTTGGAGGTCGACTGTGTAATATATTGTAGTGTGGGTTATTCCTTGATATATGTTCACTCTTCTATCATTTATTTCATCTATGTTCTTGTCGGGACATATAATAGCAATGTGACCAACTTTGTTACATTTGAAAAAAAATCAAAGGTAGTTTACCTTTATACTTTGCCTCTTGATAGCCTCTTAGCAAGTAGTTCTTCAAGCTTTTCTAGATCATCACCATCAAATTCATAATCATATCATTCTTACTGTGATGAGTGTCCTTATTTTTCCTTGACCTTCTAATATTTAGGGATGACTTAAATGAAAATTTAATATTAGGTACTACAAAGTTATCTAAGTTATTTAGCTCAAAGCAGTTAGTCTACCAACCAATGCATCAAGAGTAATATTATTTCCTAGTATAGATCTCAACTCTTGAATAGTAGAAAATCTAACATAGATAGGTAAAAAAAATCTTCAAACTTTTATTACTACAACTTCATCATTTATGGTTCCTCCAACTCCTTTAATAGCATTAACAAATTCCTTGATTTGGTTACTATATTGCACAATGTTTTCACCTTATTTCATCTTTATATCATCAAACTTACCTCTCAAATTTTTAGCCTTTGCCTGTAAGAATTTTCCTTAGGGAAAAATTCACCCAAAACCAAGAAGCATAATAACTAGCACAAAAAACCAACAGAGTATGATTAGAATAACGATATAATATTCAATTCATTGTATAGTACACTAGAGATGCTTGTATATAAAGGCCTCTATTATGCATCTAGAATGCCTAGGAGTTAGCTACATGATAAGTCTTACAACTAGGCACATATCCACTAGGTGTGGGTTATCCTCCATTAAGCATAGGAATTATTCTGATGATGAGAGGATAATCCTACAAAGGTGTAGCACGTACAATTATGTTGTAGACACCATGTGCTAAAATAATAGTGTGAATAACTCTATTGTCTACATGATGACTCAGTTGTTTATGAAAACTCCAGTGTTGTAGACACCATGTGATGAATTAGAGTTTCTTACTCATGTGTTGTCAACAAGACAACTCATATGAGTATGCAAACTCCTAGGTGTCTAACTTAAGTAATAATAAAATAATACATTTATCCTAAGTAAACTTAAGTAAAGTGTAAATAATAATTATTTACACTAACACTCTCCCTTAAGTGCACCTTAGGGGAATGCACTTAAGCTTACAAAAGCTATGATGAAATGCATAATGGGTCCTAGCTACTAGACCATGTTAGGTACCCAAGGACAATGTAATGTTGAAATGCAATGAAATCTCTCTGCAAACGAAGAAAGAGGGAAAACCTCATGGGAAAAACCCTCCTCCAAAAAGAGAGATATGTATAATAGAGAAGAGAAGGATCATGTGACCCCCCTAGTGAAAAATCCCTTATCCCCAAGAGATCTCACAAATGAATATATTTGACCTCTGTGAAGGGCTTGTTGAAGATGTCGGCTACCTGTTGCTCAATAGGACAATACTTCAGTGCGATGACCTGCTCATACATCAACTCTCTAATATAGTGCATATGAACCTTAGTATGTTTGGTGCATTGATGTTGCACTAGATGTTTCAAGATTTCAATAGCACTCTAGTTATCACAATGGATGATTGTGGGTTTGGGTAGATCAAAACCAACTCCTTCATAATCTGTTGTAGCCAAATAGCCTCTATCATTGCATTCACAGCTCCTTGATACTCAGCCTCAGTTGATGAAAGAGCAATGTTGTTTTTCTTTTTACTATGCCAACAAATGGGGTTGGAACCAAGATGAAACACATATCCTAAAGTAGACTTGCAAGAATCAATATCTCCTACATAGTTAGAGTTTGTATATCCCACTAACTAAAGTCTTGTACTAGTTGCATAATGTATCCCATGTGTATGTGTACCCTGGAAGTAATGTAGGATGTGTTTGGCTACCTTCCAATGAAGTTCATGTGGCTCTTGCATGAAGCGAGAAACCATGCCAGCTGCAAATGAGATGTCAAGGCATGTATGTGTTAAGTAGATGAGGCTTCCCACCAACTATCTATACAAAGTCGTATCAAGTGCAGAGGAACACTTTGTCTCTAACTTAACACCTGAAAGGAATGGGGTAGATGCAACCTTGCAGTCACTCATGTGAAACCAAGCTAGAAGATCAAGAGCATACTTGGACTGTGATAGTGTGATCCCTGTTGAGGACTGATGTATCTCTATACCAAGGAAATAGTGAAGTAATCCCAAGTCTGTCATTGAAAACCTATCCTGTGAGGTAGCCTTAACATTGTTGATGATTGCAGTACTTCCTGTAATGATCAAGTCATCCACATAAAGTACAAGGAGAAAATGTGAATCATCCCTCTAAAGAATGTAGACATTTAGATTAGAATGATATCTGGTGAACCCTTTGGAGAGAAGGAAGGAATCCATCTTGGCATACCAAGCTCTGGGAGCTTGTTTAAGTCCATAGATAGACTTCTTCAATTTGCAAACCAAGGTAGCATCCTGTATGAATCCATATGGCTGCTCCATATATATCTCCTCATATAGATCACCATTCAAAAATGTGCTCTTCACATCCATCTGATGAATAGCCCATCTCTAAGTTGCTGCTATAACTATGGTTAAACAAATGGAATTCATCTTTGCTACTGGTGCAAAGGTCTTAGTGTAATCGATGTCTAGTACTTGAGAGAAACCTTTTGCAACAAGGTGTACTTTATGTTTATCAACACTTCCATCCGCTACAAATTTGGTTTGATAGATCAACTTACATCGAACCAATTTTCTTCCCTTAGGAAGAGAGACTAAGTCCCATGTATCATTTCTCATAAGTGAGTTATATTCTTCTTCCATTGCCTTATCCCATCCTAGAATACCTGATGCTTCTTTGAATGACTATGGATCTGAAGCAACTATAATATAAGCATGTGGGGGTGAATTGTGTTGTGATCTTGTCCTCTTTGTATCAAAAGGATTCCCTACAAATGGTCCTACGACATCCAATGTCTGCTTGGCCCATCTAGGTCTAGTGGAAGAAGATGTAGTAGGCGTTTCCTCAACTTCAACTGGCTGATGCCTCTGAGTTGGTCAAGGACGCTCATCTTCCAAGTCACTATTTTCACTATCACTCTCTTCAATGGTGGAGTAAGATGGATGAGTTGAAGAAGAAAAACTTGGGAAATTTTCTTCAAAATGCACACTACTCTCATAGAATATATCATGTGTCTCTGGATCCATCAACTTGTAGGCTTTATGTGAGTCTACATATCTGACAAAAATGCAAGGTTTATTTTGAGCTTCTAATGCGTTGCACTTTTGTGGAGGTATTCTTGTCCATGCTGGACAACCAAAGACTCTGAAGTGGTTAATTGTAGGTTGTCTACCAGTCCATGCTTCAAAAGGAGTTACACCATCCAAAGCTTTATGAGGACTTCTATTTTGAATATAGTTAGCACAATTCATTGCTTCTACCCAAAAGATTTGATCAAGAGACTTGTTTTGTAGCATGCAAGTAGTCATCTCTTTGAGAGTTCTATTTTTCCTCTTAGCAACACCATTCTATTGTGGCATATATGGTAGTGAATGTTGAAGATCAATACCCTCTTGAGTGAAAAAGTCTACTAGTCTTGTGTTCACATACTCCCCCCAATTATCTATTCGTAGAACTTTGATGAATTTCCCTAACTACTTTTCTACTTGAGCCTTGAAGCTGAATTTTTTTTCATATACTTCACTCTTATGAGCCATGAAGAAAACCCAACTAAAGTGAGAGTAATCATCTATGAAGGTGAGTGCATAGTGAGACTTGCCAAATGATGGCACTAGAAATGGTCCTGCCACATCACTATGAACCAATTCAAGAACAAATTGTACTCTCCAAGACGTCCCCTTTTCATACAACTTTTCTAGATGTTTCCCAAGTGAGCAACTTGAACAAACACCTTCTAAAAACTGAATTTTAGATAGACCATTGATCATATTCTTGTTGCTAAGCTACTGAAGATATTTGTAGTTGAGATGTCCAAATCTCTCATGCCATAGTTTACTATCTATATTTGAATGTAATAACAACGCTTGTGCATTTTATGTTGGGGTAAAGGAGGAGAAAGTGTAAAGCCTTGAATCATGATTGGTTTCACCAATTGCTATCATAGAGTCATCCTTAATGTTTTTCACTACCACTAAATATGGAAGAAATTCCACTTTATTACCACCTCAATAATAAGTCATTTGGTAGACTGAAAGAAGATTAAAGGTAAGGTTAGGAACATATAGAACATCCTTGAACATTCCATTGTTCATCTCAACTTCTCCTTTACCTTCAACTTCCACCTTTATATCATCACCTACGAAGATGTGTGGTACCTCTAAATGTGTCATGGAAGAAAAATCTCACTTTGACGCACCCATATGATGTGTGGCACCTGAATCAATGATCCATTCTCCCTAACTAACAGTGTTTGTGAGTAATGCATGCCCTTTGCCCTTAGAATTTGAGGATCAATTTCCTTTCTCCTTATAAGCATTAGGCAATGGAACATTTTGTTTCTTCCTGATGTTCTTCAACTCATCAATCTGTTTATGGTAACACTCATGTTCGTCATGACCCAACTTCTTGCAATAAGCACATTTTTTCTTCTCCTTATTAGTATCCCCCTTCTTGTTTGTATTTGAGGAAGACTTGCCTTGTTGATTTGGTGTTTTCTTTTTTGTATCCTCTTGTTTGTTATTCTTCCACTTCTTCTTCTTGCCCTTTCCTTTATTTGAAGTTTGAGCACCTATATTTTGAGAACCCTCATTATTAGCCACCAATGCCTAAGACTTAGACGACTTGAGAATTCCCATTGATTTCAACTTCTTTTCTTCATTGTCCAACAGCTGAGCATAACGATCAAAAGTGAGTTTTTGATAGGCAACCCCTAATGGAGTCTTTGCGGTGTTGTAAGAAGAAACAAATGTGATATACTTAGATGGAAACTTATTATGTATGAGATAGATTAACCTTTCATCTTTAATAGGACCACCACAATCATCAAGCTTCATTCTTAATTCATTCACCTTAATGATGAAATCCTGTATAGAATCAAATGTCTTAGGATCTAGGGAGACAAGCTCATCTTCAATTTTGTAAACATCCTCCTTAGACACTTTACCATATAGGTTTTTGAGGGCATCCCAAGCATCCTTGGATGTCTTATACTTCTCAAACTAATAGAAGATTTTTTCTTCAACCCCTAACATAATATCACCTAGGGCTTTCCTATTTGTCATTTCCCAAGCAATAATATCACTTTTAGATAGTTGATCACCTGTTGGTTTACGAAGGGTACTATCTACATATTGAGAAACTTCATTATGCATTAATTGACACCACATTTAATTGACAATGTAGCATAGTTATGTGGTGTTAATTTTGGAAACTTATGATTTCCCATGATGCAAGAAATGAAAGATAACAACAGAAAAAAAGAGGAACATAACACCAAGAGACACCCCCCCCCCCCCCCCCCCCCAACAAAATGAAAGATTTTGGCACTTTATACTCAGTGTGATTACAATAGCCACTTGCCAATTTTGGCCTTAGTGGTCTTCTGATTTGCTATTTACAACCTCCTTTTGGAGTTCAAAAATGGAACATTACAATGTATCTCAGATATACAACAATTTTGAAGTTATATCAAAGCATTATAATGCAAAAAAAGACCTAATTCTAAAAGTGATATTTTTGTCCACACAAGCCTATAATCTGATTGCAAATCTAAAAAGTAGACGAAAAATAACACACTTTCAAAAAAAATGAAACCTAATTTCGAGTCTAGATGAGCCCGTGTGGAGCATTTAAAGTTGCAAAATGCAGGATTTGACAGGTATAGTCACAAAAAACTGCAATTTCTAACAAATTCGTGCACCAAAACTAGAAAATAATTGCACCACTAAAAAATTTAGGAGTTTTTACCCAAATTTTTTTTAAAATTGCACCTAATTTGGAGCTCGGATGACTAAGATATGGCCTCCCAAAGTTGGACTATCAAATCAAAAATGAATTTGAAGAGGGGTCTGATCGAAAAAATACGAGGTTAAATTTAACGTTCAAATGGTCATCGCAATGGTTCTATTTTGCCTAGAAATAATGATCAAATAGTCGTCAATTTTAACACAATGGATCATTGATGTCAACAAAAAAATCTCCCCACTGATGTGGTAGATGGCATGTCGTATGGACCGTATGGATTGGGTAGATGTCAGTACGGTTAGGCTTAGCTGGCGTTGATGTGTCGTCTATGTGAGCAGTGAGCTGGAACCAACGTATCGTTGTTGTTACATAGAGGGGACCCACTGACTGTGTGTTGCTAATGTGGGTGTCTCCGTAACACGTGGAGGACTTTTATGCTTACTGCATAGAGATTTCTGTGGACGTGGTTGCAGCAGTGTTCAGAAGAACTTTCTGGCAATGAAGATGGTAATGTCGGTAGCTTTGATGGTGCTAGATTTCTTTGGATGGCCGGCGTGAGTATTCAAACCATCGCAGGGGGCTATGAAGAATTCGATGCTAGATTTTAGCGTGCGACCGAGTAGGTATTAATGCCACATGGGTCATGGGTGAAGCTTGCAGGTAGTTTAAAATGTAAAGCCCGCAATGACAAAACAAACAAGTTGTTGTGTGTGTTTGTCACTCGTTGACATAATGTGTGTCTACCAAAATTTAATAATGGTTACCAAAATGTGGCTTAGCCAGATTTATGAGAGATGCTCGCTTGATGGAATATGTGGAGGGAATATTCGACTTGTAGGGGTCAGGGTTTCACCACCTAGGTTCTGCAAAAAAAAATTCTTTGTAGGCCCTACTAGCCAAAAAAAAATTTCAAAAAATATAGAAATTTGAAAATAATTGTAAAGAAAAATTAAATATAGATCTGAACAAAATAATTGCGCAGATTTAATAGATCATACCAGATTTGCAAATTGGGGCCTTTATGTGCCAGTTTGCAAAAAAAAATTGCCTCAAAATTGACTTTGGCCCAACATAGGCAAATTTATAGTCAATTTTCACCAAATCAATGCTCCATATGCAATGGTGAGGTCTTCTTTGGCTCTAGATGCTCTCAATATCTGTAGATTGTCTAGATCTGAGTTGAGGTGTCCTGAGAGAGGTAAAGCAAGATCAGTCTCCAATGGCTACGAAATGATGCCTCTATGGCTCTGATACTATGTAAGAATTTTTCTTAGGGAAAAATTCACCCAAGACCAAGAAGCACAATAACTAGCACAAAAGATCAATAGAGTATGATCATAATAATGATATGATATTCAATTCATTGTATAGTACACTAGAGATGCTTGTATATAAAGGCCTCTATGATGCATCTAGAATGCCTACGAGTTAGCAACATAATAAGTCTTACAACCAAACACATGTCCACTAGGTGTGGGTTATCCTCCATTAACCACAGGAATTAGTGTGATGATGAGAGGATAATCCTACAAAGGTATAGCACGTACAATTATGTTGTA
The DNA here is from genome assembly GCA_028749045.1 of Cupressus sempervirens. NCBI lineage: Eukaryota > Viridiplantae > Streptophyta > Pinopsida > Cupressales > Cupressaceae > Cupressus > Cupressus sempervirens. Next base: position 496,788,321 of record CM053793.1, on the reverse strand, counting down.
GACACCATGCGCTAAAATAATAGTGTGAACAACTATGTTGCCTACATGATGACTTAGTTGTTTATGCAAACTCCAGTGTTGTAGACACCATGTGCTAAATTGGAGTTGCTTACTCCTGTGTTGTCAACAAGACAACTTATATGAATATGCAAACTCCTAGGTGTCTAACCTAAGAAATAATGAAATAATGCATTTATCCTAAGTAAACTTAAGTAAAGTGCAAATAATAATAATTTACACTAACATTGCCTTGGCACATTCTAATCTCCTCCATGAACAAGTATTAGTTTGTCCCACATTTCTTTATTATTAGCACAATCTTTGATATCATCAAATTCAATATTGTTTAGGGAAGAAGCAATCTCTATCATCATAGAGTTGTGCTCTTGTTTATGTCTCATCTGCACAACTATCATAGGACCAAGAGGTCACAATGTGTACTAATTGTACAAGTAATACAATGCAGCCTCCAATATCAGATAAGTATAGTCTCATTCTTCATTTCTATGATGGGAAGTTCTTGTTTAGCTTTGTTACCTCTAGCTTATACATCTTCAGATCTTTAGCTTAAATATTTCAAAAAAATTCAACCATGCACTCAAGTTTGATACCAATTGTTAGATAACTGAGAGGGGGGTGAATTGGTTATACTCGGTTACCCTACAGGCCCTATCAAACATTAACACTATAATTTTTAATGTGCAAGAAACCTAATTAGGGTAAAAGCCACTAGGCACTGGCACCAAAATATTTTCACTCTTCTTTTGTGAGATTGATTAAGAGACAACCCTATTAGAGGTTACAAGCACACTGTTAAGTGTCACCCTGTTAGGGGATTTTCACCAAAGATCATCTAGACCTTGCCACTCTTCAATAAGTGGCCTCTCTAAAGGACTTCCAAACATTCAATGAAATTTCACCATACAAATAAATTTACAAATAAGATTGTTAAGTCCACTTGGTTAAGAGATTTTCTACTATAATGGTTACAAAGTAATAGTCAAGGATTTGTTAGAAATAACAACTCACTTTGCTTGATTTGAGCTCCATTCTTCTCAATATTTATGCACACCGAATGGCCATCACATCAACTTCTTTAATCTTCCTCATCTCCACACTTTGATCTTCTCTATATAATCTCTTCAATATTTTTGCATTAACTAAGCTATCAACAAGACCAATAGTGAATTAAATTTTGTTTATCTCTTTTGTAAAAAAAAATAATTCTACTTCAGCTCCTTCATAGATTTTGCCACTTAATTACAATTAGCAATTAATCTTTTCCAACTCAATTTCATTGAATCTAGATAGACCTTTACCTTGAACTTTGAACTTCTCCTAGGGTTACCAAACACACTTCAAATCGCCATCATCGGATCTTCTCTTAATTATTCCAACCATTGTCCTTATCTTAGAAACTTCTCAAACAATCCAAATCTTCACATTACGTTAACCATAAACTCAATCTTTAATCACAAAGTAGTTTGTCTTTACCGAATTGTGTTCTTCCTTCACCAACCTTCACCAAATTGAGTTAATACTATACTCGTTTAACATTAGACTTGCTTGGATATCTTTGTGCTTGCTCAATTAACACTAACTCACTTAACCTTTCACCACCTTCATTTACTAACCACTATCTCTAACTCACGTAATTGCAATATCTTAAGACGATCTTATGTTACTCTGTGTGCATTGGGGAAGCCTCGAGGCTAATTCAATTTGTTTTAGGACTTGGTATAAAGGAAATATTTTTTTCCTTGGTTGTAAGTGTGGATCATATGTGCTAAAATATACAATAAATATGTTATGTGAGATTTGGATGTGAATTTGCTAAGGTCATAGCAGTGATTGATGTTGAGGACTTTATAGGCACTGTATTAGCAAGATAAGTTGTTGTTTTAGTCTTTGATATGTTATCCTTTATTATTTAGTGAGAACAGTTTTGAAGTAATTTGGAAAGTGGGTTCAGTTGACTTCTTATCAACACTTAATAGGGTACAAGGATTCAAAGTCTCCTAAAAGGGACTCATGTACTTTTTGTATTGAATTGACTCCTACCAAGGTCACATCCTTTCACAAGGAACTTTTTATATTAGTACATCATCATGTGGGCATCATTTCCATTAGGGCTTTTCCTTTGATCAAGGGTTTCCCTAGTTAACATATCTTGTCTCACTTGTGCATGGTTATCATCTTGTGGTTGTTGCATCTTTTAGTCATGTGTTTCAGTTATCACCAATTGACGAGTTTGTCAGTCATCCTTATGTCGCCACTATTAGAATAGTTTATCTAAGGTGAGGGGACAAACACATGTTACCAATGGGGAGAATTTCACCATCTTCATGCGACCCAAGGGAGGAGTTTTCCTTTAGAAATGCCTAGGGATTTCTTCAAATCTATGAGTGCCTCCTTAAAAGGGAATTCTTCTACCTCCTTGTGATTTGGGTTTCTCAACGCTCACGTCCTAGGAGCCACAAGGGAGGAGCAGTTTTCCTTCAACTTAGGTTCCTTTGGCGATGGAGCTTTGCAGTTTACCATATTGTGTCCCTTCTTAGCACATCTTTGATAGTATAATGTGACATTCTCATAAAGTAAAGCTTAGGTCCATTTGACCCATTTAAATTTCAGCATAATAAATTTGGAAAGGGTTTACTATTGGCAACATCAACACAAAACTAGGCAAAGACTAAAATAACTAATATTTAATTTATTTATTAATTATAATGTAGGTTAATTATTAATGATATAAAATATTGCAAGACTAAATCATATAACTACAAGTAATATACCAACAATTGGAGCTTGCCTTACTATTGACCTCTTCCTTATAAATATTGGTTATTTTCAATAGTTTGATACCCTCTTTCCCTATTACCAACATATTTTACAAAAAAGTCATCATGAATAGATATTCAAACAACAATTGCTCCCTCCTCTATTAATATTTTATAATTGTGTAATTTTTGATAATTTGATACCATAAGTCAATATTATCAACACATATTAAAAATCAAATACTATATTAACATAATAATAATAGATATTCAAAAAAATTTGAGACCTCTCATTAATAAATATTTGAAATTTCTCATAATTTAATATCATATTTTTCTATTACCAACAAATATCTAAATAGAACTAAGTTCAAAAAATCCATGTTGTAAATACCCAAATGATATTTTCAACTCTTCTACAACTCTCTCCCTATGTATATATATCCTCTCTCCTATACAACTTGTACTTTTCCCATAGTTTAATGTCATCTTTCTCCCTTCCCAACAAATATCTAAATAGAACTAAGTTCAAAAGATCCATGTTGTAAATACCCAAATGATATTTTCAACTCTTCTACAACTCTCTCCCTATATATATATATATCCTCTCTCCTATACAACTTGTACTTTTCCCATAGTTTAATGTCATCTTTCTCCCTTCCCAACAAATATAAGAAAACAAGACAAGACATTATTAACAGTTTAATAATTAATAGTAATAATAACATTTTACTAATTAATAATAATGATAGATTCTAATTACCTAGTGGCCTATTTCTTCCATTAAAATATGTCTACTTTGTTCAATACTTCGAAACCTGTCGTCTCTATTACAAATACTGCTAAAAAATAATATTTTATTAACAAAATAATTTTAAAAAAATCCAACGAATCATAAACTAGCAGAAGTCACATGTAGAAAATAATTTGTTTTTTCTTATATCACATCACAAGGCACGCATTGTGTTCTTTTGACTAAAGACAGAATAATTAGATCTAATTCCACATAATACACGTATCTTCTGTACAATCATTCAAGAGAGTCCTTCAAAGAAACAATGAATTATATAATTAAGAAGCCCTCGGACGTACGAATCCCTCCATGTGACCCAGTCCCCGCGGCCAATCATGGAGGACGACACGTAAGCAGAACAAACGGTTCGTGTGAGACAGAGATAGACAGAGAAACGGTATTAATGGCCCATACAGTGACAGACACAGAAAATTTAGATTATTTTTTTCAAATTATCACATTCTTGAAGAATTTGATTGTAGACATGAAGAACAGATTGGAATAGTAAGATACAATGAATGAGCAGTGAGCTTTAACAGTTAGGCCCCCAGTAAGGATGCATAAAGAAGCTGATTCCAACTATCAGGAACCCCTGGCAAGCACCAGTGTGTACAATCTTGGTGCTCAGGACCACCAATGTTAAGAGTTGTGTACATTGATGGGTGCCCATCTTTGCGAAATGCTGAATTATGGAAGATATTGAAGAATTTTACTGGAAATTTAGTGGTGCTCAGAACTTGCTGGAGTATGGCAGCATGAGCAGTTGGCTGAGGGTCATATGAGGGATCTTGAATGGGCTCCTTTTCACTGTCGCATCTGTTACATTCTATGCATTAATAATATCAGAATTCTACAATCCATTTCTAATGTTATTTCTGTTTCTGGATTTGATTGTGTATTTTTTTTTTGACATCAACATTTGATTGGAATGATCCTGATGATGGATTATAGAGTGTGATCTGAAATGTTGATGTCATAAATGTTGATGATCCTAATGATGGATCACAGAGTGTGATCCAAAAAGTTGATGCCAAAAAATATGCACAATCAAATCCAGAAACAGAAATTGTGGAGAAAAAACTACAGAAAATAAAGGCAAAAAAATGAAGTTATAGCATATGCCCTGCTTTTACCTTCGCTGCTTGTTGTAATGGCTGAATGAGGTGCTGCGAAAGAAGACCAGGGTTTGGGGATTCACATTTGAAGAGACCCATTGTGCCCATGTAGTGAGTGCCTTCCCGTAAGCTACCAGTGGCTTTATGTTGGTATAAGTTTCGTTGCCTTCCATGACCATGTCCCATCTGTTTATAAAGAGATTTGGTTCAGTGATCTATATTCATTGTGTAGTAGTCCTAACCTAAAAAATTCAAAAAATTATTGGGAACTTAATCATTAGTGGTAGATCAGGCAGTCAAATCATTGGAAAATATGGATGATGGTTTCATCTTTGATTCCCTTGACCATCCAAACAACTCACGCAAAAAGAAGTTATAATGATGCCAGTTGGAACTGAACTTCTTGGGACCCATTAGATGTTGATTCCTCAGTTGCAAGGGAAAAATTACAATTGAAATTCCTAGGAATAAACCCTTACTTAAGTAGGAAGATTTGAATGGCTCATCTGTTCGTTTACCAGAAAATTTGTGTGGTCACAGAAGTAGATCAGTTAGAGAAGATAGATATGATTCAATTGGACATGTCGATTTATAATTATACACTAACATTGCATCTTCTAAATAATTATCCCATCTTTAAACGTTAAACTACTTTAAACATAAACTGCCAAAGAGTAATGAACTCAAAGTATGGAAGGAACGGGATTCATCATACCTTTGTGTGCCCAAAACCTCTGGCCACCATTTAGATGACTCAAAGATGAGAACATCAGCTATCCAATGAGCAGAGTTTTGGATCTCATCCACGTGAAGAATTCTCTTCCCTTCATTGTTGGTCTCGAGATCAACCAAGAATGGAGCCCAGGAAAACTCAATTGAAGCACCATATTCCTGCCAACAATTAACCAAATTTGTTAATAATTGATTACCCATCAAAATTTCCTACAAGGTCAACCAGAAAGCAGAATCCATCCATCTACTTTCTTACAGTAGAAATGAATTTATTATTCAAGCTGTTGCCAGGAACGAATGTAGTTGGAAACTCATTAGAGACGAGGCAGATGAGGGAGAGAAACTGATTTTGGCTGATAGAGTCGCCAACAAACATTAATTTCTTCCCTCTCAGCTTCTCCAGCAAGCCTCTGGCACTGAATCTGAAATAATAACACTAATCTAACCATTACTGAAACAAGATATCAGAAACATGACTCAATAAGATTTAAATAGCAACATTAGATCTCTACAGTCCATAATGGCGTGAGTCGATTTTTTGAATGTAAATAAACTTTTACACAATTCAATCTAAAAGCTCAAATCATAAAGAATTGAATCTGAAATTATAATTCAACCATTACTGAAAGAGGATTCCCAAAATGTGACCTAATAGATCAGAACAAAATACTGAAAGACTTAACCTTGGGGTATCACAGCCATTTGGCTGCCATCTCCACCCCTGATAATCAGAGTCTGGTCTACCATTTCCTTTGCAATTGAATTCTTTGCTAATGTAAGGGCATTTTAAAGCATCATACAGAGGATATGAGGAATCGTGAACCCATTTCCCAGAGAACAAATTGCAATTTGCTTCCGTGTCTCCATGAACTTGAAAATCCTTGAATGATAAGAGACAAAGCAGAAGAGTGAGAATTGGAATCATCATTTTCGTGGGGAATGATTCACTCCCTCTAACTGGGTCCATCCTTATATAGCTCCAGTCATGGTCACTTGACAGTTCGGCGAGTTCAGACTTAGGGCAACCAGCAATGCGAATATGGAGAATAAAATAGCTGAATTCTAGATTTAGGCATCTAACTTTTCTCATCAATCAACTTATTCACCTCAGTATTTCCTGGCCCCCACCTTGAAATTTGGGTAGCACAGGTGTTCAAAGGAAGTTCAGTGTGTTTTTATAGTTGTACAAGGTAAGAAAATGAAAGTTTATGGAAGTTTTTCAAGAACCTATGATTTATGGATTAAAAATATAAAATTACACATAATCCAATGGAACAACTATTGTGAATCAAACATTTTTGTAAATCAATTAAAAAATACATGACACATATTAAAAACATTAGATTATGGAAAACTAAATTAAAACCCATGTACGGATGGCGCGAAAGCAAAGCAAGACGAACATTACGGAAAGGAAACGGAATCAATGGAGCAGAACAGAAGGAAGATTTCCTTCCACTTTGCCCTACAATATATTGGAAAGAAAATTGTTTGAGAACGGTTGGCAAAAGTTAAATGGTCCTGATTTAAACCCTAAACTGCAATTCTCTCATTTACGCAATGGTTGAGAAATGTATTCATTGAAGACATCTTAAAACAAAGATATTCATTGAAACCCCATCTGGTAAATGACGACACTGGATAGAGATTGAAGAAAGAAAGTTCTATTGCTCTTCGTGCAGAGGCAAAAACATTGGTGAAGTTCTTGCCCTAAGAAATCGAAACAGATTTGGAAAGAGAAATTACCGAAACTTGTTGTGGAACATATCCTGGATAGGTTTTCAGAAACTAGAGAAGAAACTGGGATGGATGGAATTGAGAAGAAAGGAGAATCCTCCCATCTGGTCCAAACCACGAACAGCAATACGTCTCCAAGTTCCCCAAGGAAATTCATCGCCCTAAATTATGCCTCTGAAGAAGCAGTCTCGGATGAAGATGAAATTGATATAACTGATTCGAGATGTATACGCTAATCAATTATAAAGCTAAGGCTAAAAAGAGGACAGATGAACAAATCAACTTAAAGAGGGTAAAAATCGTCACATTGGAAGGGCAGAATAACATTACGAGTACCTACTGACATACAAGGGAGTTAAACCTGCAGCAATGAAATCTGAGGGAGAAGAACTTCTGTTAGAGAGCAATGCACTGTTAGAAAGCGGATTAAATGCTCTTAATTAATTAATAGCATAATAGCATGAAATAGAAACTATGTAATATTGGGATAATAGTTTGTGTTGTTTAGTTGGTAAATAATTAATATATAGTAATTTATGTATTTATTGAAAGATAAATGAGTACTAGTATTCACATTTTTTATATAATTTTTAAATTTTTTTAAAAAATGTTTTGTATATATTTTAGTAGTTCATGAAATAAATGGGTGATGTATTTATCAAATGGTCATTTGTGTGTCATTAAAGATTTCAAAGGAGAATTGAATATCTTCAAAGTAATTATGGGTCAAATTATAAGAATCTTAGCATAACATAAACAAAACTTCTTCATATTCAAATTCTATTATTGAATGAGGGTGAGAGAGAGGGGGGAGGGGAAGGGTAGATATAGGTGGAAGAGATAAATACGTAGAGAGGGAGAGTTAAGGATAAAATGAAAGAGGAAGAGAGAGAAAGAGTAAATATGGAGATAGGATGTGATGAATAGAAGTACATGGATGAATACAAAGATGGAGAGATAATGAGATAGAGATAGAAGTTAAGAGACCCATGGATAAAGGAAGAGAGAACATGTGAGAGAAAGGGAGACGTGTAGAACATAGAGTTAAATATGAAGATGGGGCAAGAGGGGAGAGGGGGCAATGTAGATAGAATAATAGAGAGAGGTGTGTGTATGTATATAAAAAGACATATAAAGAGGAAGAGAGGGTGATATAGAGATAAATAGTAAGAAGTATTTATTTGTACATACATTAATACATATATATACATACATGTGTGTGTGTGTGTGTGTGTGTGTGTGTGTGTGTGTGTGTGTGTGTGTGTACATATATTGTTAGAGTAATTAGATATTTTCTAATTAACTCTAGTCTACTTAAGCTAAACTTTAGGCATCTAATAATTAATTTCTTTTATCAATTATTTTGATGCAACCTAGGTTAGACCTTTTTAGGGTTTTGATCTCCTTTATAAGGACGATCTCTCATTGCAAACACTAGTTGAGGATTGAGATTAATTCATTGTCGATTATAACAATCTACTTTTTCGCTCATCAAGAATGTCTCATCTATGGATCTGACAATTTTTGCCTCCATAGCTTTTTGCTTCTATCTTCTGTAATAGGTGTTTGCATGCAGATGATTCTTGGAAGTTGTGGGGTTGATCTTTCATCGACTTCAACACACACACACACCTATATGTATATATATGTATATATAGGTATATGTATATGTATACATATGTATATGTATGTATGTATAGATAAGTTATTTTTAAATATAAATAATAGAATATATATTGCATTATCTTATGTATTTATGTTTATAAAATATATTAAATGATATCTAATATAGAAATTTATTCAAGTTTATGTGTTATATTATCATATAATATAAATATTACACTTATAATATAGAATTTTTAAAAAATATATATAATTTATCTAATTATAATTATAACAAAAATAATTAATAAAGTTAATTCATAATTCAAAGTTATAATTGTGTTTTTAAGCAAAAGGCACAATGCTTTTATATAAATATATATATTGTTGATTACATAGGAAGAAATGTTGACCAAAAGAATGCTCTTGAACAACTTAATATGACCATAAAGCATAGCCACTTCTAATCTATAGCATTATATTCCAACTAGTAAGATTTACCCTAGAGCATCCATTACACAGTATTGTGTATGCTAAATCGACAGAACAACTATCCCTAAAACCCAAACAAAACCAAAATGTTCACACAGAAGCCAACAACCAAGCCTAGACATTATGACATTTAAATAGAAGAAAAAGGAGCAATATCCTTCCATACCATTATCTACAATAGTATTCATTGACTAACAAATCTTATGACCAAGATAAATACAAAATGTGCAATGTCCCAACAATAACACCACTAAACCTATTCTAGGTCAAAGTTGTTAGAAATAGGGAATACTAAGAGGGGTGGGGGTTGGGGGTGAATCTAAAAACTTTTTCCCAACTATGGATATCTTTAACAACCTTTAAACTTGCATAAATAATCAAACTAAAAAGAAAACATAACCATAAGACAATGTAGCTCATAACATTATTATTTGTTAACTAGGGAAACCCTAACCAATGGAAAACCTCGATGGGGATAGTACCCATAAAATAATCCACTAATCAAAACTATCTTGTGAAAGATATTGGCCCTGCTAGGAGTCTATTACATTTTTATAGTGTATATGTCCTTGTTAGAGGACTAGGTCTTGTTTGAAGCCTTGATCCTATTAGGTGTTGGTATTACAATACAACTAGAAAGCTTAGCCCACTTCCCAAACATGCATATAGAATAGTACAATTTGTATACAAAAGGTATAGATACATAAAACTTTTTCGATAATGTTGATATCTTTAATATCTAATTTGTCCTTTGTGTTCTTCTTCACAAAATTGATCATACATCTATACCATACCATACTGTCATCAAGCTCACATCAATATTAATCATAGAAATTTCACATTCAAAACATTATATCATTACAATAAAATACCACACTTATTACAAACAAAAGTGTCTTTCTTTATGCCAAAATATTTCATTATTTCAGTCGTGTTGCTTGATAGTTTGCTAAATCTATTGAATTATCTTTTGGCACCTGTAGATTAACATCTAGGATGTCATACCAACCTTGTCAAGTCATTGTTTTGGTAAAACAAAACAATCCCTTAACCAAAATGCATTTACTTTGTCATCTTCTCTATTATGCCTATCATAACCTGTACTTGGAAACAATGTCCATAAATTTGTTCGTACCTCTCCAAATCTTTAATACTCTTGTAGACATGTTCTACATTGCCCTTTCTATCTTCTCTTAACTATGCACATGTTGAAATACATCTTGTGGAGTGCACTAAACAAAATACTCCAACTATTTATTGCTTTCTTGAATAATACTTAAACAAATTTCTAATTCCAAGTGTCCAAAACTTCATAACATGTTTTTTTCCTCTTCATAGTAGGTGTATATTTCCATAAATTAAAATCCTATATCATTTGTATACACCCTTTTAGCCAAATTTTCCAATGATCTACCCCTTTTGCATTGAAGGCAACATACGATAAAATTGGCTAAGTTACAAAAAATCTTCAAACTTATGGTCTTGTGAAAATTTAAAAATTATGCACCATCTTCAATATACCATTTTATTTTACTTATAACTCCTTACACTTGACAATTTTTTAATTCAACACTCTCCCTCTTTGACATCAGTGGCAAAGGTGAGTCAAAGTCTATATACATGTCACAATTTTGTTACCTTTTCCTTCATGCTTATTGGATGTTCATGAGTGTCATGCTTTCTCCAAAATTTAGCTTTGGGCTACTGAACTCCTTCTCCTATATGTCCTTGATTTCCTCAGATATATTGATCAATGCACATAAGACAAATGATGCTAACTCAACTGCATTAAGATAAGAATATATCAATCTATCATAAGATCGTTTTGCATATGTGCATTCGTTAATCTACCATGATCAATTTCTAATGTAAGGTGTTCCTTTAACAATGAAACCTTCTTCATGTTCTCTCCTTCTACAATTCCAGTAGCCCCATCTCATCATGGGTATCTCTTATTCTTCTCTCTAGATTAGTAATCTATACATTTGGATCTTTTAATTCATCCACAATGCTTTTCAGTTATGTCTCCTTGTCCTTGATCTCTTTTTGAATGTCTTGAGTATGATCAAATGATAGAGCACATTTTCCATATAATCCCTTTCCTTCTTGTAAACATCTCCATAATTCCTTGATACAAGTATGAAGAACTGATAAGTCTCTAGTGATATTGTTACATACAACACTTAATAAATTTGTATCATGTGTAGTTTGTGTCTTTACTACTGCAACCTCCACTTATGTAGGAAACTTCTTATAAAATTCTACCATTATTTTCTCTTTTTTTCCCCTACATCAAGCTCTTTGATCTGCACTTGAATGGTATTTTTCATCTTCTCTATCATATTTTTAAGTGCGCCTAATGCACTCTTACTTCTCTTGCCAATCTCTTGCATTATCTTCCCAATTGTAAATTTTGTTACTTTAAGATATTTATGTATATCCATGTTACCTTCAAACATCTTGTGGTAGTTTTGGGATAAGTGCTTCAAGAGGTGACCTTGAAGTACTTGCTTGTAGTGTGTTTTCTGCCTTGGTAGGTGTCTGAACAATTGTTAGCCAAAAATGCCCCCTCACCAAAAAAAATGAATTTAATTGCCTCAACCCACCCAACGATCACTTCCCAATATGTAAATATTCAAATGCCAATGGAAATATGAAACAAATGAAATTAAAACCTTATTATATTTCCATATATTCCTAAGTTTATTTCCATGGGCCCGCAACTTTCTAGACCGTCAAATCTTGGATAGATTGATGGCGGGCGCTTTCCTACTTTATCAAGATGAATGAACTTTAAGGAATGTGGAAAAGTGCCTCACTGTCATGTGGCATTAGGGTTCGTTTCTCTTTGTGGGCCATAGAAAAAGTAAAGTTTTCAGCTGAGTTGGCATACATAAGGCTTTTGGTTAGTCAGTGTATTGATAGTTTTAAAAGGTGGACCACATGTTTCATCCATCATTAGATCCTCCTGGATCGAAGATGATCTACGGTCATCATTATGTCACTATGCAGAGATGTGAGGGAGTTATTTTATGTGACATAGTGATGGCTTAACACATGTATTTTGTGATGTCATTCTTGTTAGAGCTGCAAAGGTTGACTAGTCAGAACCATGGTGTACGTGTCTGAACATGGTGGAAATATCATGTTGTTTCATTGGTAGAGGTGCTAACTCTACAAAGAGGTGGGCCAGTTTATGTTTTATTATCGGATGGAGGAAGATCAATGTATCTCATTATGTTACTATGGGAAAATAATCAATCTTTAGTTATAGCGACATAGCGACATTGTGACATGTGGTATTGTGAGTCTAGATTCTTCAATGGGTTGTCTTTTGACTATGCTGACATGTCGACTAAGTTGGCATTCAATGGATTTTGATTGGTTGTCACTTTTTTGCATTTTGTATTTTGTTAGAGTTTTTGACAATGCGGGGAAGTGAGTTTTTGATGCATGGACATGTGGGGTCAATTATTCTAGGGGTTGTTGAGGTGGGTGTTGAGTGTTCAATGGGCTAGAAGGTTTTAAGGGAAATTACAGTAATAACTTCAAGTCTTTCATGATCATCGATCATTCAGTGATTGATGATCGATGCTTTTCCACATTATGGAATTGCTCGATCTTTAGGTAATGTGGGGAAATGCCTTGAAGACACATGTCCTTGCAGACCTAGTTAGAAAGGTAAATAGCTAGCAACGATGGTTAAGTTGGTAGTTTCTTGGGCAGTTGCAATTAAGTTTTAAAGGGCAGGCAATTAGTAATCCTAACGAGGTGGTCAACCCATGAAGACTTTATAGGGAGGTGGAGGAAAATAAAGCCATTAGTCCACATGGCTCATTATAGTTGCATGACTCAGTTGACCTGTTGACTTTTTTTGATTTGTCAAACCAAGAAGGAGAAAGATATGGTTTTCTTGTGTGATCTAATCTTCTTGATCAATCTCAACCACTCCCGAATGAATGCAGGGCTAGAAACAATAAAGGACATCTCTCCACCATCTGATTTTATCCATCTGCTTGGTCAGAATGATTAAATGGTGTCATTAATGTCTTTTGAGAGCTTTATTTTGTGTGAAATATTGGATTTCATTGCATCTGAATCTGTGCTAAGATAAAAATTTCTCCAGATCTATATGTTTTTTCTCTCCAACTTTAATTTTGGTGGTTGAACTTGGCTTCTTTTCAAAGTTATCTTGGTTATGCTCGAACTATAAAAGGCAAGGTTGTAATTCTTTCTTAGGGTTAGTTCTTCTCTTTTTTCCTTGGCATGCTTTGGCTTGTGCATTGTAAATTCCATTTGCCTCTGGACTATTCATGGTATTCTGTCTTATCTCCTTCAACCATTGATGTACTGTGCAAGATCTATTTGCCTCTCTTCAATGTTTTGTGGTTGTTTGCAATTTCCATGATTGTATCTTTTGACCTATGAATGATATATATAGCAGATCTCTTCTTCCTTGAGTCATTTATCTAGTTATACGATCTACATGTGATTGTTAGATTTAAACAAGTCTAAATTTTTATATCTTTTGGTATCATAATAGTTCAAGTGCACATGTATGGGCAGAGATAGGATCGAACACTCTATTTTGGTGCATTACCTTGTTGGAATACTTAGAATAATAGGGGGGGGCAGGTGGGGGGGGTGTGGGGGGGTGGATCAATTATCCAAGGTCCAAATGTATAAATAAAAATTTTCACAACTTAGTAAACCCATATAGCATTCATACCCATGCATGCATCCATAAGATTATGCAATCACTAAAATTTTTATATTACTGTCAAATCAACTTGCAAAAATGTAAAGCATGAAACATAACAAATTCATCAAGACTCTTGACATAATGATTTATGTGGAAACCCAATTTGGGAAAAAACACCAGTAATATGCTACTTCTTTTCACTCTTTTGAAGTAATGCCCTATGAAAGGCCAACTCTGTTAAAGGTTACAATACACACTATTAAATCTGACACGGTTAAGGAATTTTAATCACCCTATTAGAAGTGAACCTTGTTAGAGGACTTTAGGCCATTCACTTAGAATGCCACCCAGTTAAAGGATTTATAAATGATTGTTAGGTCAACCTTAATCCAAAGGATTTACCCTAGACTAATACAATTGTTAGAGAGTAACAATAGAGCTTTGATCAGATACAACTTACAACTTCTCTTACAAATTTTAGATCTCTATTTAGTCCTTAATTCTACTTGGCCTTCATACTTTGTAGCTTTGACAACTTGTTCACCCTTCAAGCATTCATCTCCTTAAGTCTTCTTTCTTAACATGCCATTGCAAACTCTTCTCTTGGGTCACTTAATGAACCAAAACACTTAACTCCTTCTCTTCCTTAGGTTCCTGCACATGACAAATTTTGCTTCATGACTAGATATTCCTATAAATAGGAAATTAGGATATTTCCTCGCTCATTTTCCATTGTCAAAATTTAGGGTTCAGATAGATTAGGTAGGATAAAATGTATCTATCACATATCTTGTATCTCTTCTAGAAATTTCTCCTAGAATCCATTTGAATTCACCTAAAAAATGGTTTACATCAAGTTCTATGCCACCAGCTCATCAACCTTATCTTCCTCCTAGTTCACAAGTTTCAAGAAAATAAACTTGTTAGCTTAGATTCAATGAATCTTCAATTTTTAACATAATGTAGTAGCTCGACATTATCAACCTTCTGATGCTCAGCACATACTCTGTTGCTCAACATCAACTATAAAATCACTCAGCATCAACTAAAGTTTACTGATGCTTGGCATCAACTTAACTTTGCTTGACATCCACTATAATTTTATTTCACTCGGCTCCAACTGAGTTTATGCTCAACTTGCACTAACTTTTGTGGGCACCTACTATCCACTTGGTCAAGCTTGGCAAACAAAATTTGTTTTACTTATTCTTCTAAACTCTCTTAGTGTAGCCAACATTTGTAACCTTAAGTAGGTTATCAATACATCATGTCATCACTATCTTAACTGATCCTTGTACTTCATTACATAATCATAAGTCAACCTTTCCTCTAGGTGCTATTTTTACCTCTTATTGATCAAATACTCTTCATCAATCAACTAAGTGATAATACTTGAATCTTATAAGAAATTTTCTTACCAACAAATAGCAGGTTTAAAATCAGTCACAAAACAATGATTGAAACACATAATCTTCTTCAATAATCTCCCTTTTTGATTAATCTCTCTTCATCAATGATCTTTTTCTTTGGCATTGATGGAAAACCAAACTAATCAACCAAGTCAATCAAATGATGAACATCTTGTTCAAACAAACTAACAAGGTTAAAATAGTAAGACAATACCAAAAATAAAACTTGTATAAATTTTTTCCCCTCTATCAGCAATTTCCATCTTCTGATTAGGTTAAAAAACTCTTTCTTATAACTCCCTTTGAGTTCCTTCTTGTATCTCCTTCTTACTAGATAGATTAGGATTTCTCCCTCTATGATTATACATTTTGGCTCTCTAATCAATATCTCCTTTCTCTATTCTAACTCGACTCTTGATATCTTTCTCTGATTATACTTTCTCCCTCTTATGATGATCAGTGTAATGTACTTTCCCTTTCTAATTAGTATATCTCCCTTTCTGATGATGATCAGTTTAATGTACTTTCTCCCTCTTTGACAACAATGCCAAAGACATACACCCAAAACTTGTCATCTTAAAATATGTAGATATAAGCTTTTGTAGTTTCTTCAATTTCTCCCTTTGTCACCTTGCTTGTGACCAATTTGAAGTTTTAGCTTTGTGATTACTTTAGATAGCTCCTAAAGTAAGTTCCTCTACATCATTTTATGACATATGAATATCAACTTGTTTGATGAAGAGTAGTCCTTTTGTTACTTAGCTTTTGATAGGGGTATCACCCCAAATTTATCTCTTAGATACTCATGAGCATCCCTAGGTAATGGTTTTGTGAAGATATCAATAATTTGTTCCTTTGAGTTAACATATTCCATCTTCACCTCTTTGTCTTGAATTAACTCTCTCAAGTAATGATACTTGATTTCAATGTGCTTTGTCTTTGTGTGCATCACTGGATTCTTTGATATATTGATGACACTTGTATTATCCTAATAAAATATCACTGGTTCTATGATTTCTTCCTTCATTCCTTTGAATAGTTGTTTGATCCATACAATGTTTGTGCAGTTTACAATAGCAACAACATATTCAACTTTAGTAGTGGATTGTGAAGTACAACTTTGTTTCTTTCTAGTCCATGTAACTAGTCTCTTGCCTAAGAAAAATGCTCCTCCACTAGTGCTCTTTCTGTCATCAATGTTTCCAGCCCAATTTGCATCAGTGTAGGCTCTCAATTCAAACTTCTCATTCTTCTTGTAGTGTAGACCAAACTCTTCTATTCCTTTTAGATAACTCATTATTCTCTTCACAACCATTAAATGATTCTCCTTGGGATTAGCAGAGAATATTGCAACTATCCCTACAGATAATGCAATATTAGGTCTACTATGTATTACATATTACAATTTTCCAATCATAGACATGTATAATGTTTGATTCAACTGAGGAGAACCATCATTCTTTGACAACTTGTGTCCTATCACCATAGGTGTACTTACTTGTTTGGAATCCTCTAATCTAAAAGTTTTCAATATTTCTTTGACATACTTTGACTGAGTGATATATCTACCATACTTCATCTGATATACTTGTAATCCCACAAAAAAATTGATCTCTCCAAACATAGACATTTCAAATTCTTGCTTCATCTAATTTGCAAAATCCTTACATAAAGCATCTTGCCCTCCAAATATGATATCATCAACAAATATTTTAGATAGCAAAATACCTTTTCCTTTCTTTGTCTTTATGTACAGATTGTTATTATCATCAGTCCTTTCAAATCCAATCTTCACAAGATAAGTATGAAGTGTCTCATATCATGGTCTTGGTGCTTGTTTGAAACCATATAGAGTTTTGTGCAGTCTACATAACATGTTCTTATTTCTATCATCAACAAAAACTTCTGGTTGTTCTATGTAAAATTCTTCTTCTAATATGCCATTCAGAAATGCAAATTTAATATCCATATGATAAACTTTAAAACCTTTGTATGCAGCAAAAGAAAGTAGAGTTCTTACTCCTTCCATTCTTGCAACATGAGAAAATGTCTCCCCATAGTCAATTCCTTCTTCCTATGCATATCCCTTGTAGACTAATCTTTCTTTGTTTCTTATGACTTCACAATTTTCATCTAGCTTATTTCTGAATACCCACTTACTACCAATCATATTTTTATCTTCTGGTCTAGGAACTAGACTCCATGTTATGTTCTTCTCTATCTGTTTAATCTCTTCTTCCATGGCTTTGTACCAGTCCACATCCTCTAATGCATCTTTCACTATTTTGGGTTCCTTCACACTTAGCAAACATGATTCACTTCTCAATCTATTTATTGTCATTGGCCTAACATCTTTATCTCCAATGATTTGATCAACAGGATGATGTCTTTTGACATATTTGGACAATCTTGGGTCAACTGTTGTTTCTTCATTTTGTCTTTCAGCTTCAAAACCACTGTGTACATCTCTATAAGGTATCTCAACATCTCTTTCATGTGTACTAATCTCAAAATTAAAATATGCATCTTCATTCTATAACTCAACATTTGAATGTAGTTTGGTTCCTAAGTACAACTCGACATTCACAGGATGTGACTCGACAGTCACTGAAACTTGATGTTGGTTTGTAGCTTGATTTGCAACATCTTCTTCAGTAGGCATTCCTTCATAAAAGTATACAAATAATTTTTATTCTTCTATCTTTTTCATGGATTCAGCCTCATGTACCTCTTTATATTCATCAAAATTCACATTTGCACTTTCTACAATTTTGTTAGTGTTAGTATTTAAACACTTGTAAGCTTTGCTTCTTATGGAGTATCCAAGGAATATATCTTCTTCACTTTTTGCATCAAGCTTTCCATTCCTAACATCTTTAAGAATGTAACACTTACTTCTAAATACCTTAAAGTATTTTATATTGGGTGGATATCTATACCATAGTTCAAAAGGTGTTGAATGAGTACCTTTCTTTATTTGCACACGATTCAAGGTATATACAGTAGTACTTACAACTTCTCTCCAATATTTCAGAGCAACATTCTTTGCCATCATGAGTGTTCTAGAATAGTCCATTATAGATTGGTTTCTCCTTTTAGCAATCCCATTTTGTGGAAGGGTCCTAGGGGTAGATGTCTGTCTTTTGATTCCTTTGTCATTACAGAACATCTCGAATGCATTTGATGTGAATTCTCCTCCTTTACCAGATCTCAAGCATTTCAGACTTTTACCTGTTTCTTTCTCAACTCTTGCCAAGTACCACCTAAACATTTGAAAAGTATCAAATTTTGTTTCAAAAATATAATTGTCATCATCCTAGAGTAATCATCAACAAATAGCATTATGTATTTATCTCCCTTGTAGCTTTGCACTTCAATTGGTCTTCTTTAGAGGTATAAGCTTTACTCTTAAAGCTTGACTTTATCATTTTGCCTAGATGACATTGTTTGCACACTACAATATCAGGTTTCTTCAACTTAGGTAAACCTCTAACTTTCTTCATGTTACTGATACTAACCAAGTTACCAAAGTTGACATGACATAACCTCTTGTGCCAAAGCCATACATCATCAAATTTTACAACAAGACAAGTAGCATCCTCTATATCAAGATAGAATAGATTACTCCTAGTTTGATCACCTTTTCCAATCAATTTCCCATTTGTGTCATATGTCTTAGTAGTCTTGTTTAAAAATTCAACCTTGCATCCCAAATTTTTCTATTGTGACACACTCAACAAGTTATAGTTTAGTCCTTCAACATAGTAAGTATTATCACATGAAATCTTATCTATGAGTTTGATATAACCTTTTCCTTTTATCAAACATGATGCATCATTACCAAATCTTACACTATTTCCATCATAACAATTTAAGGTAATGAACTTACTTTTGTCTCTAGTCATGTGATGTGAGCATCCATTGTCAATGATCCATCTATCATTTTTTCTCACAAAAGTCACAAGTGCAGTTGCCTCATCTTCATCGAATTCTTCCTTCATTGCAACATACACCACTTCATCATCATGTTCATCAGAATCATCCCTGGTTTCCTTTTTAGCAATTTAGCATGCCTTCTTGCCTTTGTCTTTGTAATATTTATTGTCATCTTCTCTTCTAATCTTGTACTTGTCACTTCCTCTATAGTTCTTCTTCTGTGTACATCTTGCAACAATATGACCAACCTCATTGCAATTGAAACAAATGATGGGTAACTTACCTTTGAACTTGCCTTTACCTCTATGAAATATTTTTTCCAGTAATGCTTCCAAGTATTCAACATCCTCCTCATCTATATCACTATCACTGGATACATATCCTATCTTTCTCTTCTTCTTCTTTTGATTCACCTCATTAGAGTCCTTGAATAACAACTTAGCTTTGAAAGTAGATTCAAGATTCTCAGGTTTGTAATTATCAAAGTTAGATAGCTCAAAAGCAGTGAGTATACCTACTAGACCTTCAAGGGTTAAATCATTTCTTGGAATACATCTCTGTTCTTGAATTGTAGAAACTCTAAAAGCATAAATAGGTAGTAATATTCTCAAGACTTTGCTTAATCCATTATCATCATCTATATGACCACTAGCTCCACTTATTGCACTAACAACTTCTTTTATTCTAGCACCATATTGAGCAATATTTTCACCTTCTTCCATTCTCATATCATCAAACTTACCTCTAAGACTTTCAGATTTGGCTCGTTGAACATTTTTTTCTCCTTTATAGGTGGTGGCTAGGGCATCCCACATTTTCTTTGCACTATCAAGTCCTTTGAAATCATCAAATTTGGCATAGCTTAGGGTACAAGCAATCTCCAACATCGCTTGATTGTGTTCTTTCTTCTTCTTCATATCTTCAATAGTTAGGGCTCCAACTAGATCAACATGTTGCACTTAAATGGTAGATTGTGCATGATCTCCAAGTCCTCCAAGGCATAGCTTCATAAAACTTTTCCATGTAGGAAAGTTATCTCTATCGAGCTTGGGTACTTCTCTTTTAGACATCTCGATCTTTATGCTTCTAGTACCTTGAAACTAGTCCTCTTAAGCAGATGGCTCTGATACAATTGTTGGAATACTTTAGAATAACTAAGGGGGGTGAATCAATTATCAAAGGTCCAAATGTATAAATAAAACTTTTCATAGCTTAGTGAACCCATAAAACATTCATACCCATGCATGCATCCATTATGCAATCACTAAAACTTGTATGTTACTATCAAATCAACTTGTAGAAATGTAAGGCATGAAACATAATAGATTCATTAACACACTTGATACAATGATTTATGTAGAAAGCCAATTTGGAAAAAACCACTAGTAACATGCTACTCCTTTTCACTCTTCTGAAGTGATGTCCTATGAAAGGGCAACCTTGTTAAAGGTTCAAATACACCTTGTTGAATGTGACCCGATTAAGGAATTTCAATCAGCCTGTTAGAAGTGAGCCTTATTAGAGGACTTTAGGCCATTCACTTGGAATGCCACCTGGTTAAAGGATTTATAAATGATTGTTAGGTCAACCTTAATCCAAAGGATTTACCCTAGATTGATACAATTGTTAGAGAGTAATAGTAGAGCTTTGATTTGATACAACTTACAACTTCTCTTGCATATTTTAGATCTCTATTC
The DNA here is from genome assembly GCA_028749045.1 of Cupressus sempervirens. Lineage (NCBI taxonomy): Eukaryota > Viridiplantae > Streptophyta > Pinopsida > Cupressales > Cupressaceae > Cupressus > Cupressus sempervirens. Next base: position 496,767,329 of record CM053793.1, on the reverse strand, counting down.
AGTTCTCAATTCTGCTTGGCCTTCATACTTTGTAGCTTTGACATCTTGTTCACCCTTCAAGCATTCATCTCCTTAAGCCTTCTTTCTTAACATGTCATTGTAGACTCTTCTCTTGGATCACTTAATGAAGCAAAACCCTTAACTCCTTCTCTTCCTTAGGTTCTCGCACATTAAAATTTTTGCTGTATGATGAGATATTCCTATAAATAGGAAATTATGATATTTTCCTACTCATTTTCCATCATCAAAATTTAGGGTTCAGATTGATTAGGTAGGATAAAATGTATCTACCCCATATCTTATATCTCTTCTAGAAACTTCTCCTAGAATCCATTTGGATTCACCTAAAAAATGGTTTACATCAATTTTTGTGCCACCAACTCATCAACCTTATCTTCCTCCTGGTTCACAAGTTTCAAGAAAAAAAAATTGTTAGCTTAGATTTAGTGAATCTTCAATCCTTAGCATAATGCAGGAGCTTGGCATTATCAACCTTCTGATGCTTAGCACATATTGTGTTGCTCGACATCAACTATAAAATCACTCAACATCAACTAAAGTTTATTGATGCTCGACATCAACTAAAGTTTTCTTGGCATCAATTGTCTTGCTTGGTATCCACTAGAATTTTCTTTCACTCGGCTCCAACTAACTTTATGCTCAGCTTGCACTAACTTTGCTTGGCACCTACTATCCACTTGGTCAAGCTTGGAAAACAAACTTTATGTAACTTGTTTTTTCTAAACTTTCTTAGTGTAGGCAACATTTGTAACTTTAAGTAGATTATCAAAACATCATATCATCACTATCTTAACTGATCCTTGTACTTCTTTAAATAATCATAACTCTTTCCTCTAGGTTCTATTGTTACTTCTTATTGATCAAATCCTCTTCATCAATCAACTAAGTGATAGTACTTGAATCTTATAAGCAATTGTCTTACTAGCAAATAGTAGGTTTGACATCAGTGACAAAATAATGATTGAAACACATAGTCTTCTTCAACAATATCCCTCTTTGATTAATCTCTCTTCAACAATGATCTTTTCAATCAAATTTCAACACACCCCTTAGGTTAGAGTAGGTAGATTTTCTTTCATGTTCTCCTTTTCCCTTTTCCTCTCGAAGTGTAGTTAGGTGCACCTTGATAGTAAAGGAAGATGACCTTCTCTGGAAACTCAACCTCATAATTCAAGTCCCATAGCTTGGAGGTTGTTTCCATGTTACACAAGGTTTCCTAAGATGCATTCCCTCAAGAAAGGGTGCAAGCATTTGTGTCAATAGATTTTGGCACACCTGATGGGACAAGAAGATTCAACTACATAAGTCTATTAGTTAGCTAGTTGATCTTGATCCATTAAGAATTTGGGTGTTATTCTCAATAAAATTAGCCTTTGGATGCATTCAATCAAACATCATGGTGAATCTAGTGGACATCTTCTAGTTTCAAATAGACATAGTGTTGGTATGTAAAGATCAACCTTGATCTTTTGTGATTTTCAAGATTTTCTATGAAATTGTAGTTTTTTATGAAGCTCTAACAAGGACCCATTTCATAGAAATAACTACTATTCCCCCTCATATCATGAAGAGATTATTCCCCAACCCTCTCATTCTCTATGTCAGCCACAGGCTAGTTCTATGCAGCCTTCCCAGTCTTTCATAGAACCCTATAATGATCTTAAGGTCAAGGTCACTAAGCTCTGTGATTGTATGCTTGATTTGGGCCATGATTTTTCTATACTAGGAAGAACCTTGGATGAAATTCCTAATTCTTATGGGCTTTCACTAATGGGGTATTTTGATTATGCGAGGCACCTCATGATTTCTTGGCTAGAGGTGTTGTGTAGTGACTTGAAGATATGGGAAGATGATCCTCATATTTGTAGCTTGGTGCAAGAGATCTATAATACCTTCAGCGAGGTTCAAGAGAGTTTTCTCCTATTAGAAGATGGGAAGAAACAAAATGAGAGAGGGAGAGATAGGGACATACTGAGGAGAATCTTACAAGTCAAGTTGCCATAGTAAGAGAGGAGGAAATGAGGCTCCAATCAGCTCATTTTTAGACCAAGGAAGCATAAGCAACGCCTTCTCCCAAATATGTCATTCCAAGCTTCAAGAAGTCCCCTCCATTATAAAATTGTGTTGTTATAGACCCTCCACTCCCTATGCAAGAAAATTGGCTAGGTCATGAGCCTTCCACACCTGTCAATATTTCACTCTTTGGGGGTGGACCAGTTGTGTGGATTCTCGATGACCCAAATATGGAGTTATGGAGGAGTGAAAGCAAGCCCACAAAGCTTCCATGAAAGAAGTTACAACCTACTAAGGAGGCAAAGGAGGTAGTTGCTGAGCTAAAGGAGGAGGATCCATTCCTCTTATCTGAAAAGCTTCCCTCCTTTTTTGGAAAAGAAGAAGAAGAAAGGTGTGTTCCTCCTTTTGAGGGACAATTCATGGCTTTTGAGCCCTTACTAGAGGATGGGGATCTGCTATTGGAAAAGGAAGAATATCATTCACTATAGTAGATTTCCCTCCATGATATAGAGGATGAAAAAGAGAGCCTCAAGGATAGCTCCATCCTTAAGGAGGAATATGCTAACCTATATGAGGTTTCTCTTCAACCTGTGCATGTCTTTACAACTATAATGGAGGAGATCAATGATGAGGATGATCTTTTGGATGAGTTGGATGCTATTTTCTCTTCCATGGATGTTGATTCATCATCTCTTGTATATGAGGAGCATGTTCCACTACAACAACAAATAGAAAGTCACACCATACTAGTAGCTCCCAAGGAGATAGTTCATGAATGACATTAAGATAAGGTGGAGATCTTTTCTTCACAACAAGAGGAGCCACTCCCAATCTAGTTGGAGACTACCATTTCAGAGCATAATCAAGTGGTCAAGGATAATTTATTTTCCTTGTACCATCAAGAGGATGCCCCATAAGGCATCTAGCTCTGCAACAAATTAGCAAGTTGCCCCTGGTCATGCTCATTCCAAAGTATGAGGACAGATTCTACAAGGAAGAGCAAGCATGTTTTACTCCACAAGGTAATGCCCCAGTGTTGGAAAGCTTCATTGTCTTCAGTATTATAGGGAAAGTGTTCCATGTAGAAATATATTTTTATGCTTGTTGTCGTATTCAACTACCCTTATTCATGGGAAAAGAAATCAACTAGTGAGGAAGGGGAGCTACTTCAATAGACTAGTCAATGGGTTTGTTTAACCTTGCATATATGTAAACTTGTATACATAGTAGAGTAGTTTTTGTTTTCAGTATTTTCTTGTTTTCCAAGAAGTGCATGAGCACAGGTTGTCTCTTTGTGTGATAGCCAAAAGTTTTGAAGTTTTTACAAAGTTGGCAGAGGGTTTTGATTCCTGGTTTCAATTGCAAAATTCTTGTTTTGTTGTTGCAGAGGTAGGGTTAGGGTTTCATAATGCAAAAGATCCACATTTTTATGACTCTATAGCCCAATGGATGCTTTAGGCCATTGGTCTTATGCATAGAAGGTTTGCACCTCCCTGAGTTGCTAGAATTGTTAACCAAAAATGCCCTCCCACCAAAAAAATGAATTTGATTGCCTCAGGCCACCCAACTGTCACTTCCTAATATTTAAATATTCAAATGCCAATGGAAATATGAAATAAATGAAATTAAAACCTTATTATATTTCCATATATTTCTAAGTTTATTTTTGTGGGCCCGCAACTTTCTAGACTGTCAGATCTTGTACAGATTGATGGTGGGTGCTTTCCCACTTTATCGAGAAGAACAAACTTTAAGGAATGCAGGCAAGCACCTTGCTACCATGTGGCATGTGGGTCTATTTCTCTTTGTGGGCCATAGAAAAAGTAAAATTGTTAGCCGAGTTGGCATATAGAAGGCTTTTGGTTGGTTGGAGTACTGACAGTTTTAAAAGGTGGAATGCATGTTTCATCCACCATCAAATCCTCCTAGATAGAAGATGATCTACAGTCATCATTATATCACTATATAGATATGCGAGGAAGTTATTTTATGTGAGATAGAGATGACTTGAGATGTGTATTTTGTGATCTCATTCTTGATAGAGCCACAAAGGTTGACTAGTCAGAACCACAGTGTACATGTCAAGACATAGTGGAAATATCGTGTTGTTTCATTGGCCAAGGTGTTGACTCTACAAAGGGCTAGGCTAGTTGATGTTTTTTCATCAAATGGAGGAAGATCAACATCTCTCATTATGTCTCAATGGTAAAATGATCGATCTTTAGTTATAGCGACATAGCAAGGTTGTTACATGTGGCAATGTGGGTCCAGGTTCTTTAGTGGGTCATCTTTTGACTGTGTTGACATGTCAGCTAAGTTGATGTTCGATGGATTTTGATTGATTGTTACATTTTTGCATTCTAGATTTTTTTAGAGTTTCTAACAATGTAGGGAAGGGACATTTTTACATGTGGACATGTGGGGTCAGTTGTTCTAGGGGCTGGTGAGGTGGGTGCTGAGTGTTAAGTGGGCCCAAAGGGTTTAAGGGAAAATGTAGTAATAACTTCAAGTCTTTCATGATCATCAATCATTTGGTGATCAATGATCGATACTTTTCCACATTATGGAACTACTTGATCTTTAGGTAATGTGGGGAAGCACCTTGAGGACATGTTTCCTTGTGGGCCTAGTTAGAAAGGTAAATAGTTAGTGACAATAGTTAAGTTGGTAGTTTCTTGGGCAATTATGGTTAAGTTTTAAAGGGCATGTGATTAGTAATGCTAACGGGGTGGTCAACTCATGAAGACTTTGCAAGGTGGTAGAGAGAAATAAGGCCTTTGGCCCACATGGCTCATTCCAATTGCATGACTCAGTTAACCTACTGACTTTTGCTGATTTTTCAAACCAGGAAGGAGAAAGATATGGTTTTCTTGCACGATCTGATCTTCTTGATCAATCTCAACCACTCCCAAATGAATGCAGGGCTAGAAAGAACAAAGGACATCTCTCTACCACCTATTTTTATCCATCTACTTGGTCAAAATGATTAAATGACATTATTTCTATCTTCTCAGAGCTTTATTTTATGTGAAATATGGATTTCATTGCATCTGAATCTATGCCAAGATTAGATTTTCTCTAGATTTGTATGTTTTTTCTCTACAACTTTAATTTTTTTGGTTGAACTTGGCTTCTTTTTGAAGTTATCTCATTAATTCTATAACTATAAAAGCAAGGTTGTAATTATTTCTTAGGGTTAGTTCTTCTCTATTTTCCTTGGCATGCTTTGGCTTCTACATTGTAAGTTCCCTTTGCCTCTGGACTGTTCATTGTATTCTATCTTATCTGCTTTAGCCATTAACGTACTGTGCAAGATCCATTTGCCTCTCTTCAATGTTTTGTGGTTATCTACAATTTTCATGATTGTATCTTTTGACCTATGAATGGTATATGTAGTGAATCTCCTCTTCCTTGAGTCATTTATCTAGTTATGTGATCTGCATGTGATATTTAGATTTAAACAAGTCTAAATATGTATATCTTTTGTTATCATAATAATTCAAGTGGACATTTATGGGTAGAGATAGGATCAAACACTCTATTTTGGTGCATCACCCCTTATGTTAGAGTAGGTAGATTTTCTTTTATGCTCTCCTTCTCCCTTTTCCTCTCCAAGTGTAGTTAGGTGCACCTTGATAGTAAAGGAAGCTGGTCTTCTCTAGAGACTCAACCTCATAGTTCAAGTCCCACAGCTTGGAGGTTTTTTCCATGTTACACAAGGCTACTTGAGATGCATTCCCTCATGCAAGGGTGCAAGCTTTTGTTTCAACAACTTTTATCTTCCTCTCCTTTGTAGTACAACTTTGTTCCTCTTATGGCTATGATGAATAAACATCCATCTGATCATTCTTTTCATGGTCTTCATCTTTCTTTTCTTCTTCTTTCCTCTCTTTTTCTTTCTCTATCTTCTTCAAATGAAATTTTTTGGATGTGGCTTCATTCACTATGTGTTTTCCAATGTGGTGTGAAATCAAATTATGCATTCATAAAACTAGGTATCAACAATATTTCTTTTGGTAGTTCCTATCAGAGCATATTGTAGAGTCTCATTTATTATCTTTATCCTCTTCCTCCCTTAGAGCTAGAATAATCATCAATATTGTTGTCATTGACCAAATTGCCAATATCATCATCTTGATGTACTACAAAAGGGTATGTTGTAGTACTAGAAAAGGGATCTTCACCAGTGTTAATTATAATTGTAGCTCCCCCTATGACCATAGAGTCATCTTTTGTATCCATATGTGCATATTTGACTTTAGTATCCATTGTTATGTTACCTCATAGCTCTTCTACTACTATTGCTGATGTTTCTCTCATCACTTAATATATTGCCTTCTTTTTTTCTTCTTTGACTTCTTCATACAATCCTCCTATTATTTTAATAGCTCTCATTTTGTCTTCCAGTAAGGGATTCAACCTTTTTTTGACTACTTCCAACTACTCATCATTGTCTAGTATGCAACATTTCATTATGCATATGTCTCTAAACTATTTCTCTTCTTCTACTTCTCTTAATCTGAATTTGTTTAGCCTTTCATAGATTTCCTCAAGTATGTGTGTATGCAAATTGATTAGAGGTGTTTTGAATTTGATCATATACTTTATTATAGGTGTTTCCAAGTTTCTTCTCTAATTTGCATTACAATTGTCATAAAATTATTTTCATTTTGTCAAAATATCCTTCTGTCATAATTGTTGCACTCATTTTACCTAATTTTGGAATCCATTTTTTTCTTTTTTACTTCCACTTTCCTATTCTTGTTGTGGTTGTGTTTGTGGTTTTTAAAATCAAGGTGGAGTTATTTGTTCTCTCATTCTCCTTGGTAAAGTCTCTTTCTTTTCCTCAACTTGTACCTTCCTTCCAACATATGTAATTAATACTCTTAGCTTCTTTTTGGGTCCCTGACAAATAGCCATTTCTTTTACTCATTTTATCTTTTTGTTGTTACTTCCTCCTTTTCCTACTTAATAGGAGCTAAGGTCACTAATGGAGAGGTCCTTGTAGACCTTCTAGTAATTGTAGGACTACTCAATTTACTAATTACCATTACATCTTCTTCTTTTGCAAGATGGGCTTCTCTTCTTGATGGTGTGACACTAGGTGTTGTTGGTGAATTGAATGCTGGTGGTGTAGAGATAGGTACTATAAATAATGGTTATACTAACAAGATATTTCTTTTTCCACTTTCTCTCATTTCTACCATAGTTTTCTTAGCTTCAAGATATCCTTCTCTTGTCATACCAGTATCTTTGAGCATCTTCTTTACACCTTTTTCCACCTCCTTCTTTATTGCTTTAGAAATATGTAATTGTTGAGCTTCAACTAATATTTCTTCTATAGTTCCCCATCTATCACTATCATCATCCGTATTTGATTTTAGTAGTTCTTTTACATAACCTCCAATTTCTATTTCAGCCACTTCATAACCCAAGTGATCTAAAAACATCACTCTTCGCTCAATTGCTTCCATACAAGTCTAATTGATTTCCATCATAAAGCATATGGTCTCCTTATAATTCTCCACAACTATTCTAGGTATCCTTAATCTTTTCTTCATCTTAGATTGAAATGTTCTGATCAAGCTTTTTTTATTGCTAGAAATGTAGTCCTCAGATATTTTCTTATAGTAGTGGCTTATCAATTCCATAGTGCATTTGTTTGATTTCTATTTTAATTGTGGCACATTTGATAATCTCTTCATGACATGAAAGAATAGATATGCTATCAAAGATCCAAACCTAAATGTAGTATACTTATTCTTCTTAATTCTCTTCAAGTTATCAAAAAGTTTTTACTTCAATATCTCACATAGGTCAACTTCTACTTTACCACTACACATCTTATATATTGCATTCATGAAGCCTACTAAGATTTCATCTTCTCTAGAGCTGCAACTCATCTTGTATGCCAATATTTTACTAATGAATCTGACATCATCTTGATGTATCAAGCTTAGGATCATACCTCTTCCATTCCACTCAATCTTAGTGGTATCCAATGCAAAGTTCTTAAATTTTTTCTCATTGATAGGTATTTTTCCTTAGTTTCCTAAAATTGTCACCTCACAAATTAGGCCACTCATTACCTCACCAAATTGATCTCCTTTCCAAGATTGGTTGTCATGGATTATGCTTAAAATGATTCTTGCCCATTCTTTATTATCAAATTTGTGGTGAATAGAAATTGAACAATATTTAATTTCCCTCTGTGTTCAATTCATCCTTAAAGCTCATGTCTTTTCTATATACCTTATCAAATTCTCTTGAAATTTTAGTGTCTCCTAGGGTTTCAAATTTGTAGTGTATGTATGATTGCACATCTTCCACAATTATCACTCTGACCAAAATTTGTAAAAATTCCTCGAAAAGGTCATCTTCCAAATTTGCAATTGAAATTATTTTGAACTCATACCTTAATTTTTCCATTATATAATGTAGTAAAGATAGATCCATTGTCTTAAATTTCAAATGAATTCACAGTTAAATCTCAACAATGTAGATAAATACCTTAAAATTATAGAATTGGGCCTTTTGCATAAGTTGGCTTGAATTTGCTTCCCAAATCCTTCAAATCTCTTTCAATTCATTCTCCAATCTCCTCCATAAATTTTCTTGGCTCCAAATGCTCAAATGATAGTTAATTACTTCATTTTTAGTCCTTATATCTAACACACATATGATCCGCATTAATTATTCATGTACACACAACACAAAAAGTTATTTCTATAACTAGTAGGATAAATTTCATTCTCATGCTCCCATATGATCTCATATCCTTATGCACTCTTAGTTTTATCTTCTAGACTTTCTTTACATGCTTCTCCCAAGTGCACAAAATGTTATATTACCATTTCAAGATCTAATGAATTTCTATTGTGTTATCCCATGTTTTCTCTGATGAATTGAATTTTTAAGTTGATAAGGGGTTTTAAGTTACTACAACTGATTTCAACTTTGTGAGTTTTTATAGGCATTATTTCTTTAAAAAATGTTTCATTGACATTTCTTCTTATTCTTTCAACTTTTTCTTTCTTTATTTCATAACTATTTTCATTCCTTCTACATTTTAGTTCACATTCCTTCTAAAGTTCATATTTTTTGGTCTCATGTTTATACCATTCATTCTATAAAACCTTGTTGTATATCCCAAATTATTGCAAATCTAGCATGCTATAATATTATTTCCATATCTAGGTCCAAATTGATTAGTCTGTAGTCTACAATCTCTATCAATATGTCCAAAATTATTGCACTTGTAACACATAATTTTATTTATTATGACATTTTTTATTCCCAATGGTCTACTAGCTACATGGTTAGTACTTTCATACAGCCATTGTTATTATTATATCTAGGTTTTGTACATTCATTACATTTATGCCCATAAGAAAATCAATTATAACAATAACCAAAAAGGGGTTTAGTATACACACCTATACAATCCTTCATATGTCCAAGCTGATTACATGCAAAACATCTTGTTAAATTGTTTCCTTACTTTTTTAGGTTGTTAAGGTTGATTTGGTACTTATTTGTTTAGATATTTTTGTTGATTAGGTTGATGGTTCAATAGATCTTATTCCTTAGTAACTTTAGATCCTTTAGATGATTCTCCTTTAGCACATCCAATTCCTGTATTTTCTCTTAGATATGTTTGTGCCATAAATTTTTTCATCAAGCTTCTTAGCACTTGAATATAACTTCTCAAGATGTTTCTTGGTTTGTGTAAGTTCTCCTTTAATAATACTATTGTACTTCTAAAGTTATGTATACTATAAGTTTGTAGTCTCAAGTTTAGATGCCACCTTGGTATATTTGGATTTTAGATCTGCATCCTCTGATCTCAAATATTATTGACTTTTATTTTCATCTTCTAGCATGCTCATCTTCAAGTTTGTAATATAAAGTTCATTCTTTAGAATTTTATTCTCTATTTTAAGCTTAAAAATGTATTCACTATCCTTGATATGATCATGTGACTCTTTCTTCTTGGATCTAGATGACTCAATTTGGTCTTTCATTTTCTGAATGAAGTCTTGTGAATCTTTAAGTTTGATCTTTAGTTTGTTTCTATCTTTTGTAACTAAATCAAGTTCCATCAGAGATTCTTCAATATTCTTCTATAATTGATCCATATCCATAGAGTTCCTAATCAAGTTGTTAGGCCTCCTCTAAGTAACTATTCTTTGGTACCAATTGTTAGAAATAGGGAATACTAAGGGGGGAATCAGTGTTCCAAAAACTTTTTCCCAACTCTAGATATCTTTAACAACCTTTAGTCTTGCATAAACAATCAAACTGAAAAGTAAACATAACCATAAGACAATACAAGTCATAGCACCATTATTTGTTAATTAGGGGAACCATGGATAAGGAAAAACCTTACTAGGGATGGTATCCACAAAATGATCCACTACTCAAAAGTATCTTGTGAAAGATATTAACTTCTTAGGAGTTTATTATATCTGCATATTGTATCTATCCTTGTTAGAGGACTAGGCCTTTTTACAAGCCTCAACCTTATTAGGAGTTGGTATTAAAATACAAGTAAGTTGAGCCCACTTACCAAATATACATATACAATAGTAAAATCTATATACAAAAGGGATGGATACAAAAAATGTATTTGACAATGATGATATCTTCAATATCTAATTTGTCCTTTGTGCTCTTCTTCAAAAAATTGATCATACATCCATACTGCCATCAAGATCACATGAATACTAATTATAAAAAGTGCACATTCAAAACATTATATCATTACAATAAAATGCAAGACTTATTACAAACAAAAGTGTCTTCCTTTATACCAAAATATTTCATCCTATTAGCCTTGTGCTTGATACATTGCTAAATCTATTGAATTATCTTTTTCCATGTGTGGGTTAACATCTAGGATGTCATCCAAACCTAGTTAAGAAATTATTTTGGTAAGCCAAACCAATCCCTTAACCAAAATGCCTTTATGTAAATTAGTTTCTAGGATGCCAAAATGCCTTTACTATTTCATATGTTCTATTTTTCTTGTCATAAACTATACCTAGTAAAATTTCCATAACTCTATCTATACATCTCCAAATATTTAGCACTATTGTAAACATGTTCTTCATTTTCTATTTTATCTTCCCTTAACCCACACATGCTAACATGCATCATGTGAAGTGTATGAAACAAAATACTTTGGCTGTTCACTATTTTCCTAAATAATACTTAGACAAATTTCTAAGTGCAAGTGTCCAAAACTTCATAGCACGTTTTTCCCTCTTTATAGTAGGTGTATGTTTCCTATATCACCTTACACATCATCTTAGCCAAATTGTGAACAAAAGAATCATCACAAAACACTTGTAAATATGCAATGTCTAAGAAAAAACATTGGAAGGAAGGCACTATTCCTCCATCAAGATGTATGTGTTGTTCAAGTCCCCAACCCCTACATAGCCACCATAACTCCAAACATTTCATTAGCATCAACATCTAGACCATGATCACCCACATACATTACTCAATGGAGATAAAGGAGGTAATTGGCCCATAGAACCTATAAGATTATCATTATCCACATGGACATGATCCTTTGCAATGGGAACATTAGCTCTAGTAGCATGATTGTACTATAACATAAAAGATAAGAAAATAATATATTATAATAAAGGTTTAAGGGTAAGTATTACAACTGTTAGAGTAAAGGATTAATTTAATTATACTTATTAAATTACCTTTACTCCCTACTTAAGATTTCACTTTATGCACATGCATTTCTATTTAATATTTAATAATTAATTATTAAATGTCATTTACCTCTTAAGGTTTCCCTTTTAGGTTTTACGATCTCCTTCTATAAGGGTGTTCCATTGTATATTTTACTTATATACTCTTGCATATTTTATGAGCCAAACCCTTGCCTTCTCTTTTCTTTGGTTCTTTGTGACAAGTTCTTGCATGTAGGTGTTCTACTTAATGTGTGTATTTGTATTGCTCAAATATTTCATGGTATCAGAGTCAAATCTGTTGCAACTTGTTCAAATTTTTTGAGGCTATTAGAAGAACAAGGGTTTGAGTGAATCATATCTACGATTCTAAGGATATTTATTGCAATAGGGAGTTCATTGATTTTTGGTGTACTTTGAGCAAAAATGGACCTCACCATTGAGCTCGTAGAGCCCAAAACCCCTTATTTTCATGTAAGGAACATCCAATTTGGACACAGTTGGAATATGAGGAAAAAAAATTGCACCCAGATTGGGCACACTTTCTAAGATAGTGATTTATTTTTTTTGAAAAAAATTCACAAAAAAAAGACTTCATTAAAAAAACTCATGATTTTAATTCAAAAAGTGTGAGTTTGTTTCAAAGTTTCAATTTTAATTTTTTTATTCTTCTCAAAAGGACATCTACATAAATAAAGTACTAACATAGGAAGATACATCATAAATTTACTAACACATTACAATTGTGTCATAGGTGCTGACATCATTATTTTAAAGCCAAAATTTTACATCCCTTCAACCATCATGTAATTGATTTGTTTTGTTATAAAAAGCAGTTGATGGTTATTTTCCCATATCTTGAGCATATGATGTCAAAATTGGCTAAACAAGATATCATTAGAAAGATATTTCTAAGACCCTTGCAACCATTGAGCTTGTTTTGGAAAGTTTTTCAAGTTTTATGTAGTTAAATATAGATAACGTGTTTTTGCACTCTAGAGGGCATAACTTGATCAAAATAACTCCATTTTTCAATCCAAAAAAAGCACCAAAAAGCTCTTCTTGAGAACTATCCATATTTTGTGCCATTTTCATCAAATATTTTTAAAGGTACACATGATACTCAACTAAAGAATTATTTATCTTCTTATTATATAAGCATTTTTACTAGTTGTTGGGATTCATTTTTTTTGCATTGTGGGGGGTATTTTTTTCTTGTTTATGTCATTAACATTAGTAAACTAGAATTATAATAATAAAAAAACTTTCTTTAAAAAAATGACCAAGACCTCTTCTTGTCTAGAACTTTTGACCCCACATAACTATGACACATGGAAAGCCCTAATGATATGACTTCTCCATTCAAATGGGTTATGGTCTTGTTTAGATGAAGTGCAACCAATTTTCCAAAGTAACATTTAGACCTTGCAACATAGGAATAAGATGAATGAGGCCATGAGTTTGATTTCTTTAAATATTTTAGATAACTTGTTATTTTATCTTGATGGGTGTGATACTCCTTGAGAGATGTGGGCCAAGTTTAAGAACTTGTTTGGTACCATAAATGAGTTCGGAGAACTTCAAATTGAGGTAGAGCTTACATCACTTGTACCTGATGTTTTTCTATGCACTGAGGACTTTTTGATGAGGTTTAGAAAACAAAGATCTTTGTTATAGGGTTGTGGGAAGAACAAGACTAATACAGAGTGCATTTACTTGATTCTTTCTAAGCTTAGTTGGAACTTTCAATTTTTTTCTTCTATCTTTTCATTCCACCATGGATTCTTTGGGTCCTCAATTTACCATGCCATCCTTTGAATTTTTTTTGATTTTTTGAATCTAGAGAAAGAAAAGATCTCTCAGTTGGACTCTCTCATAGAATCATAGAATCATGTGGTAGCTCACACATCTTTGTAAAAGAAGGACAAGAAACATAAGACACAACCTATAGAGCCTCAGAAGGATTATAGTACTCATCTCTCCTCAAGCCCACATTCTCTTAATGAAAAAAATCAAAGAGCGAAATACTGAAATGTGCTTATTGTCAAAAAACCAATCATGATGAGTCATGTTTCTATGAGAAGAAGATAGCTGGATATGGAAAAAAGTCTTAAATTTTATTGCTCTTCTTTAGAAGATAAATATTGACATTCCTTCTTCTACTTCTCATAGGTCTTCTTCATCATCATTTTAGAAAGATGGGAAAGACATGGGAAATAGGTGATGCATTATGTACAAATAATAATCCACATTATTCTAGATGGATACTAGATTCAAATGCTTCACAACATATGACATCTTCTTAGGATTTTTTCTCTTCTTTTGAGACTTCTCCTACTCCACAGATTTTGATGGGGAGCAACACTATTATGACCGTATGTGGGAAATGTTCTTTTGAAATTGGTGATGGTGTATTCCATGATATACTATTTATTCCATATTTTTCCTCTAAGCTTCTCTCTGTTTACCAAATTATTCATAATAGGAAAGGGAAGAAAGTTGAGTTTTCATGAGATTTAATAAACATTAGAGATAATGAGATAGACAATATTATTGCTACAAGGATTTTGTATCATTCTTCCTTCTTGTACTCTTTCTCTCATTTTGGTCCACCATCTCCACTATTGGAGACCCACTCTCCTTCACAAGAGCCTACTGAGTTGAAGTTAGGTTACTTAAACATATGTGTTGTTCCCGAGACTAGTGTTTCCATTTTTACCCCTCCACCTCCTATTCAAATTCTATTTGTTGCACATGATTACTCTTTAACATTACGTAACATTAGAGCTCCATTCATCAAGCCACCTAGTGCAGTTGTTGGTGATATATTAGAGGATATTTATCTTCTCTTAGCTAACGGATTCAACACAACTCTTATCCCACCTCTATGGGAGATTCCATTATAGGATTTTCATGCATTCTCTTTTGAGTATCAACTAGGACTTTTAGATTCTCCTTACATTTAGGAGTTTCATCTCCCTTGTCCACTATCATTATTTCTTCCATAATGGAGCCACAATGATCTAATCATTAAAATAAGAGTTTTACAATTTTAGGGGAGCTATGGAGTCTTGAACTTCTATCATGGGGGGTTTCATTGTACTTATGGCTTTGAGAGAATCTCTTGAGACATATCATTTGTACTTTCTTTTCTGTTCCTTTTCATCTCTTTTTAGAGTAGGGTTTTTTCCATGTGGTTTTCTCTATTTCTCCATTTTTTAGAGATTTGGTAACTGCGTTGGGTACCTCATAAAGCCATGTTTCTAGGACCCATTTATGCTTTCAACATTATACTTTCCTTGATGTGTCACACATTGTTTATATCTGCATTGTTGCTCATCTTAAGGGAGGGTGTTAGAGTAAAGGATTAATTTAATTATATTTATTAAATTACCTTTACTCCTTGATGTAGTACAAGGTAGGAGAATCCCAAAAGGAGATGTCATAGCCCCCAACAAATAACCACATAGTAGAAACACAACAAAAAAGAAAGATGTGATACCAAATCACAACACTTTATTCAAATATATAATTGTTTACATGCAATATGCTTGACTGTAAGGCCTTCTAGGTTAGGACCAAGTACAACAACAATTAAAAAATAGTTCTACAAGATCAACCTTCAAGATCCAACTTCACATTAATCTCAGCTAGTCTAGATTTGCATTCTAGAAGAAAATCGCCAAGGAAATCTCAACTTGTGCTCGCAAGCCCAGCTAGAAATCTCCTAGTTTACTAAGCCACATCTACTAGCCTTCTCAAAATTCACTCCTACACTTCATCCTCTTCTCCAAGCTAGATGACATGACTAAAGACTTCACAAAACCCCCTTACTTATACCCACAACTAAGCCACAATTCAACACAATTTATTACAAATTAAATTAAATCCTTACATTAAATATGTGCATAACCCATAAGTCAACTGTAACACAAATTAAATACCCATACATAAATTAAATTTCAAAATTTGGCTCACAAACAACTCGAGTACCATAGAGAACCAAGACCAAACTGAGTGTCAAAGAAAACCATGCCAAGTGTTAGTATTCCACCATACATTATCGAGTTCCTTCACTAACTAAGCACCAACAAGTGCGAAGTCCTCTAGAAGAAACTGACCCCCTTCATTGACCAAGTTTCTTGGGCAACACTACTACCAAGATCCTAGTGCAAACTGAGCTCCTAGTATCTACCAAGTACCCCAAGCATCACCAAACATCTTCATTAACTGATTCACTTGGTTAACACATTAACCAAACCAACTTAGTATTGACCAAGACACTTCATTATTTGATTATGTCCTCCAAATCCAAGGTCAAACCATGCCAAAATGCAATATTTCTAGCCAACCAAGGATGCTCCTACATCAGACTCCCTAGGTTCAAAATGATGTTCTTAGTAGCTAGAAGAAAATCTTCTAGGATTTAGCACATAAATCCTAAATTAATTCTTCACATACACATCTTCTAAGTCCTCAACTTGTATATTCTTTCCCTTGATCTTCTACTACTTCTTCACATCCATCCTTGGTCTACTATAGTTTTTCTTTCCATGTTGATATCTAATCCTCTCATAATCCTTCAACTCAACTTGGCAAGCAATACTCAGGTTCCTTCTACCAAGCTCTTCATTCTGCACAGGAATCAGGGAATGCTTCTTGTCACCTTTCACAATTGTAAATACATTCTTGACACAATCATGCACATCCCTATAATCATATTGACAAGGTCTACCAAGAAACACATGACAATTGTTCATGTCCACAATATCACACAACACTTGATCCTTATATTGCCTAATATAAAAAGAAACAAGGCACTTCTCCCTTACTTCCAAAGTATATTCACCTTGCAACCATCCAATCCTATAAGGATAAGGATGTATCACTCTCTTCAAACCAAGTTTATGAACCATCTCCTCAACAACAAGGTTATTAATAATATCGCCATCCACAATCATCTTACTAACTTTACCACTACACTTACAACAAGTCCTAAACAAACTAGTTCTTTGAAAAGAATACAGTGTCCTCTAACCAATCAGTACTTGTCGAGCTAGTAAACTTTCTCCTTGATAAAGTTGACTATCATGGTTCTCAACTTCATTCACAATAGCAACTCTTTTGTCACCAGCCTTAGGACATTCATAAAATCTATGTCTCACTTCTCCACATTTGTAGCAAGTACCCTTAAACTCACCTCTACTTGTCCTTCTCTTCTGATCAACAGGTTTTGGTTCATCTTCTTCACTCGATTTAGCTTTTGTCAAGCTATCCTATTTCTCCTTCCCTCTAGCATTACCTTGAAATTTCCTCTTCAACTTATCTTATTCCTTCAGAACATACTAATAAGAATCCTCAACTGAATCAATATTCTACATACCAACATCATCTTGGATACTGAATCTCAAACCATTAATGTACCAAGCTATCTTCTCCTTTGACAATTCTCTATGCCCAAACCAAATAGTCAACTTGTAGAACTCCTCGATATAATATTTCATAGTCATATATTTTTGCTTCAAATTTTACAATCTCTTAAACAACTCAAGTTCATAATCAAAAGGAATGAACTTGGTTACCATCTACCTCCATCTAGTGACGTTCATTTCACCTTTCTCCTCTCTATCTCTTTGTAGTTTTTTCCACCAAAGAGAATCATGTCCTTTCAACTTAGTTTGGCCCATCCTTACTTTGAGTGGATCCTCAATATCCTAAAGCTAAAAGTAGTCTTCCAATTCACCAATCCAATAATTTGGGTCTTTAGGATTCAAAGTACCTGAGAAATTAGAAACCTCCATCTTATGCTTCAACTTCAACTAAGATCCAGGTCTAGGAAATTTACCAACCCTAGTTCTAATACATCTCTCCACATGATCACTTCTATCCTCACCACTCAATCCAACAACTTCAAAGTCTTCAAAAACTTCCTCATAACCATCTTCAGTACCCACATGCCAAGGTAAACCACCTATAACACACAATTTTAGCAATCATGTCACTCTTCATCAATGCTATCACAAATTTGAATCATGCTTTAATCTTCTTTGAGATCCTTTCTTCTACAACATATCTAAGATCATCAATTTCCCTAGGGTCCAAATTTCTTAGAGGCATCTTCCAAGATCCTGTATAAA
Source organism: Cupressus sempervirens (assembly GCA_028749045.1). Taxonomy (NCBI): domain Eukaryota; kingdom Viridiplantae; phylum Streptophyta; class Pinopsida; order Cupressales; family Cupressaceae; genus Cupressus; species Cupressus sempervirens. The sequence goes on along the minus strand of CM053793.1, from coordinate 496,749,445 downwards.
GCTAAAGTGATAAGTCCACAAATCTAGAAGATTAATCATCTCCACAAGATCAACCTTCTCTTCCAACCTTCACCCAATTCCTTGTGCAAACTTCATCAACTTTGACACTTGATCTACACACTCAGGAACAACTGAGCTCTAATACCACCTGATGCAGCAAGAATTTGAAGGTACCCCTATTGGCAATAATTTGAATCCCTACAAATAAATATGTAGTGGAAACAAAACAACAAAGAAAGATCTAATACCAAATCACAACACTTTATTCAAACATATAGCTATTTACATGCGATATGCCTAGCTACAAGGCCTTTTAGATTAGGGCCAAGTACAACAACAATTACAAAATAGTTTAGCAAGATCAACCTTGAATATTCAACTCCACATTAATATTAGCTAGTCTAGATCTGCACACTAGAAGAAAACCTCCAAGGAAATCTCAATTTGTGCTCACAAGCCCAATAAGCAATCTTCTAGTGCACCAAGCCACAACTACTAGCCTTCTCAAAATTTGCTCCTACACTTCATCCTCTTCTCCAAGTTGGATGACATGACTAAAGACTCCAAAAAAACCCCTTAATTATACTAACTAAGCCATAGATTGGCACAACTCATTAAATTAAATTTTTACATTAAATGTTTGCATAACACACAACTCAGTTTAAACACAAATTAAATACCCATACATAAATTAAATGCCAAAATTCAGCTCATTGATAACTTAGGCACCATAGAGAACCAAGACCAAACTGAGTGTTAGAGAAAACCATGTCGAGTGTCAGCATTCCATCACACATAACTGAGTTCCTTCACTAATGAAGCACTAGTATGTGCTGAGTACTTTAGAACAAACCAACCCCCTTCATTGACCAAGTTGCTCGGGCAACACTACAGCCAAGCTCCCAGTGAAAACCAAGTTCCCAGTATCTATTGAGTACCTAAAGCATCACCAAACATCTTCATTAACTAAGTCACCTAGTTAACACAACAGCCAAACCAACTTAGTATTAATCAAGTCACGCTTCATTCTTTGATCGATTCCTCCAAATCCAAGGTCAAACTATGCCAACATGCAAGATTTCTAGCCAACCAAGGATGCTCCTGCATCAGACACCCTAGGTTTAAAAATATGTTCTTAGAAGCTAGAAGAACATCTTCTAGGATTCAACACATAAATCCCAAATTGGTTCTTGACATACACATCTTCCAAGTCCTCAACTTGTACACTCTTTCCCTTGATCTTCTCCTGCTTCTTCACATCCATCCTTGAAGTCCTACATGTCTTCTTTCCATGCTAATCTCTAACCTTCTATGAATCCTTAAACTCAACTTAGCTACCAATACTCAGGTTCCTCCTATTGAATTCTTCATTCTGCAAAGGAATCAGGAAATGCTTCCTGCCACCTTTCACTACTGTAAACAAGTTCTTGACACAATCATACACAACACTGCAATCTTAGTGCCAAGGTCTACCAAACAACACACGACAATTTTTTATGTCCATAGTATCACACAACACTTGATTGTTATACTGGCCAATCTAAAAATCATCAACACACTGCTCCCTTACTTCCAAAGTATACTCACCTTGCAACTAGTCAATCCTATAAGGATAAGGATGTCTCACTCTCATCAAACCAAGTTTATGAAACATCTCCTTAAAAAAAAGGTTATAAGTACTACCGCCATCCACAATCACCTTGTAGACTTTACCAGTAGACTAATAACAAGTCTTGATCAAACTAGTCCTTTGACAAGAACTCAATGTCCTCTGACCAATCAATACTCGTTGAACTAGTAAACTTTCTCCTTGCTTAGGTTGACTATCGTGGTTCTCAACTTCATTCACAACAATAACTCTTCCATCACCAGCTTTAGGAAATTCATAAAATCCATGTCCCACTTCTCCAAATTTGTATCAAGTACCCTTAAACTCACCTTTATGTGTCCTTCTCTTGTGATCAATTGGTTTTGGTTCATCTTCATCACTTGGTTTATCTTTTTCTAAGCTATCTTTCTTCTCCTTCCCTCTAGCATTACCTTGGCATTTCCTCTTTAACTTATCTTCTATCCTTAGGGCATACTGATAAGCTTCCTTGATCGAATCAATCTTCAACATAACAACCTCATCTTGGATATTGAATCTCAAATAATTGATGTATCAATCTATCTTCTGCTTTGACAATTCTCTATGCCCAGACCATATAGTCAACTTGTAGAACTCCTCGGTATAATCTTTCATAGCCATATCTTTCTACTTCAAAATATGCAATCTCTTAAATAAATCAAGTTAATAATTAGCAAGAATGAACTTAGTCTTCAACTTAGTTACCATCAACCTCCATCTAGTGATATTTATTTCACCTTCCTCCTCTCTATCATTTTGTAGTTCTTTCCACCAAAGAGCAGTGTGTCCTTTCAACTTAGTTTATGCCAACCTTACTCTAAGTTGATCCTCAATATCCTAAAGCTCAAATTAGTTTTCCAATTCACCAATCCAATAAATTAGGTCTTCAAGACTCAAATTACCTAATAAATTAGAAACCCTCATCTTATGCTTTAGCTTCAACTGAGATCTAGGTCTAGCAAATTGACCAACCCTAGTTCCAATAGGTCTCTCCACATGATCACTTCTATCCTCACCACTCAATCCAACAACTTAAAATTATTCAAAAAATTCATCATGACCATCTTTTATACCCACATGTCGAGATACACAATCTATAACACTCACAAGTTCAGCAATCATGTCACTCTTCATTAATATTATCTCAGATTTGAATTCTAGTTTAATCTTCACTAAGATCCTTTCTTCTATAGCATCATTGAGATTATTAATTTCCTTCGGGTCCAATCTTCTTGGAGGCATCTTCCAAGATCCTCTACAAACCCAAAACAATAAATCCATAAATTTGGAAGATTAATCAGCTCCAAAAGATCAACCTTCTCTTCCATCCTTCACCCAATTCCTGGTGCAAACTGCCTCAACTTCGACACTCATCTAAACACTTAGGAACAAGTGAGATCTGATACCACCTGTCGTAGTGAGAATCTTAAGGTACCCCTACTAGAGGTAATTTCGATCCCTATAAACAACCACACAGTGAAAACATAACAACAAAGCAAGATGTGATGCCAAATCACAACACTTTATTCAAAAATATAATAGTTTACTCGCAATATGACTAACTATAAAGCTATCCTAGTTAGGGACAAGCTCAATGATAATTACAAAATATTTTTGCAAGATCAATCTTTAAGATCCAACTGCACACTAATCTTAGCTAGTTTAGATCTACAGTTTGGAAGAAAACCCCCAAGGAAATCCCAACTTGTGCTCGCAAGCCCACCAATAAATCTTCTAGATTTCCAAGCCACAACTACTAGCCTTCTCAAAAATTTCTCCTACACTTCATCCTCTTATCCAAGCTAGATCACATGACTAAGGACTCCACAAAACCCCCTTACTTATACCCAACTAAGTCATAGGTCAGCCTAGTTCATTACGAATTAAATTAAATCCTTACATTAAATGTTTGCATAAGCCACAAGTCGACTGCAACACAAATTAAATACCCATATATAAATTAAATTCCAAAAGTAGGCTCACTGAAAACTTAGGCACCATAGGGAACCAAGACCAAACCATGTGTTAGAGAAAACCATGCTGAGTGTCAAAATTCCACTAGGCATTACCGAGTTCTTCACTAACTGAGCACTAGCATGTGTCGAGTCCTTTAGAAGAAAGTGACCCCCTTCATTAACCAAGCTGCTTGAGAAACATTATTACCAAGCTTGTACTGCAAACCAATCTCCCAGTATCTATCGAGTGCCCCAAGTATCACCGAACATCTTCATTAACTGAGTCACTCAATTGACACAACAACCAAACCAACTCAATATCGACCAAGTCACACTTCATTCTTTGAATAAGTCCTCCAACCCCAAGATCAAACCACACCAACATGTAGGATTGCTAGCCAACCAAGAATGCTCTTGCATAAGACATAGAAGATTATGTACGTCAAGCATTCAAAATGGAAGAAGCATTGTTGAAACTAGACACCAAGCTTGAGGATTTGGTGGAAATCAGGATAGAAGTAAGCAACTACCAGCAAGTAGTTAAGAATAAGAATGATTCATTAGATTTATTAGAGGCTAGGGAGATAGTGGAGATAATAGAGAAGTTCAAGAGAAAACATCCAAATATTATTCTGGTATAAACGAGAAGAAAATCCACACTTAGAATATTTTTTGCATTTTTTGAACCTGTCACCAAGGTGCACCGATAGTTTTGAAGAGAAGTAGTACACTAATAGTTAACTTCTAGTTATTATTTTAGAGCATTCCATGTATCAAAGACATATTTTGATGGCAGTTCAACTCTTAGAATGCCTAGAGAAGGTTGAGCTTCCATTTTTAGAGCTCCTAGAGACTTCTAGATCATCTCACAACTTCTATCTTCTTATCTTCTCATTCTTTTATTCTTTTAAGCCATATAAAGGCTCATGTACCTGTTAATTGATATAAACTAGGGAAGAGACCTACTTAGCACCTTTTAAAGAGTTAGTTTGTATATAATTAGCTTTATTTATTAGTTTTTAGTATGAGTTTGCATTTGAAGAGCTCTTAGTCCTAACACAAAGGGAGGAGATACTTTCTTTTAAATACATGGATGTAATATGTACTCTAGGCTATTATTTTTATGCAATAATATATGCTATTAGTGTTCTCATTCCTAGTGTAGTTGTTCTTGCCAAAGTGTGCTATTTTTGTGAATACATGTTCATGAATAATAATGGAGCCAATGGTTTTATTGTGTTGTTATGATTGTGGAATCGTTTAGTTCTAGTGTTTTCCTTGTGTTAACGAATTCCACTATTATGAAAAATTGGAGAAAGGATCATCTTTGTTATTACATAATGTTTTATCTCATGTGAGTGCACTTTCTAGGGCCTTGTGATTTGATGAAATGTAAATCATCTTTTAGTTATTATTGAAATTCCTATCAACAATTGCATTAGTGGAGTTGAGGAAGTGCTACTCTTAATTTCATTTGTTTCCTACTAGATCCTTTTGATAATTTAAATTGTAGACATGTTTTTACATTGGCTCATTTCCCTTAGGAATTTCCCTTTTAGTTATTTTCTTAAAATCTCTTGTTTTGATTAAGTAAAACAAGGTTTTAAAGGACCTGAAACCTTTTACATAGGAATGAAATAAAAAAAGCTGAAAAAATAAGAAGAACTATGCATCAATAACTAAGAATAGATCTAGCTATAACATGTTGCCGAAAAATCTAGAAGGAAAGAATAGAAAAAGGCAAGAAAAAAGACAACAAAAAACCAGCTATAGGGTCTTTAGTAAATCCACCAACTGGTTTGCAAGGATGTTCATGTTATCTACAGAGGCCTGCAGATCATCCATTTCTTTGGCTTCAACAACCTCAATCTTTTTTGAGTTAGCCTTAGTACACTTTCTAGGTCCATGGTCATCTTTCATAACCTTGGAGCCTTGACCTTTCCCCTATTCAATTTTTTTTAGAAGTATATTAAAGTTGTCTACCATAGTCTTTAGAATTTAACAATTCTGATCAGCTAGTTTCTTAACCGTCTCTCCATATTAACCACTTTGCTATCCAGATCATCTAACCTTTTCTAGAAATCTTTATTCAACTAACTCAAAGCTCTATTTTTCACTTCTAGGGGTGGAACATGTTTCATAAGATTCTTAACCCCTTCAACATATTAATCACCTTAGAAAGTCTATCAATATGTTATCCCATAGTTCTCTCCCCTCTAGTAGTTTTGATAAGCTAATCAAACTCTCTCAAAATGTCCTGTATTTGTTGCTTCAAACTACTAATGTCCTTCATCATTAACCTCATATTACCAAATATCCCTTTCAAAAAACCTTGGTAACAATTGTCCTTGTTAGGAATTAGGTAATCCTCATCCCTGCCCAAATTGTCTCTTTCATAATTAGTCTCCTTAGGCTCTTTAACATCAACCTTCCCTTGAGAAAGTGCATGTTGTCACAAAAGTTTGCATCCTTGTCCAAAGTTTTTACCTAAGGACAACTTTGTGAAACATGGAAACAACCTTCAAGTTGTGGGACTTGAACTATGAGGTTGAGTCTCCAGAGAAGGTCAATTTCCTTTATTATTAGGGTGAATCTAACTACACTTAGAGAGGAAAGGGGAGAAGGAGATGCAAGAAAGAAAATATACCTTTTCTAATCTAATGGGTGATGCACCAAAATAGAGTGTTCGAACCAATCTCTACCCATAGATGCACTTTTGAACCATCATGACACCAAAAGATATACACATCCAGACTTGTTTTAATCTATTAATCACATACAAATCAAGAAACCCAAATAAATGACACAAGGAAGATGAGATTTACTTATATCGTTCATAGGTCAACGAGGTAGAGTCATACAAATTCTAGATAGCCACAAAACATTGAAGAGAGGCAAATAGATCTTACATAGTCATCAATGGATGAAGGAGATAAGGTAAGATGTCATTAGGTGTAAAGGCAAAGGGAATTTATAGTGAACTTGTAGAGCAATATTAGAGAAATAGAGAAAAGTTGACCCTAAGAAAGAATTACAACCTTGCTTTTATAGTTCAAGCATAACTAAGATATTTATAACTAAAGTTACTCCACAACCACTGCCATTAGATGCTCAAACAAAAATCAAGATGATTTAAACAATAGATTTGATTTGGTACAGAGGCATGAAAATCATGGAAACCTTAACTAGAGTAAACCCTAAAGTGATGGAAACAATGCCAATCAATGCATAGTTAGGTAGATGGATAACCAAGTGATGAATGCATGCTCCTTTTGCATTTACTAGGCATGGGAAATAAATGAATGGGAGATGCTAAAAGCAATCTATAGATGATCTAAAATATGATCCACCATTAAAGAGTCATTTTCCTTTTTTGCTATCAGCATGCCAAGTTGGATGTATCAGTAGGTCAATAATATTCAATGTTCTTCCTATATCTTTCTTGCAATTCTATTGGTTGAAGATCCTTTTCTTTTCCAGCTTGGACGAGTGAAACATTTTTACCATGGTCAACTAAGGTTTTATGATCCTTCAATCATCAACCTATCTTAACATCAACATCCCTTTAAAGTTTCTTTATGATCTTATGATTTCCATGGTGCTATGAAAAACTCTTTATCTTTGTGCCTTCAAAAAACTTCCTCAGCTATACCTATGATCTTACAACAACTCCATAATGTAAGATTGTAACCTTTCCTACTATTGCTTGCGACCATAAACCTCTACAATGTTATGATAATTGCATATCATAACATTGGTGACTTTGGTAATCATCCTCATGATCTTACACTATTTCATAAGATCATAACACAAGAATGTAGTTGTATCATCATAGCCTTAACTTTCACCCTTTATGATCTAGAGAAATGGGGGGCCCACCAGGGACACATGTCAATTCCTCTCTATGTTTCTATAACTAAAGATTGATAATTTTTCTATAGAAAAATAAAAAGAGATGTCAATCTCCCTCCATCTAACAACCTAGAAACACACAACCAAATTATAGACCATGCCAGGATCTAAACCAATTAGATCCCATTCGTATGCCAATCTATCTAACAAACTTTTACTTTTGTGGCCTACCAAGGCAATGAAATCACCAGATACATGCATCAAAATGTCTCTATGTCACATAAGATAAGTCCCTTAAATCTTTGCATAGCAACATAATGATGACCGTAGATGATCCTTGATTTAATGGAGAGAGTAGAAACTAAGAACATGCAGCCACCAAATTGGCCATGTCAGAGACTCGGCCAATGAAACAACTACCATACACTAACTTAGTCTAACTCATCACCTTTTCACTTTATAGCCCACCACACTAAATTGGACCCACACATACATGTGGAATGATGTCACTTTGTCGCATGAAATAAAGGACAAGCATTTCTACAAGGCGATAAAGTGATGGCCATGGATTACAAAAAGATGTGATGATGAGAAGATGCAGGCCTGTGGAAGTATTAAAGTGTGCAGTCACTTAGGAATTGGAATATAGCCTAAGATTTTAGCATAAGGTATTTTTTGTGCCCCATTTAATTTGAATTTTCAAATATGTGAATGTTACTATGTTTGAATTCAAATAAGGAAATTTTGGCAAGAAGGCAAAAATGACCAACAATGCATTCTTTCCTTTTTCCTCCATCTTGTTAATTAGAGGTTCATCATCAGAAGGTTTACTTGAAACCCTATCCATATTCTTTCCCTTAATTCTAGTACCCATACCAGTAATGCCACTTTTCCCATTACCATCTTCCACCTCATTTTCAGAATCTGTATCCATCTCAGATTCAACGTCCTTAATCTTCCTTTTTTTCTTGTCAAGCTCTAAGGATCAAGTTTCTTCCTCTTCTTAGCCTCTATCTCTACAACCTCATCCTTTGTATCCTCATCAAAGCCCTCATCCTATTCACTCCCCTCGATCTCACACTCTAGAGTTTTCTTACTATAATGGGGTCTGTCCACTTTTTTCGATTTGAGGAGGTTCATAACCAAAACCATTAAGCCATCATGAAAAGAATGGTCACCCTAAAGATTTTGTGAATTTCTGAAATTATATTACCCAATGATTTCCTAAGGTAGAAGGGAAGATTAAGCCTAACCCTATGCCTAAAATGGTTTACTAGCATAAAATGTTACCCAAGTATCTTAGTAAAGACACCATCCAAAGTTAAGTATTCAATTACTATGAACATGAAAAACCTCCAAGGACATGATACATGGAATCGGGGCTAAAATAGGAATTACAAAATTTAACCTACCTATTATGCTCTTTAACTGTATCCACAAATTCTTCCACTACCCAATCATAAAGCTTCCTATCCCTGTAAAAATTGATTCCCTTTGTATCAAGGCATGTAGCTTTTGCAATGGTGTCCTCTATAACCTCCATTCTTTTATTGCCAACCAAAATACTCCCATCCTTATAGGTCTTAATAAATTGGTGGGTAATAGAAGGGTTTCTAACTTTAAGCTTCTTCATAAAACCCATGAAATTCCCTTGTTCTAGAATTTCCTAGATCTCTGTCTTCTTCTTCCATTCCTTGCAGCTAGCTAGTTCAACCCTCTTTCTCCTTCCTCCCATATTCTTCAAGCTATTATAGATCCTTACTATCTCAAAATAAACATTCATAAAGAAAAAACTGGTGTTGATATCATAGCAAAGGATATTGATAAATAAACAAACCCACAATCCATGTGGCAATGAATGAAAAGTCCTTGCCAATCTAATCATAACCTGAAACACCCCAAATCTTCCCAAGTCATAATTAATCCTTATTGTCATATTCATCATTAATAAATTTTTTTAAAACTACTTCTCACCTTGTTGTACTCAATCAAGAATAACACCTCAATAGGAATATTACCACCATGATTCTAAATCAACTTTTCATGGATTTTGCATGCCACATTTGCAACCCAATAAAAAACATGGTTAGTTTCTCTATAGTTATGAGTGATAACAAAAATATCAAAAAAATTAATTAAAAAAATGGCCTTACATATAATATTATGAATTTTCCAAGAAGGATTTTTAATTTTACTAAGACAATTAATAATATTGAGGGAGTCCCCCTCAAGCCAAATCTTGTCCAAATTCATACTCTTGGCATAATTAAGACCATAGAGAGCCGCACTAGCTTCTACCACATGATTCATTTGTTCCCCAATAAGGATGGCCATCACACCCAAACTTTCCCCATTCATATTTATGATGATGACTCCACAATTAACCATCCCTAAGTTGCTATTCAAGGCCCCATCAAAATTAATCTTACACCAGCCTTGAGGAGGAAAATCCCACCTAGAAAAATTCCTAAGGTTATTAACATTTTGAATAACACTTAACCCTTCCAAGTTCTAGTTCTAAATCAATTTTTCTTCCCATTCATTCTAAGGTTGATGACCTTTCCCAATAGTCCTAATATTCTCAATCACCATATGCTTAATCTTATAGAATAATTAGATAGAATTAGTCTCCTTACTCCTCAACACACTATCATTTCTCTCCTTCCACACACCCCAAAAAAGAAAAGGGAGGATGAAATCCCATAACTTCATAATTAAAGTATTATGAAAAGGAGATTTCCATCCTTCAAAAAACTCCTAGATTCTAAGGGGGAAGAACCAAACCATATCCAGCAGACCACAAATCATTTCCAATAAACTTATGGTATAAGAATAGTGAATAATCAGATGATTAAGTGACTCTTCCACTTCCTTACAAAGATAGGACCTGTTGACAAGATTCATTCCTCTCTTCATCAAATTATCAGTGGTAATAATTTTATCTTGAAAAGGAATCTAGAAAAATATGTTAACCTTGGGGGTCATTCCTTTAAACCAAGCTTTAGCCCAATAAGGTGTCTAATATTCCTCAAAAGCATTGGCATACAAAGAAGAAACATAGAACATCCCATTGGGGTTATATTTCCATATTAAAGCATCCTCGTCTTGAACTAAAAAGAAAAAATTTAGGATTTTGTTGAGATCATTAAGATTTTTATCCACTCTATTGAGGTTAACCCAAATTTCCTCTTCCCAATAAACAACAACAAAAAATTCCAAAAAGGTTCTTGCATTGATCCATAAAGCCATTCCACCTCTGACTAGAATTGAGGGTATGTTCAAGAATCCAAATATCATTCCAAAAGTAAATAGTCCTACCATTTCTAGCCTTCCATCTAACCCCTTTATTAATAATCTGCTTATTTTTTTGAACTTGCTTCTAGATCACAAAACCCCCTTGAGAAGCCTCATTACTAAGGAAGAGGTTAAAACAATGACTCTCCCTATTATATTTTTCATTCCAAATGACTCTCCATTCTCTCTCCTCTTGATGACATCTCCAAATAAGCTTAGCAAGTAAAGAATCATTCATAGTTATCACCCTTCTAAGGCAAATTCATCCTTTATTGATTGGCATGCAAACTTTATCCCAAGAAATCAAAGCCACTCTCTTCCTCTTTTTCATACCCATCCATAAAAAATATTTTTAAATTTTCTCAATGGCCAAAGAAAACTTTCCAAAAATCTTAAAAAAACTCAAAGCATACAAAGGCATATTTTGTAAAATGGATTTAAGAACAATAACTTTACGAGCCTAGCTAAGGAGGGATCCTTTCCAACCTACTAACTTTGAGTGGATTTTGTCAATCAAGGAAATCCAAAAAGTCTTAGGAGGGACAAGATAGGGGAATAAGCCAAGATATGATCCCAAAAGGGTACCAATTTCACAACCAATGATTCTTTTGATTTCGTTTTGTCTATTCTTGTTAACATTGATAAAATAAATGACACTTTTATTCTAGCTTATAATTTGACTAGAAGCCTACCCATAATCCCCAAGAGCTTTCTTGATGTTTCTCGCATTCCTCACAGAATCGTCTCCCATAATAATAGAGTCATCCAAAAATTGGTGATGAGAGTAGGTAAGATTCTTAGAAGAAGGTCTGAGTCCAACAAATTCTCCCAAAGTAACCATTTTTTCCACATATCTACCTAAGCATTCAACCATGAGAATGAATAGGATAGGAGGTAGTGGATCCACTTGCCTTAACCCATGAGAGTCCTAGAAGAAAAGTGTTGGAGAACCATTAACAAGAATAGAGAAGGTGGTAGAGGAAACCAACATAAGGAACATCTCCACAAATCTTTATTAAACCTAATAGCTTCCAACCCACATTTTAAAAACTTCCAGCCCATCCTATCATAGGATTTTGATAATTCAATCTTAAGAAAGAACCCCTCTTTCTTAGATTTAGTAAGGGAATAGATATTTTCATGCATTTTAATGATGGAATCCAAGATCATCCTACTGGGAACAAACCCATTCTATTTTCTCAAAATCATATTAGGTAGAAAAGATAAAATTTTGAGAGTAAGAACTATGGAGATAACCTTGTAAAAAGAGTTACAAAGACTAATTGGTCTAGAATGATCCATACAGTCAGCCCCAACTTTTTTGGGAATCAAATCTAGAAAGGTACCATTCAACTCCTTTAGGATTTTTCTAGACCCAAAGAACTCTTTCACACCATTAAAAATATCCTCTTGAATGATATGCCAGTACTTGTAAAAAAAGAGGAAGAGAAACTCATTCAAACTAGAAGCTTTATCTCCTTTAAAGGGAAAAATAACCTTAGTAATTTCTTCATTATTTGGGATAGCCGTAATTTTTTTATTCTATTCATTAGAAATGCATTTTGGTATACAATCTAGAAACACCTTTTGCTTGTCCTTATCCAGATTGGGATCACCTTCCAGCAAATTACTAAAAATGTTCATAGCTTCCCTTTCAATAGCTTCATCATCATCAATAGGAACCTCATGAATATTAAGCCTATAAATCTTATTAACCATTCTATGCATTAAAGTAGTCATAAAAAAATATTTGGTATTTTGATATCCCTTACTCAAAAAAACTTTTCTAGACCATTGTCTCCACTACATTTCCTCCTTAGTAATTATATCATGCATCTCAATCAGTTTAAACTCTTCCTCCTTCCTAGACACATTATCATAGCCCTCAATTTGGATGTTGTCTTGAATCTATTTTAATTCCTCAAGAATCCTCCTTTTCTTGTCAAAGATGTTCCCAAAGGTTTCCTTGCTCCATCTTTTGATATTCCTTTTGAGATTTCTCAACTTTGTAGAAACTTTAAACATAGTTGTTCCCTCCACATGAATTCCCCACCATTCCTTAATAAGAATTTCCATTCCAAGATGAAGAGTCCACATCTTCTCAAATCTAAAGGGATAGTTCTTCTTTCTATTTATAGGGTCAGCCTAAAGAAAAATGGGGTAGTGATCTGAGCCCACTCTCACATGAGTACAAAGGGAGCATTTATACTTCAAAAATCAATCATTACTAAAAGGAATCTATCCAGCCTCACTTGAATAAGGTCCTTCCCTGACCTTGTGTTAGTCCAAGTCTAGTCAACTCCATGCAAAAGATGACTATTAATAAACTCCATCAACTCCAATCTGCTATCCAAATTGGTTTGACTACCTCCCATCTTCTCATTCTCTTTTAGAGGGGTATTGAAGTCACCCATACTAATCTAATTCTCATCCACAAAATTCTTTCTTTGATTAGAGAGAGCATCCCAAAGTGCTTTCCTACCCCATTTAGAATTAGGGGCATAAATGTTAGTTAAAACCCAAGAGGTGCCATCCTTTGCATTAGAGAATCTTATATTCATCATATTTCTATTTTGAGAGATAAGTTCCCCATAAATATACCTATCATTCCAAAAATCAACCATATCACTTGAGGCCCCATCATAATTACCCCCAAATACCTTACCACTTTTAAACACCAAAATACCTTCAACTTTCTCTTTTAACATTGTAGTTTCTTGTAGAAGAACAATATCTAACTTGTTATCCCTAGTCATATTCTTCACCATATCTTGCTTGTGAGGATTATTTAATCCACATATATTCCATGATATAAACTTCATTTATTATGGAAAGATTTTGAATCTAAGATAGTCCTCTAACTACCATATGCTATACTTATGTTTTCCTCCACAATTCTTTTGTGCACATTAGAAGGTCTTCCTACAAATATAGGGGTTAGGCTAACATCCCTAGATTTGATTCCCTTCCTAGCTAGAGTAGAAGGTAGACAATATCTTTGGATTTGTTACTCTTGAGATCTCATTTTATAATGCTCTTTCTAGGTGGAATGCTGAGATGTGTAATATCCCCTATCTTATTGTTCCTCATTTTCTTAAACATGAAAGCATTATCTTTGTTCTTTTTAAAAGGAGTCTCCTCCTCCTTTTTTAATCTTAAGAGCTTCTTAGCCCCCACTATAGTCCAATTTGCTTTAGAATCATCTTCCTCAACCATCAAGGCTTTAGAAATATCTTCAACATTCCCTCACTTTTGGTTGCCATCCATAGGTAATACTTCTGTAAGAGGCTTATACTTGACTTGAGTTTCCTTCCCAGGAATAATACAATCATGAGCCCCATAAGATTCAAATTCCTTACTTTTAGTAGGAGACACACTACAATCTTTCAAAACCTCTTCAATCTAAATCTCACCATCCCTAGCTTCACCCCCATTCATGAGCCTACCCTCATCCACAAGGCTATCCTTTGACACCAAAGTAACAACCTCCTCTACTCAATTGTGATCCAAAGGTGTCCATTCTTGATTCTTCATCTCTTTGATAGTAGCCAACTATGAAGTACAACCTAATTATAGACTGAGGACTCCAAAGTCATCTTGTCATTACTCAAACCTTGTTGAAGAGACCCTTCCATAGAACATATTTGATCAACACCCACCATATCCTTAGTTTCTTTGCAAAGCCATATTTCTTTAAAATTTCTCTGGGAGATAATCGAAGTGGGGTATTCCTTTGCCCAATGACCCAATTTTTTACAATGAAAGTAGGCAAAGGGGATGGATTCATCCTTAATCTTCTATTTCCATACTCCTAGTTTGGATTTTAGTGAAATAACCTCTGACAGATCAACTCCTTGAAAAACCCTACACAAATTTTGGCATACGTTAATCTCCTTCTAGCAACTGTAACTAGGTCCATGGACTGTAGTTCACCAAAAGCATTAGCAATTCCTTGAAAAATGTCTTCCATCCAAAAATCCAAAGGCATACTTGGAAGTCTTATCCAAATAGGAGCTTGAACTATTGGTTCATCTTGAAGTTTTAGGTTTGGGGACCATTTTTGCAAAATCCATGTATGCTTACTTCAACCAATAGATCATTACATAAGATTTCCCTTTTATCCTCCTCACATGAGAAGATAAAGGATAAGCATACTTTAGACATGGTCATAATGTCCAACTATCCTTTCAAAGCCCATTTCCTTCTAACAAAGGTATGAACCACCTATATATTTAGTCTAGCTCCTAAAAACCTCCTCACAAGAGTCAAATTGATTCTAGAAATATTCCTATCTATAATTTGATTTGGTATCTCTAGTATAATCGTACCTTGTTCAGATGAAGACATATTTTTAACCAGAGGAAAAGAGGACTTGCCAGCTGGCTTGATATCAAGAAAACTTGACCACTTTCTAGCAAGAATATTTGTTGAAAACACATGTTTGGGACCCCCTGGGTCCCTAGCTATCCCACCTCCATCAGGATCCTTCACATTCTTAGCATTCAAAGTCTTATCTCCTTGATCTTCTTCACTAGATGAACTTGCACCATTTCCATACTTGTCTAAAGTTTAAAATCCTTCTTTCTTGTTCACCACACATGACCCACTAGCTCCAACTCCCATCTATAAAAAATATTCTTTTCAAACACTTAGTTAAAATAGGAATTCATATAGTTACATTGATAAATTTAATTCATCATAAAACATAAAATACAAAAAATATATCTCTTTGTGGTTACATTTCAGCAACAAGTGTGTAGATTGGTTGGAACCATCAAAGTCTTCCTCATGAACATACACATTTATCTTTAATTGAGTTATCCATTAGGTTAAAAAAAAGCCATCCATAACCTTGGAAGTGGCACTCGATGGAGGGACCATAACCATTTGGCCCAAAAACCCAAAATGTTGTTTGAAAATTTTGTAGGTTTTGGACATTTTGAAAATTTTCTAGGTCTTTCCCTATCAGAAGGTGCATAGGTGTGCTATTGAGAGGTGCACTTTTTTAGAGTTAACACAAAATAGAAGATCTTGATTCACCATCTTCATTTCATCAAGCTTTAAGGTCTTCACCCAGTGGACACAAATTCATAGAACTCAGTCATTTTCACAACTCTCATAGTGATAAATGAATACCAATATATCTTTCACTTCCATTCCAAATTTCATGATCTTTTTCAATTCTACCTTCGAACTTACCTCCACCTATCATTCCACCTAATCATCCAATGACTTTTTTTGCAAATGTAGTATATTTTTTGATCAATTTGCAAGGTCCACACGATGACCTTCTCAGGAACCTTAAGAAATTTTGTGCAAGGTTCATCTATAGAGAAACATAGACAATTGAGGATGATATCAAGGTTTTCAAAGAAAAGTGCAATTGAAAACATATTCAAAAAGAAATTGTGGTCCTTCATCTATTCCCATAAATGGGAGAGGTTGAATTTTCTTGGTACATAAACATGTCACTAGGATCTATACAAAATTGCATATCTTTTGAGAAGTTACTCTTCACTAATCTGGCTGTGATACATCGCCAGTTCATATCTATCAAGAGGGATCCAACAGAGACTATTTCAAATTTCAATCATCGCTTACACATGGCATATCACAAGTTAGAAACACCTTAAACTATCTAGTAGAAGTTGTACAATTTAGATCTATCTAAATGCTATGGACCAACTCACTACTACCTTCCTAAGGAGATTTCCTGCTACATATATTGATACAATAGACAAGGTCATTGAAGAAGTCATCACCTTCACTAAGAAAGCCAAACCCAATGGAGGAGGAATGATGGTTCCAACTCATGCTAGTATGATAGTACTAACATATAGAAAAAGTGATGCCTAGTCAATTGATTCCATTAACTCTAATCTCAATACAATAGGCATGAGCTATGCTAGCTCTAGCCATTACCTATCTAGGATATGAGTCTCCAAAATCCATCTTCTTTGAACAAAAGGAAACACCATCTACTAAGACAAAGAATAATCTGGATCAAATGGAAAAGACCATGTCTCATATAACCAACAAGCTAACCCATCTGAGGTTGTCACAAGGACAAAATAACAACTTCTAAAGAAAAAAATGTAGTCCCTTACAACAACAAATATGGTCAAAATTACAATAAGAATTTAAGCAGAAATAACAATACAGGGATTAATTAGAATTTAAGCAGAAATAACACTACAAGGATTAATTTCAACACTTTAGATCACAATAATGATTTCCAAAGAAAAATTTGACAATGGAATACCTATCCAAAAAATGGAAGTATCCATTCAGACAACAATAACAATGCTCAATTTGTGGACATCAATCAACTTGACACTAGTCAAAATGTACCCAACGATGGCAACTCATATTTCAATAGAGATCAAGAAGTAAACTAGAATTCACAATTCACTGATAATGAGATCCCTATGCAATTCAATTCTATGTTGTTAGAATCTTATGATTGTCCACAAAATACTAAAATGGTAGAACAAGTTAATGAAGAATTTGTCTTCCCATTCAATCAAGAATTAGACCCTAAACTTGTAGAAGTATTCTCTTTTTGAAATGACAACCATAATATTTGTAACTTATGAAATCAAAGGGAATATGTGACTAATGGAATTCCTCCCAGGTTACTACCAATGCCTCCAAATCCAAGATGAACTAATAATTAGGTACCTTCCAGAGCACCCTTTGTTGCACAAAAAATTTAGAACCAAGGAAATGTACCTACAATATTGAAAAATATCACTTGGTCAACTAGAAAGTACAGTGCACTTGAAGATTTAAAAGGGACAAAGGCTAATATATCCATGTTTGATATGCTACTAAGTTTCCCTAGTCAAGGAGAAGAACTATTGAAAACTCTTGATCATACTAAGACAACACCTTTTGTAGGTCATCAGAAGACATTATCACAAGTTAATACCTTTGAAGCTATGCTCACCATGTATAAAGAAAAGTCCAAAGTGCCCCCTTTCAAGCTTAGTCTTAGAATTTTTGGAAGGAAGAGCTTCTTGTAATGTCATGC
This sequence comes from Cupressus sempervirens, assembly GCA_028749045.1. Taxonomy (NCBI): domain Eukaryota; kingdom Viridiplantae; phylum Streptophyta; class Pinopsida; order Cupressales; family Cupressaceae; genus Cupressus; species Cupressus sempervirens. The sequence goes on along the minus strand of CM053793.1, from coordinate 496,731,684 downwards.
CACATAAGTTGGGAGTCACTCTAAAACCCACAAATTGAATAGTGATTCAACTTGACAAAAAAAAAGTAGAATTTATTAGGGTATTGAAAGATGTTCACATATAGTTAACCATAGACCCCCAAATTCAAGATATCATAGAAATACATGTAGTAGAAATTCTAGAAACATAGGACTTATTGTTAAGTAGGAAATGGACTCGATGCCTAAGATGATGGTTCTCAACTAATTTCACTCAATTGTTGTTACCTTGGAAGGAATTGAATAATCAAATTGAGATAGATGTTGAGCCAGAATTAAAGATAATGATCACATAGTACAATGCTCTGAATGAAGTAGCATTTCTTCAATTAGACTTAGGCTCTTATAGGGTAATGACTCTTGATATAACTTCAAATGAAAAATTAGACAATCTAAATGAAGAATCATTGAATCCTACCTCATGAGAAGAGATTATGACTCAATTTATAGATAATATGGTTCCAAATTTGCAATGCTTAGGGGAATAAGTGGACCCAAACATTTTTCTCCTTCCAAGATTTTCCAGCTTGCACATGTTAAAGTAGGGTTTTTGTTGCACCAAAAGACCGATCTATCAATTTGATACAACCACTCAACTTATATTACATAGGAGGTAGTTAAGCTCTTGTAACAAATCCCAAGGGGAGTGCTAAATTTTTTTCCAACAATTTCCCCCTCAACATTACCCAACGGTTTGAGGATTCAAACCTGTGACAAAGCTCTAATACCACTTATTAAAGTGGGGTTTTTGACCAAAAGACTGATCTATCAATGCTCAATACAACCACTCAACTTATAGTACACATGAGGTGGTTAAGCCCTTGTAATGAATCTCAAGGGGAGTAGTGAAAAAAATTCCAATAGAACAAAGTAAGTCATTCAGAATTTGAGTGCTCACATTATCAAAAAGTGATCACTCAAGTATTAACTCGATAATGCACTTGAGAAACAGTCAAACCCCAAGTGAAATGCCAAAAGAAAATGCAATTCCTACATACATGTATGAAGTTATGAATCAAGAAGCAGAAAAGGAAGATCTAAATGTGTCATATAGTGACACCTCTTCAAATGGTGGAGATATATCTTCCAAACTCCCCCACATATGATTAAAATTTTAAGGAGAAGATGCTTTGTGAAGGGTCAAGGTTGGACCTCAATAGTCGTTCAACCTAAACCACAAATTGATAAAATCATAGAATTGATTGGGGAAATTGAAGATGAACAAAAGAAATAGATGATCCCCATATCAGAGATAGATAATAGTAACTCACCTAGTCTAACACATGAAAGAATGCAATGGGTCTCAAAGAAATAATCCTTCAAATTCCAACTAAAATAAAAACTTTCAACAAATAAACACAAGTCAAGGAAACTAAAAAAACAACTAGTATGGACACTCGAGCTTGATGGTTCTAAATGCAAGTTAGGATCCAACATAAGTATTAAACTAATTGATCCTAAAGGTAGGTACTTTTATGATGCATATGATTTACAATTGAGGTGTACTAACAATGTTGCAGAATATAAAGCCTTCATTCATGGACTTCTCTTCACATTAGAAAATGATGTCAAATCTCGCATAATTGAAGGAGACTCTTAGTTGGTGATTAGATAGGCCAAATCAATCTACTCTTGTAATGATAGAATACTACTTGCTTATCAAAAAAGAGTTTAGAACTTAATGGAATATTTTGAATCCCTAAACAAAAGGTCTATTCCAAGAAGGAGGAATATGGTAGCCAATGCCCTTGCAATTTGAGCTAGTGCATTATAAACTGTTGAAAAAAAAAACTCAAAAGGTTTTTAGTTGAGCTTGTGGCTGCCTCATCTATTCCAAATAACATTACTAACTTCCATGTATTCCAAGTTGATAAACATATTATTGAGTTCATTATGTGTAATGGTCTATTCAAAGGACAATAAATTGATGATACTCTCGATGAAAAACCCAAGGACAATGAACTAGAAGATGAAGATGAGATCATAAATTTGAAAACTAATACTATTCCTAAGGGGATGTTAGAGCTAGAACATATCTTTGATTGAGATGAATCAATATGTAGTAAGAGAATTGATGAAGAAAAGGGAATCAAAGAATGTGATTCATATAATCTTATCATGAAAGATGACCCTAAGTTGGTGAGAGTTAGAAAGGTGTGTAATCCCCAAGAATGAGAAAGTATGCTTTAGTTAATCATAGAGTACAAAGATGTCATTGTATGGAGCTATGAAGAACTAAAGAAATATGAATCTGATATCATCACTCATGATATTCCATTGAAGCCTAATGCTAAGCCTTTTTGTCAAGACAAAGGCCAATGAACCCCATTATTGAAACAATAATAATGAAAGAGGTCCAGAAGTTACTTGATGCCAAGATTATTTTTCCAATTCGACATTCTACATGATGTTTAAAGCCTTTCTCTTAGTACACAGGCTTCCCATTTCATTTTGTGGCACTTTTCCATGCATGTTTAGAATCATTTTACTTTATTTCAAAATCTTCTATATATTTGTTTAGAATATTTACTCCTTTCTTTGAAATGAATAAATGTTGATTCTTTTATTAATTTTTACTACAACCACAACATAATATTCAAACCTTGCATGTTCTTGAATCTATACCTACAAATTGAGACAAACTTGTTAGATAAAGATATGTGATTCCTTCATATAGAAAATTTATCTTGATTTCTATTTGACTTAAAATTTGATTATTTTATGGAAGCTTAGAATGATAATTCTTATGGTTATTACTTCATTATGATAGTAGTCTCTTTCTCTCTCTTTCTCTTTTAATATTTTCCATTATTTTTCTTAGTCTTTTATTTGGTAATGCATCAAAAATGTAAGTGAAATAGGAGTTAAAATATATAGATACTTGTGAAAACTTGTCATTGCTCAATCTTTTAGACTAGCCTACTATTTTATCATCATGAACACATTCTAAAATATGGATAAATTGAAGAATTAGATGCCTTTATTCAATAGTTCACCATTCTCATGAAATGACAAGAGTTTTCATTATATCTCCATTTTGACCTTTGTTATTGCACTTTGATGCATTATTTTGAGAGCTTATTCCACAACCTATGTGAACCTCTTTACTATACTTTTTATTTGTACAAATGAATGAAATAATTTGATTTTTTAGAAAACATCATAATGATATACCATCTTTTATTTTCCATTTTGTAATGTAAATAATTTTTCATAATATAATGAAATGTCTCTTTTAATTTTTTTTCATTTGTGCACCTTAGTTATCTTCACACATGCATAATTTGAATTGCAGCACCAAGTGTCACACTTTAAAGTTTTAGATTGTGAAGGATTTGATGAGAAAAAATCTACAAAATCTAGTAGAAGACCTGCATGCAAGAACCTATCATAGAGAAGAAAAAGAGAAGAGAAGGAAAGGGTTTGGCTCTAAAAATATGGAAGAAATATATAATCAGATTGAAAGAATGAATGAAAATACAATGGATCAATCTTAATAAAGGAATTCATAAAAACCTAATAGGGAAACCCAAAGAGGTAAATGATAATTAATAATTAATTATTAAATGGAAATTATTGTGCATAAAGTGAAATCTTAAGAAGTGAGTAAAGATGATTTTATAAATTAAATTAAATTAATCCTTTACTATAACACACCCCTTAAGATGAGCAACAATGCAGCTACAAACAATGCCAAAAAAGAAAAGAAATTACAATGCTAAAAGCATAAATGGTTCTTGATGAGGTACCTAACACAACCAAATCTCTAAAAAAAAGTGAAATAGGGAAAACCACATGAGAAAAATCCTACTCCAAAAAGAGATAGAAGAAGCTAAAAGTAAGAAAAGAATGAAGGAAGGACTCATCAATGAGACCCCCCAAGAATAGAGAAAAAAAAAAAGATATGATGGGGATGCAAAAGTTTTAGTGAAGATGTCTACAACTTTATCAGCAATGGAAATGTACTCCAAGCTAAGAGAGCCATCTTGAATTATATGCTTGATGAAGTGCATGTGAAGCTTAATGTGCTTGGTCATATGATTCTCAAATGGGTTATGGGAAATGTGTATAGAACTTTGATTATCACACCATAGAAAGGTGGAACTATCAGGAGGAAATCCAAAATTTATCATCAATTGTCGAAGCCATAAAACCTCCTAACTAGCTAGCACAATTTTCCCATATTTTGCCTCTATAGATGATAATGTACGAGCATGTTACTTCTTTCAAGACCTGATAGGACCAACACCAAGACCAAAAAAAAATTTAGAAGTAGACTTTTGATTATAAATATCACCAACCCAATCTGAGTCTATATAACCAACAATGTGAGGATCCTTGATGTGTAGTGAATGCCATAACATTTAGTACTTTGGATGTACCTCAAGGTATGTTTATAATATTTCCAATTACTCTCATCTAGATCATGTGATAATTTAGAGACAAGTCCAACCACAAAGGAAATATTAGGATGTGTGTGTGTGTGTGTGTGTGTGTGTGAGGTACAAAAAACTACCCACAAGTTGTCTATATAAAGTGGAATCCATTGGAGGAGTAGTGCAAGTGGTAGATAAAACAATGCTTGACTGAAAAGGTTTGGGAGTAGGCTTACAATAAAGCATGTTGAATATTTGAACCATATCAAGAGCATACTTTTTCTGGAGTATGGTTATCCCATCTAAAGACTAAACAACTTTAGGCCCAAAAAAAATAGTCTAGAAGTCCAAGGTCTGTCATCTCAAACTACTCTCTCAAAGCCTACTGAGCACTCTGAATCATAGAGGATGAGCTACCTATAATGATGATATTATCTACATATAGAAAAGTATCTACAAGTCAGCCCCATGATGTTGAATGTATACTGTAGGATCAAAATGGTACTAAGTGAACTATGAAGCAAGTAAGAAGGAATCTATCTTCTCATACCAAGCTTGAGGGGCTTGTTTAAGACCATATAAAGACATTTGAAGCATAATACCAAAGAAGAGTCTTGCAAAAAACCATGAGGCTACTCCACATAGATTTCCTCATGTAGGTCTCCATGAAAAAAGGGACTCTTCATGTCCATCTGAAATATTATCCATCCCTAAGAAGTTATAAGAGAGAATACAAGGTGAATAGAATTCATCCTAGCAACAAGATAAAAGGTCTTAGAGTAATCATTACCCTCAACCTATTAAAATACCTTTGCAACAAGATGTGCCTTATACCTATATATAGAACCATCTATAAATACTTGGTATGGTATACCCACTAACCCTGAACCAACTTTCTTACTTTCAAAAGAGGAGAAAGATCCCATGTGTGGTTCTTCATCAAGGAAGATTACTGCTCATCCAAATCCCTATCCCACTCTAAGAGTCCTATTGTCTATGAAAAAATCACTAGATCATCTGAAATGGCATAAATTAATAGTCCAATACCAAATGTTTGAGAACAATTGAAACAAGAATATGAAGGATCTCCTAGCATAGGTCATGCTACATCAACAGTATCACGAGCCCACTTGGTTCACTGAACATTTGGTTGAGGTGGTGAAATGAGATCAACATTAAGATATTCCTTAGAGGATACATAATCCGATAGAGGATAAGAGGAAGTACTAGGTAGTGAGGGATAAGCTAGTGATGGAGGCTCCATCTAAGGATAACGCTAATCAAACTAGACACCTCATCAAAACAAAACATCTCTAGAATCAAGATTAAACAATCTATACACCTTTAGATCCTCATAGTAGCCAAAAAAAGATGAGTGGTCAACTATTTCTCTCCATAGCTTTCCTCTGAGCATCTAGAATAAATGCCCAAGCCTCACTACCAAAAATGCAAAATGTAGAAATATAGGGCTTGACACAAGTCCAAGCCTCCTTAGGAGTCAAATATCACAATGCCTTGTGAGGCATCTAATTCTAAATATAGTTGGCACAAGTGATAACCTTAGCCCAAAATGAAGAGCTCATGGCTCAAGACTGTATAATCATACAATTTGCCATCTCCCATAATGCCCTATTCTTTCTCTCTACAACCCCATTCCACTGAGGGTTATGTAGAACTATAAATTGATATTGTAAATCATGCTCAATGTAAAAACCTCTGAAAGACTAATTCACATATTCCCTTCCATTGTTAGTGCATATATGCCAAACAAAAAGGCCAAAATGCTTCTCCACAAATGTCTTAAAGATTCAAAATAAATCAAAGACATTAAACTTGTACTTCAAAAAGTACACCCATCTGCGTCTAGAGAAGTCATCTATGAAGGTAAGCACATATTGAGCACTTGAAAAAGATGGAGTGGGGAATGACATAAGATCACTATGTATCAACTCCAATGGCTCCTTAGCACATGTGGATCTATCCATTAAAAATGGATCTATGTGATGTTTTCCAAGTGTACAACCTCAACAAACATCATTAGTACAAGAGATCTAAGGTAGCTCATTCACTAGCTCATGTGTACTCATCTATTGTAGATATTTATAATTGAAATAGCCAAAATGCTCATGCCAAATCTTTCTCACTATGTCTAAATGAGCAATAAGAGAAACACCTATAGAATCAAAGCTCTCAAAGCCTTCAAACTAATGTAAGTGAGACCGAAGATCAACACTCCTAGTAGAAATCATCAAGTTAGGATTATGGAGATCTTGAATAACCACATCATGTGGTGAGATCTCAACTATTGTACCAGAGCCAGAATGACAAATCTGAAAGACAAATAGGAGGTTCATAGAAATGGCTAGAACCAAAAGAACATCTTGTAAAGACCTAAAATTGTCCAAAATCTTGTTGCCTAGCTAATTAAATAAATACTTATTATTTATTTAATTACCCTATATTTAATTAAATAAATTTACATTTATTTGATTATGTTCACCTTACCTTGATTTAAATAAACTAAGGTTTATTTAAATCCTAGCCTTTCCTTGATTTATATAAACTAAGGTTTATTTAAATCCTAACCCATTCACTTTAATTAATTACTCCGTTTACTTAATTAATACCTTTCCTAATCCCACTTGGAATTAAATATTACATTTAATCCTATTTGAGCACATGGCTTCTTCCTTTAACACTCACCTAACCTCACTTACCTAACCTAACCCATGCTTCTAATCCTACCTACTTCCCTAATCATGCTTGCTTTTCCTAATCACCTAGCTAATCACCTTTTAATCCTAAGAGTGTGTTCACACACGTGTGAGGAATCCTCACACATGTGTGAAGGATGTTCACACTTTCCTCATCCCTCATGTCTTCCACACCCCTTGCACACTTGTCCCCTTGCATGAGAGTCAAGTTGTCTCACACCTCATTGATCATGTCATCATCAAAGGTTGCTCACACATGTGTGAGCATATTTCCCACTTTGAATGGTCAAAATCCTAATCCATGTGGAGTCTACTTGGCCTCCACCTCATGGACACATCATCGATCCTGAGAGATCCTAGCCCTTCATCTTGCATTCAATCTCAACCATCCATTTCATCTCATTTCCTATAAAAGGAGATCCCTCTCCTCATTTTCATAAGCACTATCTACCCCATTGTTATGTTGAAAGAATTGTGAGCAACCACATCCCATAAGAAAAAAAATCATCAACCACTTGATGATTTTGTGAGGTTTTCATAGTGCTATTTTGATTTCATGTTATGCTTATTTACGTGTTTATCTTCCATATTTTGAGGCTTGCATAATCATATAGAAATAGATGTTAGTTGCTTAATGTTTATTCCTCTTATTACATTTTTATGCAATACATTTTGGCACGCCCGGCTTCATGGGTTCAAACTAACCATCTAATGTGTTTTTGAGTGTTTTGTGAGTTTCAAGCTTGTAGGTTGAAGGCTTGCATTTGGAGATCAAGTTTCATGGGGAGCCTCTAATTGAGCCAAGGAGCCCATCATCACATTTGGAGGACATAAGGGAAGTTTTTTGACATAAAACACTTTCTATTTTGCTTATTACTCTATTTTTAAGTTGTTGAAGTAGATACACGTTGAATATACTCTTTGTTAATAGAAATTTTTTTAAAAAAACTCTTTCCTTGTTAATAAATAACTAGGTTTAAAAAGCAAAAAAAAAAAAAAAAAGGTTGCTTTATTTTATTAATACTTTGCCCTTTATATATATAAATTTTTTTAAAAAGTTTTAAAAAAAAAAAGAAAAAAAAAGGGGGTTAGTTTAATTAAAAATCAAAAATCAAATTTAGAAAAAAAGGGGGGAGGGTTTAGCATTTACATATATTAAAAAGTTATTTGATATCTTTTTTTAATATAAATTTAAAAAATAAATAAATTAAACAAAAAATAAATAAATTTTTAAAAAAATAAAAATTTTATCTCTATTTTTTATAGGGTTGCAGGCCACTGCTGCGGCGCCACTCTTGAGTGGTACGACTACTGCCATAGCCCTTGCTCCTCCTTCTCCCAGCACCCTGCCGCTTCACTTCTCCGCCTCTGTAGCACCACTACCCTCATCCTCGCTGCCGCCTAAACCCCCGCGCCACTCTACACTTTGTAGTTGTCGTTCTTTGCATTCCTGCTCCACCACGCACGGCGATGAGTTCCTCCCCTCTGCTACCTTCTTGCCACGAGCATTGCTCTGCTCTCTCAATACTACGACCATCATTGCCACCCCCTGGCTGTGGCTCCTCTCGCCTCTCCCACACAACCTTCTCTCCCCTCTGCATCACTGCTTGTGGCCTTTGCCACCGCCGAAACCCCCCCCTCCCCACTGCGCTGCTCCACTTGCAGAGCATCCTGCAACCTCGCGGGCTCCATTAAATGCAACACCATTGCCACATCCCAACCTACGATGCCGCTCCTCCTTTCCAGTGCTCCTCCCCACTGCCCAAACAAAACCCACGACCCGCGCTTTAACCCACTATTCCCTCGCTCAGCCACAACACCCACTGCCGCCTCCCTTTGCAACAAAAAAACCTTTGCTTCCACCGCCGCGACCCCATCTTCCCCATTTGTGCTGCCACCAGTCAACTAGCTACCTCCTCCGTGGACCATCCCTCCACCTCTGTGCTCCCTCTGCCATCCTTGGCCCCCTCCGTGCTCGACCCCCTCTGACCTAACTTCTCGCTCCTCCTCTGTCCTGCCTCTAAAACCCCTTCGGCCCCCATCCATTTTTTTTTTTTTTAATATACTTAGGTCAAATTTTAAGTAGTGTTATTGAATGTTTTTAAAAAAAAAAAAAAACTTTATTTTAAAAATAAAAAATCTCAAAAAACAAAAATAAAAATTTCTTGACGTGCTCTTAACCGTCAAATTTTTGCTCGCAGGTCACTGATGTCAGCACTGCATCAGCATTCCATTCCCTTTTAAGCCATAAGGAGCAACCTTTGGTTTTTTTGCTCATAACTTGAGCATACGGACTCCATTTTTGAAAAACAAAATATTGCCGAAAAGATGATTCTGAGCCCATTGTGATGGTGCTAGTTTTGCTAGATTTTGATGCTATTTAGATCTCTATTTTTCTTGTCAAAATCCAAACTTTGTGCTAACACATTCATTGCAGGATTGTTTCATGTTTGTTCTACATTTTTGCTGCCCTAACTTTTGTTTTTGTAGGGATATTTTGTCACTAACCAAATTGCTTGAAGATTTTTGCTTTAATTTTGTTTTGGGAATGAACTTGTATGCTTAAACACTCATTTTTGAATGCATGGTTAATACTAAAACAATTAAATTCAATCTTGAATGCTTTAAAGGTCAATGGACATGTATGCCTAGGCTAGACAACATTTGGAATTGGTGCTTAAAATGAATTCATACCCTCTTGAATGCCTTAAGGAAATGGACATGTATTCTAAGGCTAGCAAACATTTGGAATTGGTGCTTAAAATGAACTCACACAATCTTGAATTCCTTAAGGGAAATTAATTTCATTTTCAGCATTTTGTTTATGCACACCCTCGATTTACTTTCTTTTTGACGAATCCGCACTTTTCATTTACGTTGACCACAATTTCAAGTTGGAAAGAATATTGTATGTTATAAACATGTGTGTCTTCAAAGTAGATTAAAAAACCTAAAGTTTCATTGGAAAAAATGTGTGTCTTTTGAACCTCGAGGCCACTTACGTATTCTCTCCTCTCATGCCTTTGGGTGATCTTGGGTGCACAAGAAATAAGTGGTCTTGTTTTTCATTTTTTTTAGGAGGCCTGCTTGGGGATTTCATCACCCCTTGGGACGATTCTCAACTCCAGCATTCTGGCGAAGTATAAAAATTGGGAGGTGAATCGTAAGACACCTCTCTTGGAAGCATAATATCGTTGCTCTTGGCTAAGCCCCAAAGAACCCAAAGAACTTTATACCTTTGGGAAGTGAAGGAGGAGATTTGGGTTACCATCTCCCCCTAGCTGTGTGGTATTATTTTCTTTTATGTATAGATTTGGGCCTAACGTACCTTGCATATATCGAGGACGCCCCCTAGTTGATCCTTGTACATCCTAGTTGCAAACCTTATAGGATTTTTGGTGTGTTTGATGTTCTTGAGTGTTTGAGACAGACTTGCCTTGTACATATTTCCTTGTTTGATTTTGCATCTTAAACCTAAAATCCAAAAAAATCGTAAAACATAAAAATCCAAAAAATCATAAAAGTTCAAAAATCCAAAAAAAAAAAAAAAGTTTCAAAAACAACAAAACAACTCTTGGTTTAGGTTCCCTTAGTCAAGTTTTCCACATCACTTCCATGTCACTTCTTCTTTCCATCCAAGTCATCACCCTCATCCATCTCTTGTCTTCATCATTCAAACCATTCCTCCATGTCTTAATCATCTTCGTTCATCCAAATCATTTCCTCATCTTCCTAATCATTCAATATCATTCATTATCTTCATCCTAGTCATGCTTCATCATCATCTAGATCCAACTTTCTCTGCCAATATCATAATGCATTCTTAATTCAATCCTTCACATCATCATTCTTAATCCAATCCCTTGTCAAATTCATTCATTTCTAATCAATCCTTAATTCAATCCATTTACATCTTCCTCCATAATCAATCTTTCAAATTTCATTCATGCCTTCTCCTAATTCAACTTTGCATCAAATCTTCTACTTTGGTCATAGGAGCATTGTCATCACCATTGGACTTTCATTCAAATATCACATTCACTTGGTTAGAGTTTTTATCCAATCAAATCAAACCCTCATCAACATCAATATCAACATCAAATCAAATCAAATTGAATTCAAATCAATATCAAGTCCAATCCATTTCAAATCAAATCAACGCAAAGTCCAAGCTTGCTCCTAGTCTCAAGTTCATATTCCATTCATCATAAAATCTTTCATCCCTCTTCATCTAACATCCATGGATCTAAATTTGCTTAATCAAATGGTTGACAATCTTCAAAGACAATATGGACTTATACCTCCCATTCAACCTACATATTAGATCTATCCTCAACACTTCATATCCAATTCTAATCCATCTCATGTTCATTATTCTTCTACCTTTGACAAGGGAAATCCACTTCATTATCCTTCAGCTATGCACAATGCCTCAAATAGCAATGCCCTTGCCATGGAAATGAAACAATTAAAGAATTATCTCTTAGCAAGCCAACAGTAAGAGGCCACCTTCCATGCCACATGTCCTCTTCCCCCATGTTTCGAAGATCTTAGTCCTCATGTCCCATCCAAACCCAACCCTCCATGTAATCCCTTACCCATAGTTACACCTTCACACAATCCTAATCCACCAAAAACCTCATCCCCACCTCATAAGGGATTTTTCACATCACTCTTGGCTAAGTGTAAAATTCAAAATGAAGAGAGCCAATCACCCAAAGTTCTTCCTCCGAAGCATGTCACTATAGATTCCTCTTCTCCTCTAGATCCAAGAATTTCTCCATCCCATCATTCCCTTATCCCTCAAGATCTATTTAACCGTCCTAGTCCATCTCATGATCCTCTTCCTAACCAAGATCAAAATATTCCATGTACCGCACACCTTATTGATTCCACTCCATCCCAAGAGTTAGCATTCATAGACCCTCCACTTCATGTAGAAGTTCCTTCCACTCCATCCACTAGCTCTCCTACATCTCAAGATCAAATCACTCCATCTCATGATCCACTCATTCTGCTACATGATCCCCTTTTAAGTCAAGAACAAAGCTCTCCTTCATTTTCCTTTCATGATCCCACCCCATCTCCAAATCCTATTGTCCCTCATAATCCCCTTCATGATCCTAATCCTCCAGATGATCCAATCACACCTATCCAATACACTCATGAACCCCATCTACCTGGACTCACATCTTGTATTGAAAATGATAAGCATCCCATTGAAGAAATGATGTCTCAAGATGTTGGTATACCCTCCACTTCTTGCAAATCCAAAATTCCTCCATCCAAACCCCAATATTCCCATCCCCCATATTCCAAGTCCATTTTGGCACCTTATATCCATATTCCCATTCCTTTCTCACTTCCATCCATTCTAGATCCCTATGTTCCACCACCAAATCCTTCATCACTTCCTTCCATTTTGGGCCCTTACATACATCCATCCACCATATCCATGTTTTCCACTTCATTCCCTCTTGGTTCTAGTCAAGATCAACAAAGGCACACATCCTTGAATTCCTTCCAACATTCACCATCCATGCACTCTCCTTCATGCACCCATACCATGGCCAATGGAATCAAATTGGATGCTGAAGAAAAAGAGAATAATGCCAAAAATCCACAAAAGCCCAAGGATCATCATGTCCCCTCTAAAAGACATGTCCAAGAAAAGACAAATATGATCCAAAGTAAAATCAAAAGGCCACAATTGGCTTAAAATCAAAAATGAAATTTTTTTGTGTATCCCAAAGCTAATTAATGTAGCAATGAATCTCAAAGAAAGATTCACAATGACATCCAATTCTGCTAATCCAACAACTTCCCTCATTCATAAATCATCCTAGCTTCCATTTTCTAAATCCATTTTGGGTCCTTATGCCCCAAAATCCACCATCCTAAATCCATTGCCTCCTTCCTCCATTTTGGGTCCCTATATCCCAAAATCCAAACTTTCTCCTACACATCCTCCACAATTTCCTCCTTTCCATCACCCTTCAAGGTGTGTGCCAATGATGATTTTTTTTCCTCCTTCATGCACTCACTCACCATGTCTTCCACCCACCCACTCCACCCCCTTAATCCAAACCTTTTCATAAGTCAAATTCCTCCATTCCCCAATCCACTTCATCCTTCTTTTCACTATCCTACCAACCTCTATGAGAAAATAGTAAAAATTCCTTGAAAAAATAAAATAAAAAATAAAGAAAAATAAAAAATAAAAAAATATCAAGGGATACCATCCATGTAATTAGATTCTTGAGTCCTCCCTTCATTCTCTTACCATGTATCCATTGCCTTCCAATTCCACTTATCCATCCATTCACTTTTCCTCTTTCACTTGCACTCTACACTGGGGGCAAGCTCCATCCATACCAAACTTCCATACATCTCTTCTATACTTCCATCTCTTGTTAATCATCCTCTTTCATCTTTGATCTTGACTTTCACTTTCTTTTCATCCATCCATATGCACTTTCCATATCCCTTGTGCATTACCCATACACCATCCTACATACTTCCATCATCCTTTCATATCTTTGATCTTAACATGCTATCCATCTCTTGCATCCCATAGTCCTTGTCATGTTCATTCATCCATCTTCCATCCATACTCCTACATACTTCCATCCATCATTCATATGTCCTTGATCTTGGTTACTCCTTCCATTTCATCCACTTCATGTCCCACCTTTCATCCATACCCTTCATATCATCACCCTTTTTCATACCCTCCCTTGCATATCCCTTCTTCATTCCACTTTCATGCCCATGTTCATGATCACTATTAGAGGCACAATAACAAAAGGTTTATACATGCTTTGGAAGAGCACATGTCTTCTCTTCCTCCATATGCTAGCCTTTGTACCATCTTTCCATTTTCATGTATCCTTCCACCATATTTTCTTCCATTTTTGTACCCTTGGTATGGGGCATTAGGGCTCCTTTGAAACATGGTCCTTGGCTCCACATTTTCCAACACCATATCATTTGGCCCCTCATATCCTTCCACCATTCCTTTCATCCACCAACTCATGTTTCTTTTCCTCCATTTACCTTGTCTTAGCCCTCCCTTGTCATTGGTCCCAATCCATTCTATTCCACATTCATTCAATCAATTCATTTCTATCCATTCTATGCATTTGTTCATATCACATTCAATCTAAGTCTTCCAACTCACTTCAATCAAATTCATTCTTCAATCAATTTTCCCTTCTTCTAATCCTTTCCAATCAAATCAATTCTACTCTCGTCATTCTTCATCCTTCAAACATAATTCTTCCAATCTCATACCCATTCATTCTTCTACTTACATTTCAATTTCATCTATCTACCATAAAATCAAAAAAAAAAAAAAAAAATCTCAATCACGTGCAATCAATACTAATCCAATCAATCTAATCTTGTAATCTTGTACATCAATCCTTAATCAATTCATCAATTTGACCCAATCAGCTAATAATCCATTGCTCATAGTCAAACATTATCATGTGATGAATCCTTCCCAATCCCTGGATGTGCATTATGCTTATCATTAGCTTTGCCATCCTTAATCAATTATCATCAATCAGTCCATTCATGGGTTTTCAGCTTGACTAGGTGCAAAATATTGGTTTTCTTTTGGTTTTTTTTGCATGATTGCTTGTTACTTGTATGCATTAATATTTTTTGCATTTATCATGGTCTTTGCATCCTATTGTCCTAGGAATCATGGTCTTCCATATCATGGTTTCATAAGGCATATGGTTGTATTAGACCCCTCTTATCACATAGTTGACATATTGTCATCTTGGTTCCTCATACCTTGGTACATAGTGTTGACTAAAATATCAAACTTAGGTTGTTCACACCATTGCAGCATAACTCCCGTCCATCCTTCCATCCATTTCGAGAGAATATGCATGTTCTCCTAACCCACATGTCCTCTCGAGGGGGTATACCCTTCCATCCTTGTCATCCTTCCTCATCCTTCCATGATTGGGGCATCGTGCTACTAGTCTTATCCTTTCATCCACTACATTTTATTCTTCTTTGATATAACATTACTAATGCTATATCAAAGAGGGGCAAAATGTAGACACCTAAAATTGTCCAAAATCCCATTTCCTAGCCAATTAAATAAATACTTATTATTTCTTTAATTACCCTACATTCAATTAAATAAATTTACATTTATTTAATTATGTTCTCCTTACCTTGATTTAAATAAACTAAGTTTTATTTAAATCCTAGCCTTTCCTTGATTTATATAAACTAAGGTTTATTTAAATCCTAACCCATTCACTTTAATTAAGTACTTTGTTTACTTAATTAATCCCTTTCCTAATCCCACTTGGAATTAAATATTACATTTAATCCTATTTGAGCACATGGATCCTTCCTTTAACCCTCACCTAACCTCACTTGCCTAACCTAACCCATGCTTCTAATCCTACCTACTTCCCTAATCATGTTTTCTTTTCCTAATCACCTAGCTAATCACCTTTTAATCCTAAGAGTGTGCTCACACATGTGTGAGGAATCCTCACACATGTGTGAAGGATGTTCACACTTTCTTCATCCCTCATGTCTTCCATACCCCTTGCACACTTGTTGCCTTGCATGAGAGTCAAGTTGTCTCACACATGTGTGAGAAGCCATGCTTCTCACACCTCATTGATCATGTCACCATCAAAGGTTGTTCACACATGTGTGAGCATATTTCCCCCTTTGAATGGTCAAAACCCTAATCCATGTGGAGTCTACTTGGCCTCCACCTCATGGACACCTCATCGATCTTGAGAGATCCTAGCCCTTCATCTTGCATTCAATCTCAGCCATCCATTTCATCTCATTTCCTATAAAAAAAGAGCCCTCTCCTCATTTCCATAAGCACTATCTACCCCATTTTTATGCTACAGAAATTGTGAGCGACCACATCCCATAAGAAAAGAAATCATCAACCACTTGATGATTTTGTGAGGTTTGCATAGTGCTATTTTGATTTCATGTTATGCTTATTTACATGTTTGTCTTCCATATTTTGAGGTTTGCATAATCATGTAGGAATAGATGTTAGTTGCTTAATGTTTATTCCTCTTATTACATTTTAATGCAATACACATCCTGTAGTGAACCACCCTCTAAATAGATAGTTCCTAAACCTAAAACTTAAAGCTATGTAAAGTCACCAAATGCAATCTATGTAGTAACACTCTGAGCAAGTAAGGAAAAAAAATTAGGTGAGTGTGTTATATTGTGGGAAACACTTGAACCAGGAATCCAAGTAGCTAATAAAGATAATGCTCATGCAAAAAGAGCATGTCCTTCCCGATGGGAGAAGATGGTGGCTTTAGAGAAGCAATACTATGTTGTTGCATGGCCTCCTCTAAAGCCTCAAGATGTTTCCAACACATGGAAACTAGATATCCTTCCTTGCCACAAAATCTAAAAGGATCACATATAAACTTATTATTCTTGGAGGAAGACTCACTAGACTTAGAAGGTTTACCCTTCAAAGTGGATCTTTGAGCATCTAATCTAGGAGAAGGCTTGGATGAGCTTTCACTGCCTACTACATCTAATTGGGATATGATTTCTACTTTGGCTTCCTTGTAGATGTTTGAGAAACCAATGCATGGTTATTTGGTCTTATGAGTGAGTCCAACTGTGACAACTTGGCTTGCTCTCTAGTCAACCAATCACATAATACATCGAAAGTGGGATGATAAATCTAAGATGCAAATCATCCATAGTGGAATGGAATGTAGAAGAGAAAATATGAAAGTTTCCTCAAAGCTTTGATAGTATCAGATAAATAAACTCCTTATTAGTCTTCACTTTCCCAAAAACCTATAATAATGACCTCTATTATTTAAACCTCATAAGAAAGTCATCAATAGAGTGAAAAGAATCTCGTATAAGTGATGAAAGCTCTACCACAATCTAAATTATCATGAACTCATTCATGGTACCAAACAAGTCCTTGAGCTTGGACCACATTTCTCGAGGGGAATTCAACCCATCAAGATGAAACTACAAGCTATTTGAAACATTTAAAGACATCAAACCCATGGCCTCATCCATCTTATTCATGTGTTGCATTACCTAAAAAGGCCTCTATAAAAATAGTTGTACTTCATCTAAAAAAGACCACAAAACCTTTGAACAAAGAAGTTGTATCATAGAAGATGTCCAATTATGATAGTTATGTGGGTTTAGAGGAACTATACAAGAAGAGGTCTCAACCATTGTTTTAGAAGGTATTTGATTTTTTTTTTGGAAAGTTTTGGTTTACTAATGTAAATGACATAAACAAAAATATAAAACAGCCCCCACAATGCCAAAAACTAAACCCTAGATGCCAAAAGAAATGTGTATACAAGCAAAGAGAAAAAATAAGGCTTCAGTTTGAGAATCATGTGTACCTTTAAAAAATACAAATGAAATAATAGAGAATGTAGAAAGTTCTCAAGAAGAGCTTTCCAACACTTCTTTCAGATTAGAAAATGGAGCTAAAAAGAGCAAGTTATGCCCTTTGGAATGCAAAAAGAATCATTAAAATTTGACTAAAATAATAGGTACCAAAATAGAAAAAAAAATCAAACAAATACCTTCACCATCACGTTCATCTCAGAATCAGCTTTTTGACAATAACTTGTTGGCCAAAAAATACCTCTGTATGCTCAAATTAGAGCCAAAAAACTACCACATATCCTAAACTTGCATAAAACATTGCAAAAAAAAAAACAAATTTGGCTTTAAGTTTGAGTCCCCTGGTCACCCATGTGACAACAAGTGATCTAGATTGGGTGGAGGTGGCCCAATGGTGGTAGTGGCTTGATGACAAAGGTGGTTCTCAGCAACAGCAGCAGTGCTCAGTGCTTAGTGGTGGCAACAATAATTTAAAGAACAACTAGTAGTTTGTAATAACCGACAACAATTTAAAATAAAATGTAGTGGAAAAATAAAAACAAGTTGCACTTTTTCTTAAAGTGTTTAAATTTTTAAATATTTTTTTATAAATTTGCATCTTGATTTGCATACCAAAGCTTGTACGATCCTGGTAGGCAATTTTTTTTTGCCTAAGAATGCAAAGTTGACCTAAATGGGCATATTTTATATAGAAATAAGGGTTTTGACATCCTCTGAATCCAACCATGAGGTCTGTTTGAGCTCAAAGTGCTCCAAATTTTAGAGAACCCCTTATTTTAAAAAAAATACCTAAAAAGAACTAGATCTATTCTATCAAACCCTCGTTCCTCTTTTTCTACAATTAAGAACAAGCTACAATAGATCCAACTTTGATAGCATGAAGGATTTTATGAGAATGAATCCATAGATCTAGTAGAAGACCTACATGAACATCATAGAGAAGGAAAAGATAAGAGAAGGAAAGAGTTTGGCTCTGAAAATATGGAAGGAATATATTATCAGATTGAAAGAATGAATAAAAATACAATGGATCAATTCTAATAAAGAAGATCATAAAAATCTAATAGGGAAATCCTAAGAGGTAAATGCCATTTAATAATTAATATTTTATTATTGAATGGAAATGCATGTGCATAAAGTGAAATATTAAGAAGGTAGTAAAGGTAATTTAATAAATAAAATTAAATTAATCCTTTACTCTAATAGATTGTATCACATGTTTTTATCTGCATAGGTTTGCCATTTTTATCAAGAACATAAAAATTGGCAACAAGAAGCAAAATTACCATGAGGGTAATGGGTAGAAGTACAAACCTGTGTCACCCTTTTATAAAGGAAAATGATAACAAAATAAAAAAAAATTCAACTTCAATGACATTAAAGTTGAATTTGTTAGAAACTACAATTGGAACAATTGTTTTTTTGTCATTGATGTCAAATCTACCAATGAGACAAGTTTCCATCTAATCTAAATATCATATCTATTTGATTGATGAAGATGATTTGAGACTTTTCTCATAACAAAAGTACCTAAAGGAAAGGTTGAGTTATGAAAAGGAAGCTACAATGGATATTTGATTAGTTAGACTTTGATAAGATAAAGTGATTATTTATATCATGTCTTTGTTGTACAAGTTTAGATATATCACTTATGTAAAGCTTGACCCAGAAATAGAGTAAAATACTAAGGAATGTCAAGTGATTCTAGTGTCAACTGGGTCTTAGTACAAGCCAAGACAATTCAGTGTTGACTGAGCATCAACATCGACCAAGTGATAGTGTTGATACTAAGCTCTATAGGGATTGAGCAATTCAGTGATGACCAAGTGCTAGAACTTAGTTATGGCCAAGTAAGAGTATTTTGAATGTGTTTGAGGAATCATGATCTCCAGCCAACTTAGTTGATTTTTTGGGATATGGAAACCATGTTGAAGATAAGATTGATGAGTTGGATCATTTGATTCAAGGTGAGGATTTAGGATAATATCTAATGAAATAATTCAAAGAGAAGTTTCTAGAAAAGAAGAAGATGAATACATACATTGAACTTGATGAATTGGATCGTAAAACCTAAGATATATGGTGATTATAAAAAACATAAAAGCCATACTTAACTATTTAAGGAGGCATAGAGTCAATGAGAAAAGTCAAGTAAAAAAGTGAAGCAAGAGAAAGAATTGCTTGCGCAGATGCTACTGAAATTTGATAAGTGAACATGAGAATAAAGCTTAAATTTGATGTAAAGAGGGATGATTGCTTGAGGGGTTTCCAAGTGAATAAGAGAAATAGGTGACAAGGAAGGCTTATCAAGGAATCAATAGATGAATCAAATAGAGATCTGAAACTACAAAGTGAGTTGTATTATAATATCAAAACCTATTATTTTTTTTCTAATAATTGTAAACAATTTGTATTGAAATCCTTTTAATCAAAGGTTGACCTAACGATCATTGAAGGACTTAAATTTTTATGTAAATCCTTTAGCAAGGTGACATTCTAAAAGGAATGATAAAAGTCCTATGACAAGGCCACTCTTAATAGGGTGATTAAATCATCTAACCAGGTCACATTTAAGAGTGTGTATTGTAACCTTTAATAGAGTTGGCTCCTATAGATCTCACTTCAAAAGAGTGAAAAAGAGGTAACATGTTGTTGGTGGTTTTTCCCAAATTGGGTTTCCACGTAAAATATTAGTGTCAAACTTATGTTAAATGTTTTATGGTGTTTTGTGTTTACATGTTTACATTTAGCAAAGTCAATTATAATAATTGTTGGAAATTTGATTGAAAAGCTCATTGTTGTTGAAGATAAAAAAAGGGAGATTGTTGTAAAAGAATGTTTTCAATCATTTTTTTCCCATTGATGTCAAACCTGCTATTTGTAGGGATGATATTTGCTTATAAGATCCATGCACTATCACTTAGTTGATTGATGAAGAGGATTTGATCAACAAGATGTAACAAGAGCAGCTAAGGAAAAGGTTGAGTTATAATGTTGTAAGGAAGTACAAGGATCTATTAAGACAATGGCTAAGTAATGCATTGATGATATACTCAAAGATACAAAGGTTGGTCATACTTAGATATATTGGAGGAAGAAGTTGTAACAAGGATGATTGCAAAAGCTTTAACTGAGATCATCAACATGTGCCAAGCAAGTTAGTTGAAGTCGAAAAAATTCTTAGTAGACGCCGAGTAATAGATATTTCTAGTGTATGCTGAGTGATCTTCAAGTGCTGAGTGAAGGTCAGGTGCCAAGCATCAAAAAATTTTCAGTTGGTGCTGACTGAGCTTCAAGTGTCGAGCATCAGGAAAAACATAGTTGATGCCAAGTAACATAGTATGTGCCGAGCACTAGTATTTCAATAGTGCCGAGCTATTGCATTATTTCAAATGATATAGATTTCCCAAATCTAAGCCAACTTAGTTGTTGCATTGAATTTTGTGAGAAAGTTGGAAGATAAGGATGATGAGTTGTTGGCACAAAACCTTATGTAAACCAATTTTGGGAAAATTCTAAAGAATTATTCAAGAAGTTGCTAGAGGAAACAAAATATGGGTTAGATACAATGTATCCTACTTAATCCAGGTGAATTAATGGAAGAATTGAGCAGGAAAAGGAACTCCAAGACTTCTATTTAAGAATTCATAAGCCAAGAAGTAAAGAGCTACTGATATTATTGCTGTTGAAGTGCCAAATCTATGAAGTGGTCGAAAGGGTGTCAAGAAGGAGACATCTAGGAGAAGGAAGAGCATAGAGGTTTTGCCTCTATGAGTGGTCATAAAGAGAATATTGCACTGGTACATTGAATATGGAGACTCAAGGAGAGAAAGCTTGAAACGAGGGCAAGCTATTAAGAGTTGCAAAGATTGAAGGTCAGGCAAGGGTATGAGTTGAGAAGTGATCTGAGATCTACAAGATAAGTTGTATGTTGTAGTTAGGTCAAGATTTTCTAATACTCTCTAGCAATTGTATTAGATCTAAAAATCCTATGGACTTAGGTTGGCCTAATAGACATTTGTAAATCCTTTAACAAGGTGGCATTCCAAGTGAATGTTTTAAAGTCCTCTAACCAAGCCCACTTCTAACAGGGTGGTTAAATCCTCTACCAAGGTCACATTTAATAGTGTGTTGTAAGCTTTTAATAGGGTAGGCCTTTCATAGGGCATCACTTTAGAAGGGTAAAAATTGAGTAGCATGTTACTGGTGGTTTTTCTCAAATTGGGCTTCCA
Source organism: Cupressus sempervirens (assembly GCA_028749045.1). NCBI lineage: Eukaryota > Viridiplantae > Streptophyta > Pinopsida > Cupressales > Cupressaceae > Cupressus > Cupressus sempervirens. The sequence continues at coordinate 496,709,931 of CM053793.1, read as the reverse complement.
CATAAATCACTGTGTTATGCATTGATTTCTTATGTGTTTCACTTGCATGTTGATTTATAGTAACTTGCTAATAAGATAAGTTAAAGTTTGGATGAATGAATGGTTAAAAAGGCTCACTATATATAGTGAAAAGTTTGAATAGGATAGTTGGACCTTGAATAACTGATTCACCCTCCTTAGTTATTCTAAAGCAATTCTAACAATTGGTATTAGAGCCATCTATTGATTTAGTTTCAAGGTACTAGAACCAGGAAGATCAAGATGCCTAAAAGAAAAGTTCCCAAGCTTAACAAAGACAACTTTTTTGCATGGAAGAGTTTGATGAAATTGCACCTTTTATCAATAGGTGACTATGCACAAACTTCAATTAGAATAGAGCATGTAACTCTAGCAGGACCCCTCGCTGCAAATGACTTAAACAAAAAGGAGCATAACCAAGCAATGTTGGAAATTGCATCTGCACTTAGCTATGCTAAATATGATGACATCAAAGACTATAACACCACATTCAAAATGTGGAAAACCTTATTAGACATCTATGGAGGTGATCAGAATGTCTAGAGAGCGAAGAGAAAAATCCTAAGAGGGAAGTTTGATGACATGAAGATGGAAGAAGGTGAAAATGTTGCTCAATACACTGCAAGAATAAAAGAAGTGGTGAGTGCAATAAGAAGTCTAGGTGGACAACTGGAAGAAGAAATATCCATCAAAAAATCTTGAGAACTCTGCTCCCTATCTATGCTATAAGAGTTTCACCCATCCAAGAGCTGAGGTGTGTACAAGGGAACACACTAACCTTTGAAGGAATAGTTGGAAGACTTACTGCATTTGAGCTATCCAATTTTGATAACTACAGACTTGAGAATCTTGAATCTTATTTCAAGGCCAAGATGACAATGAAAGATGCTAAGGAGGACACATCAAGAAAGAGGAGAAGAAAAGGAAAACATGCATCTAGTGATAGCAGCATAGATGAGGAAGATGTGGAATAGTTAGAAGCACTATTGGCTAGGAGATTCTATAGAGGTAAAGGAAAATTCAAAGGTAAGCTCCCTATCATATGTTTCAATTGCAATGAAGTAGGTCATATAGCTGCAAGATGTACACATAAGAAGAATTAAAAAGAAGGAAACAAGTACAAAAACAAAAGAGAAGATGAAAGCAAAGAATTAAAGGAGAAAGGCAAGAGATGCTACATTTTTGAAGAAGATTCTAATGAAAATGATGATGAAGTAGTCTATGTAGCCATGAAGGATGAATTAGACAAAGATGAAGATGAAGTAACAACATTAGTTACATGTGAAAAAGAATGAAAAGTGGATCATAGATAGTGGATGCTTACATCACATGACAAGAGAAAAAAGTAAGTTCATTGCCTTTACTCAATATGAAGGAAATAGTGTTAGATTTGGTAATGATGCCCCATGTCAAATCAGAGGAAAAGGCTCTATCAAAATTACAAAGAAAATTTAATGTTATAATGCATACTATGTTGAAGGATTGAACTATAACTTGTTGAGTGTATCTCAGTTAGGCAATGTAGGTTGCAAAGTAGAATTTGGAAACAAAACTGCCAAGATCTATGATATTGATGGAAATCTAATAGGAAAAGGTGAAAAAACTAGGAATAATCTATTTTATCTTGATATGAAAGATGCAACATATCTTGTTGTTAGATTTGATGATGTGTGATTATGGCATAAAAGGTTGTGTCATGTTAATTTTGATAATATGATTAGCATTAGCAAGACGAAAAAAGTCAAAGGATTTCCCAAGTTGAAGAAACCTAAAAACAAAATGTGTAAACAATGTCAACTAGGGAAGATGACTAAGTCTAGTTTCAAAAGAAAAACATACACTTCTAATGAAGTACTAAAGTTAGTTCATACAGACTTATGTGGCCCAATAGAAGTGCACAACTACATAGGAGACAGATACATAATTCTATTTGTAGATGATTATTCCAAAATGATGACTGCTATGTTTTTAAAGCAAAAATTTGATGCATTCCAAATGTTCAAGTGGCATTTGGCTAGAGTTGAGAAGGAAACAGGAAAGAACCTAAAACGCCTAAGGTCAGACAGAGGAGGTGAGTTCACAACAAGAGAGTTTGAAACATTTTGCAATGAAAAAAGGTATCAAAAGACAAACATCAACACCAAGAACTCCACCATAGAATGGTATTGTTGAAAGAAGAAATAGGTTTGTGTTTGATTGTGCTAGAACCTTGATGATGGAGAACAATGTTGCACTAAAATACTGGAGAGAAGCTGTAAGTACTACAGTCTACACATTGAATAGAGTCCAAGTCAAGAAAGGTACAAATGCAATACCCTTTGAATTGTGGCATGGTCATTCACCTAATGTTAAAAATTTCAAAATATTTGGTTGTAAATGCTATATATTCTAAAAGACACTAGAAATGGAAAGTTTGATGCAAAAAGTGGTGAAGATATATTCCCTGGATACTCCACTAGAAGTAAGGCATATAGGTGTTTGAATGCTTACATTAACAAAGTTGTGGAGAGTGCAAATGTAAATTTTGATAAGCATGCAAAAGTTCAAGTTGATGAGTCAAAGTAAATAGAGGATTATAGATCCCCTATATACTTCTACAAAGGAATGACGACCAAAGACAATGCTGCAAATCAAGTTGGGAATCAGCAACAAACTTTAGTATCTATTGAGTCTCAACTTGTAAATGTTGAGTTACATTTAGAAGAAAAGTTGCAGAATGTAGAAAATGCACATACTGACTCTGAAAATATATGCAAGAAAGAAATGATGAAATTCTAGGTGAGGAAGAATGAAATGACTCTGTAGCTGAAGGATCAATGTGGAAAGAAGGACTGAACCCAAATTAGCCAAGTATGTGAGAAGACATCACCCTATAGATCAAATCATTGGTGACAAGGATGCTAGACCTATGACAAGGAATAGAATCAGAAGTGAATCATGTCTACTGAGTAAGGATGAACCCAAAATAGTAAAAGATGCACTACACGATGATGACTGGTATAAGGCCATGAAAGAAGAGATAGATCAAATTAAGAAGAACAAGACTTGGTCTCTAGTTCCTAGACCAACTAATAAGAATGTGATTGGTACCAAATGGGTGTTTAGAAACAAACTTTATGAAAATGGTGAAATAACAAGAAAAAAAGCCATATTAGTTTGTAAAGGCTATGCACAAGAAGAAGGACTTGATTATGGAGAGACATTTGCCCCTGTTGCAAGAATGGAAGGAGTATGAACATTAATTGCATATGCTACATATAAAGGTTTCAAAGTCTGCCAGATGAATGTGAAGTCAAATTTTTTGAATGACATACTGGAAGAGGAAGTCTACATAGAACAACCAAAGGGATTTGTTGATGAGAAGAACAAGGACATGGTCTGCAAGCTACACAAAGCACTTTATGGGTTGAAGCAAGCACCTAGAGCATGGTATGTGAGGTTGCACAAATATCTTGTGAAAATAAGATTTGAAAGAATAGATGACAAAAACAACTTGTACATCAAAGCTAAGGAAGGTAAAGACATTTTGATTTCAGAAATCTTTGTTGATCATATAATATTTGGAGGAAAAGATATTCTTTGCAAAACTTTTTCTAATCAAATGAAGCATGAATTTGAGATGTCAATGTTTGGAGAAATCAAATTCTTTGTTGGATTGCAATTACATCAATTGAAGCATGGTATATTTGTGACTCAATCCAAATACATCAAGGAAGTACTCAAAACATTTGGGCTAGAAGACTCAAAACCAATTAGCACACCAATGGAAACAGGTCACAAACTTCCAAGAATGATGAATCCACTGAAGTAAATCAAACATTGTATAGGTCAATGATTAGAAAGCTGCAATATATTGTACATAGTAGACCAAACATTACATTAGCTATTGGAATAGTAGCAAGATTTTTTGCGAATCCAAGAGAAAATCACTTAATGGCAATGAAGAGAATATTGAGATACCTGAAAGGAACTAATGACTTTGGTTTATACTACAGGAAGAATGATAAGTTTGAACTAAAATCTTACATTGATGTAGATTGAGGAGGTAACATTGATGATAGAAAAAGCACCACTGGAGGAGCACTTTTCTTAGGAAAGAGGTTGATTACATGAACAAGAAAAAAATGAAGTTGCACTTCACAGTCTACTGTTGAAGCTAAATATATGGCAGCTGCTATAAATTGTACCAATATAGTGTGGATCAAACATTTGTTGCAAGGTATGAAGGAAGAGATAACTGAGCATGTGATACTTTATTGTGATAATACAAGTGCTATTAGTATATCAAAGAACTCAGTAATGCATGCCAAAACTAAGCATATTGCAATCAAGTATCACTATGTAAGAGAGCTGGTGGAAGACAAATAAGTGAAGATGGAATATGTTAGCTCAAAGGAATAGATTGCTAATATCTTCACAAAAGCACTACCTAAAGATTCTTTTGAGTATCTTAGAGGTAAGTTATGGGTGATACCCCTAGCTAAGGCTACTTGAAGCAAAAACAAGAATGCCCTACATCAAATGAGTTGAATGTTGAAGATTTTACACATGGATGTAGAGGATGTTCACTTTGGGATTCATGCCTAAAGTAGTAGAAGAACTAAAACTTCAAATTAGTCACAAGCAAGGTGACAGAGGGAGATATTAAATGAACTTGTAAGAGCTACATCTGCATATTAGGATGCTAATATGTTTTTGGCATTGTTGTCAAAGAGGGAGAAGTGAACAAGTGATCAACAATTGTTGTGGATAAAAGATTCAGACAAAGGGAGAAGTGAACAACTGATCAACAACTATTTTAGATAAAAGATTCAGACAAAGGGAGAAGTGGACAACTAAATAAATAAAGATAAAGGGAGGTTTTAGAGGTTGATCAGAACAACAAAAGATGAATAAAACAGAGGGAGAAAGATAAAGATAAAGGATACAATAGTAAAGAGGGAGAAGTGAAATTAATCAATTACAATAGTAGTAGGAGATGTGATGTCACAATTTACTTTTTGGCATTTGACTTAGTGTTCTAACCTAGTTAGTTTGTGGTTGAATAGTTTAGTCTGATGGTTGATCAGTTTGGTTTGTCATCAATGCCAAAGAGGGAGATTGTTGGAAATCTAATTGAAAAGCTCATTGTTGTTGAAGATCAAAAAGGGAGATTGTTGTAAAAGAATGTTTTCAATCATTTTTTTTTCATTGATGTCAAATCTACTATTTGTAGGGATGACATTTTATTATAAGATCCAAGAACTATTACTTAGTTGATTGATGAAGAGGATTTGATCAACAAGATGTAACAAGAGCACCTAAGGAAAAGATTGAGTTATGATGTTGTAATGAAGTGCAAGGATCAGTTAAGACAATGGCTAAGTAATGCATTGATGAAATACTCAAAGATATAGAGGTTAGTTACATTTAGATATATTGGAGGAAGAATTTGTAACAAGGATGACTGCAAAAGATTTAACTGAGATCATCAGCAAGTGCCGAGCAAGTCAATTGAAACCAAGAAAATTCTTAGTAGAAGCTGAGTAACATATATTTCTAGTGTGTGCTGAGTGATCTTCAAGTGTCGAGTGAAGATTAGGTGTTGAGCATCAAAAAAAATTTAGAGTGCCAAGTGATCTTCAGCTGCCGAGCATCAAGGAAAACATAGTTGATGCTGAGTAACACATTATGTGCTGAGCACTAGTATTTCAATAGTGTCAAGCTATGACTTTATTTAAATTGATGTAGATTTGGAAAATCTAAGTTGACTTAGTAGTTGCATTTAATTTTGTGAACAAGTTGGAAGATAAGGATGATGAGTTGTTGGCACAAAATCTTATGTAAACCATTTTTGGGCAAATTCGAAAGGATTATTCAAGAAGTTTCTAGAGGAAATATAATATGGGTTGGATACAATGTATCCTACCTAATCCATGTGAATTAAAGTTGAAAAATGGAAGAATTGAGAAAGAAAAGGAACTCCAAGACTTCTATTTAAGAAGTCATAAACCAAGAAGCAAAGAGTTGTTGATACTATTGTTACTGAAGTGCCAAATCTATGAAGTGATTGAAAGGGTGTCAAGAAGGAGACATCTAGGAGAAGGAAGAGCATAGAGGTTCTACTTCTATGAGTGGTCATGAAGAGATGATTGTACTGGTACATTGAGTATGGAGACTCAAGGAGAGAAAGCTTGAAAGGAGGGCAAGCTGTTAAGAGTTGCAAAGATTGAAGGCCAGACAAGGGTATGAGTTGAGAAGTGATTTGAAATCTGCAAGATAAGTTGTATGTTGTAGTCAGGTCAAGATTTTCTAATACCCTCTAGAAATTGTATTAGATCTAAAAATCCTATGGACTTAGATTGGCCTAATAGCCATTTTTAAATGCTTTAATAGGGTGGCATTCCAAGTGAATGTTTTAAAGTCCTCTAACCAAGCCCACTTCTAACAGGGTGGTTAAATGATCTAACAAGGTCACGTCTAACAGTGTGTTGTAAGCCTTTAATAGGGAAGACCTTTCACAAGACATCACTTTAGAAGGGTGAAAATTGAGTAGCATGTTAATAGTGGTTTTTCCCAAATTGGGTTTCCACGTAAATCATTGTGTTATGTGTTGATTTCTTATGTGTTTCACTTGCATGTTGATTTATAGTAAATTGCTAATAAGATAAGTTAAAGTTTGGATGAATGAATGGTTAAAAAGGCTCACTGTACTTAGTGAAAAGTTTGAATAGGATAGTTGGACCTTGAATAACTGATTCACCCCCCCTCTTAGTTATTCTAAAGAAATTCTAACAATAAGACTATAAACTACTAGTAATTGTGTTTATTAGTATTCAGTTGAGATTGAGCTACAAAAGGATTAATAGAGCATATGGTGTTTAATGATTTGATTTTTCAAATGGTACTTATGGACCTTGAGCAACTAATTCACCCCCTCCCTCTCAACTATTCTAAACATTCTAATAGGATTATTATTTAGAATTCAAAAATAAAGAATAATCATGAAAGTTGTATAAATAGGTGAAGGTTTAGATTATTATTTTAAATTATAATCTGGAATAAAAATAGGTATATATATTTTTAATTTTAAATTTTTTTTTTTTTTTTTATGAAAAAGGTTTAAAATTAGAGGTCTAGTTCCCACCAAAAAGATATATATGAATAAACCTTTTTCCATTTGATTTCAAAATATGTTACCAATGCATAGAAAATAAAATAGCTTACAATCCAAAAATGCAACGATTAGTAAAATAATTTTTGCATATTGAAAATTGTAGAAAGATGAACTATTTCGATAAAATAAAGCATGCCTTTCTTAGTTCAAATGAATTTGAGTTTCTAAACCCTATTACATAGGAAGCTAGGGGCATATCCTAGGTGAAATAAAGAGAGAAATATTTACTCAATCCTTGTTCCAAGTGGATCTACTCTTGATAATGAATAATGGGAAATGGTTTGCAAGTGCAAAAGGATCACATCCTAGCCAAGTCCAAAGAGGACAATGCTCCAAAATCATAGAAACACATTGATATCAACTGGTTCAAATAGAATACCTTTGGGGAAACTCCAAAGTCATTGCAACATAGAGAACCAAAGGAATCTCAAGTGATAGATTAAAACTCTATCCCTCTCAACATATTTGAAGATACTTTTGACTATTTAACACCTAGTTGTTAGATCTTAAATGAAATTTAGAATCATTGCAACAATCATGACATGATTTCCTTCTAGGGAGGTAGATTAATTATCAAAAATTCAACTTTTTATAGTGGATCTCCATTTTTTTTCAAAATCAAGTTTAGTATTATTTCTCTCAAGGAGGGTTTCATCTTTGTTGGATGCTTGAATCATAAACTCAAAGATAAATTCTTGAATGAACCTACTTTATTTTGTAAATTTATTGTTAAATTCTTCCCTTGGGTGACAAATTTTGATTTTCAATTGGTCACAACAAGTTGAATTGGTCACAACAATGTGTTAGATTGTTTCCCTAACCTGTCTACAATCTTGCTACCTTTTCACATTTTGAATTTTGAATGATGGTGGGCCCTAAGCCTCCAAATTTGCCACTATGCCCAGACCTGCAACTCATGCTTGTGGTGTGTAGGGACTTGGTTGACCTGATGAATGTCTGTGGGTCCATTGGTGTTGATGGTTTATCTTGTGATGAAAATACCACTTTGGGGGGTGGGAGCTTTGATAGTTGTCCATTGGGCAGTGGCCAAAAGTTATAAGATGGTTCTCTATTAGAGTGGAAGAATGCACTTGTGGGATCCCTGATGGTCAGTCTCAATTCAAAGAATCCCATGATTATGCATGGTCAAGAAGGTCTAGTGATTGCCCTTCCTGATAGTATTATGGACAATGTGACTTCTGGCCTCAAACTTTGTGTTGTTGGTAGATTTGTTTCTTTCTATCCAACTATTGAGATGGTATGGAAATGGATGAATTAGAGGTATGGAAATGGGTGAATTAGAAGTGGAAGGTCAAAGGCAACGTAAGTGCTTCTGCTATGCCTAGTGGTCTATTCTATTTCAAATTTACCATGGAAGAGGATTTCAATGTTGTTCTATCTGGTACTTGGTATTTTGGGAAGCACTATCTAGCTATTACCAGATGACATCTAGGCTTTGATGCTAGCTTAGAGCTAAACAAACTTTCCCTAGTCTGGGTAAGATTACTAGGAATCCCCTTGGAATTTTGGGATGAAAAGATCTTAAGGTGGGTTGGGAATTCTTTTGGTCATTTTGTCATAGCTGATAAAGTGACCACACAAAAAATGTGACTAGTTTACGCAAGATTTTGTGTGAATGTAGCTCTCAATAGAACTCTACCTAATATTATCATGTTGAGGACTAAATGGGGTGAGAGAGTTCAACCCATAGAGTATGAGAATGTATGCTTGTTCTACCGAAGATGTGGGCAATTTGCTCACCTTATAGTGGATTGCAAAGCTAAATTGCAAAAAGATAATCAGAAGGAGGGCTCACCAAGGATTGTTATTGAAACCTTGGGGGAAACTTTAGAGGTGTCTGAGAAGGTAGTGAAGACCCCTTCTAAGGCTACTCCCAAGGTGCTCCCCACCCAAGAAAATTGTTTGGTTCTTGGGGAGAGAGTTGTTTTGGAGAACAAGAAGGTTTTAGATGAATACCCTTTCAAAAGGGTTTTAGAGGACCTACTGTGCTCACCTAAGGAGAGGCCTTTGGAGGAGGCATTATTGGAAGAAGGGGAAATTGAGGTATCCCACTCTCTCTTGAGTTCCTCATCATTACAGAAAGGGGATAGCTAGTAGGAAACTCCTTCTAGGGAAATTGTGGTATCCCACTTTCTCCTGGGTTCCTCAACAACACCAAAAGGGGATTACCAGCTAGTAACTCCTTCTAATGGTAGTGATAATAGGGAGATGGTTTGTACCCCTTTGAGGATGGTTAAAGCTTCTCAAGCAGAGATAGTTATGAAAGTACTGGCAAGTATTGATAAGGTGGAAAAGGAGTTTAGCCCTTCTTCACCACAGGATGAGGATAATGGAGAATGGGAAGTGTAGAAGAAGAAGAGGAGGGAGGGAATAAAACTAGATATAGGTTCCTCAAGGATAGCTAGAAGACCATTGAGTAGAGTAACCAGGACAAAGCAAATAGCTAGGGATGTGGCTAGTGGTAAGCAACTTACATTGGATACAGTTACTAAAGGTAAGAAATGAAATTCCTTTCCTAGAATTTGAGGGGGTTAAATAATCCCAAAAAGCAATATGCTCTCAAAAAAATTATTTCTTAGAAAAAATTGACTGTGTTTTAATACAAGAGAGAAAAATGTTTTGTGCTAGTTTTGACAAAATAGTTAGTTATATCTGGCCAGGGGCTAGGTATTTACATATGGATGTTAATGGATCCTCAAGGGGTATTGCCACTATGTGGAACCTAAACTCCATGAAGGGTTCTGAGGTCTGGAAGGAAAAAATTTTCATTATTACTAATTTCCAATCTAATAGTCAATGTTGGAGGTTGATCAATATCTATGCCTCTAATAGCATAATTGGGAGGAAGGAAATGTATGATAAACTAACAAGGATTACTGAAACTATGAAGGAAGAGAAATGGATGTGTATGGGTGATTTCAATACCCCCCTTTACCATTTAAAAAAGTCGGGTGGTAATAGAGAATGTCTGGAGAGCTTGTAAGACCTCAATGAATTTATGAGGAAGTTGGATTTGATGGATGTGGAGTTGCAAGGAAACCCATATACTTGGATTAATAATATGATAGGATAGGATCTTCTCTAGGTTAAGCTAGATAGACTATAAGTGTTAGGGAGCTAGAGAAGAATGGGTAACTCCTATCTTGAGAATCTAACCGGAATGGTTTTAGACTACTCCCCTATTTTATTCAATTGGGAGGATGGTTTTAAGGGGGGACAGAAACCTTTCAAATATGAAATAATGTGGGAGTCTCACCTAGAATTTAGAGAGAGAATCCAAGATTGGTGGAACATAAGGATAGATGGTACTGCGATGTATAGACTTACTGAAAAACTTGATAACATTAGAAGGAATGTCAGAGTTTGGGCTAAAATTTCATTTGGTGACTTATTTAAAATTAAAGGTGAAGTGGAGGAAAAGCTCAAAAAACTCCAAGATGTCATTGCTAAAGGGAATAACTCGAAATAAAATATTTAGGATGAAGGGGAGTATAGAATGAAGTGGAAGGAGATACTTCAAAGGGAGGAAATCTTCTAGAAACAAAGATCTAGAATCCAATGGCTTAAGGAAGGGGATAAAAATGCTACTTTTCTTCATGGGTCAGCATCTAACCACAAAAGGAGAAACACTATCTCAAGGCTGAATGATGAAGGGGGGAGGGTTTTCAAAGAGCAAGAGGAGATGGGTAAACATGTGCTAGAACACTTTAGTAAAGCATTTATTAAAGACAACTTTTTTGGGAACTCGATAATCAGGAGAAGTCTGATTAATTCAATTTCAAGGATTCTTGGTGAAGAGGAAAATAATCTGATCCTTGGTAATATCACTAAAGAGGATGTGAAAAATGCTTTTTTTCTTCTATGAAATCCTTCAAGGCCCCAAGACCAAATGGATTCCCTTCGACATTTTTCCAGCATTTTTGAGAGGTGGTTAAATTATAGTTGATCTGGGCCACTAGGGATTTTTTCAGAATAGGTAAGCTTCTAAGGAGAATAAATAAGACCTTTATTGCCTTAGTTTCTAAAAATTTAAATCCTTTGACCTTGCTTAAATTTAGACCTATAAGTTTATGTAATACTATTTATAAGATCTTTGCCAAGGTACTAGTGAATAGAATAAAGCCTTTCTTGGAAAGAATTATTGGTAGTCCTCAGAAGGGATTTGTGGTAGGAAGATAGATATTGGATGTAGCCATAACCACTCATGAGGTTATCCATTCTATGGAAAAGAACAGGTAACCAAGGATGGCATTTAAGTTAGACATATCCAAAGCTTATGATAAGGTCAAATGGGACTTTCTTCATGATGTGCTGGAAAGAATAGGATTTAGCAATAGGATTATAAATTTGATCATGATGATGGTCGACTCGGTGTAGTATTCTGTCCTGCTAAATAGTTCCCCCTAATGTAATTTGATTGTGAAGAAAGGTTTAAGATAGGGTGACCCACTTTCTCCTTATATTTTTATTATTAAAGCTGAAGTTTTAGGAAGATCTTTCTATAAATTAATTAATACGAGCTATATTAAAGGTGTTAAACCAAATACTAATGCTGAAACTAAGGTTATACAGTAGTTTGTGTATGACACCTTCCTATTTGGGGAATCTTCACTTATGGAGATAGAAGCTTGGAATATGATTTTACATAATTATGAAGAAAGCTCAGGGCAACATGTGAATTACCATAAGAGTAAGATTTATTTCTTTAATACTAAAGCCTCGCTTCAAAGAAGGATTAGGAAAATCTTGGATTGCCAATTCGCTTGCCTCCTAGACACTTATCTTTGTCTACCCCTTACTACTAAGGAAGTAACTAATGAATTCTAGAATATGATAGTGGAGATAATTTAGAGGAAGCTTATAGATTGGAAAGGGAAGATATTAAGTAATGCTGGAAAATTACAACTACTCACTATTTCTCTTCAAGGAATCCCTATCTACTTCTTATCAATTTTCAAAATCAACCAAAACCTGGTAGAGAAAATTGAGAGAATACAAAAGAATTTCTTGTGTTTAGGGACAAAGGAGAAAAATAAATTGAGTCTAGTCAACTGGGAGGTGGTGTGTAAACCAAAATTTAAGGGGGGTTAGGGGTTAGAAGGTTGAGGGATCTCAATAAAGCTCTCCTCACAAAAAATGGCTAGAGAGTGGCTGAAGAAAACACTAGATGGGGAAATATCATGAAGGCTAAGTATTTATCTAATACCTCCTTTAGGTGGAACCTATATAATAATGACCTCCCAGGAGGTTCAAATATTTGGTAGAATATTGTTAAGAATAGAGGTTTACTAAGAGAAGGATTGAAGTCGATTGTGGCGAATGGCTTCAATATCAAATTTTGGGAAGATAGGTGGATGGATGGGAAACCATTAGCCTTGAGTAAATTTAGCAGACTAATGGAACTTGTTAAAGTGGATGTAGGGGGAAAAGTTGGGGACTACATTGATCAGGGTAGGAGGTGGAAGAAGCTTCATAAGGAGGACTACTCACATGAGGATATTGTTCTCCTAAAGTAACTGGAAGAATTGATAAAAGAATAGAGACTCCCCTTTCTACCTCAGGAGGATATTATGGCCTAGGACTTAATCCCAAATGGTAATTTCAATATAAAATCAGCATATACTTTCGTGTTTAGTAAGGACCCTTGCCCAATCTTATGGCGTAAGGTATGGATTACTAACCTTATTCCTAAAATCAATTTCTTTTGGTGGACAGTTCAACATGGAAATTTTTTAACATTGGACAACTTGAAAAAAAGGGGATTCTATATAACAAACCATTGCTATCTTTGTAAAGAAAAGGAAGAAAATATTTCACACCTCTTCCTAGAATGCCAGTTTGCTTTAGGGATCCAGACTAAGGTATGGGAAAGATTTGGTGTGGTTTGGGTTATGAAGGATAACTTGGGATAGTTTGTGGAGAGCTAGGATTGTCCCTTTTATCACTCAAGATTAGTTTTTTATGGAAAGAAAGAAATAATAGATTTTTTTGGGAGGAAAGTAAGATAGTGGAAGTGGTATTTGGAATAAAGGACAAATTTTTGTAGGAGAATTTAAGAGTGGCTAAATGCAAAATGCCAAGGAGGAGCCACGTAGACTTGAAGGCCTTGTGGCAAAAAATTGGGGCTGTCATGAGGATTTCTTCATTTATGATAACTTAGCAATAAGAAGGAGACAAAAGCCAAGATGGAGACCCCCCACCATAACATAGTATAAACTAAACTTTGATGGTGCTGCAAAAGGAGGAATTGGAGCAGCCAAAGGTGTGCTATGAGATAGGAATGGTGATATGCTATTGGTATATGTGGGAAAGGTGGGGAACGGTAGCAATAATGAGGTAGAGGCCATCACATTATTATGGGGTCTTCAACTCTCTAGGGAAAGACAAATTATAGAGTTAACAATAGAAGGGGACTCCAAATTAGTAATTGACTTGGTTAAGGGGGATGCTAGATCGGGGTGGAAGATTTGAAACATCATTTTGGATATCAAGCAAGTCTTGAATGAAATGAAAATAGCCCACCTGTAGCACATCTACCAGGAGGGAAATCAGGTGGTAGACGTGGTGGCTATCATGGGGTTTAATGCTATGGAAATCATGTGTTGGGAGAATTTAGCTAATCTCAATGAAGATATAAGGTTGCTGATATCCAATTAAAAAGGCAAGAAGAATTCAAGATGATGTCTACAAATTTTAAAAGTAAGGCCAAATTTGGCAATATGGTGACTTCGGTCACTAAATTAAACTATTGCATTTTGGAAATAAAGAGCAAATGTGGCCGTACAAATGGAAAATGGAGTGATTACAAATTAAGAGAAATGTCATTTTGTAATTATGGTAACCTGTTGCAAGATTCAAATTACTTTCCAAAGGGAAGTACAAAAGATATTATTAATCAGGATGTCAAAATTCATCGGGGTGAGAAAATTATGATTTTACACATTCATGAATCCCATAATAACTTTGTATGGGATTTTGGAGCTCATCAAGCATGGGTCTAAACATTTTATTTACATCTTTTCAAAAGGCTTAAGGTAGAGAGTAGTTGCAGAAAGATTGAAGCTGAAAAGGTTTAGATGCGTATTACTAAAGAAGTGGTGTCAAAAATTGAAGGAATTGATATGGGGGGGGACCTGAATCGGCTAGAACCAATGAAAATTGATAATTTTAAGGACAAAATGACTACCTAGTTCTTACTGAAGGAAGGGGGTTTTTTACCCTACATGTATTTGATGGCTGGGCACGATGAGAATTGTGTGCTCCAGTTTGTGAATAGCTGGAGTGATAGGAAGGTTACCATCAATGGTATCTATTGTCACAAAAGTTTGCACCCTTTTCCAAAATTTTTACCTAAGGACAACCTTGCGAAACATGGAAACAACCTCCAAGCTATGGGACTTGAACTATGAGGTTGAGTCTCTGGAGAAGGCTGACTTCCTTTACTATTAGGGTGCACCTAACTACTCTTGGAGAGTAAAAGGGAGAAGGAATGCGTGAAAGAAAATCTACCTACGCTAACCTAAGGGGGTGATGCACCAAAATAGAGTGTCCAAACCAATCTCTACCCATACATGCACTATTGAACCATCATGACACCAAAAGATATACACATCCAGACTTGCTTTAGTCTAACAATCACATGCAGATCAGAAAACCCAAATGAATGACACAAGGAAAGAGAGGTTTCACTTATATACCATTCATAGGCCAAAAGAGATATAGTCATACAAGATTGTAGATCTCTACAATACACCAATGAGAGGCAAATAGTTCTTGCACTTTACATCAATGGCTAAAGGAGATAAGGCAGAATGTCATATAGTTTAGAGACAAAGGGAATTTATGGTAAAATTGTAGAGCAATATCAAAGAAGTCAGAGAAGAGTCGACCAAAATAAAATCTACAAAAATTTCCTTTATAGTTCAAGCATAACTGAGATATTTTCTAACTAAAGTTACTCCACAACCACTACCATTAAGTCTTGATAAGGATCTGGAGAAAATCTAATCTAGGTACAGATTCAGATACAATGAAACCTGATATTTGTTGAAATAGGGGCCTGATAGACACAGTGCCATTAACCATTATGACCAAGTAGGTGGATGAATTGGGGTGGTGGAGTGTTTTCTTACTATTTATTGGGTTCAACATTCACTCAAAAGTGGCTGGAATCGATCATGAAGATCGGATCATGGAAGAAAACTCGATCACTTCTATTTCTAGCTCATGAATCACCAAAGTTAACAAGTCAACCAAACCCTACCACCAAGATGAGCCACGTGGGCCAATAGTTTTGCTTTATTTTGCCACCTCACAAGGTCTTCTTGAGTTTGACTACATCTTCATAACTAACTGCACCACCTCCTCAAAAACCTGACCGCGATGGTCTCATAACTACTAGCCTTCACTGCCAACGCTAACTGTAGCACTATCTCCCTTGGCACTTCCCCACAATGTTTAACTTCCTCACATCTTCATATTGCAAGAAAGAGCCGATCATTGATCTCCATAAGATCAATGATCACAAAAGATCCTCCATTATACTGCACCTGCCCACTAAAATTTTTGAGCCCATGAACCACTTAGCACAACTTGGCATCCAACTGAGCAACCTGGCACCACCTTGGTATCACCCTGTGGCATATGGAACAAACCTGACCTCCCAAGGACACGTGGTAGTGAGGAACTTGCCCACATTCCTTAATATCCCTACATCTTTATATTATAGGCAAGTGCTTTCCCTCGATCTCATTGCATCAGACGGTGTTCATAACACGTGCCCTCTGAACTTGCATGAATATCCTCTGTAATGTCATGAGGACATGTGTCACCAAGGCACTTGCCTGCATTGTTAGAAAGTCTGAAAAAAGACAAAATGTGGCAAAGTGGGTGCCAATCAAACTGCTAGTTCACCCATAGCTCGCCAACCTTGCAGCCCACAGAAGAGACAAACCCACCTACCACGCATCACAAAGGGGCTTCCCCGCATTGTTTAAAGGTAGTGCATCTTGAGAATGTAGGAAAGCACCCACTATGGATTGCCAAAGATCTGACGGTGCAAAAAGTTGCGGGCTAGTGGAAATGAAATAAAAGAAATACCATAAGTTTAATCATTTTATTTTTTGATATTTCCATGTCATTTAAATAAAACTTAAATATGGAAGATGACCTTTGGGAGGGCTCAAGTGTTTGAATTCAAACTTTGGCGAGAGGCAAAATAGGTAACATTTTTGGTGACTCAAAGGGGACGCAAGACAACTATGAGTATGACTAGTGGCCTTATGCATCCATTGGGCCATAGAGTCATAAAAAATGTGGATCAGTGCACTGCAAAACCCTAACCCTACCTCTGTAGGAGAAAAACACTGAAAACTCTATCTCTACAACTCTGCGGCCTCAGCAAAACACAAGTGCTTGTGCACTTCTTGGAAAGCTGGAAAAAAATAAGGAGAAAACTAAGCTACCTATGTACATGAAACCTCAAACCTTGTTAGAAACATGGTTTGAGATGGATCCCATTGACTGGGATAGGAAAAATTTCACCACCAAACCTGCTTAATTGAAAAGCATTGGCCTACTTGCAACTGACAATCACATAGGGGCCACTCCATAGTGCATCAAAATTTGAGTGTCTTCTTGGTTTTTCCTTGTCTACATCCCATTTCAAAACCAAATCATCCTTTTTGAAGATTCTAACCCTAGCCTTCTTGTCAAAGCTCCCTTTCACCTACTGCTGATGTGTTTCTAGGGTTTGCATGGCTTGACTTCTTTTCTCTTCCAGCTCCATTAGCTCTGCCATTCTTATTGTCATGGCATCATCTTCAATTAGCTCTAGCTAATGAGCTAGTTCTAGGGATGGGCATTCTAATGAAATTGAAAGCCTTGCTTCTCTACCATATACCAACATAAATGGTGAATTTCCTATTGACCTCTTAGGTGTTATTCTGTCAGCCCATAGTGTAGTCCTCAACTTTTGATGCCAACATCTTTGGTTATCCTCTATAGTTCTTTTCATAATCCTAATCAATTTTTTTTTGGATGAATCATCCAAACCATTTCCTTGAGGATAGTAGTTTGAGGATGTACTCAAGTAGATATTATGGTCAACTTCCCATGCACAAATTTGAGCTCCTATGAAAGATTTTTCATTATCTAAAATAATGGTTGAAGGGGCACCAAACTTGGTCATAATTCTATCAAGGAACTCAACGACTGAAGATTCTGTGGCATCCTTCAATGCAACTACCTCTATCCATTTAGTGAAGTAATCTATAGTAGCTAAAATCCATTTGTGACTAGAACTAGAAGGAGGATTGATAGGGCCTATAAAATTCAATCCCCATTGAGAAAAAGGTTGGTCCACCTAAATGGGATGAAGAGGAAGAGCTACAAGCTTTTTCTTACTAGAGAAGAAGGCACATTTTTAACACTTCCTCACATAACTATGACAATCATAGAACAGGATGGCCAGTAGTAACTAGCCCTCATAATCTTCATTGTAGTTGTCCTTGCTAAGAAGTGACCACCATCAGGACCATCATGATGCTCTTTGATCATTCTTTCAGCTTGGTCTATGTCAATGCATCTTAATAGGGCTCCATTAAAATCTTTCCTGAAAAGGATACCATTAACTATGACATACAAAATTGACTATAATCTATAGTGTCTCCTTTTAGTTCTACCTAATCCTTGAGGGTATCCATGGCCTAATAAAAAATTCCTCATATCATCCATTCAATTCCTTGGGTCATAATTTCTTGTCTCTTGTTGTTCTGTTAGTATCATAGCGACTTCCTCATTTGATTCCTGACATGATATCATCTATTTACACAACCCCTTCCCTCTTACTAGCTTGATGATCTAGATGTCAACATCATATTCCATTACTTTAGTAATCCAACTAGTTCTCTTCTCACTAATATCTTTGCTCAAAAGGAAATCCTTCACACTGGAATGGGGTACTAATAAATGAATTTTATTATGAGACAAGAGGTGTCTAAATTTCTTTAAAGCTTTGATGAATACAATGGCTTGCTTCTCTACATAATTGTATTTGTCTTCATACTCTTTAAGCCCTTCACTAAAGAAGGCTATGGGCTGCTCTTCATCTTTATCATTTGTTTGAGTCAAGACAGTAGAAATACTTGACTCACCACCTAGGGTATAAAGGATGAAATCCTTTTCAAAATTTGGATTAATGAGAGTGGGGGGAAGGCTATGACTACCTTAATCTCTTCAAAAATTTCCTTCTCTTCCTTGGTCCATGCAAAGACCATACTTTTCTTGAGCATAGCTGTAAGGGATTTTACCATGGTAGCAAGATTAGGGATAAATCTTCTCACAAAATTTATTCTACCAAGGAAACTTTGCAACCCTTTCTTATGTTTAGGAAGAGGGAGAGAAAGAATTTCTTTTGTTCTTTCTTGATCAATGGTTAAACCATCCTCAGATGCAATGTTTCCTAATAATTTTCTTTGATTGGTAGCAAAAACACACTTGCTTGGGTTAAGGGATATCCCAAACTCTCTACACCTTAAGAACGCCTATCTCAAATGATCAAAATGATCTTCTACACTCTTTGAATACAATATGATATCATCCAGGTAAACTAATACAAACTTTCCAATCAAATTTTTGAAGGCCATCTCCAATTCCTTTTGAAATGTAGCACCTGCATTGGTTAGCCCAAATGGAATCTTACAATAAGCATAGGTACCCCATTTGGTGGTAAATGTAGTCTTGTATCTATCAAACTCTTTGACCAACACTTGATTGTAGCCAGAAAATCCATCAAGAAATGAAAACCTCTTTGAACCACTAACCTTGGACAAAATCTGCTCCATGGAAGGGAGAGGATGGTGATCTTTAAGGGAAGCTTGGTTAAGGTCCCTAAAGTCCACACACAATCTAATTTCTCCATTCTTCTTCCTAATAGGGACAAGGTTTTCTACCCATGACGAGTGCTTTATGGGGAAAATTATATTGGCCTAATCAATTTGGATAGCTCTTTTCTCATCAAGGGTTCAATTTTGGGATTCACTAGCCTCTATTTTTGTCTTACTGGTTTGATATTATCAATTAAATCTATGGTATTCTGAAAAAACCTTGGGTCAAATCCCTTTAAATCATCATATGTCCAAGCAAATACATCATTAAATTCTTGACATAGATGAATGAAACTTTCTTGCTCAATTTTAGAACATACTTTCCCCATGTTTAAAGATTTTCCATTAATAATTGTGACTGGGGTGTGAACCTCTTCGTCAGTAGCTAGGTTCATGACTCTACCTCTTGCCTAGTCATTAGGATTAAAAAAACTCTCTAAGGTAATGAGACCCTTAGGAAATTTTTTTGAACTAAGATTAATGATTTTATCAGCATACTGATTTTGCAGTCTCAACTAGTTTCTATCTAAAAACTCTGCTTCATTTTGTAAGAAGCTTAAAATTTGTTCATCAGATTCAAACACTTGCCAATGGATGTTGTTGTTAGTGAAGGCAGGCCTTACTACCATTTTGATTTGTTGCTTCTTCTTCTCCTCAAGATTCCCTGGCACATCATGAGATGCACCTATTGCTGCAAGTCTATTAGCATGTTTATTTTCTCTTCTAGGGATTCTTTGAATATTAAATGCATTGAAACCCTCAAGAAAATCCCATACCCTATGTTTATAAGACTTGAGAAAAGCTTTCTTAGTGATATTCTAATTTCTCACTTGATTAACCACCAACTCACTATCTCCATATACTTTTAAGGCTTGAATTCCTCTTTTCTGAGCAAGTAGGAGACCCTAAATCAAGGACTCAAACTTGGCCACATTGTTAGTGCAATTGAACTAGAGTGTAAAGGAAAAGTAGTACCTTACTTGTGTAGGAGAAATCAACATCACACCAGCCCCTAATCCATTCTTATTCCTTGAGCCATAAAAGTACACACTTGATATCCCACTCACATCTTCTTTAGTCTCCACAAGATTGGGAACTAGAGCATCCTTCTCTAATATACAATATGTACTGAGACCTATTTGAGGGGTTTCTGACATAGGATCAAATTGATATGCATTAGCCCATTCATCTAAGAGAAAATCAGGTATCTCTACTAGGGAAGTAGTAGGCTCATTCATTATGTCATTCTCATCCATTTCTAGGATAGTGCAGTTCATGTTGATGAGATTAGGGGTGTAGAGTTCAGTATGATGGAGGGCTAGAGGCTCTACTCTGATTGAAGCTTTGGCCCCATATCTTGTTCTAAAAGAAATATATGACCAATAAGAGGATATGTAACCACCTATTTGGGCAGTGAAGTCTCTTGATAGGCAAATGGAAAAATGTGGCTTGACTTCAGCAACAGATATATCTTGAGTTATAGTACAACCAGGGCATGCGTGTAGGGTCATTTCCACATTCCTAAGGATCCCTATAGTCTTGATAGTACTACCATCCAACTATAATACATCCGTAACAATGGGCTCATATTTCATTCCCAAAGCATTAGCAACACACCTAGGCATCACTGAACTACTAGCCCCTGAATCAATCATGCAATTGTGGACTAGTTTATCCCCTATAATTAGAGAAACATAAAATGGAGGGGGTCTAACCTTTTTATTTTTTTCTTCCTCCCTTGATGGTTGTACTAGGCTTGTCGCACTTTCCATGCTAGGTGGCTGATCCTTTGGTTCAATACTTTCCAATTCTTGTTGTAGCAACCTCTTTTGCATGGGTATAGTAGCAACTGTAGACACCTAAAAAACCTTTAGAAAATAAAGTATTTTTATTTTCTAAAAAAGTCCTGATGACATCATCATTAATTAATTAATTAATTATTTAATTAATTTATTTATTTTTATGCCATTAAATCCCTTTATCTTAATTAAAAATATTTAATTAAGGAATCCCTCCCAAAAATGTTTAAATCTTATTTAAACATTATTTCCTTATTTATTAATTATTTAATTAATAAATTGACCAAAAAAAACCCAAAATAAATAAAAAATTTATTTTTTGCCCAAAACTTGGCCAATTTCCTTAAGACCACTAACCTCTTCCAAAATCTTCTAATCCTTCTTTAATTTTAATTAAAGGCTAATCCCATCATTTTCTACCCCTAATCCCAACTCAAAATATTTAATTAAGATTAAATATTAATCCTCATGTTTATTAAAAAAAAAGTTTTAATAAATATCTCCTCAACCCAAACCCTTGAAATAAATAAAACTTTATTTATTTCATAAAATCTTATCCTAGGAAGTTCTAGACTTTTCTAGAAAGTCTTCATCCTCATCCAAAGCCTAGACTCTTCTAGAATATGTCTTTAACCCTAATCCTAATCCCCTCCTAACCTTGTCACATTCCCTAAACATGGGTTAAGACTTGCTAACTCAAGCCAAAGTTAACAAATATCTCCTCCTTCACCCACCCTCATTAAATGCCATCCACTTGCCTATCCCTAAGCTAATCCTAAACAATCCTAATCCATCCTCTAATCATTTGCACAAGCCTAAGCAAGCTTAAAACCTTCCTAATCAAGTCCAAGTTGAAATTGCTCTCATCACCTTCAAAATATCTCAACCATAAAACTTTATGAAGCCCACTACTCTTCCAAGCCCTTTTATTGCTCTTACAAGTCATTATGAGGGTCTTTATGAAGATTTTATCCCTTGAGCCTCCTTTGTTGACTCATCCTTCCCCTTTCCTCCATCCTCTCACCATGTGACATGTGTCACTCCTTGATTGGTTGTAAGGAAGCACAATCCATGTGCTCTCCTCTCATGCAATCTAAGCCCTCTATGAGCTTTTTCCCATCTTTGCATCTTAGCCCTCAATCCCTCAAGCCTCTTGCCTATAAATTGGATCCTTCCCCTTTGCAAAATAACACAATCCATGAAGTAAAGTTATAATACTATTTTGAGAGCCAAATCCATACTAAAGCCATCTATCCACACTAAAAATCCACAATCATCCATTGAAGCCTTTGGAAGCATATTGAGCATACATCCTATCCATTTAGATAAAGCTACTCAACAAGAGAGCTTCTTATTGAGAGAGTCCATTAATGGCTCATATTCTCAATTGAGAGTTCATCTTAGTCTATCTTGCAGTTTATGAATTTTGTTTAGTTTGTACAAGCTTTATTTAAATTTGGTTTCTATTAGCATACTAACATTGCTCATATACATTTTGGCACGCCCGGTGGGACCCCACATGGGTCATCTTCATTAGCTTTTTTAGTCAAGTTTTGTATGTCATTTGCTGATTTTGGTAATTTTGCTTATTTTTGTGATTGGTAGGATTGTATAAATTGGTTTTGTAGGTCCACATGAGCATGAAGAAGACAAAGGAACTCATAGTCTATCTCATAGTATTTGCAGATTTTTCAAGCTTATAGGTGGACAAAGCACTTGGAATTCTTCTTCCTCTTCTTGTCTATGTTCTTCTTATTCCATCTACTTCTTCTTCTTCTTGTGGGAGATCTTGGCCATTTTTTTTTTAAGGAAGCAAAATCATACACACTTCTTTTTAGTGCTTAAAATGAACCCCCAAATCATACTTAAATCCATTAAAAAATTAAAAATTTGCAAAAAAGAAAAAATCTTTTGACAAGTGAAACTAAACCAATCTAATCATTTGCATCCTTGCAACATCAAGGTTTTAGATGCATTCATGCAAAGTTAGGAACACTTCATTTTTGGGAATTTAAAAAGAACTTCAAGTTTCCATTTCAAAAGGTTCAAAATCAACACTAAGTGCACACTAAAATCTAAATCAAACTCAAAGCATCAATCAAGGATAAAATGAACCTCATTTGCAAATATGTTAAAGTTCTTTTAAAAATTTCATGAAAACTAAGAGTCCTAAATGGTTGCCAAAATTGTCCTAAAAAGCTTTGTTATTTGTTCCAAACAAATGTCTTGTTGCAAAATCTTGAATGTTTCTTAGGTTTTTTATGCATCAAAACAATCTAGGAATATCACTTTTGGGCTTAAAACATGCAAACTAGAACAAAAAATCTTGAATGAAAAGCAAAGTCCAAAGAGTCATTTTCACTTTTGAGTCCAAAAACAATCTTGAATGATCTAAGGTTAAAACAAAGCACTTCAAAGTTCTTAAAACAACACACAAAATCTCAATCTTGAATGCTCAAAGGAAAAAACTTGAATGTTTAATCACTTGTCTTTGAATGCATGTTGCTAAAATCACTCTTGAGTGCCATGGATTAAAATCAAAGTTTGTTTTTTTATGAATGCATGATTAAACCAACAAATCCAATCTTGAATGCCATAGATCAAATAATCATCTTTTGGAGCATAAAAAGAATCTACATTTTTGTAATCTTTTAAGTTATAAAAACAAATAAAAATGCTTTGAGCGAGTTTGTCGTTGGACTCACCCTCTTTAATCACCCATCAATTTAACCATTGGTTGCAATCTTAGTGCCATCTATGGGGATGGGTCCATCTAAGAGGGTGTTAAGTGCTCCACGCAAATCAAACTCCACTCACTTGGGTTTTTAGTGGTTTTTCTAAGTTAGAAAATTCCTTGAATGCGCATTAATCTCGCTCACACTTCATTTGGGCATAAAAATTGGACAAATCTTGACGTGGAGGGCCTCCGGGCGCGCGCTTGAAATCGAATCTCACACACCTTTGTTTTGGGCTTAAAATAAACTCACGCTCAATCTTGAATGCCTTAAAGAAAAATCAATCGATACTTGACATGGAGGGCCTCTGAGCGCACGGGTTTACCTTCTTGTTGACCCTAACTCTTCTTCTTGTTCGCATTCTTCGATCAATTTTATTTTTGTCGACGCTTCAAAGTTGGAATAAACATTGTATCTTAAACATGAGTGCTTGCAAAGTCTAGATCAGAAAACTTAAGCGTCAGTTGGTAAAAGAACAAGCGTGTTTTTTAGCCCAAGATCATCCAAGTCTTCTCTCCCCTTGTCGTCTTTCGAGGCCATCTTGGGTGCATAAGATTAGGATCCAAAATCTTGTCTTACCTTTTTAGGAGGCCTACTTGGGGATTTCATCACCCCTTGGGATGACCTCAACTCCAGCATTCCGGCGGAGTATAAAGATCGGGAGGTGAATCCAAAGACACCTCTCTTGGGATCATATTTTTTGTCACTCGGGCTAAGCCTCAAGGAACTTTATACCCTTGAGAAGTGAAAGAGGAGAAGTGGGTTACCGCTCCTCTCGGCTGTGTGACATCTTTTTGGTTTCATCTACAGATTTGGGCCTCACGTACCTTGTGTATATCGAGGACTCCCTAGCTAAACCAAATTTCATCCTTGTAGAAAGCTTCCTAAGATGTTGGTGTGTTTGACGGGCTTGCTCAAAATTTTTTTCTGCTTGTTTGTTCATAGCTTTTGAATGAATGTTTGCCAATTTTGGTCGAAATCCTAGAAAAGCAAAAATCTCCCAACTCAAGGCATACTTAGCATAGTCACTGCCTTATCAAAAAATCATCCAAGCTCCCCCGATGCAACCGAATCTATCTAGTTCTTTGCCTTAGAACAATCCCAAATCCTAAGTCCATCCAAATCATCCCCCCAGCTAGCTAGCAACCCAATCCAAAATCACCCAAGCCTTTAAAGAGTTGTTGTCACTTTGCTAGATTTTTCTATCCAATCAATCCTACCAATCAACCAATCTCACCAAGGTTATCCCTTTGACAGAGCATTGTCTAGGTTAATCCAGCTTTGTCACTTGTATCCCTCATCACCTTTAGCTAAAGGTTGGGATCCACAAGTGGTCAATCTCGTGTCATGCCATAGGATCACTAGTCTATCCTTAAGTTGACACAATCACCATGAATCCTGCACATAGGAAAGCAAAACTCTCACTTTTTGATAGCATACCCTTGAACTCTTCCACCCACAAGAAAGCCAAAAATCTTCAGCCAATCCTCCTTAGGTCTATCATACAGCTTTGACTCTCCCTAGGAAATCTTTCATCAGCCAATCCAAAATCTATGCTTAATCCAAATCCAACCATGAGCTTTCGTGTCCATCCATATGCAAGACCCCATCCCCATAAAACTCATCATCAAAGCATGAAGTACCAATCCTATCATGATGTGTTTGGTCGCATTGTCCTTGCTCCCGCCACCTCCTATTCCAATGATGATGAAAATCTTCTTGACTATGACGGGTATATTGAAAGCCTTAGAAACATTCCCCCAAGCATCCCCCAAAATCCAAGAGTTATTCCAAACTATCTAGTCATGCCATCTAATATTCCAGCTTCCCCTCCATCATCCCATCAACCAATCTTCCAATCTTCCACCCCCATCACACTAGCTATTCCTATCAATCCACCTCTACCTTCGACACACGAGTCTCCAAGGAATCTCCTAGAGGAAATACAAGAAAAGTTGCCTCCAACAGTCGATAAGCCATGTCATCTAATCCAACCATGTGAAGTAGTTAGTAATGAAGCTTCCCCATCTATAATATCACCTCCATCTCCCATAGCTATCATCCCCATACCATCCATCAAATTGCTTAAAATCCTTCCACTTCCTGCAAGCATCAAAATCCCACCACCTATCAAGTCCCTCCAAATCCTATCCACATCGACTCCAAGAATTTCCCAAATCTCTCACAATGACCCTTATGCATCCATCTTCTACTCACCCATCTCCACTACTGAATCTCCCATCTATCCATCCGCTGCTTTTGAAGAATCCATCCCTTCACCTCCTATCGCACCATCCACTCCAAACTAATCCTATCAAGATCCTGCCCAAAAGCATGTTGACATCCCCCAAAGCATAAATGAAGATATCATCGTACCATGTCTTCCATCCATAGTGCAGTCACCATCTCCTCCATCTCCAAAACCTCGAGCCATATCTCCTCCACTACAAGATATCTTGTCATCCCACCAGCTACATCAAGATCCTATCCTTCCATCTCCCCTGCTCCATGCTTCCATCTTACCACCTATCCAAGCTATTCCACCATCTATAATCTACCCTCCTTGTTCACTTACATTCATCCATGGTGGCCCTCTCTCAGCAGAAGAATTAAGAACAGTATCTCCCCATTGCAATACACCTAATAAATCACTTCTACCATTTTCTGCAAGCAAAAAGTTTCCTCAGCTTGTTCAAATGCTCAATCGATGGCATTATCAAGGTCAAGGTTTAGGACCACAAGAGCAAGGAATCAGAGAGCCTATTATTGCACAAAAAAATCTAGGATTTCATGGTCTTGGATATGTATCCAAAGGCTCACCATCTAAAGGTGTTGGTACACCACACCCCCAAACCAAGCCTATCTCCAAGCCCACCATGTCAGCCTCCCATCACTCCTTCAATAAATCTTATGTCATCCCCCCTCCACCATCTTTGAAACCCAAAACAACCTACCATATCCCCCCTTCATCCGCTAAATCCATTTTGGGTCCCTATGTCCCAAAATCTACCATCCTCCATCCTCCTATCAACAATCATAAAAATCCTATTCCATCCATTTCTATGCAAGATCAACAAAGGCACATATCAGGGCACATCATCCATCATCATCCAAGTGAGAGGATAAGTATGACTTAGGATAGAACAAACTCTTGTATTGTCAACAACTTATAACAAACTCCTAGGCTACAACTAATAAATAAAATAGATTTACCTAAGTAAGCTTAAGTAAATAGAATAAATAATAAATAATTAATTATTTACTCTAACACCAATGAGAGGCAAATAGTTCTTGCACTTTACATCAATGGATAAAGGAGATAAGGAAAAATGTCATACAATTCAAAGACAAAGGAAATTTATAGTGAAATTGTAGAGCAATATCAGAGAAGTCAGAGAAGAGTCGACCAAAACAAAATCTACAAAAATTGCCTTTATAGTTCAAGCATAACTAAGATATTTTCTAATTGAAGTTACTCCACAACCACTACCATTAAGTCTTGATAAGGATCTATAGAAAATTTGATCTAGGTACAGATTCAAATACAATGAAACCTGATATTTGTTGAAACAAGGCCTAACAAAAACAACGCCATTAACCATTCTGACCAAGTAGGTGGATGATTTGGGGTGGTGGAGTATTTTCTTTCTATTTACTAGGTTTATAATTCACTTGGAAGTGGTTGGAATCGATCATGAAGATTGGATCGTGCAAGCAAACTCGATCCCCTCCATTTCTAGCTTGTGAATTAGCAAAGTCAACAAGTCAACCAAACCTTGACACCAAGATGAGCTACATGGGCCAATAGTTTTGCTTCATTTTTCCACCTCACAAGGTCTTCTCAAGTTTCACCTCATCTTCATAACTAACTGTGCTACCTCCTCAAAACCTTGACCATGATGGTCTCATAATTGCCAGCCTTCACTACCAACACTAACTTCAGTGTTACCTCCTCAAGTCGGTAAGGACACATGTCCTTTAGGCACTTCCTCACAATGTTTAACTTCCTCACATCTTCATATTATAGGAAAGCCCCAATTTTTCATCTCTGTAGGATCAATGATCATGAAAGAGCCTCCATTATACTATGCTTGCCCACTAAAATTTTTGGGCCCATGAACCACTCACCACAACCTGGCATCCAACTGAGTAACCTGGCACCACCTTGGTATCACCCTGCGGCATATGGAGGAAACCCAACCCCACAAGGACATGTGGCAGTGAGGCACTTTCTTGAATTCCTTAACATCCCTACATCTTCATATTATGGGCAAGCACTAGCCCTCGATCTCATTGCATTGGATGGTGTTCATAACACATGCCCTCTAAACCTGTGTGAATATCCTCTATGACATCACTAGGACATGTGTCACCAGGGTGCTTGCCCACATTGTCAAAAAGTCTAAAATAAATCAAAATGTGGGAAAGTGGGTACCAATCAAACTGCCAGCTCACCAGTAGCTTGCCAACCTTGCAGCCCATAGAAGAGATGGACCCACCTGCCACACATCATAAAGGGGCTTCCCCACATTGTTTAAAGGTAGTGCATCTTGAGAATGCGGGAAAGCACCCACCATGGATCACCAAAGATCTGACAACGCAAAAAGTTGCGAGCTAGTGGAAAAAAAAAAATGAAATACCATAAGTTTAATCATTTTATTTTTTTATATTTCCATACCATTTAAATAATACTTAAATATGGAAGATGACCGTTCAGAGGGCTCAAGTGTTTGAATTCAAACTTTGGCAAGAGGAAAAAATAGGTAACAGTATCACTTTTCAAGTCACTGAGGAAGTTATCGCCATGGCGACTGGCCTCTCCATGAAGGGGAAAGAATGGAGAAAGGTTACCAAAATTACCGATGAGGCCAGCATGAATAGCTTCTTCGCAAAGGATGAGGAGCCGATTTGTTACAAAGGAGGGTTCAAAAAAGACAAGTTACCTATCCCCTAGGATGATGTGTGTCTGTTCCTTATGATGTATTTGACACTAGAGGGTAGGTTTGGTGTATGCTATTACCATTTCCCTCTGTTGAACCATTTTAGAAATAGGGATTTCATTTCTATTCCTTTTTTTCTATTGCATTCTCTTGAGGACATGGTTATTGATGTTAGGGGAAAAAGAAGTAAAGGTTTAAATTTCACCATAATTCATCAAGGCTTAATCTTTCACCTTGATCAGTTTCACCTCACCTTGTGCCCTCCTAGAGAGGTGGTTTTGGAAAACCCATGCCATGGTTAGAAGTCCCCCCCCAAACTCAAGTATGGGGACAAAAATTCATATCCCCATGCCATCCCCTAGTAAGGAAAATAAGAAAAAGAAAAAACTTGATATAGTCATGGAACAAAAGGGAAACAAGAAGATAAAAATTGAAAAATTGGTGGACATTTTTGGAGAGGATTTGGGGGAGGAAATTGTGGGTAAAGCTAGGAGAAGATCTGGTAGGCTTGCTCAGACCCAGGCTAGGAGAAAATAGAAGTCCATTAGATACCCAGTTAAGAAGGTTGAGGAAGATAGTTCTAGAAATAATAGTGATAGAAGGGAGGAGGAAGATATTTCCAAATCAAAGAAGGATGATGGTAATGAGTAGGGGGAGAATTTTTTTAACTTTGGGGATGATTTGGTGGATGATACTCAGATCTAGGAATCTATTGGAAAAGTGGTGAAAATTGAGACCACCCATGTGTCTGCCAACTTCTCCCTCAAACCCATTACCTTTTGTGAGGAGAACAACAAGAGGGATAATTATCCCATAACCATTTCATCCCCTATTAAGGATAATTTAAAGGTTTCCTCTAACCCATGAGTTTTGTAGGATAAATTATAGGTGCAAAAAATGAAGGAGGAAGCTACAAAGGGTGAAGCGGCACCTAAGGATGGGACTGAGATGATGGAAGAGCGATACATGTACTTGGAAAAAAGGGTTAAAGCTTTGGAGGATGGGTTCTTTACCTTCTCCAAATTTTGCCTTAAAGTTACCCATGTTGCTGCCATTACCCTTCAATTGCTGGCACGTGAAATGGAGGATGCAAGCTTGGATATGGAGGACCATAAGTTGGTCTTCAAGTTCCTTGCCAATGACTAGGACCAGATCCTACTACATGCAAAGGGGAAAGGTAAAAATGAAGACTAATTTTTTTTATGTTTTTATCAATTACTAGGACCTTTGGATCCAAGACTCTTAATGCCTTATTGGAAGTGTTGGTTTTGCTAGTTTTCAACTATAATTACGACTTGGGTTGGCCTAGTTGCCATTTTGGTTTTTGTGGAACTTTTGTAGTTAGTTTATTTCCTTTATGGTGTTAGCTTAGCTACTAGTCTATGATTGTTTCTGCAGACTTTTGGAACCTTTCTTAGTTTTTCTTTTGTCTGCTGGTGTTTCTAGCTAGTAATGTGCTAGTTACCAGCTTTTTGATTGTATATGGGATGACCCCCTTGTTTTTGGTTACTTTTAATTTAAAAAACAAATTTTGATTTTTCTAAATATCCTTTCAATCCAATCTACCATAAGATAAACATAATTATCTAGTAGAGCTAATGCATGGTAGGATTATGTTCCAAATTCATGTTTTCTTTTTGATATCAGTTTATTTCCTTTATGGTGTTAGCTTAGCTACTAGTCTATGGTTGTTTCTGTAGACTTTTGGAACCTTTCTTAGTTTTTCTTTTGTCTGCTGGTGTTTCTAGCTAGTAATGTGCTAGTTACCAGCTTTTTGATTATATATGGGCCGACCCCCTTGTTTTTGGTTACTTTTAATTTAAAAAACAAATTTTGATTTTTCTAAATATCCTTTCAATCCAATCTACCATAAGATAAACATAATTATCTAGTAGAGCTAATGCATGGTAGGATTATGTTCCAAATTCATGTTTTCTTTTTGATATCAGTGGTTAATAGGGAAATTATACAACTTGAAATAAGATGAAGATCCTAGTGAAGTACTCAACTAATAGACTCCTCAAGGCCCTCAAGATCATTTCCAACAATTCAATTTATGAGCTTTATCTTTCCAACTCTAAGACTAGCGTTCAATCAAAAATTATGTTTTCTAACCCTAATATATCTATTGAGTTCTAAAAGGATTACATTGTCAACCCTAAATTTGTAGAGGATGACATATAGTTCCATTTCTCAAAATAAGGGGACTTTTTCCTAACTAGACAAACACAAGAATTGGAGCTTGAAGAAGGTGAGATCCCTAGCCATGAGACCTCATACCAACATTTTCCCTTCCATGATCCTACAAAATTCCTCATTGATTATGAGATCTAGCCAAATACTACTTTGAACCATACTCGAAACCTTAGCCAACATTTGTCTCTTATTGACTCTCCTCTACCATTACCTATTGTAACCCCAAAAGAGAAAGTTATTGAGAAATCTAGTCTACAGATCCCATGTACAACCATCCATTTTCTAAGCCTAGAAACTTTTCCCCACCCTATGACCAACTATGATTCAATTAAACCCCTCATATATTTTGACAATAACAATCATCCTACTACTTTGTACCTGCATCAATCTAAAATAGATATAGAAAAGACTAAGTATGAATGGGAAAAAGAAAAAGATATAAAATGAAATATAGAACAATAATATTGAGGAATGGTAGATTATAAAGGAAGAAGGAAATAAGGCCTCTCAGATTCCCAATAAATAATTTATATCTAAAGAGGAAGGTACTAAGTATAGAATAGAGGAGGTGCCTGTCGAACAATCACCACCAAAATCTTAGAACATAAAATATGCGTCTGCCAAGGAACATAAAGAAAACAAAAACAACAACAAAGTTATAGATAAGAAATTTAAAGAGGGAATAGAATCACATTCAAACACACTGATTAGACTAGGTCCTAATATGATCAATGAAAATTTATTATGTTTCAGTGATCAAGGGAACAAGCTAGATCCTCAAACAACATTTAAGAATAACCTATGAACTCAAATTTAATCTAGTCTCAATGTCCCCTTTGGATATTGTAATCATAGATGAAGAATATTTCTTTGATGATTTTGATCCCAAATCTAAAGATGAAGACATTAAAGCAGTGATAAAGGAGAAAAGATGGTTAATAGAAAGAATCTTGGAAATAGATATTTTAGAATCAGAAGAAGATTAGCATTACCCTAGAAATCTATAAATAAGTTATTAATAAATTTTATATGATGTCCAAACTCCTGATAATATAGACTTGATACTACAAAGTGCATATGCACCAAGATGGTGGAAAAAGGTGGACACCATGAAAAAAAATTCAAAACTACACATAACATGATTGTGTTATGTATAATTTTCATCAAATTTTAAATAGAGCCTGGCTTATTAATAAGCCAAGAAAATTATGTTAAATTTTTTATCTTAGCCATAGCATGATCGTATTATGCTTAATGAAATGTATGCAAGCATTATGAAGAACTACAAGGGTTATATCTAGTTCTCCATAACCCCACCAAGTTATGAAGAACCAAAAGAAGAGAGAGAGAGAGAGAGAGAGAGAGAGAGAGAGAGAGAGAGAGAGAGAGAGAGATTTCACATTGATCTATGGATAATTCCACAATACTTGTCACTTCTCAATCTATTTTTTTTCTGAGTGCATGTGCACTAAAGACCACTTATTATTACTCGAGCTACTAGTTGTAATAGCCCAAAATTGGGACATTGCCATATTAACCAATTTTGGTTTATTCAATCAATCCTAAGTCTATTTTACTAGGAAATTTTAATTCTAATAATCACTAGATGACCTAGGTGTCAAATGCAGAAAACCCTAATCGGCATTAATCACAATACTTATTTAATTCCTAAATATCAACTCAAATTAGCTATAATAAACCTATTGATTTAATTTAATTATAAGTGTTCATACTTTAATTAAATTAAAATTACCTCTTTAGCTAATGTACAAAGGAATTAAATACATTTGATTTAATAAGATATCTCCTCTTTTTAGTTATTGAATTTAATTATTCAATTAATTAAAGTTTATCCATTTATAAGGTTATATTCTATTTTATTAAATTAAATATTCTCTCCAAAATATTCTTTTCAATTCAGAAATGGAAACTTTGGGTGAACTAAAATAAGAAAATGAATTAAATCAGTTAACTCCTTTTATCACTCAAAGGCAACCAATTAGCTCCCTTTTCATGAGGAAGTTTCCATTATGACTAAGCCTCCTCTTCAATCTTGATCATCCATTCCGATTAATCTTGACCTTTGATCACCTCTTGGATTCTATTTAAGAAGCTCTCCATTCCTCATTACAGAGGTTGAAAATTGGAATTTGCGTCAAACTTATGCTGAAATATCTACTCATTTGCACTTGCATTCTTAGCTTAATATTCTTGCATATAAATTTCATAATAGTTTAATATGCATCCATTTAGCACAATATGTTTCTTCTTTTCTTAGCTTAACAATGCATTCTCATCTAGATTAATCTTTCATATCTCATATAGCTTAAAATCCTTTGTTTTAGAGGCTTGGTTGCCTACTTCTCATTTTGAGGGAAAAGGAAAAATCCTTCTAGTTAGAAGGCAATAGGTCACATTGTTGGATTTACTCAAGTGAATAATCTCATATTCATTCCAAGATAATCTTTTGGATAATGACCTTGTTGAAGTGTATGTGAAGATCTGAGGCTTGCATTCAATGTACATTTTTGGTGCCCATTGTAGGGCTAAGAAATCAATATTTTTTCCTCAATTTCTCTATTTTTTGCATTTTTATGATTTTGTCACATTCATCTGTATAGGTTTCCAGATTTTCATGCGAGAAACCTCATTTTTGCACAAAGAATTGAAGATGTCCCATTTTCCTCTACACTTCCTCACATGAAAAAGTGCATAATCATGTAGATTCTCACATGGTGCACATCATTTCTTTGCATGGGTCTGTGCATGATTTCACATGGAATTTTGCAACAATAATGCAAAATACAATTTTTTTTAGATTCCAGTTTATTATGATGTTTGACTAATAGTTTTCATTGAAGCATTTTCTTTTGGATTTCTATTTTTCTATAGCTTAACAGTGGTTTGTAGGACATTTAAAAAAAAAAAAAAAGAATTTTGACTTTTGATGTTCTCATAGGTTTTGACATTTTCTAAGCTATTCTATGGGTGTAAAAAAGAACAAATAAAGTTAAATTTTATTTTCCCATAGTTAAGCTTCCATTTGAGTAACGATATTTTATGAAGCATTTTATTTCTAATTTCTAGTTTTCAAATATCTTGATAGTGGTTTGCAAGACACATGTCAAAGAAACCTTATCAAAACACTTGAAACAAGTACTAATGGTATGATTGCAGGATGCTTTGTCAAAGCTATGCATGTCAAAGACTCATTTCAAACCCACTTAAAATGTTATGTTTTCTTTATTGCTTTCCATACATAGTATAAATAGGGCTTGTGAACCTCATAGGGTGCAAGACAAGGGAGTAGGCGAGTATGCTCTTTACCACTTGGAAGTGATGCCCAAGGGTAAATTAGAAACCTATAAGCCTCTGAGAGATAGTACCTGAGGGAGGCAAGAAAGTTAGTGGTTCTCCCAAATGAAGCCTTTAATGAAGAGATGATGATTTCCTTTTAGGGAATCAAAGTCTTGGAATAGGACAAGGTTGGATCGATAAGCTAACTTAGTGATTAACATGTCTTGTGTGTTTGGATAACGTGACAAGCTAGATGAGTATGATCTTTCCCTTGAGGGAAATCAGAAACTTGGACGCTTAGATTTGAACCACAAGTCCAAGTCAACCTTTAGCGGGCCTATTGGAGCATTCCAACCTCTAGGAACAACCCAAGTGAGCACACACCTTCACTAGAGATTCCACCTCACTCTTATAAAGAAGCTTTGTTGAGCGAAAGACTCCAAAGCCATATTAATTTCCTCTTCTTCATTCTGATATCACATATCAAGAAGAGGCTTTATAAATTGCATTGGTTGGTGTCGGCCCCAGTCTTGCTAGTCAAGTGTGTGCACTTACAGATGCTGGTGTTTGCTACTAGCCTCAAGTTTTCTTGTGAAGCCATTAGGGATTAATATGAATGGAAGCCAAGTAAAAACCTCTTAGATAGTTTCTACCCGGTTCACCTCCAAAAGAGGGCATAATCTTTTTTCAAGGAGGGGGAAGAATCTCTCCTGTAGAACTCACCATAGGCATGTACCTAGGTGTTGGAAGGTGGTATATGTGCTTGATCCCTGCCACAAGGGTGTTCATTCAACATATAGGTTATTGAGCCCTTGGAATACACCAAAAACATAGGTGCCCTTTAGTGGGGTGACATAGTTGTGTGAGGTGAATGCATGCACATAAGTTGTGGGACAAAGGTTTTTCCTTTTCAACCATTTTTTTTTTATAGGGATAAAAGTGTGTTTTTTATTGTGTCTAAAACTTTTGCAAACCTATCAAACAAATAAAAAGGTCAATAATTCCCCATCCCTCTAAGTTGCTTTGCCCTCGATTGGATTATTTAGGACTACTGCTTGCTTCCCATGCTATCTAATTTTTTTTTATCTTTTTGAAACAAAAATGTTGTTCAAAAATTTGAAAACCTTCTTGCTATCTACTTGAAATCTGTTAAACGACCAACAATCTTGTCCCAAAACGGTCAAACCATCTGTCAGAGCTATCTACACTCTAAGTATGGTTTGTTACCTACAACTGTTCACCTCTTTTTTCTCTACAAATAGTGTTAAACAATAACTTCTTTCTTAGCTAATGACTTGTGACCTATACACAAACTAGTCTTTTCTTTTGTTTATTTTGTCCTTGGTCTCTTGTGCTTATCATACTTCATGTCACAATAGTCATAATCTTTGGCTATTCTAGCCACTACTTAGACAACTTGTACCTTAGTATACAATACACTTATCTTACCTTTTTAAGACTATTGTAACGCCCCGCTCGGGAACCCAAGAGAAATAAACCTAACATGTTACAATGTTTACTGAACTTTTTTTTTTTTTTTGAAGTTTAAACAACATCAAGATAACATTAATGTGGAAGCAATATGAACATACACATCAAATACACATATGCAAATATAGATACAATTTCAATTCCTCAAGAGTTCCTTTACGTTGAGTCACATTTAATAATTTTAAGTTAATTAGTTTAAGTTTCAAGTACAATGTCTCAAGATCATAAAGAAATAACAGATACATAATCGCATAAGCAAATGTATAAGTATATCTAACACAATGAAAGTTCATCCAATAAATAACACCCACTGCACATGTCGCAGGGTATGTGAGAATAGATACAATAAATCAGAATACATGATAACATATATACATCATCTGAAAAGAAGTCTTTGAGATAAGAAATAAGAATGATAAAGGTACATCTTCTGCAATGAACATCCAACAGCTAGCAATGTAAAGGGGAACCCAAATGGTAAGAAGGCACTACCTCCTGACCGCGTGGTTACCTAGTCAGGCTTCCACTCCCACCGTGCAGGGAAGATAATGAACGATCCACATACGGCTAATCAAACATAAAACATTCCTAGGAAAGGTACCCCTAATAGCCAAAACTACCTCAAAGGTAACACATACTACTCAAGAAGATAAAATAATCCAAAGAAAGAACACTCAATCCAATACCGACACCACATAACCAAACATCATACACGAACCAAGTATAAACCAAATACCAAGATCATAAGATAAATTCAATGAAAGATAATCATCTCAAGTCAAAAGCCACATGTCAAAAGTACAACAACCATGAATCACCAATCATCATCAATGAAAGTAAATAACCATAATGAACATATCCAACAATAAATAAAACACATCCAACAATAAGTACACTACCAGAGATACACAAATCTACAGAGGAGACTCAGGCTACATACTAGGGAGTGTCATCACATGGTTGCTTGAGTTACCCTGGACTGATCTCTTAATAGACCCCGAACCCTCAAGCGTTGAGTTACCCTAGACTGGTTACTATGAACCCCGGACCCTCAACATCACACATATGGAAACTAGAAAGCCCTCTCAAGAAGACGAGGCACTCATTTCATTCCCATCCTTAGTCTATACAAGCACTAAAGGCATGGGTAGATCAAATATCTCTAACTTATCTTTTTAGTGTGTTTTCCCCCCATAAATTTTACTTACTAGATTATCACTTATAACATAACTTGCATTAGGTTACCCTGGTATTGACCACTTTGGGTCCCGGACCCCTATGCAAGCCACTCCCAAGTCACATACCTAAACAACCTCTCCTAAGCACATAAAAACACAGTTGTGTCCCATACCACAACACCCATAAAGATCAAACTTGGTTCCTTAACAGGCAACCTGATAACAAGATGGATCAAACTAAATCCAAATACACATAAATGCTCACAAAACAAATCTCATAAGTATAAACTCCAATTTGAATCACAAGAATCATCATAACATCTAGCCACATAATAGTATCCAAGAAATCTCACAAAACCTCTGGTGTACATCCTAGACTGGTCGACATCTAAACAACACCAAAATCCAAAAAGAAATATAGACAGTATATAGAAAACATCATAGTCTCACAGTTGGATTTGATTGATAATATATTGTTGAATTCATGTAAGGTTTCAATTTTCGTTTTCAATATAAGTTTCAATTTGCGTTTCAATGTATGTTCAAGTGTATACGATTCTTAGTATTACTCATACAATACACCCGTGTATTTGTTTGAATTAAGGTTTTAAATTTCCAGTTTAATACATGTTTTCAAGTAAGTAAGTTTTCCAGTTAACCTTCATAATTAACCCTTGCAATTAAACTCATTCTTGTTCATATAATAACATATCAAGACTTAGAAGTAATATTAATCATTTATTAAATTATTCGATTACTAAATAGAAATATTTCCCAATTCCATTAATAATTCAAATGGTTAAATAGTAAATATTATTAACCATATTAATTGCATTAATAAAATTAATAAACATTATTACATTTTAAAATTAATAAAAAAAAGATTAATAAACATAGCATATTTTTTTAAAAGCCCGTCGGCTGTATAAAGGACCGTCGGCCTCCTCGTAAAGGGGTTGTCGAGCAGCGTACCCTGCTGCGCAGGGTTTGCGCCAGTAGTGGTATGCTGTACCACTGCTGTCGCAGCCTGCATCAGCAGCGTACGGCGCTGGCAGGGGTTATAAAAAAAATTCTTTTTTTTAAAAAAAAAAAAAATTAATTTTTTAATTTATTTATTTATTTTATTTTATTTTTATTATTATTATTATAATTTTTCTTCTTCTTTTTTTTTTTTTTTTAACTAAGTCAAATTTCAATAATTTTGTTTATTAGAAGAACAACCCTTCTAA
This sequence comes from Cupressus sempervirens, assembly GCA_028749045.1. NCBI lineage: Eukaryota > Viridiplantae > Streptophyta > Pinopsida > Cupressales > Cupressaceae > Cupressus > Cupressus sempervirens. The sequence continues at coordinate 496,671,986 of CM053793.1, read as the reverse complement.
TAAATTTAGATAAATTATTATATATGAAAATTTTAAGAATTGTATTATAATTCTATATTCTTTATTTTATAATATTTTTCTCAACGAACTTCATAACAATATTATTTTAATATATACATATTTTAATAACATTTACGATATTAATCTGATAGGAAAAATAAATTGAACCCTTCGAATTTTCAATCCTAAGATTTTCATTTCCAAAAACAAACCCCTTCCAAATTTAAATTTCTTAATTCCATTTTAGTTCAAAACCCAAATTTCAATTTAATACTAAATTTCTTTCAGAAGTAAAACAAGGTTTTCTAAATAGTTTTTCAATCCCGATTCCTAGAAGAAATCAAATCGCAAAAGATTCAGAAGAAAGGTAGCAAGATTCATTCAATAAAAATTGAGAAAGCAATTTTCAACAAGCACGAAAAAGACAAAGATCCGAAAGTGTTTCTAGAATGGTTCACAAACCCTACCTTGATCTGATGCTAATAATCTGGTGAAACCCTTGCTAATTCGAACCCTTCCAAGCTTCCAAAGATTTCTTTGCTCCCCTTTCCAAAAGTGTGTTCCCTGAAAACCTGTCCCCCTAATAATGACCCCAAAACCCTCTAATATAGAATTTAATTACCTTTACGGTTTCTGTCTCCACAACTCTAAAATAATAATTATTTTATTTAATTAATTCTTCATGCACAATTAATTCGCTTTTAATTAAAATATTATTTTATTTTTCCTTCATGCACTTTAAGTGAACTGTTAAATTACTTTATTTAACTAGCCACTTGACTTCTATTTTAATCAATTTATAACTTATAAATCTCATGCGTACTTAATGCGATTAAATATCTTTATTAATTTCACATGTTTAATCTTTTCAATTAATTTCCTTTATTTTCATCTCATGCATAAATCATGTGAACTATAATCTTTATGATAATTAAATATCTTTTCACTTTTGATTTCATTTTTTAGAAACTTAATTGATAAAATATTTATTAACTTAAATAACAATAATATTTAGCATTTATTTAAAAATGCACTCTAAATATATTATTATTAAATTAAATAAATATAATCAATCACGTTCTAAATTTAAACTTTAACTTTTATCTCCAATATTTAATTCTCTCTCATTTAATTAATTCATTCATGCACAATTAATTTCCTTTTTAAATTAAAATATTCTTTTATTATTCCTTCATGCACTTTAAGTGAATTGTTAAATTACTTTATTTAACTTTCCACTTTACTTTACTTTAATAAATTTAATAACCTTTTAAAATCTCATGCACACTTTCTTAGAATATCTTTATTAAGTTCACATGTTTTTTTAATCTTTTAAATTAATCTCTTATATTTAAAACTCATTCATGCGAACTTAAATCTTTTCCATAAATTAATATCTTTTCCTTTTTAATATATTTTGAACGTTTAATTTGATAAATATTTATTAACTTAAATAACAATAATATTTAGCATTTATTTAAAAATGAACTCTAAATATATTATTATTAAATTAAATAAATATTATCATGTTCTAAATTTAATCTTAAAACTTTTATCCTCCAATTCAATTCTTTATATTTAATTAATTTCTCAATTAATTAAATATAATTAAATATTCATAATATCATAATAATTCTCCATTAAATTAAATTATTAATTTAATCTATTAATTAGACTTAATTAATAGAAAATACATCAAAGACTCACAAAACAACATACGCATAAAATACTCACGGGTTTAAAAAGGGTAGACAGTCTGTTACGAGTCCTCCTTGCAGGACAAGTATTATAGGCTTATGGCTAGGATTGGACCTGATCATTATCTTCCCATTCTCACCATTTGAGTATTTGTAATAGGGCACGCTCATCCTGGCAATTCAGGGAAGTCGATGCCCGATACCTACATCCTGCATAAAAGATGAGCATGTACATGTATATAATATATCTAAACTAAACAGACAATGGCGGGGAGTGGTTCATCGTGTAGATCCCGACTAGCAGGTGACTACGACTCCCTCCCTTAACCACATCAGACATGTCAGACAGAAAGATAAAATAAACACGCGCACCATACACATGCAAGTATGGGGTAAGTATCGTAAAAATCATAAGTCTAATATCAAATGCGTACATATAATAATGCATCTCTATCAATACAACATAATCATCATTAAAGACATCATGTTAACATTTTAATGAAAGAAATCACATTTATTAACTAGGATCATCATTAATGTCATGTGAAATGAAATCAACTAAACAATTATAACCGATATATTTGTAATCAAAGTCATGAAATAATATCATAGTATTGTAAATCCAATATCTCTAACTAATCAATGCACAAAATCAACCTAAAGAAAATTGACAATGATAACAGAAATACGAACTAGGGGCAGACACTACAACTATGTTCTAGTGTGGACCCTATTTAATCTTTCACTTTTTTTTTTCTTGTCTATGATTGTGGCAACAAGAAGTAGAAAAGTGTTTTATCCCTTTGGCTTAGACAAGGTAGAGCTAGGAGACATAATCATGACAAAGGTCACTTTTTAGTTCACACATGGTCTATCTCTAGTCCATCTAGTGAGGAATCTTCACAATCTCCCTCACCTATGAGATCATCTCATGTTTAGAGAGTGTTCTCTATAAACTTACAAAAAACTAGGAACCCCTTGTATCAAGAGGATCTTGAAACTAGCAAAGGTCATATGTATCCAAACAATACAACTAAAATCTTATTTTGACAACCTTTTCAACTAAAACACATTGAAAATTGTCACATTCCTACAATGGCTAATCAAGAAACTAAACATGGAGAACAAAGTAGAGACCAAGATCAATATAGGAATGAATGACATAAGGAACCTCTCTTTACTGATGAGAATGAAGAAGGGGTAGAAATACTCCCTAATCATATTGGAAAATGTCATAAGGACAAAAACTTCCAAAAGGTCATGGAAATCTTGCTCAATGAAGAGAAAGAAAAATACTTTCTCAAACTTTCCCAAGAGGAAGCCAAGCTGCCTCACCACTTTAACATTAAAACTATCATTACACCTAAAGAGGAAACTGAAACTTCCAAATTGCAAAAGCAACTAAAAATCATGCAAGACTAGTTAGCTCAAATGATGCATGATAAAGAAAAACCTACAAAAAAATACACCTTAAACACTCTTTGTCCATTTCCTTTTGATAAGAGTATAGACATGCCTCCTTTTTCAAGAGGAGTGGAGTTACCTAAGTATGATGAATACTTTGGAACTACTAATCCCCAAGATCATTTGTAGGAATTTGGTGCCTTGTCTATGGAATTTATGTAAAATTAGACACATCTCATGCATCTATTCCCAAGAAGTCTAGGTGGTTAGGCTATGGAGTGGTTCTCACACTTGCCTATTGGTATCAAAACATTTGATGAAATTGCTAACTTGTTTGTCCAACATTACTCTCACAACATACAACACCCAGTTAACAGTTGAGATTTGTGCAACTATAAATAGAGATTTGGGGAACCTTTCCTCACATTCCTTTAGAGATGGAGACAATTGTACACCAAATACTCACATATAATCCTAGAAACAAAGAAACTTGACATCTTTATGGATAATCTCCTGTCTAATTTTGGTTATAGATTTCAACTTCAAGGTCCACATACCTTCAAAGACATGGTCACACAAGCTATCCAAATAGAGGAATTCATGGTAAAAAAGGGTGAGCTAACCCTTCAAAAGGACACTAAACAAGGGTCAACCTCTAATAAGGACAAGTCCAAATATGTGAACAAAAAGTGAGAAGTTGTGCATGACGGAGTTGTTGACAATATTACTCCTAAACCTACCAAGGCAATGTTTAATCTTATAGATAACTTTGAAGCATCCAAGAATGTTGAGAAACCTCCTTCTAACAATAAGGTGTCTGGAAAAAAATTGAGGAACTCATAGTCTACATGCCCTAAATGAGATTTTATACCTCTTGGTGAACCTTTAGATGTGGTTTACAAGACCTTGTTACAAAACAAACTCATTTCTCTATTGGAAAATTCTCGTACTTATGATCTGCAACCATGACCACCATGGTGGAATGAGACTTCATTTTGTGAATATCACCAAAACAAAGGTCATAGAACTAGAAATTGTATCAACTTGCATCATAAAATCCAATACCTAATTGATGATGGTGACATTGTTATGGATGGACATAACAAGAACTCAGATCACAAGGCTTTCAAGGAGCCATTCCCTCAATATGAAAAAGGAGAAAACTTGAAACCAAAACCTAACAAAAAGGTCAACTATAAGTACTCTAATGATGATGGTGAGATAGCCCACATGGTTGAACTAGTAGGTGTTGAGTATTGTCATGTTATCACATCAAGGGTAAACAAGACAAAAAAAAACTTAAGATACCATTTGTCTTAAGGGGTCCTACTTCCAACACATCTGACAATGAGTCATAACAAACTTGTGCCAATGCTGTTACACATTCTTGCACCAAGCTAGTACTCAAAGGACTTGTGCCTTCTACTCCTAAGATAGAACAACACAAAGAAAAACCTCTTGCTGGTCCATCTGGTAAAGGAACAAAACTTGTGACTACTAGCTATAGTATCCTCAATGAGTTATAATTAACAAATGCTCAAATCATGATCTTTGAACTACTTGAATTCTCACCTACTCATAGGAAGATTCTTGAAAGGGCCCTCACCGAGGTAAACATTCCTCAAGATCTTGATCTTGAGAGGTTCCAATACATGACTTCACCTTACTATATGTTCTTCTTTAAGGAGGATGCTAATTCATTGAATCATCTACATAATTGACCTCTACACATAAAGGTCATGATACACAAGAAATGTGTCTAAAGTGTTCTTATCGATAATGGAGCTGGTTTAAATATTGTCTATGCTACTCTTCTCAGGCAATTAGAATATTCTAAAGAGTGTGTTGACCCTCATCATAAGATAAATATCAAAGTGTATGATAAAGTCAAGAGAAAATATTTGGGCCTTGTTGTGTTATCTCTTTGGGTTGGTCCTGTCGAAAGGGATGTCACTTGTCAAGTCCTGCACATTCCCTTAGCTTACAATATTTAGCTACAAATACCATGGATACATGACATGCGGATTGTACCTTCCACTTATCATCAATGCATAAAGTTCCCATTTCATGGCTTTGAAGTCACCATACCAACAAGTACTAGCTATAACTATAACATGATAAAATCTCCTATAAACTTTGTATTTTCCAATAGAGAGTCTACAAATTATCATGATAACAAGTTGAAGTGAATTGAGCAATCACTCAAGCTAAAAGAAATTGGAATGGGTGAATATCACATAGAACTAGTTCTATCTTTGACATCTCTTCCTAAGTTTCCTCATCATTATGGGAGACCCTCTGAAGTAAAGAGATCGTTTGTGTTAACACCTCAAAGTAAGTATGATGGTACCTTTGTGAACATTGTTGTACCTTTCGAGAAGGAATATAAAAATAGAGCTATTGCTTCATGGATCTACAAAGAAGAAACTCCATTTGACCTCACATAATAAGCTCATGAAATTACTCCTAAAAAATATGGTCTTGGTCTTAGACTCATGAAACATTTTTCCTACAAGAAGATTGGTCCTATTGGATGCAACAAAAATGGTTTGTTGACCCCATTAAGGTGATAGTTAGAAGAAATCAAGACACATCTGATCTAGGCTTTAAGAAGATTCCCTTCCATTTAGGGATCAACAAATTTGTACTAAAACTGAAAATTCATCTAAAAATGAGTCACAAGTTGAGTTTGATAACCTTGAAGATAATGTTGATGATGAGGATCCTTATCCTTATCCCATTCCGGATGATCTTACTAAATTCTTTGTTGAACTTGATGATTTTGTACCACGTGTCAACACCATTGATGGTGATAGTGTTTCTCCTAATGATACTACTAATTCACATCATACCCAACAAGAAAAAGGAGAGTCTAGTCATGCTTTACACACTAAGTATCTTTGTAAAATTCTAGATGATGAAGGAGAGTTTGTCCCTACACTGTTGGGGAATTTTACAGTTTGTCACCATGTAGCATAGATTCTCAAGAACATGAATTTGACTCTCTTAATAGAAACTATAGACAAAGATATAGATCAAGTTCATGTCTTTGAAAACCTCCTTGAAGTATGTGAAGCATCTAGGATTAGGTCAGATGAGTCTTATCCAATTGGTGTCATCGAGTCTTTGATTAATGATGTCAAAACTTAGAGATATGCAAACACACTTATGGACAAAGCTACTCTAGGTCTCAAATTGCTTGTCCAAGAATTTAATGATTATACCATGAATACAATCCAACCCATCACATCTCTTTCACTCACCTATCCTGAGTTCATAGACTAGAATTCTAATGCACCTAGTGAAGTCCCTACATTCTAGAATGACTATGCTCTTGCCTGCTACTTAAACACTGTCAAACGAGTAACGTGTTCCACCATCAAACAAAGTGTCAACATGAATGAAGCTGACATCAAATATCTTAGTCATACAATAAAAAAGAAAAGGAATAAAAGGTTCAATGGTGAAAACAACATTGTGGCAATATTGAAACTTTAAAAAGTAAAAATAAAAGACATATCTAAGGGTTAAAACCTCTCTAAGGTGACCACAGATGATATATTTGATGCACTTACTAGTCATTTCTAGGAAATATCATCAGTGTTGATAGAACCAAAGCAGCCGATCAACTTGGGAACAAAGGAATAGCCTCACATGATACATCTTACATAGTCGCTATCTACAAAAGAAAAAGAGGAATTCGTTGCTTTCTTCCAAGAGAATAAGATAAACTTTGCATGGACTTACTCAAACATGTGAGGATTAGATCCTAATCTCATTATGCATCACTTGTTTATTGCACTAGGAGTTAAACCAGTCAAACATAAACTTAGGAAAATGCATCCTCATGTTGCATTTCTTGTCAAAGTTGAACTGGAAAAGCTTTTGAAAGCTGGTTTCATCCATGCCATTGATTACGCTGAATGGATATCAAACATTGTTCTAGTCTCCAAGCATGACAAATCTATTAGAGTCTGTATAGATTTCTGAGATCTAAACTTAGCATGTCTGAAGGATGGTTTTCCACTACCTAACATTTATATGATAGTGGATATGATAGTGGGATATGAGATGTACTCACTCATGGATGGATTTTCTGGTTATAATCAGATCAAAATTGTGCCAAAAGATCAGGAAAAGACTGCTTTCACTTGTGCATGGGGAACTTTATGTTGGAATGTGATGCCATTTGGCTTGGAAAATGCTGGTGCTATATATCAGAGGGTAGTTGCTACAAATTTTCATGAAATGATGCACAAAATAATGGAGGACAATATTGATGATACCCTAGTTAAGAGCACAAAATGCAATACTCACCTTAAAGATTTGGGACCTATCCTAGATCACATGGAGGAATTTAGTTTGAGACTTAACCCCAAGAAATGTGCATTTGGGGTAACATCTAGGAAATTACTTGGTTACATTATATCTACAAAAGGAATTGAGGTTGATCTAGAGAAAGTTCAAGTGATCATGGATATGTCTCCACCTCGTAATATCAGTCAGATAAGGGGCTTACAAGGAAGACTTCAATCCATTCATAGATTCATCTCATAGCTAGCAAATAGGTCACCACCTTTTACCAAAACTCTGCATAAAGGTGTGAAATATAACTAGAGCCAAGATTGCAAACATAGTTTAACATTGATAAAGAAATACCTTTCTCATCCATCAATCTTTATGCGTTCTATTCATAGCAAGCCTCTTATTTTTGTACATTTCAGCAATAGAATCATCTTTGGGTATCTTGCTAGCACAAGAAGACAATAATAACAAGGAAAGAGCTATCTACTATCTGAGTCACACAAATATTTCTTATGAAATGAATTATAGTATCATTGAGAAGGTTTTCTTGGTAGTTGTCTTTGATTCTTAAAGGTTAAGACACTACATGCTTGCTCATACTATGCAATTGGTTGCTAAAAATGATCCACTAAAGTACTTACTCAGCAAAGTAGCTCTAACAAGGAGGCTAGCTAAGTGGATCATGATCTTAAGCAAGTTTGATATTTAGTATTTTGAATGGAAGGCTATCAAAGGACAAGCAATTGTTGATCAGATAGTAGAGGCATCAATGCAGAGTCTTCTTCTACTACACATTGACTTTCCTAACGAATCAATTCTACCGCTTACACACCGAACTTGGGCGATGTTCTTTGATAGTTCTTTCACACAATAGGGATCCAGTGCTGGGCTACTATTCATAACACCTTAGAAGTATTTACTACTTAAAGCATACAAGCATTTGTTTCCTTGTACAAACAACATTGTAGAATATGAATCTCTCATTAATGGCATGAAGATGGTAATTGAATGGAGAGTAGATCAATTGAACATCTTTGGTGATTCACATCTCATAATCAATCAAGTCAATGACATATTATAGACAAAGGATGAAAAATTGATTCCTTATAAATGCATGGTGGACGACATGAAGAAATACTTTCCTTATATCACTTTTCAACAAATTCCTTAGGTAGACAACAAAGTGGTTGATACTATGGCTACTCTTGCTTCCTTGTTATAGATGCCAGAAAATTATCTCTAACACGAGTTCCTGGTGGAAATGTTACTCTACCCTGCATATGAATCTCCCAAATCTAGGATGATTTTTTCCATTGTAGGACATGACTCATCTTGCTACCACCACATATACTCTTATTTCCGTGACCAAACCATTTCGAACAATCTAACCCAAAATGAAAGACATCATCTTATTTGTAATGCTCCACGTTATGTTATTATTGTTGACAACTTGTTTAGGAAAGGTCTCAACAGAACACTCCTTAGGTGTCTAAAACCCAATGAGTCCAAACACACATTAATAGATGTACACAAGGGCATTTGTGGATCTCACTCTAATGGCTTGACACTAGCTCATAAACTTATTAGGGCTGGTTACTATTGGCCAAATATGGAGCAAGACGCAATCACATATGCTAAGTCTTGCAAACACTTCCAACTCCATGGGAATCTAATTCATGCTCCAGTTAGGGAGCTACTTCCATCTATCATGTTGTGGCCATTCCAACAATGGGCATTTGATCTTGTGGGTCATATTCACCCGTTGTCTTCAAATGGACACAAGTTCATTATTTTAGCTAGAGACTACTTCACTAAGTGGGTAGAGGAAATACCTCTCTCTATAGAAAATGGAAAAAATATAGCTCTATTTATCATGAATTATATCATATGTAGGTATGGTGTACCTTCCTCCATTATTACTAACAATGGAGGATAGTTTAAGAACAAGGATCTTAAGGAGTTATGCAAAAATTTTAGAATTACGCAACACTGGTCTTCTATCTATTATCCTCAGGGTAATGGTCAAGCAGAGGCATCCAACAAGGTGATCCTTAAGATCTTGCATTGCATAGTTAAAAAATCTAGAAGGGACTAGAATCTTTAGATTAATCTAGCTTTATGGGCTTACAGAATGAGTATTAGAACTCAAATGGGTACAACACCCTTTGCTTTAGTATATGGAGTGGATGGTGTGCTTCCCATTGAGGTTGAGATTCCTACTTTGATAATCTCTATGAAGGGCCCCATTACTGACGATGACTATAGAATATCTTAGCTTCAAGAGCTAGTATTGTTAGATGAACGTCGGCAAGTGATGTGTGATCATCTTTGAGCTTATCAACAGTGTATGTCTAGAAGTTACAATACAAAAGTTAAGCCACACAACTTCCAACTAGGTGATCTTATTCTTAGAGAAAACCCTAAGAATCAGCAACAAAGGGTACAAAAGGGGAAGTTCAAACCCAATTGGCTTGGTCCCTACATAGTCACTGCAGTGTTTAGATTTGGTGCTTACCAACTTTCTATAGTGGAGGGAGAGATGCTTAAGGAGCCCATCAAAACTCTTCACCTAAAGTGGTTCTATAGCTGATTTGGTTTTAAAAGCTCTTTATATATCTCTAAATGTCTTGGAAAAAATCTAAACATTGCAAAAAGTCCTTAAAAAAATCATTACCTTGGTGAAAACCTAGAAATAGGCACCTTGGTAATATAAAAAAAATTTGAAAAAATAAAAAATTTGAAAAAATCAAAAAGAGAAAAATTCAAAAAAAAATTGAAAAACAAAAAAAGTGTCATTAATGGAAACTTGGAAACATACATCATGGTAGCAAAAGTGGAATTTCTGCCAAGAAGGTGAAAACCTGGTAAATAGGCACTTCTCATTCCCAATGCTATATTGTAGAATGCATCTTCAGGCTCATATACAGTTTCTTTCCTACTTTAGTTTTTTGCTTTCACTCATGTATCCATGGATTGGATCTTGTCATAACTTGGGGGCGACACCCTATAGTTTCATAGGAATCTCTCATGACTGTCACTTGTTATTCTAATTGCATCTACCTATTGTCACTTTTTGAGATTGCTCTCATGGAAGATCTCTCTCACATTAGTCACCAATTGTTCTAACTACATTTTCCTACTATGGCTAGTGTCACTTTTTGAGATTCCTCTCATGGAAGATCTTTCTCACATCAATCACCAATTGTTCTAACTATGTTTTCCTACTATCGCTCATGTCACTTTTGAGATTCCTTTCATGGAAGATCTCTCTCGCATTAGTCAGCAGATGTTCTAACTGTGTCTACCTACTATCTCTCATGTCACTTTTGATATTCCTCTCATGGAAGATCTCTCTCATGTCAATCACTAGTTGTTCTAACTGTGTCTTCCTACTATCACTTCTGTCATGTTTTGGGATTCCTCTCATGGAAAATCTCTCTTGCATCAATCACCAGTTTTTCTAACTATGTCTATCTACTGTTGCTCAGTTCCTACCAAGGTTCTACATATTGTAGATTCCTCTTTGACTTCAATCACTAGTTGTTCTAACTATGTTTTTCTACTATTTTCACCCCACTAAAGAGATTTCTTTCAAACATTTTTTGAACATTGAAACTTGACATCAATCCCATAACACAAAAATTGAACTCAAAAAGATGAATTTATTTGGAATATGCTGAGCTTTTCTTTGTTTGTTTTTCTTCTTTCTTTATCATGTCTCTTTGAGCAACTCAATGATGTCACTTTCAACTAGAGAAGCAAGGACTAAGGTCATGATCTTTTCTTTACTTTCTATTTGTGGTTTAGTTCTAATGATCTGAAGTAGCCATATAAAGAGGGGTGTCCATTGTAAGAGCCTTCATCTCATATTGGATGGCTGTGTGTACCTCGACTCCTTTTATATGGATAAATTAGTGAGGTTGGTTCTTCTCCTTGCTTGTTTGAGTGAATTCTCTATGCTATAGTAAATATTGATACTCATCCTGCTAAGTGAACGTACGGGTCACTACTAGTATACTTAGCACACTTCTATCTTAGGTTATGAATGCAAGGGTCATTGTGGACTAAATACTTATTGATTTCTTAGCATAATAAGGATCTCTCATATGTCTAGTGTGTCTACATGCAAGAAACATTCTAGTCATCCTAGTATTTATGCTTTGATGCTTATGTTAACTTGCTACATTAAAAGGGACAAATTTTCTAGTCATTTTGGCTTCTTGTGCCTCAAATGCTTACATTTAATCCTAACAAAATGTCATGTCCCCTTTTCAAATAATTAAAAAATAATAATCTTTGCTAAGGCAGGCAAGTCCAAGAAAGTGAAGTTTCGAAAAAAGGGGGGTTAATCTTTGGAAACCATTGGACTAATAAATGAAAATTATTATTAAAATATATTTCATTAACCTCTCTTGGACGTGAGTTATGGTTATGCCCTCTTTTAAGGGGTTTGGAGGCATTTTGGGCTCATTCCAGAACTTGATTTTGCTCATTCTTTGTTATTCTTTAGAGGCTGCCAAACCTGTGGAGAAGGAGACCCAAGAATGGGAGTTTGCAGGTTTCTAGGGAGACCCAAGAACGGGAGTTTGCAGGTTTCCAATAAGGCTAAGGATGGGAGTTTGAAGCCATTCCATGTGCATGCTCATGTAGAGTTTGCCTTTGTGCTAAACAGTGCAGATTTGTGAGTTTTTGGGTGTATTTTTTTATAAGAGTTTGGTGCTTCCAGTTGAGTATTTCATATCAGTTTGGTTTGCTGCTGTATATCAGACTTTTAAATGTTAAAATAGAGCTGAAAATATGTATTTGGATATGATTATACTTCTTTGATAGATTATTAAGTTTTTGTGGTGATTTCGGGCTATTTTGTGCTATTTTCGGGAGCCCGATGAGCATTGTTTTTGTCCTCCATTTGGGAGCTATTGTGTGCATGTTATAAATATCTGGAAATGAAATTTTATAGGCTTTTATGCTGATCAAATTTTTTTAAAAATTTCTACTTTTAGATTTATTAATAACAGGTGAAGTTGTGAAGCTTTTGGCACTATTTTCAGCATACCCGATTTGGGGTTTCTTGAGAAATTTGGTGGATCTTTGTGATATTAGTTGTTTGATCTTAAAGATCTGATTAGAGGTTGAAATATCATATAAAAGTAGAAAAGGGACATTTCGGTGGTATCAGAGCCATGATCTTGCCAGCCTGAGGGTTTGTAGAAGTTGCATGTCAGTTTTGACAACTACCCAGATCTTGCATTTCAGTTTTTAGAACTACCCAAATCTTGCATGTCATAATTTATGGTTGCATGTTGCTTCTAATCAGCTGCATGTCAAAATTTATGGTTGCATGCTACTTCTAATCATTTTCATGTTAGTTCTTGGTGAATTTGATGGTTGTAGAAGTTTGCATGTCAGTTTTGACAACTACCCAGATCTTGCATGTCAGTTTTGACAACTGCTCAGATCTTGCATGTCAGTTTTGACAACTACCCAGATCTTGCATGTCATAATTTGGTGGTTGCATGTTGCTTCTAATTAGTTGCATGTCAAAATATATGGTTGCATGCTACTTCTAATCATTTGCATGTTAGTTCTTGGTGAATTTGGTGGTTGTAGAAGTTTGCATGTCAGTTTTGACAACTACCCAGATCTTGCATGTCAGTTTTGACAGCTACCCAGATCTTGCATGTCATAATTTGGTGGTTGCATGTTGCTTCTAATCAGTTGCATGTCAAAATCTATGGTTTCATGCTACTTGGAATCATTTGCATGTTAGTTCTTGGTGTTTGAAGAAGTTATATCCTATTGGGGTTACACTCTACTTTACCCAGAATGGACAGGTATAGTATAGAGTCTCAGAGGACACGATCTTGGACAATTGATATCCAGAGTCAAAACAATAGAAAGGATGGTTATTTAGACATTCGAGATAAACTTATGAAAATAAGCTATGACATGTCTAAACAGTTGGTCGAGCACCACTGTATAATGAATGACATGTTGTCTGACCCAGCTAAGGTGGATAAGTTGACTGGATTTCTATTTGGCAGATTTTCTCATAGGATAGATGACACAATTCCCAAGAACTTGCATGAGGAGTTTGAGAAACTAGCTGATAGCCAGGTAGAGGTCTTAGATTCTACTTTGCCATAGGAGGTGGTGGGAAAGGATATTACACAGATTGATAGTAATGGTCAACTTGATACTCAAATTGATACAATTGTTTACAGGTCGTCAAAGGGTGATGCCACAGGTATTCAAGATGGTATAGTTACAATAGGCAGTGACTACAGTGTAGTGGGTTCAGATGATGATTATGAGGATGTTGTTGTGTAGGATGGTGAGATACCTGGTAGAGATGAGCAGACGTTGAGCATTCATGACTTTGCTGAGAAAGAGTACCAGACACAATTAGATGCTTCATCACATGAGGTTGAGGCTGGTAGTACTTCACATGATTTGTCCAGCTAGTTAAAGGTGAATGAAGATAGTATTGTGACTTCATTATCTCATCATGACAAGTATGTGGAGTTAGTTGGTATTGGTCATATTACTCAAGTGAGGATTTTGCTTGAGTTACCAATTGATTCTAGTTTACAGATATGGAATCGAGATTGTTATATTGGCATTTGGGATTCAGTTGAGTGGAGATCTTTAACACATTTTGGTAGCAGTTTTTGTTTGGGTGCTATCATGGATTTGATTTGCAGATTGCATGGTGTTGTCTTTTCTTGTGCTAGCAGCTTGTCCAATGTTGGTATTAGTTTTTATACACCGGTGTTGGGCTTTGTTCATATATCCATTCGACCATACTTGCTGGAATGTGTTGATGATCTTTCATATTTGGCAGTGTGTACAGATGAGTCCCAGGATCATATTGGCATTGATGACATCCAGGAGGATGCAGTGGGTAGTTTTGAAGACTTAGTTTCCTTGGGTACAAAGGAGTTGGACAATAGTGCTATAGTTTTTGATACTCTGTATGTTGACATGAGCTTTAGAGTTGATTCATAGGATATGGATGGTAATACTCTAGAGACTAGTAACTTTGAGGATACTCCTTTAGACAGTGCATCCGAGGAGGTTTGTAGGAGACAATCAAGCCAGTGCCATCATGTGTCTAATCAGTTGAGAGTTAGTGACCGAGACATTGCTATCACTTGCCAGCATTTCAATGCTGCTCGTCAGTTGTTATCAGTTTATGGATGGGCTTCTCCTACTAGTAATGAGTAGGGAGGTAGTTATTTTTCCTTGACAGAGGTCCACTCTTTATGGGAGGCTATCCAGATTTTGAGACAGGATTATATGCAGTTGGTAGCAGACAAAGATTATCTTATGGAGTGGGGCAGTACAGCATAGGATACATTGTTGGCCAAGGAAGATGAGGTGAGTGAGCTTACTAAGCAGCTTGAGGTGACTTCTGAGATTCTTAAGAGTACACAGTTGGCTTTCAAGGAGTCACAATTTCATTTGGCTAAGGTGACCATGGAGTTAGAGAAACTACAGTCTTTACCAGATTCTGTACAGTCACGAGCGATGGTGTCTAATGATCCAAGGATGTCCATGGTCGAGATTGTCAAAGAAAGTGGAGATGGGGATGCATCCATCCTTGATACTAAAATTGGCATATCAAGTTCATCCCCACTAGAGTCAGGTTTAGTTGATTTGGGTGCTACAGTAGATTTTTGTGGTATGCCTGACATGGTGGTGGCCTCTAGTACTGATGGCACGGAGACTAGAGATGTATCAAAGATCATGTGTGATGTTGGTTTATTGGGATCCAGGTGGATTGATTGGTTTATTTTTCAGCCATTGCTTTAGGACAAGCAATGTTTGGGAGGGGAGGACTTTTCATGTCCCCTTTTCAAATAATTAAAAAATAATAATCTTTGCTAAGGCAGGCAGGCCCAAGAAAGTGAAGTTTCGAAAAAAGGGGGATTAATCTTTAGAAACCGTTGGACTAATAAATGAAAATTATTATTAAAATATGTTTCATTAACCTCTCTTGGACGTGAGTTATGGTTATGCCCTCTTTTAAGGGGTTTGGAGGCATTTTGGGCTCATTCCAGAACTTGATTTTGCTCATTCTTTGTTATTCTTCAGAGGCTGCCAAACCTGTGGAGAAGGAGACCCAAGAACGAGAGTTTGCAGGTTTCCAGGGAGACCCAAGAACGGGAGTTTTTAGGTTTCTAAGAAGGCTAAGGATGGGAGTTTGAAGCCATTCCATGTGCATGCTCATGCAGAGTTTTCCTTTGTGCTAAACAGTGCAGATTTGTGAGTTTTCGGGTGTATTTTTTTGTAAGAGTTTGGTGTTTCTAGTTGAGTATTTCATATCAGTTTGGGTTGCTGTTGTATATCAGAATTTTAAATGTTAAAATAGAGCTGAAAATATGTATTTGGATATGATTATACTTCTTTGATAGATTATTAAGTTTTTGTGGTGATTTCGAGCTATTTTGTGCTATTTTCGGGAGCCCGATGAGCATTATTTTTGTCCTCCATTTGGGAGCTATTGTGTGCATGTTATACAAATATGGAAATGACATTTTATAGGCTTTTATGCTGCTCAAATTTCTGTAAAAATGTCTACTTTCAGATTTATTAATAACAGGTGAAGCTGTGAAGCTTTTGGCACTATTTTCAGCATACCCGATTTGGGGTTTCTTGAGAAATTTGGTGGATCTTTGTGATATTAGTTGTTTGATCTTAAAGATCTGATTAGAGGTTGAAATATCATATAAAAGCAGAAAAGGGACATTTCACAAAACTAGAATAGATGTCCTATTCATAGTCCTATGATTGAAATGTTAGTGGGGATTGTATGACATTTGGAATTTACTACATGCTCAATGATGATAATTATCAAAGCTTGGTAACCAGACCTGGGCTGGCATCTAGTTTAAGGTTGCAACTAGTATAGAATTGCATTGCATAAGCACATGGTTTGATTGCATATCTACTTGCATCCTTCATGATGAGGAATTTTTGACTTCTTTGAAGTATTACATTTCTTCATGACTACATAAATAATCAATTCATCACCCCTTGGCTAATTTGGCCACTCTGAATCCATTTTTGAGATCGAATTCCAAATATGAAACAATTAAACAACTCAAATTCACACTTTAAATTTTTAGGACCGACACGATCAAAAACTTGTGCAGTCCAATTTGCTAATACTTTGTGAATCATATAATTTTTTCAAATCACATTTTTCTTCAAAAAAAATTTAAATTTTTGGAAAAAGTCAACTCTAGTCAATTTTGGTCAAAATTGGTCTTTTGCACCTCGAAGTCACTTTGAATTGACTCCAACTTCTCTTCTGATCATTCTGATCTCTTCTTTATTCTTTTGAAACTCACATTTCTTGTATATCTCTTAATATATTGTTCCAAATCATATTTTTGGTGTGTCATATTTTGATTCTACTCCTAAGGGGGTAGGATGATTACATCATTGAATTTGAATTTCAAATCAATCTGAATCTTATGTCCTCATCACTTAGGGCATCTCATCACTTGAGGCATCTTGTCCCCTATACCTAGCATCATTTTCCATCTACCTTATCTTTTGATTAGCCGATCAATCTTATAATAGTTCTTGTTAGAGTTGGATGGATAGGTATCGAGATAGTCTAAACTGCAACTCTTGAGGATCAAGCCTCATTCTGGGGATGATTCTATGACTCATGATAGGTCTTGTTATCTCTTTTATCAATCTAGGTATCTAGGTGCTCTATCTGGATTCCTTAAGGTTAAGCTTCATTTTGAGATAATCTTTAAAAACTTATCAATCTAGGTATCTAGGTGCTCTATCTAAATTCCTTAAGATTAAGCTCCATTCTGGAGATAATCTTTAAAAGCTTATTAATCTAGGTATCTAGGTGTTGTATCTGGATTCCTTAAGATTAAGCTTCATTTTGGAGATAACCTTTAAAAGCTTATCAATTGGTCTTCTTATCATCAATTTTAGAACCAATCTCATTTCATGATCTTTGCTCATACTTTTGATTTCTTTGAATTGAACGTGCTACTCACACATTCATTCAAAGAGGGGAAAAATGTAATACCCCAAAATTGGCACATTTCCATATTAACTAATTTTGGTTTATTCAATCATTCCTAAGTCTTATTTTACTAGGCGATTCTAATTCTGATAATCGCTACTTGACCTAGGTGTCCAATGTAGAAAACCCTAATCTACATTAATCATACTACTTATTTAATTCCTAAATATTGACTCAAATTAGCTATAATAAACCTATTGAATTAATTTAATCATAAGTTTTCATACTTTAATTAATTTAAAATTACCTCTTTAGCTAATGTACAAAGGAATTGAATACATTTGATTTAATAAGATATCTCCTCTTTTTAATTATTGAATTTAATTATTCAATTAATTAAATTTTATCCATTTATGATGTTATAATCTATTTTATTAAATTAAATATTCTCTCCAAAATCTTCTCTTCAGTTCAGGAATGGAAACTTTGGGTGGACTAAAATAAGAAAAGGAATTAAATCAGTTAACTCCTTTTATCACTCAAAGGTAACCAATTAACTACCTTTTCATGACAAAGTTTCCATTATGGATGAGTCTCCTCTTCAATCTTGATCATCCATTCCGATCGATCTCAACCATCGATCACCTCTTGGATTCTGTTTAAGAAGCTTTCCATTCCTCATTATAGAGGTTGAAGATTGGAATTTATGTCAAACTTATGCTAAAATATCTACTCATTTTCTCTTGCATCCTTAGCTTAATATTCTTGCATATCAATTTCATACTAGTTTAATATGCATCCATTTAGCATAATATGTTTCTTCATTTCTCAGCTTAACAATGCATTCTCATCTAGATTAATCTTGCATATCTCATATAGCTTAAAATCCTTCATTCTAAAAGTATAATTGCTTGCTTCTCATTTTGAGAGAAAAGGAAAAATCCTTCTAGTTAGAAGGTGATAGGTTGCACTATTGGATTTACTTGGGTGAATAATCTCATATTCATTCCAAGACAATCTTTCAAATAATGACCCTATTGAAGTGTATGAGAGGATCTAAGGCTCGCATTCCATGTATACACTAGTAGATTGGGTATTCATCATCATCATCATCTAAGATAAAATCACAAGCATATCTTACTTCTTTCATTTGCTTCTTTCTCCTCCCTTTCTCTTCAGGTCCTTATCTTAAACTTTTGGCATGGGTTCAAGAAGCTCTTCCCACTCTTTCCCATTAAGCAAGTGGGGTTTGTCTCTTAGTCCTACGTATTTTTTTAATGGTTTCATTCTTAAAAGAATTCACAATGAGATTCTCTATAGCTAGTTTTCTTCTTGATTGCTACAATATTTTCTCCTTAACTAAACATTTTATAATCAATTGATATACAATCACATATTTCTCTTGGCCAATCCTTTAATCTTGTGATTGAG
This sequence comes from Cupressus sempervirens, assembly GCA_028749045.1. NCBI lineage: Eukaryota > Viridiplantae > Streptophyta > Pinopsida > Cupressales > Cupressaceae > Cupressus > Cupressus sempervirens. The sequence continues at coordinate 496,653,149 of CM053793.1, read as the reverse complement.
CCTATAGATCCACAAAAGGGTTGAAATCTAGATTAGGTGGAAGAAAAGTACTAGATCCATCAAGTGTGCCCTAAGGGGTTGGAAGACCCCTTAAGGAACACTTGATGGTTTTAATGTGGTCCAAGGGGTCAAATGGGGTTAGGTAATGTCCTTTTTGAGAAGTTCTAGGACCCCTTATGGCCCCTTTTGATAGATTATAGCCATCAAGTGTGTTCTAAGGGGTTTTACAACCCCTTAGGGCACACTTGATGGATCTAATACCATTCTTCCACTAGATCTAGATTTCAACCCTTTTGTGGATCTACATGCTCAATCACATGCCTAAAGGATTGGCCAAGAGAAATTTGTGATTGTATCAACTAATTACAAAATGTTCAATTGAGGAGAAAATATTGTAATTGTCAAGAAAATAACTAGCTAAGGAGAATCTAGTTGTGAATTATATTTACAAAGTGCTTAGGCTATCTTGCTTTATCTTTCTATTTTTTGTTAAAGGGTTTTGGGGTCCCTTCAAAACCTTCTTTTACCGTAATCTAAAAAATCTAAAAAAGAGATAAATCCTACCTAGTTAATGGGAAAGAGTGGGAAGAGCTTCTTGGACCCATGAAAAAAGTTATAGATAAGAACTTGAAGAGCTAGGAAGGGGAGAATAGAAAAGGAAAGAAGTAAGATATGTATGTGAGGCTATGTGAGATGATGATGATGATGAATAATCACCATCTAGTAGTATCTCAAGTAGTGTTAGAAGGTCTTCAGTGCACATATAATCAAAAATAAAAGTTTAAGGGATCTTTTGGGATCTTAAGGGGTCATAATGTCCCTTTTGATACACTAGGACCCCTCATGACCCCTTTCAATACATTAGACCCAACAAGTTTTTGGAAGTACTTATATTTATCAATGGAGGAGATAAACCCATTGAATATACAATAATCTTAGATATCTCACCTTGATTGATGTCACTAGTTTTGAAGCTTTCTCCCAGCTAGGCGTCCTTGTCCTTTCATAGTACCTGCATGATAACACAAATCTAAAGTTTAGTGATAAGCTCTAAAGATACCATAAAAAAGTAGGTGCACTAAAACACAAATTAACATGATCTATTAAAATGATATAAGAGGGATGAAAATATATAAAGCATTCAAGTTGTCATAAACCATATCAAACCTAGCTTGATTCAAAGATGTTATTTGTATCAACTTGACATCTCTATCCATCTCTACTAGTCTATTCTTCTTCTTTCTCTTGCCACTCCAAAGAATTTTTTGAATTAGGATTCAATAATTTTACAAAATCTTCATGATAAATCCAAAATAAATATTTATTTGACAAAAACAATAGTATTTATGGTAAACTATCACTAATGACAAAACTATGTACCCCATTAACATGCAGAGTCATAACTACTTAAACCCAAATAATTATACAAACATAAATGTTACAATGGAATCAAGTTCACATATGCAAGTGACAAGATGATTGTAACATATGAAATTAAGTGTATCACATAGTATAATGATGGATGTATTTTCATGCCCTCCAAATTTGGTGGTGGTGGTATATTGATAGGTTGTGATGAGTCCTGGTATTATTGAGACTTGGAAGATCTAATGAATATTCATGTTGGTTACACTTAACACATGATGTTTCTAATTTTTTTGATGAAGTTCTCATCTATAGCTACTAGAATATTATGGAAAACTTGTGATGAAGCCAACACCTACAACTACTAAACTATCATGAAAAACTTGTGATGAAGCTAGCACCTACAACTACTAGACTGTCAAAAAAATTGTGATGACTATGGCCTTATAAATAATAGACTATCATAGAAAACTTGTGATGAAGTTGGAACCTTCCACTACTATACTATCATGGAAAACTTGTGATGAAGATGGCCACCTACAACTAATAGAATCTCATGGAAAATTTGAGATGAAGATGACACCTACAACTACTAGATTTTCATGGAAAACTTGTGATGAAGTTGACACTTGAAACTATTAGATTGCCATGGAAAATCTATGATGAAGTTGACACCTGTAACTCCTAGAATTTTATGGAAAACTTGTGATGAAGCTAGCACCTAAAATTACTAGAGAATTATGGAAAAATTGTGATGAAGCTAGGGCCTGCAACTGCTAAATTGTCATGGAAAACATATAATGAAGATAACACCTACAATTGCTAGAATGTCATGGAAAACTTGTGATGAAGATGGCACCTAGAACTACTAGACTATCATGGAAAACATATAATGAAGTTGGCACCTTCCACTACTAGACTATCATGGAAAACTTGTGATAAAGATGACACCTAAAAGTACTAGAATTTCATAGAAAACTTGTGATGAAGATGATACATGAAACTACTAGTTTTCATGGAAAATTTATGATGAAGCTAGCACTTGTAACTCCTAGAATGTCATATAAAACTACTAAACTATCATATAAAACTAGTGATGAAGATGGCATCTATAACTACTAGAATGTCATAGAAAATTTTACCTCTCTTGTTTCAAATTTAGTTTTGGACTGTATACACACATACAAGTTGGTTGATGGGCTCTTTATTTGGAAGACAATTGTTTTATGTTTATTAATTATGTCTTTATTGATTTCATTCATTCGTATAGAATAAATTGTTACTTTTATCAAGGAACATAATTTTATCAACACAAAGATACACACACACACACACATAGAGAGAGATTGGGACATGTCCACAATCATATACATAAATTCACTAGAGTGCTTATCAACATATTTCATTGTTTCAAGATCTACACTAAATTGGCTATCAATTTTAACCATCATTTTAACATTCATCAGGGCAAGAGCTCCAAGAATATTTCTAGTTTGAGAATAATATGTTGGAAATATAAGAGGAGTAACTAAGAGGGGAGGGGTGAATTATTTACCACTAAATAAATCTCAAATCCCTTAGATGTTAGCATAGAACATAAACTATACAAAATTATTGTAGCTCGGTAAATACACAGGCACTCGGTTAATAGTGGTAATATGTTGTAACTTGGTAACCACTGAAGTAACAACTATAACTTCCCAAATTCTTAACATGAAAATATTAGGATATTATCTATGATTAACCTTAATTAACTTAGTTTTATACACATGTAAGAAATAACATGAACACAAGTGACACCAAATTTAACATGGAAGAAAAACCACCAATTGCAACTAGTTACTATTTTTCACTCTTCTGAAGTGAGCCCTGTTAGGAGCCAACCCTGTTAAAGGTTACAAAACACACTATTAGAGGATTTAATCACCCTGTTAGGAGTGGCCTTGTTAGAGGTCTTTAGACACTTCAATCTAGAAATGTCACCTTGTTAGAAAATTTACAAATAGTTGTCAAGTCAATTCTATTAAGAGATTTAGATCACTGCTATAATGGTTAGAGAGTAATAATGAGATTATTTAATTTTTAATGCAACTAAATTATTAATTATAGATCTTGATTCAAGTGTGAATACTTCATCCTTCCTAATCGAATGTATCTTTGTAGTTTCGCAAGGATATTCTTCTTATCCTTCTAATTCGCTTCCTTTAAGCATCTTCTATTCTTTCATAGACTTACACTCTTTCAATCCTCAACTTGACCTTATATTACATTGTCAAGTTGGCTTGAATACATCTTAGAATAATTAATATTCATCTTCTCACTTAGCTAAAACCAACAAACAAATCCAATAAAATCAATATTCCAAAACAAGAAAATCCTTCATTAGCTAACCTTGATCAGTAGACATTAACACACAAATGATTTTCCTATGTTAACCAAGTGAACTTGTTTAAAATTGCATCTTCACAAACTTCATTTGGTAATTGAGTGACTTAGTTAACACTAGTTCCATCCAAATTTCCTTTGTTACCCAAGTGACCTCGGTTAACACTCAACTTCCATAAACTTCTCTTTGACACCCAAGTGAACTTGGTAGACACTATCTTTTGAAATTGACAGACATTGGAATGCTCGACAGACACATGAAACTATCTTCATTACCTGAGTGAGCTCGGCATACACTGATTGGTAAAGATATGACATTTTGTGTAACATTAAAGACAATACACAATTAACCAATAGTATTCAACAATCTCCCTCTTTGGCATTGATGGAAACACAACATGTCATACTACAATATAATTTTAGAGAAAAATAATAGTAAGGAAAATATCCTTAGTTTCATTCTGATTCTCAACCATGAGAACTCCCTTTATTAGTGTGAACCTCTACCTCCAGTTTCTCCCTCTATTAGTAAACTTTGTCTTCAACATCTTCTTTTGATGAAAAACTCTCCCTCTTTGACATCAACTCTGAATATTTTAGAACAAGTTCTTCCTCTTTGACATCTATGACTAATATATGACTAAACTCTCTGAAAACTATTCCTCATCATAGAACTCTCCGTCTTTATAAAATTTATGTGAATATTTATAGCAAACTCTCCCTCTTTGATATCTTATGTCAGGTAAAAGCACATATCTATGTCACCATTTGTGATACAAAACCCTGTTTTGGTCAAATCTCATTTCTCTATCAAAACTCAATTTTTTTCAAAAACTAAAAACACCCTTTTATAGATCTCAAATTTAATATCATGATTATATAAATTTTTGAGTGTTTTGATTAGTTATAATATGTTATAATCTCAAAATATTATAAGTCAATATTTCAACATTTTAGAAGATGCTCTCTCAAAAAATAAAATAAAAAAAATAGTAAATCATATCAAAAAAATTTAAAAATAATATTTATCACTAGAAGAGAGAATCCTCTTTACAAATATGTAATTTTTTTTCAAGAAGGTATAGATTTGATAGGGAAGTTTTGACAGAAGGGAAAAACTATTGGATTCTGACAAGATCGAACTTGAGTACTTATAACAAAGAAAATATACATCAAAAATATTTTTTTTTTTTTTTTTTCACTAGCTATACATGTCATCTATAAAATATTTTCAAATCAGAACAAAAAAAGATGATTTGCACATACTTGTTTGATGGGAACTACATCCTATATTTTTTATAGTTAAAAAAGGGACTTCAAAATAAAATAAAATGAATAAATTCTTACTCAAAAAAATTATAAAAATTATAGCATAAAATTCATACAATTCTACACATTTCATCAGTTTACATCATCTTCATATTTTAAACACATACCATTTTTTTTGTCATTAATGTTGAACTGTCACATTCTGATATCACGTTTCTTTATAAAAGGTGACACAAGTTTGTGCTTTTACCCTGCCAAAGACAATATTTAGTAAATATCAAAATACCTCATGTATTGATTCATATGCAATCTTCCCTTTTCAATACTACATCAACTTGACTAATCTTCAACATGCATTGGTTGATGCATTACTAAACTTCATTTAGTGAGCTTCAGATAGGGGAATGATGCCTAACTTACCTCTTAGATACAAAAATGCATCCTTAGGTAATGGCTTATTGAATATGTCTACAATTTGTTCATTAGTGTTCACATATTCCAATCTTACTTCTTTATCTTGCATCAATTCTATCAGAAAATGATATTTTATTGCAATGTGTTTGGTCTTGGTATACATCATAGGATTCTTTGATATATTAATTGCACTAGTGTAATCACATAAGTTAACCACTGGATCCTTGATTTCTACCTTCATACCTACCAAAAGTAACTTGAACCAAACAATATTGGAACAAATAACTGCTGCTACAACATACTCTACTTCTGTTGTAGACTGAGAAATACAATTCTTCTTCTTGCTTGTCTAAGACACTAGTATTTTACCAAGAAAGAAGTTTCCACCAATGGTTCTCTTCCTATCATCAACACTACCTACCCAATCAACATTAGTAAAGGCTTTCAAATCCAAAGTGCCACCTTTCTTGTACCATAATCCATAGTCTTCAATACCCTTCAAATACCTCATGATTCTCTTGATTTCCATCATATGATTTTCTTTAGGATTTTCTAAGAATCTTGCCACCATACTAGCTGCTAACGCACTATATATTGTACTTTACCAATCATTAATCTATGTGTGGTCTAATCTACTTCCTTGGAATCATCATTCTTGGAAAGCTTATGTCTAGTAGATATAGGTTTTCCAACTAGCTTTGAATACTCCATTCCAAATTTCTTTAGTATCTCCTTGATATATTTTGATTGAGAAATGTAGATACCATCTTTTCTGTTGAATCTACAATCCAACAAAGAATTTTGTTTCTCCAAACATGGATATATCAAATTCCTTACTCATTTCTTCTAAAAAGTCTTTGCACAAGTCATCATTTCTAGTAAACAATGTGTCATCCACAAAGATTTATGCCAATACAATCTTCTTGTCTGGTTCTTCTTTGATATAAAGGATGGAATTATCATTTGTCCTTTGAAAACCAATCTTCATCAAATAGTTATGAAGCCTTTCATTCCAAGCTCTAGGAGCTTGCTTGTGACCACACAATGCTTTATGCAGTTTACAAACCATATCCTTTTTGCTAGGATCTACAAAACCTTCAGGTTGTTCTATGTAAACTTCCTCTTCAAGAATGTAGATTTCACATCCATTTGATAAACTTTAAATCCTTTATATGCAACATAAAAAAGTAAAGTCCTAATACCTTCTAATCTTGCAATAGGAGATAAAGTTTCACCATAATCAATACCTTCTTCTTGAGAATAACCTTTACATACTAACCTTGCTTTATTTCTTGATACTTCTCCATCTTTATTTAGCTTATTTTTGAAAACCCACGTTGTGCCAATTACATTTTTATCTTTGGGTCTAGAAACAAGAGTCCAAGTCTTATTCCTTTCTATCTATTCTATATCTTCATTTATTGCTTCAATCTAGCTTTCATTATCCAAAGAATATTTAACTAATCAAGGTTCAAATTCCGTAAGCAAACATTCACCTTTCAATTTCTTTCTAGTCATTGTACCATATGGCTTGTCTCCAATGATCTAGTTAGGTGCATGGTTCCTTTTGACATATCTTTCAAACACAAGTACTTTGGATAAAGAACTTGTTCCACTAGCCTCACCATGAGCTTTTGTATCAAGCTCGGGTCCCACTATCTATGACTTGGGTCCTTCAAACTCAGTTTTCTTAAGTTGTAACTTGGTAGCTTTAGACTATGACTTGGGTTGCACTGGATGCAACTCAGGTGCTTCTAGAGATTTTGGGGACTCAGAAGGTGAAGTTTTATGACTTCCAATTAGATTTGACAGTGTATCAGGTTCAAAGTAGATTATTCGTGCCCATCTATTGTGCTACACTCAATATATTATTCTTTAATCCTTCAACCCAATAAGCATTATCACATCTAAGTTCATTGGTTAGTGAGATACAACCTTTTCCCTTTATGCAACATGGTTCATTGTTTCCAAATCTTACACTTCCACCATCATAATGTCCCAAACATTCAAACTTTTTTTTATCACTAGTCATATTATGTGACAAATCATTGTAAATAATCAATGTATCATTTTTGCTAACATGAGAGATATGTGACATTTTATCTTCTTCATCATCAAAGTCATCTTTTACAACAATATAGACCATTTCATCATCATCATCACTACTATCTGAATCTTTAGCCATAAAACAAGACTTTTTACCTTTGTCCTTTTAGTCCTTTAAGTTCTTGAAATCCTTCTTGCCTTTGTATGTACTATGCTTCTTTTCATCTTTGTCTTCTTTGTTTGGACACCTTGCAGTAATGTGACAAACTTCTTCACAAGAAAAAAAGATTAAAGGAATTTTACCTTTATACTTTCCTTTTCCTTTGGGATACCTTCCTGTAAGAAATGCTTCAATGGCTTCAAGATCACTATCAAAACTTTCTTCCTCTTCACTTTCAGATTGTTTTCTTTTAGACTTTTTAGCTTTCTTCTTGAGTGATAACTTGGCTTCAAATGCAAACTCAATATTGCTAGAACTAGGAGTATAATTAGGATAGTTGTCTAGCTCAAATGTTGTCAATCTTCAATTAGAACATCTAAATTTATCTTGTTATTTGGATCACATCTCATCTCTTGAATAGAAAACACTCTAATTGCATAGATATGAAGAAGGGTTTAGAGTACCTTGCTTACCATTGTCACATCTTCAATTTTTCTACTAGAGGCTTTGGTTGCACTAACACTAGCTTTGATTCTCTCAATATATTTCGCAATGTTATCAACCTCTCTCATCTTCATCTGATCAAACTGATCTGTCAAGCTTTCTTCTTTAGCTCTTTTCACATTATCATCACCTCCATAGATATCCTTTATTTTGGTCCACATGTCATGAGTAGTAGCACATCCTTTGACCTCATCAAATTTAGCATAGTTAAGAGCTAATGCAATGTCAATCACCACAATGTTATGATTTTTCTTTTCAACAATCTCCTCCATAGTCAATGTTCCAGTAGGAGCCTTGTAAATAGTTTCCAAATATTTCAAACATGAATCACTGATGGTTTCTAGGTGCAACTTCATAAGTTCCTATCATGCCTCAAAGTTATCTATATTCAACTTTGGAATCTCTCTTCTATACGACATCTTGATCTTTTATCTTAGGTCCTTGAAACCTTTTTTGAAAGCACCAAAAGATTTGATATCAATTGTTGAAAATATAAGAGGAGTAACTAAGAGGGGAGGGGTGAATCAATTACCACTAAAATAAATCCTAGACCCCTTAGATGTCAGCACAGAATGTAAAATCTATAAAATTAATATAGCTTGGCAAACACACATGCACTTGATTAATATTGATAATATGTTGTAACTCGGTAATCACTGAAGTGACAACTATAACATGGAAAATAATTAATGTGAAAATCTTAGAATATTATATGTGATTAACCTTAATTAATTTAGTTGCATACACATGAAAGAAATAGAATGAACACAAGTGACACCAAAATTTAACATGGAAACCCAATATGGGAAAAACCACCAATTGCAACTAGTTACTATTTTTCACTCTTTTGAAGTGAGCCCTATTAGGGTCCAACCCTGTTAAAGGTTAGAAAACACACTATTAGGTGTGACTCTATTAGAGGATTTAATCACCCTATTAGGAGTGGCCTTGTTAGAGGTCTTTAGACACTTCAATCTAGAAATGTCACCTTGTTATAATATTTACAAATAGTTGTTAAGAACTCTGTTAAGAGATTTAGATCACTTCTACAATGGTTAGAGTAACAATTATATGATCTAATTTTTGATGCAACTAAATTGCTGATTAAAAATCTCAATTTTGGCTTGAATACTTAATCCTTCTTGATTGAATGTATCTTTATAGCTCTTTAAGTATATTCTACTTATCCTTCTAATTTGCTTCCTCTAAGCATCTTATATTCTTCCATGCACTTAGACTCTTACAATCCTCAAATTGTCCTTATACTTATATCATACACATTGTCAAGTTGTCTTAAATACATCTTAGAATAATTAATATTCATTTTCTCAGTCAGCTAGAACCAACAAACAAATCCAATAAAATCAATATGCCAAAACAAGAAAATCCTTTATTAGCCGACCCGGCTTGGTAGACACTAACTCACAAATGATTTTCCTGTGTTAACCAGTGAACTCATTTAATACTGCATCTTCACAAACTTCCTTTGGTAACTGAGTGAGCTTTGTTAATACTAGTTCCATCTAACTTTCCTTTGTTATCCAAGTGAGCTCAGGTATTACTCAACTTCAGTGAACTTCTCTTTGACACCCGAGTGAAATTGGTAGACACTATCTTCAAAACTTGGCAAACACTAGAATGCTTAGCAGACATAGGAAACTATCTTCATTTACCGAGTGAGCTTGACATACACTGACTGATAAAGATATGATATTTTGTGTAACATCAAAGATAATACACAATTAACCAATTTTATTCAACATAATGTTTTTGCAAGTTTACTTATGTGTCATGGTAATGCACCCTTGGCTCAATTTTAGACCCTTCTTCCTCCTATTCAACATACACACAAAAAGCATCACTAAATTTTCCTATATGATGAAAATCAAAGGCAAAGTTGACTAAAATGAATCAACATACCTCAGAGCTTTCACAGGCACTCTCTCTCTCTCTCTCTCTCTCTCTCTCTCTCTCTCTCTCTCTCTCTCTCTCTCTCTCTCTCTCTCTCTCTCTCTCTCTCTCTCTCTCTCTCTCTCTCTCTCTTTTTCACAAGATGATTTTTCTTTTGGTTCAACCATAAGAATTTGTCTCCTATATCATGACTTTACATTTCATTTTTGTATTGAAATTAAGTCTATCTTGTAAGGGTTTCCATTTGGATGAACAAACAACTGAATGATTCCAAGATCCACGGTCTAAGTTTCAAAAGCTAAACCTTCCTTGATAGAATTGGCATTTGAATTTTGGTATAAAACCCATCGTGCATCATCCCTCCATGATACTTCTTCTATGCTAGGATTTGGGGAGTATTTTTTTATACAAATTTTTTCCTTACATTTTTTTTTCTAATTACTCCAACAATATTCTAAATCAGATGATAAAGCGATTGAAAAATGTGATGGTTTTAATGTGTCACATGCATGGCTGATTCAACGTGTGAAACTAGAGATTTAGATATTTTCTAGAGAGCCCTAATTGATCCAATCATTTATTTTGTGAAATCAATCCATTTTTGGCTAGTTTCTTCTTTAATTGGGCCTAATTACAAACCTATTAGACCACTGAACAATTGACTTTTCTTCCACATAGATATAACATGATCATATTATTGCTAGTAAAATTCTACTAAGCAAAATGTGATCGCTTTATATCTAGTACTTGATAATTTACTCCTACCAAGCATAACACAATCACATTTTGTTTACAAAAGTGCTCAATAGCATTTAGGCTTGGTAATAGGCCTATTTAACTACCCAACAGCCTAGGTTGATGTTTTCCCTCCATTTTGGTTGCTTTAGATGTTTTTCTATCTTCTAAGATCAATTCTTATCTTTGACTTCACCAGGTTTGGAAAAGGTGAAGCTCTAAAATTACCACCATAATCTCACAAATTTTATTACCTTTCTAACCATATCATTTTTTAAATTTTTGGATAAGATTAGCATTGTGAAGTTACTTTTCCTATATCAATATCTTGATAATCCTCTTAGACATACATCTACCATTTTTAATAACTTTTGATCTACTTAACAAATGTAGAATAAATTACATATTATAGTTTTACACTTGATTCTATACACATTTTTATTTTAAAAGTTTTGATTTTTAATTATTTTAATACAAGTTATGCTTGACACATGAAGAAATACCATAGTTTTAGGATAGGGTCACTTTATAAAATCATAGAAAAATAATTACTCATAATACAATAATGAAAAATTAAATATCTTCTAGATCTCACTCCTACCTATCATTGTACAAAGGATTTTTCAAAATACTAAATATAACTATATGTTTTGTGGAACACATGAAAATAGCTATGTTATATTTTTCAGTAAAAATTAGGAATAATTTTTGGTGCATGTGGGGTTTGACCCTCTTAATCTTATCCATTTAAAAAAAAATTAGTAGTTTATTAACTAGATTCAAAGTACTACAGTTTTTTGTGTTACACATATTCTCATTTTGAGTGCATGTCCCTCAAATGTGTCTTCCAAGATCATGCTTACTTGATTTCAGAAAAAAGGTGTCCACTTATAACCCCATTTTTGCACACCATCTTGGTACAATTATCTAAGAATTATTATATTTAAAATATAATGTAAGTTATTCTCACATATAAGCTATTTCCAATATTTTTAAATGATTGTATAAAATGTAGCCTTATAATTGAGATGATAAAAGTTTAAGGTTCATAATTCAACTATATAATGTTAAATCCATTTATTTGTAGTATTGAGTAATAAATCTCATATATTTTTTGAAAAAAACCTAATTCAACCACAATAATTAAATGTTATCTTAATATATATAATCTCATTATAACAAAATATGACTCCTAGTAAACTTAAAAAGTTACTTAATATGACACAATTTATTTTAACTCACATTTAATGAAAATTGTAATCAATTAAAACATTGATCCAATTTACCAAACCTCTTTTGGTAATATGTTTAAAGGAGATTTGTTTTCTTTTAATATGAATATTATAAGCATTTCATCTACATTAAATAGATAACAATGATATGATATTTATATTTAATGCAATAAAAAATAATTGGTTTTTGACCTATTATTTCTCTTTTATAACAATTCTAGAAGATGATTCTAGATCTCCCCTAGTGCACCATATATTTTTCTAAATTTTTAATATGATTTACTTTGTTTTTTCATTTTTAGAATCAACAGCTTCTCATCTATTAAAATATGTGCTTGTTTTAATTTTCAATTGTAATATACCATGTCTAACTAAAATACTATAAATTCTATATGAGCATATTATTGTTGGAAATGATTGAAAAGATCGTGAGGAAAGTTGTTGAAATGATATATGGAAATTGTAAAGAATGTTCTCAATCATTATTTTGTCATTGATGTCAAACTTGCTATTTGCAGGAATGACAATTGCTTTAGTGATCCAAATACTATCAATTAGTTTATTGATAAGGAGGAGGCAATCAATAAGATATAACTAGTACACTAAGAGAAAGGTTGAAGTTATGATGTTGTAATGAAGTACAAGGATCAGTTAAGCCATTGATGAAAAAGTGTGTTGATGACATACTATAAGACATAGAGAATGGGCACACAAAAACATATCAAAGATGTAAGGTTTTTAGCTAAGACATTTGTAAAGCCTAACTAAAGTTCATTAGAGAGAGGGAGCCGAGCAAGCTAGTTGAAGTCGAGCAAGATCAATATCAAGTGCCGAGTAAACTTCAAGTGCCAAATGATATCAAGTGCTGAGTAAACTTCAAGTGCCGAATGATATCAAGTGCCGAGTAAAATTCAAGTGTCGAGTGATATCAAGTGTCGAGTAAACTTCAAGTGCCGAGTGATATCAAGTGCCGAGTAAACTTCAAGTGCTGAGTGATATCAAGTGCTGGGTAAACTTCAAGTGCCGAGCAGATATAGGTGCCGAGTAACATAGAGATGTCGAGCACCAGTAAAACCAATGGTGTCAAGTAACACAGAGATGTTGAGCACCAGTAAAACCAATGGTGCTGAGTAACCCAGAGATGCTGAGCACCAGTAAAAACAATAATGCCAAGTTGCTGCATTATTTTGAAAATCAAAGATTCACCAGATCTAAGTCGACAAGATTGTTATTTAGAAGTTTGTAAATTAAATGGAAGTTAAGAATGATGAGCTAGTGGCACAGAACACCATGTAAAAAAATTTTAAGGATACAACTGACGAAGTTTCTAGATGAGAACAAGATATGAGGTAGATACATTGTATCCTACCTAATCCATTTTGAAACCCTAAAATTAGAGAAGAAGAATTGAGAAGCAAAGGCAAAATCAGATTTCTATTTAAGGAGTCATAAGTCCATGAAGAAAAGAGAGAGAGAGGTGGTCAAGCATGAAAGCATAAAATGTTGTAGGAGGTGCTAAGGAGAAAAGAGAGCATAGTTACTTTGTTTCAATAAGAAGACCTCAGATATGGATGCATTGGCATGATGAGTAAGAAGACTCAAGGAGACAAAGCTTGATAAGAAGAAAAGCAATCAGAGCTGAAGTGATTGAAGCCAAGCATAAGGATTGAACTGAAAGTGTGATCTGAAATCTGCAAAGTATGTTGTAAGTTATATTAGATCAAAAGGCCATTATTGTTACTTTCTAGCAATTGTAACAATTAGTTTAAATCCTATGGACTTAGGTTGGTTTGATAGACATGAGATAAATCCTTTAACAGGGTGACATTCCAAGTGAATGTTCTAAAGTCCTTTAGCCAGGCCCATTCCTAATAGTTTGGTGAAATCCTCTAACAAGGTCACATTTAACAGTGTGTTGTAAGCCTTTAACAGGGTAGGCCTTTAATAGGGCATCACTTTAGAAGAGTGAGAATCAAGTAGCATGTTACTAGTAGTTTTTCCCAAATTGGGTTTTCACATAAATCATTGTGTCATGTGTTGATCTTGCATGTTTTATCTCTGCATGTTGATTACTATAATTTGCTAAGGATGATTGACTTAAGCTTGGATGGATGAAAAGTTTATGGATTCACTATAATTTGTGAAAAAGTATTATTAGGGCATTTGGACCTTGAATAACTGATTCACCCCCCCCCCCCCACTCTCAGTTATTCTAAAGAATTCTAACAATTGGTATCAGAGCTAAACTGCTGATTCAGTTTAAAAGAACTATAAGCAGAAAAGATCAAAATGCCTAAGAGAGAAGTTCCCAAGCTCAACAAAGACAACTTTGTTGCATGGAAAAGTTTGATGAAGCTACATCTTGGATCCATAGGAGATTATGCCCAAAATTCAATTGTCACTAAACATGTAGATCCAACTAGTACTCTTACTGCAGAAGACATAAAAAAAAAAGCAGGAACACAATCAAACAATGTTGGAGATTTCCTCTGCACTCAACTATGATGAATTTGATGATATCAAAGGATGTGACACTGCATTCAAAATGTGGAAAGCCCTACTAGACATCTATGGAGGAGATCAGAATGTATAAAGAGCAAAAAGAGAAAGTCTCAGAGGAAAGTTTGATGATATGAAAATGGAGGAAAATGAGAATCTTGCTCAGTATGGTGCAAGAATAAAAGAAGTGGTAAGGGCAATAAGATGCTTAAGTGGTTAACTGGATGAAGATATTGTTAATAGTAAGTTCTTAAGAACCTTGCTCCCTATCTATGCTATTAGAGTATCAGTAATACAAGAACTAAGATGTATACGAGGAAACAATCTAAGTTTTGAAGGTATAATAGGTAGACTCACTACATTTGAGTTATCTAATTTTAACAACTACAGACCAGAGAATGTTGAATCTTCCTTTAAGGCCAAGTTATCACTAAAAGATGTTGAATAGATGAAATCAAAGAAAGGAAGAAAACTGAAGTATGTATCCAGTGACAGTAGCACTGATGAGGAAGATGTGGAACAATTGGAAGCATTGCTTGCTAGAAGATTTCACAGAGGTAAAGGAAAATTCAAAGGTAAGATGCCTATCATTTGTTTCAATTGCAATTAAGTATTTCATATTGCTGCCAGGTGTCCACAGAAAAAGGATTACAAGTAAGGCAACAAAAACAAATTTAGAAGAGATGATGACAAGAGAGATTACAAAGAAAAAGGTAAGAAGTGTTATATTGTTGAAGAAAATTATGATGACAATGATGATGAAGTTGTTTATGTAGCCATGAAGGATCAATCTGATGAAGAAGAGCCTACAACACTGGTAACATTTATTAACAAAAATGTCAGGTGGATCATAGATAGTGGATGCTCACATCACATGACAGGAGACAAAAGTAAGTTTGTTAACTTTACTCAGTATGATGGAAATAGTGTTAGATTTGGTAATGATGCTCCATGTCAAATCAAAGGAAAAGGTTCCATTAAGCTCACAGAACAAATTTCATGTGATAATGCATACTATGTTGAAGGATTAAACTAAAATTTGCTAAGTGTCTCACAGATAGGCAATATAGGATGCAAAGTAGAATTTGGAAACAAAACCGCAAAAATCTATGATACTGATGGTAAACTGATAGGAAAAGGAGATCAAACAAGGAGTAATCTATTTTACCTTGATATGGATGATATTTCTTGTTTTATTGCAAAATTTGATGATGAATGGTTGTGGCATAGAAGATTGTGTCATGTCAACTTTGACAATCTGGTCAAGATTAGTAAAATGAAGAAAGTCAGAGGTTTACCAAAATTGAAGAAGCCTGATAATATCATGTGCAAAAAATGTCAATTAGGAAAGATGATAAAGTCAAGTTTCAAAAGCAAAAATTATACATCCAAAGAAGTACTTGAACTAGTTCATACTGACTTATGTGGTCCAATGGAAGTACAAAGCTATAAAGGAGATAAATACATAATGTTGTTTGTTGATGACTATTCCAGGATGATGACTGTTATGTTCATAAAACAAAAATCTGATGCTTTTCAAATGTTTAAGTGGTATGTGGCTAGAGTTGAAAAGGAAATAGGAAAAAGCTTGAAATGCCTAAGATCAGACAGAGGTGGTGAATTCACATCAAATGAATTCGAGATATTTTCTAATGATAAAGGAATCAAAAGGCAAACTTCAGCTCCTAGAACTCCCCCATAGAATGGAATTGCCGAAAGAAGGAATAGATCTGTGATTGACTGTGCCAGAACATTAATGATGGAAAAGACTGTTTCTCTAAAATATTGGAGAGAAGCTGTAAGTGTAGTTGTTCATACAATGAACCGAGTACAAGTCAAGAAAGGTACAAATACAACACCTTTTGAATTATGGTATGGTCACTCACCCAATGTAAAACATTTCAAAGTATTTGGTTGCAAATGTTTTATCCTTAAAGATGCTAGAAATGGAAAATTTGATGCAAAAAGCGATGAAGGCATATTCCTTGGTTATTCCACTAGAAGTAAGGCATACAAGTGTTTGAATACTAATACTAATAAAATTGTGAAAAGTGCAAATGTAAACTTTGATGAACATACAGAAGTCCAAGCTAAAGAACCAAAAAGAATGGATGAATACAGAACCTATGTGTATTCTTATGAAGGAATGACTGATGAGGATGATGTCAATCAAATTGAAACTCAACAACAAGTTTCAATTTTAGTTGACTCACAACCAGTGAATGTCGAGTTGCATTCAGAAGCTGAGTTGCAGAATGAAGAGAATGCGCAATCTGATTCTGAAGTCAGTACATATGAAAGAGATGAAGAACAACTTGAAAACTCAGTACATAGTGACCCTAAATCAGAAATATCAAACATGGAAACAAGGACAAAACCAAGATTATCCAAATATGTAAAAAGACATCACCCTGTTGAACAGATAATTGGTGACAAAGATGCAAGACCAATGACAAGGAACAGACTAAGACATGAATCATATCTAATCAGCAAATCTAAACCTAAGACAGTGTATGGTGCATTACAAGATGATGACTGGTACAAAGCTATGGAAGAAGAGATTGATCAAATAAAGAAGAACAAAACCTGGAGTTTGGTTCCCAGACCAGTTGACAAGAATGTGATTGGCACCAAGTGGGTATTCAAAAACAAGCTAGATGAAAATGGTGAGATTACCAAAAATAAAGCTAGACTAGTATGCAAGGGTTATGCTCAAGAAGAAGGAATAGACTATGGGGAAAAATTTGCCCCTATTGCTAGAATGGAAGGAGTAATAAATTTACTTGCATATGCTACATATAAAGATTTTAAAGTCTATCAAATGGATGTAAAATTTACTTTTTTAAATGGCATATTAGAAGAAGACGTCTACATTGAACAACCAGAAAGATTTGTTGATGAAAACAATAGGGATATGGTTTGTAAGCTACATAAAGCACTCTATGGTTTGAAACAAGCACTTAGATCATGGTATGAGAGACATCACAAGTATCTAATACAAATAGGATTTGAAAGAACTGATGATAATAGCAACATGTACATCAAAGTAGAAGAAGGTAAAGACATTATTGTATCTGAAATCTTTGTGGATGACATAGTGTTTGGTGGAAAGGAAGTTCTTTGCAAAGGCTTTGCTAACAAAATGAAACATGAATTTGAGATGTCTATGTTTGGAGAAATCAAATTCTTTGTTGGATTGCAAGTACATCAACTCAAACATGGTATATTTATGACACAATCAAAGTACATCAAAGAAATTCTGAAAACATTTGGATTAGAGGAGTCCAAACCGATTAGCACACCAATGACAATAGGAAATAAGCTATCCAAAAATGATGAATCAGCTAAAGTCAATCAAACAATGTACATATTCATGATTGGAAAACTACAATATGTTGTACATAGTAGACCAGACATATCATTAGCAGTTGGAATAGTGGCTAGATTCTCTGCTAATCCTAAAGAAAATTATCTCATAGCAGTAAAAAGAATAATGAGATATCTTAAAGGAACTGATAACTTTAGTCTATACTACAAAAAGAATGGAAAATTTGAGCTCAATGCATATACAAATGCAGATTGGGGAGGCAACATTGATGATAGAAAAAGCACAAGTGGAGGTGCATTATTTCTAGGAAAAAGGCTAGTTACCTAGACTAGCAAGAAATAAACATGCACATCTCAGTCCACTGCAGAGTCAGAATATGTGGTAGCAACAGTCAATTGCACAAACATTGTGTGGCTCACACATCTATTGGAAGGAATGAAAGAAGAGGTAACAAAACCTGTGATATTGTATTGTGATAACACAAGTGCTATAAACATATCCAAAAATCCAGTAATGCATGCAAAAACCAAGCACATCGCAATCAAGTATCATTATGTTAGAGAACTGGTAGAAGACAAACAAGTGAAGTTGGAATACATTCACACAAAGGAACAAACTGCAGATATTTTCACCAAACTATTGCCAAAGGATTCTTATGAATATCTTAGAGACAAGTTGGGGGTAATACCCCTAACTCAAGTAGTTTAAAGCAACAAGGAAGCTGCCCTGCATCACTAGCAATGAATCATTGAAATATCAGAAGAATGATGCAGAGGATAACAACAGAAGCATAAACTCCAAATCAGTCACAAGCATGGTGACAGAGGGAAAAAACAACAAGAAGCCAAAGCTCATATTTTGCATAATAAAGATGCTACATCTTTGGCATTTATGTCAAAGAGGGAGAAATGTGAAACCTGATCAATACAAAGCAAAAGGGAGATATATATGAAAGAGGGAGATATATGAGATCAGCTAGTAAAATGAAGCCAACAAAGAAAAGTAGTAGATAATGTATACAATCTTGGTGGTAGCTAAGTTGATCAATTGATCAGTTTGGTTTGCCATCAATGTCAAAGAGGGAGATTGTTGGAAATGATTGAAAAGAACATGAGGAAAGTTGTTGAAATGATATATGGAAATTGTAAAGAATGTTCTCAATCATTATTTTGTCATTGATGTCAAACTTGCTATTTGCAGGAATGATAATTTCTTTAATGATCCAAATACTATCAATTAGTTGATTTACAAGGAGGAGGCAATCAATAAGATATAACTAGTACACCAAGAGAAAGGTTGAAGTTATGATGGTGTAATGAAGTACAAGGATTAGCTAAGCCATTAATGAAAAAGTGTGTTGATGACATACTATAAGACATAGAGAATGGGCACACAGAAACATATCAAAGATGTAAGGTTTTTAGCTAAGACATCTGTAAAGCCTAACTAAAGTTCATTAGAGAGAGGGAGCTGAGCAAGCTAGTTGAAGTCAAGTAAAATCAATATCAAGTGCCGAGTGATATCAAGTGCTGAGTAAACTTCAAGTGTTGAATGATATCAAGTGCTGAGTAAACTTCAAGTGCCGAATGATATCAAGTGCTGAGTAAACTTCAAGTTCCGAGTGATATCAAGTGCTGAGTAAACTTCAAGTGCCAAGTGATATCAAGTGCCGAGTAAACTTCAAGTGCTGAGTAAACTTCAAGTGCCGAGCAGATATAGGTGTCGAGTAACACAGAGATGCCGAACACCAGTAAAACCAATGGTGTCGAGTAACACAGAAACGTTGAGCACCAGTAAAACCAATGGTGCCGAGTAACACAGAGATGTCGAGCACCAGTAAAAACAATAATGCCGAGTTGCAGCATTATTTTGAAAATAAAAGATTCACCAGATCTAAGCCAACAAAGTTGTTATTTAGAAGTTTGTAAATTAAATGGAAGTTAAGAATGATGAGCTGGTGGCACAGAACACCATGTAAAATGTTTTTAAGGATACAACTGATGAAGTTTCTAGATGAGAACAAGATATGAGGTAGATACATTGTATCCTACCTAATCCATTTTGAAACCCTAAAATTAGAGAAGAAGAATTGAGCAGCAAAGGAAAAATTAGATTTCTATTTAAGAAGTCATAAGTCCATGAAGAAAAAAGAGAGAGAGGTGGTCAAGCATGAAAGCATAAAATGTTGTAGCAGGTGCTAAGGAGAAAAGAGAGCATAGTTACTTTGTTTCAATAAGAAGACCTCAGATATGGATGCATTGGCATGATGAGTAAGAAGACTCAAGGAGACAAAGCTTGATAAGAAGACAAGCAATCAGAGCTGAAGTGATTGAAGCCAAGCATAAGGATTGAACTGAAAGTGTGATCTGAAATCTGCAAAGTATGTTGTAAGTTATATCAGATCAAAAGGCCATTACTTTCTAGCAATTGTAACAGTTAGTTTAAATCCTATGGACTTAGGTTGGTTTGATAGCCATGCGATAAATCCTTTAATAGGGTGACACTCCAAGTGAATGTTCTAAAGTCCTTTAGCCAAGCCCATTCCTAACAATTTGGTAAAATCCTCTAATAAGGTCACATTTAATAGTGTGTTGTAAGCCTTTAACAGGGTAGGCCTTTAATAGGGCATCACTTTAGAAGAGTAAGAATTGAGTAGCATATTACTGGTGGTTTTTCCCAAATTGGGTTTCCACATAAATCATTGTGTCATGTGTTGATCTTGAATGTTTTATCTCTGCATGTTGATTTATTGTAACTTGCTAATATGGTTGATTTAAGTTTGGATGGATGAAAAGTGTATGAATTTATTAAAAGTGTAGAAAAAGTATTATTAGGGCATTTGGACCTTGAATAACTGATTCACACACCCCCCCCCCCCCTCTCAGTTATTCTAAAGAATTCTAACACTTTATTCTAGACTCTTTAAAGCAGATTATCTATATTATTAAAAAAATATCATTAAAAAGAGTAAAAGTTATTGAAATATCATTTTTCTAAAATATTGTTATTTATTTAGTAATTGGACACAAATTGGTATAAAATATGCATTTAATATATACTTTCAATTAAAATTTTTGGAACACTTGGATAACTTATCTAGAATGAATCTAGCTAGATCATATGTTTGACCAAAATTGGTATTAGTTAGAGAAACTCATATTCATTCATTCTGATAAGTTAGCTTAAAAGGTAACACAACTTTGTGGTTTTATCCTAATATATTAACTAGCTATGTGCAAGATCCTGGTGTGCTAACAAGTGGTGATCTAAAATATATGTAGTTCTGAACTACCTCAAAGCATTTCAAAATCTATTATGACCTTTTTCCCACCCATCCTCATACCAAACCAAAATATTAATACCTTTATAAGGCCTAGTATTTCTTTAAATACCAACCTACATGGTCAACTTTAAAAATGTCCTAAAAACATGTTTTTGGCCTATTCTTGCATGTTTTTTACTTCACACATGTATCTGATGACTTTGTTTATCCCAAATTTGATGAAATGAAAAGGGTTTCTTAAGAATGTTCTTATCTTTCCATAAATGTAAATTATATTAAATTACAAGTTTAGTAAGTAATTATTATTCATTTTCTAATGGAGTTATGCATAAAGTGTTGATTGACACACTAATTGAAAAAAATATATAACTTTCAAATGGTATAACATTTTTTAAATCCAAAATATGTGTTACATTATATACTTCTTCTACTATAAGGAAAATAAAAGAAAAATTAAGTTTTTTAAAGTTTTGAATTAGTTAAGCTGGTCAGACATAGAAATTTTTTTTATAGGAGAAAATTCATAATTAATTATTTATTTGGATTAAAAATATCCAAAAATATGTGACACATCCAAGAATGATTCTACTTATTATATCTATAATCTTATAAAAAAATATTACCATTTTATTTTCATTAAGGTAGTCAGACATATGCCCACTTCTTATTTTTGTACTATTACATTAAAATTCAACATTTTGGCAAATCAAAATTTTCTTTCTTTAAATAAGGCCTAGCATTTCATAAACTAAATTCAATTTCCTATATATTCTTTTCTAACAACTTTTTGATTGAAAGTTCATAGCAAGCTTAAAATTGCACGTCAAGTTGACATAACCTTGATTTCCTAATTTTTCATTGCCACTTAAGGGCATAGTTTGGTTGACCATGATCCTGCACATGCCCAACTATTAAATCTATTTTGGTTTATTCATCATCCTCTTATTATTATTTTAATTTAGATGCATATTAATGTACGTTATTGTTGAAAGAAAATAACCTCCATATATGAGATAGTCATCAAGAGACCATTAAATGAATTTTCAACTACGAACAATAAAACATTGAAACTGATTTTTTTTTCTAAAATTCAATCATATCATATGCTTCAATTATGAATTCATTAATCAAATTATTCTTGGAATTATTTGGACAAATCACCAACCTCGACATCACAAAATATATTTGTCATCGTATCTCATTCAAGCATCAAACACAATATGTTCACAAATTATGCTTAATCAATCATCTAACCTTAAATGAGAATCAATCTTACATTCACCAATATAATTAAAAAATGAACACTCAAAGTTAAAATACTCAAAGAATTCAATATAAGTATACTTAATTTTGACCTTAAAATACTTGATTATATCTTTGAATTCACCCCTAAACTTTAAACAAGACTCATGGATTGGTTATCATCTAGCTAATGAAATGAAAATTGTAATAATTTGAGGAGAAGAAATTATGGGAGGCTAGGAACCTCTCTAATAATAAATTTTAATATTAGATCATAATAGTTGGAATAAACACTGGTCTTCAATCTATTCATGAATGTATCATATAATAGAACTCATAATCTAGATAATATTTATAGACAACCTATTAAATAGGAGATTATGATAGTCTTAATTGTAATAACTAAGTATAAATTAATAATATTAGTCAAAACTTATTTCATACATTCACTAAATAAATAACTAAAGTTAACTAACAATAATAATGAATTGCTATAAACACCTAAGTACATGGGTGCACATGCTAACTAAGCAAAAATATCATACAAGTGATATGTCATGAGCCCATAAAAGGATATATAATTCCCATCCTAAAAGTGGGTATAGACACACACACACACACACACACACACACACACACACACACACACACACACACACACACTCATGCGCGCGTGCGCGCACACACACACACACACACACACACGTATGTACATATGTATATACATACATGCATGGATACAGAAACACATATATACACATATTTATACATATGTGTATATATATATGTATGTATATATATACATGTATATATACATGTATATATATATATATATATATATATATATCTGTATATATATATATATACATATATATACACACACACACACACACACATATACATATCTATATATATACATATACATATACATACATATACATACACACACACACACACACACACACACACACACACACACACACACACACACACACACACACACACACACACACACACACACACACACATATATTTGTGTGTGTGTATAATTTAAAAATAAATTAAAATAATTATATTAAAAGGAAACCTCCTTATTGGACCACAATCAATTAAGGGAAAAAATAAGAAAAATTAAACATATTAAAAAGAGACATGTATAGAGAATGATATAGGATAGAACAATAACGACTAAATGAAAAGGAATTAAAATACAAAAATAAGAATACAAATTTCATGTGGAAGGTACAACATAGTGACCCATTTGGAAACATAAATTAGATTGGAATAGGCATTTATAAATTCCAAAAAAAATAAATCATCTAATTGGGCACGCCAAATTGGAATTGAGAATATGAACCTGTATTCTAATTTTGGCCAAAAAAACAAGCATTTGATATTCCACCTAAATAGGTGGAATTGGAATAAAAATGCCTATTCCAATTTTACTCTTTTAGAAAACATAATATTTTTGGGTCCATTAAATGTTTGTGCTCAAGTTTTCATGCATTGTCTTGGTCTAAGTATTCAAAGATTATCTTGAAGTCTTAGATTGAATTGAAATGAGTAGGGGAAAACATGAATAGCTTAATGATTTTTTGAAAAACTAATGAAGTTTCCAATGAGACACATAATTTGAAGGAACTTTTTACTGCATTATTCTTATTGGTGATTGTGTTCATATATTGCTTATCTGCAACAAAGGCTTTAATGTGATATAATTATATGTCTAGATAAGGATCCTGATTTGAACTTTTTCCTTGGCACCTTTGCTCCATGCACCGCATTGGTGTCTCTTGAGAACAAAGAACATATTTCTCATTAGATGTGTAACCAGTAGTGGATTGGAAGAAATATGAGATTCCAAATGCTATGGTATGTGTTTTACTCTTGTGATTTCACATAAGGGTTGTAGTAAAATCAAGAAATTTCTTCTTCATAATGCAATTTGAGTGTATATAAAATTTTGATTTCTTATTCTTAGCCTACAACCAAAATTTATCAAATAGAAGATTAGAACAAGCAGTAGTTTCATTTGACTCCATTCTTCAATGCATCTTCATCATTCATACAAATCTCCACCCACGGAAAATTTCTCTTTGGAATGGGTTCCATTCTAGATCCGTTAATGTAGTTACCCTAGATCTTTTTAAAAAATTCTCAATTTCTTACATTGGTATCTACAAGTAAACTGCTATATGCATACGTGCACAATTTATGGAGAAGTGCAAAGTATGATTTATATGCATAATTCAAGGATGTTTTTTCTTGACCTTAAAAAATGTAACTAGAAACCTTGCATGCAAGATTGAAAAATAATCAAATCAATACAATAGAGACATAATAGCAATTTCTAGAAATAGGTGCACTATTGGTGAATTTACAAAAAAGTGTGTGGAGAATGATTCATATACATAACACACAATAGTCATGACAAAACTTTGGGGTCTTTGAGAGGGAAAAGATGATGAGCTTGAGGGAAAAGATGATGAGCTTCTATGTTGCCACAACTACTAGATGCAAAGAATTTAATGTCTTATTCCAATTATAATTTTGCATAACCAAACATAGGATAAACATATTCCCTTCAAATTCTGGGAGAAACAAACACATCCAAAATTTTATATTTTTCACTAATGAAATATATAACTTATATATTGAATTATTAATAAAATATTATAAATGAAAACTATATCAGTTATTTCTAATACTATATAGCCTCTAATATTATTGAGTTTGAATATATAATTAGAATTAGTGTCAAGAATTGGATCAATTCTCATACTCTAAATCATGTTAAGCATAATTTTGAGCCTAATATAATCATAACTAACATTATTAATAAATTATAAGTAAGTCGATGAGTACTCTTGTATTACTATAAAGTGGATAGGGAGTGTGCATATAGAGAGAACTGAATTGTTCATGTTGGGCTAGGATAATCCCAATATGTGAATCCCATATAGATCGTGTCCAAATTCAATCATCAATAAACTTGCCATTAATTACAAGAATTGATACAAAATAATTACTAATGGTATTAAGTGGCGATTCTTACAAGTTAGTTTAAATAAGATTATATCTACAAAGAATCAAAATCTAAAAAGGTCTATTCACAATCTGTCAAATTCTAAAAAGGTCCATTCACAATATAGGACCATTTGAAACCCACCTAGAAAAAAGGGATCATCATATTGTCAATATCCAACAAACACCAAATCTACACTTAAGTCCATGCAACCTTACTTACTTTAGTTGTTGTCATAACTGATAATATATATGCATTTATATCTACAAACTTTCCAACGTGTCATTTTAACAAAACACTAGCCACTTATGAAACACAAGTAGTAGAAGAATGAAAAATATAGCATTTAATATTCTTAATGTGTTGAACATACATGAAAAGAATTAGTTATTATATAAAAAATTCATTGAAAATTTTCTCTTTTTAAAAATATTTATATTAATATGAAACATTTATTGATGTAGTCATCTTATTTATCCTTGACTTTTACATTACTTTAAAAGACATGTGTTCTCTCCTAAGTGAAATTGTATAGAATTTTTTGTTATGTGGAGCCTAATCAGATTCAAAGATTAATTTTTGGACCTACTTGATTCGACATAGTTTCCCCCTAGATTTTTCTAAGGGGGTTTGGGGGAAATGCCCCAAAGACAAGGTCAAGGGGTAGCACCCCATGGAAGGTCCTAGGAAAAAGCTCTAGGCACACTCCTTGTTGTGATATAGAGTGGGATTGAGGGATAGCACCCCCGAAAGCTCAAATGACTTTATTATTGTAAAAGGTGTTAGGAGCTATTTTCTATTGGATGACATATTCGAGCCATAATGTTTTAGGTAAAAGCTTGTATAAAATGGATTAGGGTTAGTGATTTCATAATGAATGATTATTTAGTAGCTTCTTCTAGTGGTATTGAACAATAAGGGATTGCAAAATATAATTAGGTTGTAATCACTGGATAATAAGAATATTGGGCTCTATATTTGGTGGGCGTAGCCTAGGGATTGAGTGAACCACGTTAAACCTTTATGTCTTGTGTTCTATTCTATGTAGATTTATTTTTCTATGATATTATTTATATTTACATGTAATTGTTATTGCCATCTCTTTAATCCCAACAAATAAATTCCACTATTAGTAGGTAAGATGTATTTTTTGGTGTCACATCATCAACTAGGTTATCCCCTTACATATTACATTTTATATAAATCATGTAAAATATTGATGTGTTCTTAATTTAAACAATGTGTTATATGTATGTATGTATGTATATGTATGTATGTATATGTGTGTGTGTGTGTGTGTGTGTGTGTGTGTGTGTGTGTGTGTGTATATACATATATATGTATACATACATACATATATATATGTGTGCATATATATGTGTATATATATACACACACATATGTGTACATATATATATATATGTATGTATGTATGTATATATATGTGTGTGTGTATATATACACACACACACATATATATATATATATAAATATATATATGTATGTATATATGTGTGCGTATATATGCATATACATATATATACATATATATATATGTATATATATGTGTATATGTGTATATATCATATATGTATATGCATATATACACACATATATACATACATACATATATATATGTATGTATATATGTGTGTATATATGCATATACATATATGTATATATATGTATATATATATGTATGTATGTATGTATGTATGTATGTATGTACGTATGTATGTATATGTGTGTGTGTGTGTGTGTATAGTTTGGAAATTCTTAAAAGACATCTTGCATTAAAATAATTTCATTTTCTTATAAACATATAGTGCCTTGGAGTTCTTGTAGAAACTCTAAAATATTCAGTTGGATTAGTAAACTAACATCATTATTCCTCACCGCCCATTGCCTTGGGATTTGATATTTTTATTTGTGAGGCTACCTAAGATTTCTAGAACATGATTAAGATAGTAAGTCTATATGGGACAAAGCTCATACACATGATGGTGATTTAATATTGGAATCAAATTTGCCAAGCCATATAAAATATAATAGACATATTAGATGGGGTTAACAATCAAAGAGAATCACTACCTCAATAACACAATTAGTGTATATTCATAAGAAATCATTTGTTAGATTAATTATGGAAGTGAGAGATTGCAAGTGTCCCAAACCAAGGAGCCCATGTTATAATTAAGACCTTTATATTTCTTACATTTTTATTAGAAAATCACATGTATATAGATGAATTGTAATTATAAGCCTATATATACTATGTGCACAATCCATGAAATAATATCAAATCTAATCTTCCTATATGCATTATAAGAGGATTTTAAGAAACAAAATGTTGAAAAGATATAAAGATAATGCCTAATATTCATTATCATATCTAGAGTCAAGTCATTTGATGATCTCTTCAAATTCAACTATCATTCCCCTTTGATAGATGCTACAATAATGAAAAACTATCCATATACAATTATAAGTAAAATAGAGGAAGCTTAACTTGCACAAATTGCATATACAATATCCATATGCAATCATTTAACTTGAATTATATTAAATCTAGTAACAAAGTGTATCGTTTATTGGTATTCTTTTAATTAATAGACACCCACCATAAATTAAATGTTATGCAACAAGTAAGCATAACATATATGTTTCATTGAATGTATTTTCCCTTGGCTTTCTGTTGCATGTATTTTTTCCCTATCTTTCAATATACTAAATGAGTATATCTTTCTATCGACATATCTATTGTAGAATTTTGAGGTGCAAATAATGGAGTATATTTTTTTATCAACATATCTATTGTAGAATTATGAGGTACAAGTGCTAGTTATTATCTACTTATTAGTAATGTTATATTCCAATTTTTTAATTAGACACAAGTTTATGTTTATATACTTATCCCAATTGATAAATGATTAGATGATAAAATGAAATATGCATTTAACTACTTGTACCATTTTCTTTCATCTTCAATATTTTTTATCACTTTTAAATAACTGAGATGGAGTTAATATATAATTATTTTGACTATAGGATTTACATCAAACTAGAAGTAAACAATATGATAAATCAAATATTAATTGGATTTTATTAATTTTAGATGTCACCATGTCAATAATTTCATAACCTTTTCTAAAATTATAACTATAACCAACATTATTTTTATCTATTAGCTTTAACCTTTGTTTAATTAATAAATTAATTACCTATCTAAAATGAAGTATACCTTAATAAATCGAGATTATCAATTGTACTAATTGTATTAATTTTATAAAACAATAAAAACTAATTCAAAAAATTAATAACCATTATCAGGATAATTTCAAAGTTCCTACCTATGGTGTAATGGTTATTCCTGCATATAGTACAATCGTTTTTGGGGTAAGAATGTGGTGAAGTCAAAGCAAACAAATTCTTGAGTTGTGGAAGTCGCATAGTCATATGGAAAATTGCAAAGGCAACTTGATAGTTCTCAATATACCAGTTTAAAGTATAACTGATTTGGAATAATAAAGCTTAATGTATGTTAGAGTCAAAATTTAATTGATTACATAAGTTTATATTCCAAATATAAAAGGTGGTGTATGATTCTGTCCTTCATGCTACTACCTATACAACCCTATTAGAAACCCCTTGAGAGTACATTCATCTAAGGAAGCATGAACAAGGAATCTTGATGGAAAAATTAAAGATTATTATCATCAACATTGGTAGATAGTGTGCAAGAATGCCAAAGTACAACCTAGCCATGAAAATGTTTTGAAGAAAGCCTCAAAGAACTTGGTTTGAGAGTAAAGGTACAAAACAATTATGTGAATAACAGTTCAAATCTTATAGAAAAAAGCATTTAGTAGGTGTCATATCATATCCCCTCCTTGTGGAATGCCTATGCATAACAAAAGTCATGAAACCAGTTATGATCAAACATAAAATTATTCAATTTTTAAACTTTCTTAGGCGAGGGTGCATAGAATACAAAACAAGTGCCACATAGTGGCTTAGTACTTGCCTTTGGCTTTTATATAGATATACTTTTAATTTAATAAATTTATTATAGTCTATAAAATATTTTTATTAATAAAAATATTAGATAATTATAGTTTTCTTTAATGATATTAATTATAATTTAAATTTCAAATTTATTTATAAATATAATTATTAATATATATGTCATTTGATAATATTATATTAGAAATATATTAAAATATACAAATAATTAAAAAAATTATTATAATAATATATAATAATATTTCATAAGCTATTATATAATATACAAAAGATATCTTTTTAGTAGTTTTAATTGAATGACAAATATTATATTATAAAAAATATAATATTTAAATATTAAAAAAATTAAACCAGATCATTTACATTAAAAATATTAAACATTAATGAATCATATTCACCTTAATAAAAACTAACTCTTAAAATTTATTAGTTTTACAATCCACCCAACCAATATAAGAGCTAAATGAGTTCAACCAATCAAATCTTAGAAAAATAATTTCTTAAAATTGTAATGTTAACAATCATGCATCTATGCTATGCAATATATTAATTCGATAAAAAAATTTAAATCAATTAATTTTTAAGTTGTAGAAACCAAAAAATTTAATCACTAGTTAAAGCATAAATTTTGAAAAGTATCACAATAGTACTTAGCCTACTAACAAGTACTAATAAAGGAAAGAATTTTTTGACCATGCCTTAATATAGTGGGTACAGATACATAAGACATACAATAGGATGGATGATCATATCAAAGTTTTCTTAGATAAAAAATTGGTGCAAAGTTATACCAAATGACTTAGAAGAAATCATAACAAATAAATTACATTCTTATATCCATCTAATTTAGAAAAAAAAATTTTAAAAAAATTAAATTGTTGAATCCTTAGCCATTTCTAAACATGCCAAAAATTTATTCTACAGAAAAGAATTAAAATTTGTTTCAGCACCAATCTCTTTGATCGGTTTCTTTGATATTGTCATCAATGTCTTTTAATGTACTAAAATTAATAAAGACACTAAAAACATATTTTAATGTTTACACTATAAAACTTGTTAGTACAATTAAACTGAGTGCTAATCAACTTGCTCATGGAACCATTTGAGTTAATTCAAAACTAAGGCCTCCTACGTAATAAGCTCACAAATTACAGCTATGTTATAGACTCTTGCCTGATAACATCATGTTGTTTAAGTTTCAGATTATTCTGTGTTCAGTCATTTATGTGTGAGAAAAAAAATCTTTTTATAGTGGACATTGCCTTCATCCTTATAAATATATTTTGGACATCATTAAGGAAGAAGACAATCTTTGGCCACTGTAATTGGGTATCAAAATTTCACCATTACCTCAAAACCCAAGTTTACTACAACAACTTGCTCATGGAACCATTTGAGTTAATTCAAAACTAAGGCCTCCTACGTAATAAGCTCACAAATTATGGCTATGTTATAGACTCTTGTCTAATAACATCGTGTTGTTTAAGTTTCAGATTAGTGTGTGTTCAATCATTTATGTGTGAGCAAAAAAAAATCTTTTAATTTTTTTTATAGTGGACATTTCCTTCATCCTTATAAATATATTTTGGACATCATTAAGGAAGAAGACAATCTTTGGCCACTATAATTGGGTATCAAAATTTCACCATTGCCTCAAAACCCAAGTTTACTA
The DNA here is from genome assembly GCA_028749045.1 of Cupressus sempervirens. NCBI lineage: Eukaryota > Viridiplantae > Streptophyta > Pinopsida > Cupressales > Cupressaceae > Cupressus > Cupressus sempervirens. Next base: position 496,622,056 of record CM053793.1, on the reverse strand, counting down.
CAACAATTTGGTTGATGTGGAAATAGATCTGAAAGAATATAAATCATCAAAATGCACTAAAATTAATGAAGATACTAAAAACATATTTTAGTTTTTACACTATAAATCTTGTTAGTAAAATTAAACTAAATGATAATCAACTTGCTCATAGAACCATCTGAGTCAATTTGAACCCAAGACTTCCCACATAAGAAGCTCACAAATTATAGTTGTGTTATAGACTCTTGCCTAATAACATCATGTTGTTTAAGTTTCACATTAGTGTGTGTTTAGTCATTTATGTGTGAGCAAAAAAAGCTCTTTTAATTTTCTTTTATAGTGGACATTTCCTTCATCCTTATAAATATATTTTGGACATCATTAAGGAAGAAGACAATCTCTGGCCACTGTAATTGGGTATCAAAATTTCACCATTGCCTCAAAGCCCAAGTTTACTGCAACAATTTGGTTGATGTGTAGATATATTTTTCTTCCATTGAAACATGAAATTCTCTAAATCTAAGCACATATTTTACTGAGCGTGAATAAAGAAAATGGTGGGCAATAATTCATTTCATAGAGAAATTCCTCATCCTCCAAAATGGCTATCAAAATAATCTAACAATATGATTGAAATTCCAATGGTTTTCTATATAAAAGATTTGTTTTTTTTCCATTTCTCTCATGAAATAGAACCCATTTATTCATTCCTTAACCAAATAATTATTAGATGGTGATAGAGACAAATGTATGAGAATAAGATGGTGATACTGTGATGAACAAAAGAAATGTGAAGTAGTGAAGTGAAGTCAAATTGCACTTATTGAAGCAGAAACACAAGGAACATAGTCTAATTTCTAGTGTAAGACTTGCATTAGTTGGAGCTAAAACATGTTTTCATATGTTCTTCAATTAGCCATGAGCATTCATCCATTTTGAAATTGGAAAAGAGAGTGTCAAAAGAGTTGTATACACAAGAAACCAATTAAGAGTAATAAGTAGCAAGAAAGAACCCAAACCACCAAAGTATAATATGAGGATGTTTTAAGAGCACACCCAAATGAAATATCGTGCTTCAATCAATGGTATCTAATTCATACAATAATTATTGGCCGATTAAGTTCTCTTCTTTCCTATTGCACTCCTTAAGAACCCTTCTTTTAGATTCTAGCTTATGTGGCTCCGAGACTTGTCCCTTTATGATTTGGTGGCTAAGTGGTGGAGAGAGGGTAGCCTAGCTTATGGCATAGCTATGTTTGTCTTTGAGCATAAGCTTAAATATTTCAAATATCATCTTAAGAAATGGAATAGTTCTTGCTTTGGGAACCTTTAATCTAGAAAGAGGAATGCTCCAAATCATCTTGCAGTGATTACTCACCAAATCAGGGACTTTGGGCTTACAGAGGCTCTTGGTAGGGTTGAATTCCAAGCTATGCAGGATATGGAAGAATGGGAACTTTGGGAAGAAATTTATTGGAAACAAAAGGCTCACATTGATTGATTGTAAGAAGGGGATAGAAATATTTCTTTTTTCATCATTATGTTTAGGCACGTCATAATAAAGGCTATATTTCTTTTCTTGTTACTACTAAAGGACTTAAGATTTCTTCTTTGTCTACTATGACTAAGAAAGCCCTTCAATTTTATTCTAATATTTTTACTAAGGATTCTCAGCTTGTAGCTAAGGAGGAGAAATTAATTCTTTCATGCATTCTTTCTCTTATCACCAATGCTATGAATGATTCCCTTCTTCGTCCAATTTTGATATCCGAACATGAAGAGGTAGTGTTTGGGATGAATAAAGGTAAAGCTCTAGATGGTTTCCCTGTGGAATTCTTTCAAGAATTTTGGGAAATTATTAATATGGATCTCTTGGAGGTGGTTAAGGAATCCCTTTAGAATAAGAAAATGCTTCATGCATTGAATTGTACTTTACTAACTCTTATCCCTAAGAAAGAAGGTGCTGATAATCTTGACTCCTTTCATCCCATTGCTCTTTGTAATGTTGTGTAAAAAAAATCACCAAATTGATTGCTGACAGACTCAAGATATGCCTTCCAGTTGTGATATTAGAGGAACAAGGCATTTTTGTGGCTGGTAAGAAAATTCTTGATGGAGTTGTTATTGGTTCTAAAGTTATTCATTCTATGCATATGTCAAAAGAGAGAGCTATGTTCATTAAGTTGGATATGGCTAAGGCTTATGAAAAATTCAAATGGAGTTTTCTCCAAAAGATCCTCTTGACCTTTGGTTTTTGCCAACAATGGGTGAATTGGATTATGAATTGTGTTACTTCAGCTTCTTTTTCTATTCTAGTGAATGGTGATCCTTCATAGCCCTTTGGTGCCTCTAGAGGGCTTGGCCAAGGGGATCCTATTTCACCTTATCTCTTTATCATTCTAGCTAAGGGCTTGGGCCGCTTTCTTAACCTTCGTGCTCACTAAGGTTTAATTCATGGGTGGAAATGGGGTGCTGGCTTGCCTCCTATTTCACATCTTCAGTTTGTGGATGATACTTCATTTATCAGACAGGCCCATCTTCAGGAAGCTACTTCTTTTAGGCATGCTTTGGATGTGCATCTTGGAGCTTTGGGACATAAAGTTAATTGAGAACAAATCCTCCATTTTTTTCTTCAATACTCCCCAAGTTATTCAAAGGTGTATTGCTGCTATTTTGAGGTTTCAGATTGAGTCTCTTCCCTTTGTTTATTTGGGTATTCCTCTTACTTTTGGTAAACATCCTAGATCTTCCTAACAAGTTTTTCTTGATAAACTATGAAAAAAGGTTAATCATTCGACTCATCGATGGCTATCAAATGTTGCTCATCTAACTCTATTAAAATTAGTTATTCAAGCCCTTCCTATTTATAGATGATTTGTTCAAGCTGCTCTTATGTATTTTCTTTGGGAATTTGATGCTTTGTCCTGTCAATTCCTTTGGAATGGGAACCTTTCAACTTCTAAATGGAGTATGGTTAAATGGGAAATAGTGTATAGACCTTAGAAGGAGGATGGCCTTGGCTTACAATCAACTATTTTAAATGGACAGGTTCTCATTGCAAAACTTTATTGGTGTTGGTGTACTAACCAACATCAAATTTGGGCTCGTATTCTCACCCATAAGTATTTTCCAGATATTGATGTGGTTGAAGTTCACCACTTTCCTGTGGAAGGGAGAGGATCCATGATTTGGAATATGCTAAAGTTTGGAGCTCAGTTGGTTAAAGATGATCTCTTTTGGATTTGTCATTTGGGATCACAAGCTTTATTTTGGCTTGAATCTTGGGATGGGCACCCTCCTATTCTTATCACTCATCCTCAACTACATGCCCTGTATAAAAATTTTAGTGTTGTTGGATGGGACATAGTTGATTTTTATAAGATAGGGTGTGTTAGAGGTTTGGATCCTTCCATTCATTGGAAAAACCCTTCTGAATAACCTCCAAGAGGATTTGAGGAGGATAGGAAGGAGTTGTTTTAGATTTTGTAGTCTCATGAGTGTACTACTTTGGTTGGTAATGATGTTCTTGCTTGGGACAACAAAGATTTGTCTAGAAAATTTTCAGTGTTTGCAGGTTATGTTGAGCTTCTTTGGCAAACATTGGGGGACATTCAAATGCCTTGGTGGAAGCAAGTTTGGTACAAGTTTTCTTGGCCCAAATGTAATTATTTTATGTACGTGGGATAATTTATGCAAGTGTGGCTTCCAAGGACCCTTAATGTGTGTTCTATGTTGGACTAGTGAAGAAAATATCTCTCATCTCATTTTCCAATTCTCTTTCACTAGACATATTTGGCACTCTTGGTGGAATGTGTGGAACTAATCATGTTGGCATGTTTCCTCACTGGGAGAATTCTTTGCTCGCTAGGGTAAGGCTCCTATCAAAACTTCATTTCTTCAAGTTGCTTGGACTCTTGGACTCTCCTTTATTATTTGGCGTATTTGGTTGAAAAGGAACCATCATATCTTTAAATATGAGATTTTAGAGGTTCCTCACTTATGGTGGAAAATTATCCATTCTTTGGGGGAAACTATTTCTACAAAATGTGACACTTCTGAAGCCATGGAACCAAAGGAGGATATTTTCAATAATCATCTAAATATTCCCCCCTCACATGGAAACTGCTAGGAAAGATGTATAGACATCCCTTGCAAAAGATAAATAGGGTGGAGAAGTGGAGTGCCCCTCTGCATGGTATTCTTAAAATCAACACATGTGGATCCTCTAAGAGAAATCCAGGCCCTATTGGCATTGGTGGTGTTGTTAGAGATAGTAAGGGGGATTTCTAGTTTATGTTTTCTATTTATAAAGGTCACCACACTAACAACCTGATGGAGGTGATAGCTATTTTGTATGCTGTGAAGAATGCTTGTGACTTGGTTGGAGAAGGCCTATTTGTGAATCTAACTCACAAGTGGTGATACGTCTATTGAATCAACAACATTCTGAAGTTGTTAGTTGGAAGTTAGCTTTGACTGTGGACCAGATTCATAATTTGTGTACTTCTTTGGAGTCTATTACTTTCACTCATATTCCTAGGGAATGGAATAGTATTGTTGATTGTTTAGCAAAGTGGGCTTCTAACCATATGTGTAATTGGAACATTGGCGAAGTGGGCTTCTGCCTTGTCCCATCAACTTGATCACTTGATTGATCTTGAAACGATTGTCTGATGCCCTTTCTCTATTTGTTATTATTTCTCTTTCAGCTTGAATAAATTTTCACCCCTCCTTTATTTCAAAAAATTCATACAATAATGACCAAATATTAGTTTTAATGGATAATGAAATAGAATTGATTTTAATAATTCAATTTATCATTAGTTAGTTATAATTTATACTATTTATATGCATTCTATGTGAAGAATAAAATGGAATGTGTACATGGAAAGGCATGACATAGGATGGAGGTGGATGAGGGGTGGAATGTGATGATTGAGAAAGGATTTCTGATTATTCTATTGCTTGATGATATGTTTCTTTCTTACCAACAAAACAAGGCTACAATCTTTTACAATTATTACACAATTTTATTTAGGAGAAAACAAAGAAGCAAAGGTGGAAAGGAACAATATGGTTGTCACTACAATGAAAAAACACGACTAGAGATGACCATTCCTAATGTTTTTCATACTATGATAGTTGTTCAATAGAATCCTCTTTTGAACAATTTAACATTTAACATTTAAAATTTTGCTTAAAACCTAGCTCATTCCATCATATGAATTGAAAATCTAATGAAAAATAACAAAGATTATAGTCTTTATACCCAGGTTAGCTATTATAGTATTAACAAGTAATGAGTGAGGGGGACCTGTGACTTTATGAGAAAGTCATTTTTGTGCACTTTAATTCACAAAATCTAGACTTATCATGGACAATATTAATGAAAACTAGGGAAACCAATAAACACCCAACTTCTAGGGTTTGGAATATGGGAATAGGAATATATCTTGGATTTGTTATTTTAGACTAGACAATGGGAATATGTAGTCCTATTCTCTATTTGGTTAGACAAAATTGAAATTTGAATTTGAATAGCAGATGAAGACCAAGGGCTTGATTATGACAGAGAGGAGATACAAAGGGTTTTCATTTTGGTTTTAGCATGCTTGCATCGTGATCCTCAGTTGCAAACTTCAACTAATGAACTATAACCTTCAACTAAATTATTTCCATGTGGGCTTGTGCTCCAACCTAACGCTACATCAGTAGGAGTGATCATATTGGGAGCATGGTCACTTGTAGCAGTAACTCAAGAAGGCCATCAATCAATGAATTTTAGCATAAGACATCAATGGCTTGCCCATATACAACCATCACAACTACTTTAGTTAAAACACCACATCCTACATGGAGCCCTACTACAATCAAATCCACCATTATGGCAACAAGGGATTCCTCGGGAACTTCTCAAACATAAAACCAAAAGTCGAATCTTTAGCATTTCTTTCTAGTATTAACATTTTCAATGTTGAGTAACATATATGGAAAAAAACACCAGTTTGCAAAGATAAGATGAAGTCCTCATGTAGGGAGATCCTTTGGGGCCATTTTGAATATGGGTTGGGACATATAAATCCTAAATTAGATTTAGAATCTCTTGATTTGGTTTATGAATGTGATGTAGACAATATGATTAGTGTTCTATGCAGCATTAATCGAGCCAAATTAAACCTACCCCACTTAAAAATCTCACCAATGGTTTGACATTTAAACACAACACTTGGTTATGATTTAAACTATCCATGGTGAGGCTCTCAATGGCGACAAATGTCATTTTCCTAATTTCTATGACTATGGAGCTCTCGTTGGGTGTGCACATTGGCATGGACTTGAAATTTTCATCAAATATAGAAAAGTCAAAATTGGAATAAGAATATATATTCCAATAACACCAATTTGAGTGGAATGACAAATGCTCATTTTGGGGCCCATATGACAATAAATATTTCTATTCTCAATTCTGATTTGGGGCATCCAAATGGAGGATTCAAATTTTTTAGCATTTATAAATGCTTATTCTAGTCTAATTCCACTACCAAATGGATCCTTAGGGTTTAATTCAGTCATTCAAATGATGTTTAAATCATAGAATTAGAACTGTCACCACTACAAGCAATGTATGAGATTAAATTCTCATTAAAATTTCTTTTATAATTTAGTCCAAACTAGGGTTAGACATACATGTCTTCCATGTATGAATTTAAGTGTCGAAATCTTAATTTGTTTTTTTTCAAAACTACGTTTATACTTGTCTTAAGTTGTCACAGCCCATTTTAGCAAACCGAATAAGTCGGTCTTCTTGTTGCCATTTGGAATTATTTTAAATAAAATTAATAAGAAGATATTATTCATTGAATGCAACCGTTTGAAGTGGAAGTAGTTAAAAAGAATTATTATTGTTAATTTGCTGATGACGGACAGAGAGTTAGTTTTTGACAGACGGACGGTAAGTTAGGGTTGGTAGAATGTGAAAAAAGACAATTAGAAAAGGAAGCCCAGACCTCATTCTATGGGATATTCCTTGACTCCTCAGGATTCTAAAGGAAAAAGCGAAGACAGCTGGCAGATATTGGAATCATAATATTTGGAATTTCATTATTCATTACTTTGGCAATTATTCTTCCTATTATGAGGGGGGCGTTGATGGAGCAGATCCTGATCCACTTACAGACTTTGCTACTGGATTAAAGAGCTTCACCCTTCATGATATCTTGGGGAATGGAGATGTTACTGTCGACTTCAGAGGAATACGCACTCCCACTTCATTAGACACGTTTCCTGCAGTAAGATCACAAGGCCTCCAATATGTGAGGTTCAAGATGGTTCCACGTGGTGTAAATCTATCGCATACTCATCCGCAAGCCTCAGAAACGCTTACTCTTATCTCTGGAGGGCCTCTACAAGTTGGCTTTGTTGACACTTAGGCGGTGAAGGATCTTAGATCATGGGAGAAAAGAGGCTCCTTACTTGGAGTAACCTGTTTGTAACCCTTGTGCTCGATAACGGAAAAAAAAAAAAAAACTAGGATAGCTCGGCTTTCTTTGTCTCATCTCCAGGAGGGGAAACTGTTAAAATAAGGGGCAACATGTTATTTGGAGGAGGATGGAAGGGAAGAAATGTGAGAAGGAAGGCTGAAGAAAATGATTTGAGAGGGAGAGAAGGGAGAATATGATTTAAGAGGGAGGAGTAGGCACGTTTTGTGGCTGGGGAGAAAATCATAGAAAAGGGAACAAGCTGCTGAGTGGAAGGGAGAGTACAGGAAGAAGCCGGTAGGAGAAAATGAAATTGATGGATTACTCTTGGTTCGGTTGGAGAAGGTGATTGTTGGAATTAGAAAGAAGGGCAGCAGAAAACAACAGACAAGAAAGAAAGAGTCTCTCAAAAATAGGTTCCTTATATACTTATTGTATCTTTGAAGTTTTTAGAATAAAAATACAGTAAAATGAACTTTAGAATATTGCTTGCCAGTTCATGTTTTGTTGTCTAATTTCCTTGTCTTCTACAGTATTTAAGCATATGGTTGGGTTTAGAAGGAAATACAGAAGAAACATTTGGAAAAAGCTCTGAAAGGCAACTATTATCCATTTTATGGTTTTTTTTTAAACCATGTTTGCCAGTAGAGAGTAATCATTGTCTGATACTATTTTTTATTTGACTTTTATAAGATGTAAATGCTGCTCCAATAATATATAGAGAGTTTTATGTGAGAAAAATGATTTCATTAGTAAAATCAAAGTCTGTTGTGATAGAATGTTGTGAAAACAAAAACAACATTATTTCCTTGTTTCAATGTTGGATTATATCTTCACAGACAGATTAGGCTGAATTGAACAGTATATATATGTAGTCATATAAATTTTAAGCATCCCTTACAAATAGATCTATAGAAATGTTGATTTTTTTTATGAGCTAAAGTAGTTTGGCTTATTCACATTTTTTTTAATTTAGAACAATGGTAGGCTTTAATACTCTGAAAACTCAAAGATGATTTAGCTATGAGTTAGAATATATATATTTTATTTATTCAAAAATAAAAATCTTAGTTAGTTGGGCCAACTAAGTAAGTTGGAAGTGAATTTTTCAGCATTCCTTAAAAAACTTATGAGCTGGAAGTAAGTTTTTCACCATTCCTTATAAAACATATGAGTTGGAAGTGAAAATTATTATAGCATTCTTTAGAAAACATAATTGTAGACTTATCATTTTTGGACATCAGTAAAAGTTCAGCGTTAAATGTCAAAATTTTGAAAATGTACTTTACTTGTGTGATGATTCTCTATTTTGTCAAATGAGTCCAAAACTAATACATCAATGCTTGTTGGAAAATAAGTCTCAGTCCTGCTTGATGGACAAAAGTGTCTATCAATCTTTGAATTGGTGCCTTTGAGCCAAAGAAACTCCACTTGTAATTTAGCACATGTCTAGTAAAAACTTTTCATATGTGTAGAATCCTTGATAGTGATGAGTATAATATTATTTTATACTTCAATTTTTGTTTGTCTCATTTAAAAAAAAGAAAAAAAAGTGTGTTGTCTATTCTATTTGGATGCCAAATAAGAGTAAGTAATGGTGTCATTCTTGTTACTTGATATACATCGTGTGTAATTAAGATTTATGCAAGGCATTCAAGATAGGATAACATACTAGGAATATTAATTGATGGAGAAAGAGTTTCATTGTTAACTAAGTGATTGGCTTAATATATGCGTAATTATAACATGTGTCCATAGAGAATTAATGGTTATACTTGTATGCCCTTTTGGAAGTTAGACTAATTTTTCTTGTCAGAGATGAGCTAGAAAGATGTAATTATTTGATCCATGACTAAAGGACTTATGGATTTATCCTTGTATGTTGATGGGTATATGGAGCTCAATGTTGGATAAACCATGTTATGATGATTTTTTTAATTTAGTTATAAATGATGGAGATAGGACTATGATACTAAAGTGGTAACTAAGATAATGCTATTTTGTTATCTTGTTGACCTATTAATGTTCTTGACATTATTTATGTAACACGATTCCATTATTCCTCTAAGTTTTACTTGTTTAGACTATCTCGTTGCCGGGCTGAGTATCTTTCATGTCAGGAAAGATTTTGGGGAAGCTTAACAGCTTTGTGGTAGGGTGGTAAAGCACTCCTATAATATTCTCGCCCTTGTGTTCTTAGACAGGTTTTGGAGCTCATTTCAACTTCGTCGTCATGGTTAGACTATCTGGTATCTAGTATTTGGTATTGGTAATTTGGTAATGACCTTATGGTTTCTTTAAAATTTGAGCATATATGTATATGTACTATTTTTGTTTACATTAATGATAGTAAATCAACTAATGTTGAGTAGACAATATTCAATGGACTTTGACTCTTGTTGAATTTTTTGCATTTTTATGGAGATACTGATGTGGCATTGGTTTTCTAGGGATAGTCCTTACACATGGTATCAAAGCTCTTGGTTTCATACTTGGGCCTTGAGTTCACTATGCTAGACACACAATTGTAAGTCAACAAGTTTACTTTATATTGTATGAGTTGATGAGATGGGTTGCATGTTGTGTCTCTCAGTTATGATTATTTTTGACATAGAAGGATATGATGCTCCTTATGCATGTCATGTTTTTGAGTTGAAATTGCATTCCTTTAAAGATTGTCAAAAATGGAAAGTTTATGCATTGATTGGTAATTCTCCCATATCATATGTTATGATTATATTTTGGTTTAAATTATGTGGTGGTAAAATATGCAATTTTTGTATTATATTTGAAGTATTTGTTTCTTACAAGTGTGGTACAAGAAGAGTGTAAATTTTGTTAACTGTTGAGATTTTTTCTTTTGCACTAGGCTATGAGTGCCTACCAAATGAAGATTTGGCTTGTGATAGCAATGATTTTTTTAAAATATTGTGTAAATGACATGACGCACATGTGGTGCATGTGAAGTTTGGTTATGTTCTTAACAACCCTTGGATGCAAGGTGTCATTAAACATATACTCCCTCTTGGTGAATAGTCAAAGTCATTGTGCGTTATGTGAATTGGGTTTTCATTTTATCATGTTCAGTTTTCATAAACTTTGATGTAATGAGGGGCTAGCTTGTAAATATTTCTTGTGACCCTCCCCCCTCCCCCCTTCCCAACCACTAATTTCTTATGTGACCTATTTATTATGACTCATGTTCACTTTTATTTTGGTTTTGTACTTTCTTTTGGAATTTGAATTGGGAGTTATGAATCTTGTTTTCAAGATTTCTTTAATCTTGAGGTGGCTAGGGTGTGTATGTGTTTTTTATGATGCTAGTTCTATGATTTGAAAGTGATGTCATATAGCATGTTTAGTGTGGAACATTGATAGGATGTTGAAAGGAGTAGATTGTGAAGAATATGTCATTTTTCCTTTTGTATTTTTTTTATTTGGTAATTGTTTTGGAAAGCTTACCTTCCAGTGTGGGTGCCAAATGTGGACAAACAGGGAGGGGTAGAAGTGATGCTTTCATTTTCCACTCTACCTACCAGTGTAATACTGGCACTACAAAAATGCTTTGGCCAAAGCTATGTGCATATGTTTATTTGATATGCTTGCCCATGTTTCATCTCCTTGCCACATCTATGATTATGGCTACTTGGACATATGTGGGAAGTAGTATGTTTTATGGCTGCACCAGATACCTCCTATCTTTGGTACTGTATGGGCATTCCATAGTTGGGAATTCTATGAGTTAGGTAGGATCCCAAGGAAATTCTTATTGGTAATATTTGGGCATTATAGGGCTGGGTATTCTACAAGTTAGGTAGGATCCCAAGGAAGTGTAAGGCTTCATGGTTCGGTAGGAAAGCACCTCAACCATATTTTATGTGATGATTGAATGACATGAAGGTCATACATCACAACTTGTGCTTATATGTTGGTTGAGCACATTATGGTGATGAGATGGGCTTAAGGGCCTAAGCTCACTGAATTGATAAAATTTGGATTTACTGATCCTTGCAAGTGTTTGGTGAGCATACCTAGATGATTTAAATTAATGGTGCATATCATATGGTAGATGGTGCTACACTAGTATGATGTTCTTATTGTTCCATGTCTGACCCATAGGTCAACATTTTCTATGATACCCATTGAGGTAAGATGCTTTAGATTATGTTTCATGTATTTATTAAATCATCCATTGTTATGGATGGATGACGTGTAGGTCAACATCCCTAGGTAAAGGCAGATGTTACCTTCTTAAATGAATAATCATTTGATAACTTGTGAACATGGTGAATGAAATAGTTGTTGACTATTCAATTAGGGTTTTGCTTTCTTGTTTATGTATTCTTGCAATTGATAATGTGGCAATTGCTTAGCAGGACATGGTTCTTACATATGATAGAATAAAGTTGGACATGTAGGTAAACTTCTTTTGATATTTTCAACTATGGCATAGTCATGTGATGATATGTTTTGTTCGACAATTTGGTTGATAATTGGTTATGAAATGTAATAATTATTGCACCTATCATTTCGACATGTAAGTTGAAAAGTAGAATGAAGTTGCAAAATTAATTGGAAGATATTGTATCTACTTGTTGATTCAACCATTGTGGAAATTTTTTGACTAATCCGAATGGACTTTTTGGCCTATGTGGAAAGTATATGGAAATGCGGTCTTCCTATTAGAATGCAAAAAGGGTATGTATAGATCCTTCTTTTATTTAATATATTGCATTGGTATTATGTATATGTGATAATCCAACATATATGTGACTTCTACTTTATAGAAATTTGTTAACTCATTTGATTTAGTCAACTTGGACAATGAAGGATGATTGGCAATTTGGTCATCATGATTTATCTATTTTGGACTCCTAATTGATATGTTGTTAGATATAGACTTGGTCATTATGTCACCTTGGGTCGGTATGCCTAGTTAGGATTTGGCTTTATTTTCTAATGATGTAGAACTTTGGGTCAATATTGTCTGATACATTTGACTATGTGGTCTTTTCATATGGTTGGATATATGTTGTTAATTTTGAGATAAATGATGCATTATGATGTAATTGCATTTGGATGTCAATTTTGTAAGTATTTAGATGCATAATGATGATGAAATTCTAGTGATTACATTGATGATGTTATATGTGCATGACATTATATTTCATGATGAATCAAATGATAATGATTAAGATGTAATTAAATTGCATTACTTGATTATGTATCATGGACACTGACCTACAGATGTGGACACTTACTCACTTAGTGAGCACCGCATGTTAGATAGTATGTATGGTATGTATGGTTGATTATTTTCATTACTCTTGATCAAGGTGTGATTAAAGATGAGTTAAGGGAACACATTGACTCTTGATGTTTATAATTGAATACTTATTTTTTTGAGCTACCGGCATTAAAATGAGTTAAAGGTTTTGTGAGTGTACATGTATAAGTATGACAGGATGTGGATATGACTTATTTATGGTGGCATCAAATTTAAGTGATGCCAAGGTATGATAAGTAAGCACAGGTATGTGTGTGATATCATGTGATTTTAAGGTAATATGTTACTTAAATTTTGAGAATCATTCAAATAAGAAAGTATTTGATTTGGTATTTCATTGGAAAGTTTGTTGATTTATGATATATGAAGAACTGACAGTTGGTGTTGTTCCTAGTTCCTATAATGCAGCAAAGGGAATGACACATCATAAGAAAGGGGGAATATTATCGGAGAGAGGTAGTCTAACCTTGTAAAACTATAGAAGGGTAATGGAATTCACACACTCACGTAGAATATGCTCTTTGAAAGATTAATTAAGTCGTGCTTAATTCAATATGTGTGTCTTTATTTCAATTGTGTGACTTTAATGAGAATTAATATTTTCTTCGAAAATTTGTGTGTTAATGTTATTAGAATCTATTTCAAATGAAAATTTGATATCACTTAGGAAATGAAATTTAATCTTATTGATTATATGATAGCATTTGAATGTGAGTATATATATATAAATATTAAATAATAAAGATGGGATATGCATAAATTTCTAAAGAATAGCTTGTTTTCTTCTTGGTAATGTTTTCAAATACTAATGAAGAATTGGGGACGATGCATTTCCTATGAGGAGAAGGATATCACAACCCATTTTAGCAAACTGAATAAGTTAGTCTTATTGTTGCCATTTGGAATTATTTTAAATAAAATTAATAAGAAGATATTATTCATTGAATGCAACCATTTGAAGTGGAAGTAGTTAAAAAGAATTATTATTGTTAATTTTTTGATGACAGAAGGACAGTTAGTTTTTAACAGACGGACGATAAGTTAGGGTTGGTAGAATGTGAAACAAGACAATTAGAAAAGGAAGCCCAGACCTCATTCTATGGGATATTCCTTAACTCCTCAGGATTCTAAAGGAAAAAGAAGAGACAACTGGCAGATATTGGAATCATAATATTTAGAATGTTGTTATTCATTACTTTGGCAATTATTCTTCCTATTATGAGGGGGGCGTTTATGGAGCAGATCCTGATCTGCTTACAAACTTTGCTACTGGATTAAAGAGCTTCACCCTTCATGATATCTTGGGGAATGGAGATGTTACTTTCGACTTCGGAGGAATACGCACTCCCACTTCAGTAGACACGTTCCTTGCAGTAAGATCACAAGGCCTCCAATATGTGAGGTTCAAGATGGTTCCACATGGTGTAAATCTATCGCATACTCATCCGCGAGCCTCAGAAATGCTTACTCTTATCTCTGGAGGGCCTCTACAAGTTGGCTTTGTTGACACTTGGATGGTGAAGGACCAGAGCTGGTCATATGAAGATCTTAGATCATGGGAGAAAAGAGGCTCCTTACCTAGAGTAACATGTTTGTAACCCTTGTGCTTGATAACAAAAAAAAAAAAAAAAAAAACTAGGATAGCTCGACTTTCTTTGTCTCATCTCTAGGAGGGGAAACTGTTAAAATAAGGGACATCATGTTATTTGGAGGAGGATGGAAGGGAAGATATGTGAGAAGGAAGGCTGAAGAAAATGATTTGAGAGGGAGAGAAGGGAGAATATGATTTAAGAGGGAGGAGTAGGCACGTTTTGTGGTTGGGGAGAAAATCATAGAAAAGGGAACAAGCTACTGTGATGGGGACACAATCCAAGAACAGAATGGACACAAAAAAAAAGGGAAATTGTATTAACTGAAAAATAAGCTAGTACATTCAGTATAGAGAAAATAAACTTCAAAACATGCCCTAAGGGCTTACAATAGCATAAATCTAGGGATAATTTCTCCTTTCAGTACCTCCTCTCAAACTCCACTCCGAACTGCCTTTTACAATGCCAGGAATCTCCTTAAATAGATCTCGAAGGGTTAAGGACTAGGTATAAATTCTAGAAAGTGCTAGTAGGCATCCACCGACCAAATAGAAGGCTCCAGAAGTTGCATTAGAAGTCGGTGCAAATCTAGAAGAATCTAGAAACGGTAACCGAACTTTTGGAAGGCATAACTTTTGAACCGTAGCTTCGATTGACGAACCGTTTACATTTTCGAAAAGCTCTTGAAGCGCTCTATAGCCTTATGGACAAGATTTTCTCATCCCCCATTTTTTGGCCCTTTTTGAGGTCATTTAATGCCCCTAACCTGACTTTGAAGCATTCTTAGGAGGTCTCCAAAATTCGAAAAATTGCAATAACTTTCAAACCGTGGGGCCTTTTGACCTAATTCTTTTTTTGGAATGCTCTAAATTACAATTGCATTCATCTGGCCAATTCACACCTTCTAGGTTACCAAAATGATGGCCCAATTACATGCTCCTATTTTTTTAAGATTTTCTAGCTCACTGATAGTGGAACTGTGAGAGTTGGAACCTTTATTTGACCCAAATGGGTGTCCAAAAATGCAAACACATGAAACAAAAACTAAGTCTAAGTACATTTTTTTGGGTGACACAAGATTTCCCTTATACCTCTGGATGCTCCTGCATCATACTGAGTGGAAGGGAGAGTACAGGAAGAAGTCGGTAGGAGAAAATGAAATTGATGGATTGCTCTTGGTTCGGTTGGAGAAGGTGATTGTTGGAATTAGAAAGAAGGGCAGTAGAAAACAACAGACAAGAAAGAAAGAGTCTCTCAAAAATAGGTTCCTTATATACTTATTGTATCTTTGAAGTTTTTAGAATAAAAATACAGTAAAATGAACTTTAGAATATTGCTTGCCAGTTCATGTTTTGTTTTCTATTTTCCTTTTCTTCTACAGTATTTAAGCATATGGTTGGGTTTAGAAGAAAATACAGAAGAAACGTTTGGAAAAAGATTTGAAAGGCAACTATTATCCATTTTATGGTTTTGTTTTACACTGTGTTTGCCATTAGGGATTAATTGTTGTCTGATATTGTTATTTTATTTGACTTTTATAAGATGTAAATGCTGCTCCAATAATATATAGAGAGTTTTATGTTAGAAAAATGATTTCATTAGTAAAATCAAAGTCTGTTGTGATAGAATAATGTGAAAACAAAAACAACATTATTTCCCTATTTCAACATTGGATTATATCTTCACAGACAGATTATGTTGAATTGAACAATATATATATCTAGTCATATAAATTTTAAGCATCCCTTACAAATAGATCTATAGAAATGTTGATTTTGTTTATGAGCTGAAGTAGTTGGCTTATTCACATTTTTTTAAAATTTAGAACAATGGTAGGCTTTAATACTTCGAAAACTCAAAGATGATTTAGCTTTGAGTTAGAATATATATATTTTATTTATTCAAAAATAAAAATCTTAGTTAGTTGGGCCAACTAAGTAAGTTGGAAGTGAATTTTTCAGTATTCCTTAGAAAACTTATGAGCTGGAAGTAAAATTTTCACCATTCTTTATAAAACATATGAGATGGAAGTGAAAATTATTACAACATTCCTTAGAAAACATAATTGCAGACTTATCATTTTTGGACATCAGTAAAAGTTCAGTTTTAAATGTCAAAATTTTGAAAATGTACTTTACTTGTGTGATGATTCTCTATTTTGTCAAATGAGTCCAAAACTGATACATCAATGCTTGATGGAAAATAAGTCTCAGTCCTGCTTGATGGACAAAAGCGTCTATCAATCTTTGAATTGGTGCCTTTGAGCCAAAGAAACTCCACCTATAATTTAGCACATGTCTAGTAAAAAGTTTTCATATGTGTAGAATCTTTGATAGTGATGAGTATAATATTATTTTATGCTTCAATTTTTTTTTGTCTCATTTAAAAAAAAGAAAAAAAAGTGTGTTGTCTATTCTATTTGAATGCCAAATAAGAGTAAGTAATGGTGTCATTCTTGTTACTTGATATACATCATGTGTAATTATGATTTATGCAAGGCATTCAAGATAGGATAACATACTAGGAATATTAATTGATGGAGAAAGAGTTTCATTGTTAACTAAGTGATTGGCTTAATATATGTGTAATTATAATGTGTCCATAGAGAATTGATGGTAATACTTGTATGCCCTTTTGGAAGTTGGACTAATTTTTCTTGTCAGAGATGAGCTAGAAAGATGTAATTATTTGATCCATGACTAAAGGACTTATGGATTTATCCTTGTATGTTGATGGGTATATGGAACTCAATGTTGGATAAACCATGTTATGATTTTTTTTAAATTTAGTTATAAATGATGGAGATAGGACTATGATACTAAAGTGGTAACTAAGATAATGTTGTTTTGTTATCTTGTTGACCTATTAATGTTCTTGACATTATTTATGTAACACGATTCCATTATTCCTCTAAGTTTTACTTGTTTAGACTATCTCGATGCCAGGCTGGGTATCTTTCATGTCAGGAAAGATTTCGAGGAAGCTTAATAGCTTCGTGGTAGGGTGGTAAAGCACTCCTACAATATTCTCGCCCTTGTGTTCTTAGATAGGTTTTGGAGCTCATTTCAACTTTGTCGTCATGGTTAGACTATCTGGTATCCGATATTTGGTATTGGTAATTTGGTAATGACCTTATGGTTTCTTTAAAATTTGAGCATATATGTATATGTACTATTTTTGTTTACATTAATGATAGTAAATCAACTAATGTTGACTGGACAATATTCAATGGACTTTGACTCTCGTTGAATTTTCAACATTTTTATGGAGATACTAATGTGGCATTGGTTTTGTAGGGACAATCCTTACATAAGTTTTACTTTAAGAATTAGCAAAATAGTCTAAATCCTAAAATACTCAAAATTACCTTTTATAAATCAATTGCGTCTATAAGTCTTACACTTTAGTTTCTGATTTAGCCACTTCCCAATATGAAAATATGTAATATCTATTGATTGTATGAAATAAATGCAATAATACTTTGAGTCTACCTATTGCAATACAATAATAATATATGCTTCTTTTTACTAGGAAAAGATTTTTGATATCTATAATTTATAAACTATTGAATCATCTCTCTTAAATCTCTTAAGATGATTAAAACCAGTAACTTAATGGCATTTTTCTCTATCTAAATAGTAGTTAAGGTACCATAAAGTTATAATTACAATACAACTATGAAATGTTAATTTCTTTTCAATAAAAAATTAAAATATCAATTTGATCATGCAAGGTTAAGGTAGGTGGGTCCATACAAATTCCAAGTTTATACAAATTTACCATATATTGCATTGTTTCTTCCTTGTGGGATTCAATTTCGAAGTTTTGTACAAAATGGATGGAAGTTTCTAATGATTAAAAAATGAACTAAATAGATAACCCTATTCATGTGCAATCTAATAATTGTCACCCAATAAAAAATATTACAATAGTGCCATAGTTCTCACCTAGTAACAAATATGTACAATAGTGCATCTCTAGCTAAATCATAGACTACAACACTATATTGAGAAGTACATGGTGTCTATCATCAAGCAACGTGTCCAATAAATTATTTTTAATCTAAAGGCATTAAAATTTCTTCCATTTTAGATTTGAGGCATCTTTTTCACCTAAATCATCCATTCTTTAATTAACACAGAGTTACATATATTCTATTTTGTATACTTGTTTTTATATCTTGATATTTATTGAAGATCCCACTTATGGATTAAGGCTCTTCTCCCATTCATTTTCCATCATCCCTTCTATTGATGTTGGTATTGGCCACTTATTCTTTGTCAAGGGCAATTAACAATGTAAATAAGCAACTCCATAATGATATGATAAATTCTAGCATATAAAAGGCCAATTTTTACCAATTAAAATGTGAAACAAAATAAACTCTCATTCTTCTATATTCCTAAAAAAATTATATACCCACACTTTGCTTCCTTAAAACTAAATTTTAAACTTCTTTTATTAATATTTTCTATTTAAAATTTATTATGCATTTCATTTTTTTAAAGGCAAGAAATTACAATTTACATGACTAAGAGGCTTAATACCATCTTGTTCACTTTTACAAGCTTCATTTTTTTTCTTTAGTGGTTGATATTTAAGGGTGACCCATTTCAAAGTCTATATGACAAAAAACTATTTGGCACCTAAATGAATATATGCAAAAAAAATTAAAAAAATTATAGCCCTAAAAAGATAAGAATTTAAATAGATTTTTTTAATTATGGAGAGCTACCCTACAAAAAGGCCTACTTGGATATGTTACTGCACTAAATCAAATATCTATGAATCCCAAATGTCTACAATAATGAATTGTTGTGGCATACTATTAAACAAAAATATTTATTTATGGTGATCAATTATATGGTTAATAACTTCAAATGATATGTAATGTGATTGAGCGGTAACATATCTAAAACTTAATAAAAAAATTATTGCTATGTACATGGGTTTCCAAGTGCTTTAGAGCATCAACTAATATATAGGTATAATTATTTGCTAAACTCTTGCACCCTTCAAAGGTGCAAGTGCTAGTATAGTTATTGTGAATTTCACAATATCTGATGGTGAACAATTGATAAGTGCACTGATTGAGATTGTAGTTATTTTCGAAACAACATTAAGTTGTAGACAAGTATTTTATGGTTTTGGAATATGTTTTGATTAAGGTAAGTTGGTTTTGAAGGGACTGTAACTTGACGTTATAGAACATTACACCAAGCTGTCACCCAAAAATAGCAAATTAACTGATACATCGAAGCATACGTAAATGTGACCTAGCACAGTTAAAATATTCAAAGCTTTTTAGATCCATTGGGAACCACATCTAAGGTTTTAACTCAAGGATTTATGCTTAATGTTAATTGAAATCATACATATTCAAATTAAAAAAGCATAATTTAAACCTTCAAAACCTAAATCATTAACACAAATATACAAAGATTAACATCAATAAGCATGGAAATCATGGTGTTGTTGTAGAAGTCATGGACCTTTATAAATGAGCTCTACAAATGCAAAGAGTTAAAATTCTATCATATGTGATGTAAAAATAGCATGATAATGTATAAACAAGTACATTAATCAATCATTATTATAGGTTAAACTTTAGAGGAAGTCAAGCGATTAGGGTCATTAAGTCAATTTTGATTATTTAACATGTTTAGTCTAAGAATTAAACATTAGTATGTGATGTTTAAGCCATCCGAAAGATTAGAATAGAGCTCTACAAATGGGACATGAATTATGCCTTTGTAGGCATGGAAGAAGGCAACGAGTATGAAATATGTGGGTTGAATGAGAAGGCATCTCTTGAGCATCTTCTCCCACTTGAAAAGCCTCGGTGCAAATGGGACACAAAAAATCTACATTAATATGATGGGGTGATATTATTATTTGAGTTTAACTCTCCACAACCTCTCTATTTCTAACATCTCTATTTCGAATGACTTGGCCAACCAGTTGAGACAAAACACAATAGTCGAGTTTAGTTCTGCCAATTTCGTCGCTGAAAGAAACCCTATTTGGGAACGCATCGATTTCACGTAGTATGCAACCAAATTCTCTTATTAAAGGAGTTATTGACATCTCTTGTAGAGTCACATGGCTTAATAAAGATTGTGCCGTGAAAGAGCATTGCCGAATATTCTCGTTAATCTCCCCCAGATGCTGTAGAAATTCGGCATTCTCGTCCATTTCTGTGTTGTTAGTAGCACTAGCCATATTTTGGAACTTGCAGAATAAATAGAGCAACTTGGTTCAGAATATATTTATAACGATGGTCTTCCAATTCAATTTCGATTTCTACTCCTCGTTTATTCATAAATATGGCCAGCCGACCAAGAAATGACAGATTGAATAATAGGGACTTAATTATTTTTTATGTAGGTCATTCTAAACAAGTTTTAGGTATTCGATACGAGCTCACGCATACTTGAAATCTCTTTGGCTAAGAGCTAAGGATTAAGCAGCATCCATACTGCCAAATTCACCCAGGGCACGATCCCGACCTCATTCCTTATGATGTTTTCGAGCCTTGCACTCAGCAAGACTTAATTCTGGTGGGCTCTTTGTGAGCCATTCAATTTCCCCAATAGACCAAGGACCCATTGACATAGGGACTTAATTTGATTCAATTTGAGTTATGCTTTCATTCAATTGATGGGTTTTTGGGGTTCAAATTATGTATTGCAAATTTTATATCAATGTGTATATTTCAAGAATCGTTGCCAAGTGCTAGTATTTTTCTTAATTGTAATTGAGAAAATAAGTTTGATAAGTTTAGTTGAATTATAATTTAATTAAGCATAAAATATAGGTATAATATGATTACAAAATTCATTTCTAATAGTTTAAATGAAATATAATTTAGTAAAAAAAAATATTGAATAGAAATTAAAAATTAAGAAATATTTTATAATCAAAGTGATTAAATTTAAAATATAAATTTTTTATTTTTATATAGTTAATATTAATGAGTTTACTCATTAATTCAATAATTGAAAAGATTGTGTTAAGGTTTGTGTTGTTCTCATATAAATTCAAGGTTTGAACAGCTCTTGTTGTTTAAATTTACTTAATAGTTGGGGTCAACTCATGGCATATGGGACTTGCACAATCCAACTTACCCCAATTTAGAGAGGATGTGGAGTTGTATTAGGGAGACACACATTGTAGAAAAGAAAAAGAGTTGAATATATCATTACATTTTATTTTGAGTCATTTTAATGTAAAAAATGAAGGTTTGTGCTTATACAACCATAACTATGTAATGCTTTAGCTAATATCCTATATGATGAACGATCATTTGAATAACTATTTCTCTTCATTATTAAAAATTACTTTGTAGCATTGATTTTTTATTCTAAAAATAGCTTCTTCTTTTTTATGTTAGATATATATTTTTTGAATGTTACGTATTAGTGGAATTTTAAACACAACAATCCTAAGGGGTCCATTGTTCCCCGAAAATGGTGGTCTATTTTTGGGTCAAACTAAATGGCAAATCTTCTTTCTTGCCTGCCACCTACGAAGATTATTTCCAAAAAGGTGAGTTTGATGTCCATGTACTAAGTACTTTGGTGGATCATTCAGTGTATTTGATGGATTGATACTTGTAGGTAAGTTTCTAGGGCCTAGACCCATTATTGAAGTTGTTCAAACTATGGTCAAGGGAAAATGGAAGCTTAAAGGCCAAGTACACATTGTAGCCCTTCCTCGTGGTTTTCTCTCTTTTAGTTTCACTAATAAGACTTAAATTTTGTTCTTTGTGAAGGTCCCACCATCTCTTCTCCCTAATTACCATATATCTATAGTTCATGTCTCTCACATTGCCCTCTTCTCTCTCTTTATCTATTACATCTCTACCATGCTATAACTCTCTCTAGATTATTTTTTCTCCCCTCTTCCATCCCCAATTACCATTTCTATCTATTCCATGCCATATTATTCTCTTTCTCTCTCCACCTAATATATCTCTAATATCCATTCTCTATCTATCTAAATAATCTCTCAGTCTTTCCTCCCATTCCTTTCTCTCATATCTCTGCTCCTCCCACCATCTCTTCTCCCTAATTACCATATATCTCTAGTTCATATCTCTCACATTTCCTCTCTCTCTCTCTCTCTCTCTCTCTCTCTCTCTCTCTCTCTCTCTCTCTCTCGCACGCGCGCGCACCCCCCACCCAAAAAAGAGAGAGATACATACATCTTTCCCCCATTCTACCTCTCTCTCTCTCTCCCTCCCTCCCTCCCTCGCTCCCTCCTGGCCCTCGCTCTTGAACTTTCTTTTTTCTAACCTCTTCCTTCCCCCATCACCATGTTAATATTGTTAGTCCCTGCCTATTAAGGCGGGGACTATAGTTTTTGGTGCATTATTTGGTATTAATCTATGCTTCAATAATCGTGCACACTCCCCGATTTCTCATTTAACCTATGGTCCAATCAAATGTTTACATTAAATAGAATTATTTGTATGTTAATTGCTATTCCCTCATTGAACATGTTCATTTTTTTAGGTAGTCTTTTTATTTTTTAGCCCAAGAAATTTGAACAAAAAATAGATTGGACATATGGAATAGAGGCATTTCACAAAATGATAGATGTGTCTTTTTCAGATCATCCAATGTAGCCTTGTGCATGAGCTTCATGTTCTTGCACAAATAGAAGGCAAGTACAGATGTGGCGAAAAAATATGCTTCACAAGAGTTAAAGTAAAATGAAGAAGTGGCATGAACCAATACTGGGAACTTTCTTTTTCTAGCGGCCCTGAAAAGCAAAAGCATTTGGCTTCCACTGAGAAAATGTCTCGTGAATCCTTACCGCTCAAGCTCACGATCATCTTTGGATTCTTCAGATCAAGAACAAAAACACTTCAAATTCTTGGGTAATCTCATTATGAGGAATGGTTTGTAAGTTCAACAATAATACAATCATGGAGGTTAGAGAGGTGAAGGTCAAAATGTTGGATCTTAGATAACCAAATGGGTATGCAAG
Organism: Cupressus sempervirens; assembly: GCA_028749045.1. Lineage (NCBI taxonomy): Eukaryota > Viridiplantae > Streptophyta > Pinopsida > Cupressales > Cupressaceae > Cupressus > Cupressus sempervirens. The sequence goes on along the minus strand of CM053793.1, from coordinate 496,598,729 downwards.
TGTACATGATCTAATCCAATCTCAACAACACCCCTCATTTGTCCATTGTAATTTTAACTAAGAAACATGAAAAAATATTTTCTACATAAAGAAGTTGTCTTTTATTTTTCATAGAATGTCACATATGTCTTTTGTTATGTTGTCTTAGGTATCCCTTGTAAAAGATCCATCAACACAAGTGATATATCTTATCTAAAGTATATCTCGACAAATCCTTGAAGCCCCTTCCTGATCCATTTTCAACATAGTTAGAGAAAAAGAAACATACTTGAATTGATTCCAATGGTAAGTAGTGTTATTGAATTAGGATTCCCCATCTTTGTAATGAGTCTTTCCAAACCCCAAATACTATAGCTGACCATAAAGTGGAATAAAATTATTGTGCACTTGTTTTGAAAGATGAATGAATTATTAAAACTATTTTCAGCCTTAATAGTATATATGGTAGAAACATAGAGATTTTTATCACTATATCTATACTTTGTGGTCGTTCTTAAACATTTCATATTAAGAAAGAAATTAAGTTTGAAAAATTAAATCAATTTTGACTATTTAGTACATTTAATCTAGGAATCAAGTCTAGTTGTGTAATGTTTAAGTTGTTGGATAGTTGTATAAAAATTTACATCCAAAGAGAAAAATATATGCATAGATTACAATAAAAGTCTAAGTTTATATGTTTATAGTATGTTATGAATGCAATGATATTTGATTTGATTTAACCAATTGAGTACAAGTTAATCTTGTGTTTCTTTTTCCTTCATTATGAAATACACAGTTAAATAATGAACCATTGGAATCCAAACTTTAATAACACTAACCTTTTTATAGCTTAATGGTGACAATTAATAGAGTTTCTTTTTATAGTATGACAAACTTGTTGGGCAAGCAAAGTCCAGCAACACCCACAATGTGACCATTATTGTAATTCCTAATTAATTCAAAAATTAGTTAATATGTCTATTATTACTCTGAATTGAATTATATGGGATGTGACTAGGTCATAACAAGATAAATTTGAATCACTCAAACCCATTAGCTATCAATGGTTTTAATCTTTAACAGGTTAAGAAGCTAATTCAAGGAAAATTTGGGTTTGATGATGCCTTTAATTACAAGTCTCAGGCAAATTTGGATGCAATGTTGTCCAAGTAAATTTGATTTTGTATAGTTCAATATAGGTAGAGTTTTTAAACATTGAGGGACATGGGATAAAGAAAAAAATGGTACAAATTTTGTAAATATTCCTTTATTTGAGTAAGATCCCTTTAAATGCATTGCCTCACTTTATAGAATAGTAGGGGAAGCATGTAAAATAGTTCTCTTTAGTTGAAGAATAATTCAATCCTATAATTTTTTTGAAACCAAGTACTTTTCAAGGGGAATAGACATTTACTTTGAAAATGTTGGAGGCTATTCTAAATTGCATTAATTTTGTATCAACATTTTTTTTATTAACTCATGGTGCCATCTTCTAAGTTTTCATTTACAAAATTCCACTAGATTTATATTTCTAAATTGTTTTAATTGTTAAAATCATTTCATATATTTCAAATGTTAACAAATTATGTATGTTTGCATGTACAATCTATCATTTCTAAAATCTAAAATGAGTGCTTCAAGTACTCATTTGTACTTAGTTGCAAATGATTGCTCAAACAACCAAACAATAACTAAAGCATATTTTAGGAGAAACCCGACAATGTAGAACTAGGAAAATTTATGAATTTTCAAATGTAATTAATTCTTCTTGTAAGACATTGATAAATCTTCTGAAAAATATGTTGGATCGGCAGATATCTTGTATACCATTTGTGCATTAGTTTTTATTTTTATTGTGCTCAAAGGGCTCAAAAAAAGCCCTTTGATTTATATTTGATCTATTTTTTTTACACTTGTGCTATTCAAATAACTTCCATGTGACTTCTTTGCTATTCATATATGATATTGTAAACCAAACATCATTGAAAATGGATTATATTTTATATGTATATTGAGTAATTTTTATTTTTGCAAATAGTAATCATTATAATCGTTGATCTTCCTCTTGGTTTAATAGCTATAAAAAATCTAATGGAACTTAAAAGAATAAATTTGATGTAATTATGTCTTGGACATGCTTGAAAGGATCAAGCTTACCTTTTTCCCTTCCTACTAGTTTGATATCTAAAGCAAGAAAAAGTGAAATAGAAGAGCTTATGATACAATTTTTACAAATAGCTCCCCTTAGTACTGATTTTGCAAGCAACAAAATTTAAATGAAAGAATTATTTTATATATGTCTATCTAGTTTCTTGATGCACATTCTCGGCATGACAACTTCATATTGGTAAGGTGTGATTAAATTAATGCGAAGAGCCAATCAAATTTCAGCATTTTTCTAATATTTGTTAGTTCCCAACTACTCAACAACATAAATTGAATATTGTATTTAATTGGTAGGAATTCCACTCACAATATAAATTAAATATCACAATTCGTAAAGACTCTATCGACATAGCTCTTGTTTCAATAGTTGTGACTTTCAAGATACTTGTTTTGATGATGAGTACACATAATTGAACAAAATGTAGTCCTTAGATCTAAAAAGTAACATATCATGCAATGTGACATGTAATAAAACATGCTAATATACAAGTAAAGACCTCATAAACATGTTTTTGAGGGCCCTTTATGAACACTTCAAAGAAAAATGTATTGATGTGCATTATATTCAATAATGTAGCTTACACACCTTAATCACCAACAAGAAACTTACCAAATAAACTATCATGAGAAATTAAGAATGATTAGAAATTTTAAACTCAATATTAAACTACACTACTACTTTATCCTACCCTTATTTTCTTCCTCACCCATACTTTGACGATACACTTAAAAATTTCCAAAATTGTCTCTTGATTTGTAAGTCAATAAATAATTTCAGTCTGACTGAACACAATTAGAAGTCTTTGAAGGGAAAGGAATGCGCCCCACACATAAGCCGTTACCATTTTTCAACCAAAAACAATTATGCCGTAGCATGAAGGAAACGTAAAAAGACTTCATTTTTCTCTCTCCCAAATTGTAATTTAGAGAGTCAAGTCATAACGTCTGAGTCTTGTGAACATAATTTGCAGTCTTTGATTTTCATCGTTGAATTTGGCATGAAGGGAAGGAAACATAAGCCTTTACATATATTTTTGCCGTAGCACCAAGGGGAAAGACTTTTCTCACCTCATTTGCTATTGAGGTGGGTTTTAACAGATTTCTATTCCTAATTTCTTATCATATTATTTTCATTGTAGTAATTTGTTCACCATATTTTCATTAGTGGTTATCCTAAATTCTAACAAGTCGTCCTAATCTTTCAACTTATCAAAAGAGTGAAGCTATATAAGCATTAAACTACATAAGATGATTGCATAAGTAGTAAATAGACGAGAGTGAGCCAAAATGGTGATTGCAATTCTTACTCTTCTGCTCTCCCTCTTCTCATTCAAGGGTTTTCACGTTCATGGGGACACAAAAACAAATTGCAATTTATTCTCTGGGAAATGGGTTTATGACCCATCTTATCCTCTCTATGATGCTTTCAAATGTCATTACATTACCAGACAATTCAATTGCAAAGCAAATGGTAGACCAGATTCTGATTATCAGAACTGGAGATGGCAGCCAAATGGCTGTGATATTCCAAGGTTGGGTATCTAAATCTTTATGTCTCAAATCTTCTGAAAGTAATTGAGTAATATTTGTTTGTATTCTAAAATTTGACTCGTAATCATTATGGACTGTAGAAATCTAATGTCTTTGTTTAAATCATGTTGAATCATGTTTTCGAGATCTTGTTTCACTAATAATTGAACTTTTAAATTCAATTGTGTAAATTTTGTTTTCATTATGGACTGTAGAAATCTAATATCTTTGTTTATATGTTTTTTAAATCTTGTTTTGCTAATGGTTCAATTAGTGTTATCTATTTCAGATTCAGTGCCAAGGGCTTGCTGGAGAAGTTAAAAGGGAAGAAATTAATGTTTGTTGGTGACTCCATAAGTCATAACCAGTTTCTTTCCCTCATCTGCCTTGTCTCTAAAGACTTTCCAACTACATTCATTCCTACCAGTCATAAGAATAATAGATTCATTTCCAATGTAAGCAAGCAGATTGATGGATTCTACCTTCTCTATGATCTTGAGGAAAACTTAATGAATAATCAATCATTAACAAATTTGGTTGATTGTTGGCAGGATTATAATGTAACAATTGAGTTTTTTTGGGCTCCATTTTTGGTTGATCTTGAGATTGATGATGAGGGTAAGAAAATTCTTCACGTTGATGAGATCCAAGAAAACTCAATTCATTGGGTAGCTGATGTTCTCATCTTTGAGTCATCTAAATGGTGGCCAGAGACTTTGGGCTCACAAAGGTATCATGAATCCATTTTATAAAAATTTAAAAAATATTGTTCCTTTCATGCTTTTAATCCATTATTAACCTTCACTCCACACCCTTGGCAGGTAGTTTCAAAATTAAAGATGGGATAAGTAGTTCTCAGATGTATAATTGATCTACAAATAGATATTAATGTCCAATTGAATAATGCCTATCTTCTAAAACTGACCTACTTTTGTGACCACATCAATTTTCTCAGATGAGCTACTCAAATCTTCCTACCTAAGTGGATGTTTATTCTCGAGAAAATTTGATTGTATCTATTTCTTTGTGACTGGCATCATTATATCTTATGTTTGTATGTATATAACCAAAGTGAATTCAAGAAAACAAAGATGAGACCATCATCTATGTGTTCCAATGATTGTCTATGTCCTAGCATTCCCAATGCACTTTTGAATCTTTAGGTTAGGACTACTACACAATGAAAATAAACTGCTGAACCAAATCTCTTTATGCTTTATGAACAGATGGGACAAAGTCATGAAAGGTAGGAAATTGCATACCAATATGAAGCCACTGGTAGCTTACAAGAAAGCACTCAATACATGGGCGAAATGGGTATCTTCAAATGTGAATCCTCAAACTCTGGTATTCTTCCGGAGCAGCTCATTCAGCCATTATGACAGTCGGAGAAGGTTGTAACAGCAGGGCATATGCTAAAACTTGTATTTTTTTCCAATTTTTATCATTTTATTTCTTAGAGCATTCCTTTTGACTGATGAGATTATAAAATGAATGGAACAGATGCGCCAGTGAGAAGGGGCCAATCGAAGATCCCTCATATGACCCTCAGCCAGCTCCCCATGCCGCCATACTTCACCATGTTCTGAGCAAAATCAGATTTCCAGTAAAATTCTTCAATATCTTTCATAATTCAGCATTTCGCAAAGATGGGCATCCATCAATCTACACGAATCCTAACATTACTGAGCATGGGCGTCAAGATTGTCTCCACTGGTGTTTGCCAGGCGTTCCTGATAGTTGGAACGAACTGTTCTATGCAACCTTATTGGGGGCCTAACCATTAAATCTTACTGTTCTTCATGAGTGCAATGAAATTCCGTATAAAGATGAAATATCTCATTCCTCTTGTCTCTCTTACACTGCTCATCATTGGCTCCATTAGTGCGTCTCTCTGCCGCTATCAGAGAACTTTAACTATGTTGTCAAGCTTTCCTCTCTTGTCACATTATCTATTCATCTCTCATTTGTAGGTGTATATTTCTTGAAATATAAGATAGTGCTTATTATAAATAAGAATCTATTATGTCATTTCTATTTTCATTTCTTTTGTGTCTCTATCATATAATTTACTGGGCTGTGAAGGCCTATCAAGCATGTATTGAGTCATGTGGAAGAATTAGAATCGAGTAGTTGTGTTGAATACAATGTTTTATGTACTATTTCTAAATTATGGTTATTCTTTACACAAAATTATTGTAAAAGTACACATATTACTTATGTTTTCACTAATTTTTTTGGGCATTTTTACAACATTGTACATGCAAATTTTGAGTACCAAACTAATAAAAGTTTATGAAAATTTGTTTGATTGACTTCTCTATTTTTTTAAATTGCTTCCTATTTGCATTATTCACTTTTTTCTTTTTGGACTCTCCCTATTGTACAACCCACATGAACAAATGTGTATAATATATGTAATTTGGTCTTAGCATTATGCATCTTTAGTCTAATGTTTTTTATAATTAAGAAACCAATAAGGAGGTTAGCCCTTTACAAAAAGAAAGAAATGGAGAAGACCATTAGTAAAACACCAAGGGTGTTGCAGTGTTAGCAGGATAAAATAAGGTTGTTTCTGACCAATTACAATGTAGGTGCCAAAAGGGGCACATGAGATAACAAGAAGCCACCAAAAGTGTCTTATGCATGACCAGAAAAACAATCCAAATCTTTCCACTTATGAACCTTGAACAACATTGAGGAGAGCAAAGTCCCCCCATGGTGAAAGAAAACATCTCGAAAGAGATCCACAGCTCCCAGTTGCACAACCCCTTTCCACCTTAATAGAAAAGAGGCCCACTATAAGAATTTGCCTTAGGGTAGAATTCACCCAAGACTAAGGAACTCAAACACAAGCATAGCAGTAGACCAAAGAGAGTATGATCATAATGATGATATATTCATTCAACATTCCATATGAAAGTACACTAGGAGTACCTGTATATAAAGGCCTCTAGAAAGCTTCTAGAATGCATAGAAGTTAGCAACATGATAAATCATAAAACCAGACACATGTCTACCAAATATGGGTTATCCTCCATTAAGCACAAAAGTACGTGTGATGATGTGAGGATAAGCCTACAATGGTGTAGCATGCAAATTAATATTATAGACAACATGTGCTAAAATGGGAGTGCGAATAACTGTGTTGTCTACATGACAACTCAGTGAATGATGCAAACTCTAGTGTTGTAGACACCATGTGTTGAATTAAAGTTGCTTACTTTAGTGTTGTCAACATGACAACTCATGAGAGTACGCAAACTCCTAAGTGTATCACCTAAATAAATAATAAAATAATGCATTAACCTAAGTAAACTTAAGTAAAGTGTAAATAGTAAATACTTATTTACACCAACAAACACCAAATCCAACCCTTGAAAATTACTAGTTGCAATCGTCCAACATCTAGCAAAAACAAAACAATTCTCTCATAAAAGAATAAGGAAGAGGACACTCAACATGAAAGTCAAAGATGAGCCTTTCAAACACATCTACACTCTAGAAGGGAGAGTCATCACCTTCCAACAACATATTAGAGTACCCTAGGTAAAACCACAATACTTCTTAACCCAATAGCATCAACCCCAGGGAGTTGCTTCTAGATCCATCCAAATTGGTTCACATTGAAACCATAAGGAAAAATAACTTCTGTTGGCTTCTATCTAGTCTCCCCCAAATAGGGTGACAACCATCTGAATAACCAATGACCCACCAGATAAAATGGTGTCAAATAGACCCGACAACTGTGCAGCCAAACAACACAACTTGAGTAGCTAACATTAGGTTGCCAAAACCAAAGCCTCTAATATTTCCTCCAAAAATAGTGCTTGGACAACCAAGTACCTTCCCAACAACCAAAATCGTCTTCTACAAGTAGAGAGTACCCCAAGTCATCTCTAAGACCTAGTAAAAAATCTAGGTTAAAACCTCATCATAGTCCCTAAATGTGATGTTGATCGTCCTCTACTAGAACAAGTTGTAAAACCAAGCTCAAGACTTGGGAAACTCCACATAACTAGACTACTCAACCTGATAAAGATGGTCCAAATAATCTTGGCTCCTCTACATTCTTATAGCAACCCAAATCATTACAAATCATTGCAATGGAAATAACATATTGTTGTTACCAGCTACTTAGAAGAAAGCAAAACCCAAAATAATTTGCCTCAAAAATAGAGGGACAAAACCCTTTGGCAGGAAAACCCCCTGAAAGGATTGCAATGGCCTTCCATAGAACAAGGTACCACCTAGTTCCAAATAAAAAAAGTCAAACATCATAGCTTGAGCATTGATCATTGACATGCTATAATCTAAGACTTGAAATCTTTTGCCTGACAAAGCCACTGGGAAACCAAGCACAACATTCTCGACAACCCACTACAAGAAAACATTACCCTACGGCTAAACAAGGCCACAAGTAGTTTTTTGAGGTGAATCCCTAATGCACACAACAATAGCAGCAATTATTGACAACATACCACTACAAAAAATGTCATGGTAGTAGCCATTGCTAGCAACTACAAACAATGAACAAGTACCAATAAAGGCAGTGAGTGCAAAAAGCTGGTGCACTCCCCCAAATAGAAACACTCCACAATCGTTGTAGCCATAGGGGAGGACAATAGTCAACATCAGCTATAAGAACTCATACATTGTAGTGTCAAACTAGATCACGGTCATGAATAGAGGAGAATGAAAGCCACTGCTAAAACCCTCATCCAGAACCTTGAATGTCATAATCCCACCCAATAGATTTGTAGAAACCAAATGTGGGAAGTAGAAAAACCCACTTCAACAAAACCCCAACCACTAAAATCTTAGAGAGACACTAATAATTTGAAGCTCCCATAGTATCATTGAAAGTAGGCATAACAAAGGGACCAAACTCTTATGACAAAAAGTCTTGACACTTGGAGGAAGTCTCCATATGGGTCTAGACTAGACTTTTTACATCATGAGCATGCAACCAAAGAGAAGTGAAACCCATAACGAAGGGCACAGAGCCAGAGAAATCTACCGAGACAATAGACCAAGCATATAGACATGGATGAAAATGCCCCAAAAAAACCAAAAGATTAATGGTCCACCTGCAAGAAGCCTCAAAGGCCAAAAGGACCTAAAAAACACAAATCCCACAAGAAACCTCCAAATGCAAAAAGAAGTGGAAGAACAATGCCCACTCTGCACAAAATCGTTCCCAAATCCTTCTAGATCATCCTCCTCATCAGCATCTTCCCCCTTGAGAGCTCAAAATTTGAAAACCCACCTCTGCTCCTCTTCCTGCTCAGAGACATCTCATGGAGACTATTAGTCTAATGTTTCAAGTGAGTGATTTGTGATTTTTTTTGTCCTAGGTAAATGTGTAGTAGATGTGACTTTTTTCCATTTTAAGATTATTAAGTCAATAGAATATTTGACTTTATTTGAGAACATCTTTCATAAGGGAAATAGTGTATAAACAATCATAATGTCTAGAGTTATTTCTACAAATCTAACGATGGAAATAACCTATACAAACAAGTGAATCTATTAAAAGATGCCCATGATATCATTTTAGGAGTGACTTTTTGTTTGGAAAAAAGTAATATAAAAAAGTACTTATGTGTGTTACCTAATTGAAATTTTTCAAAAAGAAACAAGTAGCTCATCTGAATTTAATCAATCAATAAACAACAAAGACATCATTTTTATTTCAATGTAGTATGGATTAAACAACTAAGTATTGCTACTATTTGAACATACCATTTTATCTTTCAAAATATGTTATAATCAAAATTTCTTTGTGAGGAATTCAAATCAAATTCATAATTGCTGAATTCTATTTGTTGTAATTGTTATTATCTCCTTCATGCAAAATAAATGGATTTTAATGTACATTGTGATAACTAATGACTAAACTAAAACAAAATGAAAAATACTTTTATTCTTATTTTGACTCTCAAGAAAAATGATTGACCTTTTTTAATGTGCATGCAATTAGACTTCAACCACTCTTCCATTCAAAATTCAACACAAAATTCAAAAGGGAGACTATAAAGAGACTATTCTTTGATTAATTGTAAAAGCATTAATAGAGTGCTTGGATATGGGATCATAGTTTGACCACTTATGGCATTGACACAAATTTAGATTTTCCATGAATATTTTGTAGTCATTTCTCTATAAAATTATAGAATTATTCATAGCTAAATATAAAACTATTTAATTAAGGACTAATAGATATAGATCCACCTTGCATTCGGAGGCAAAACACAAATTATTTGAAAGTCTTCATTCCATAAACATGAGTAATATCAATTACCATCATTTATTAATTTTAAATCCAATGTAATGAAGTAAGGTATGATAGTAACCAAACATTAGACCGCATAAATTTTTCCACAAATAAATTTATAAAGACAATCTATATATTATAGCAATGTCAAGTTTCAAGATAATCTATTGTCTTTTTATTTCAACTTTGTAAAATCAGAGGCCAACCTCTACATATTTTCATCCAAAATCATAGCTTATAAACTCTAAGCACAATTTTCAAGGTGTGAGTATTTTTGGTGTCTTTGTAAAGTTTTTCATTGAAAGGACATAAATTTTATTTTTAGTTATTTGTAATGTTAATTTGTACATGTATCCTTCACAAATTTAGAGTTTTCTTACTCTTTTACATGTGCTTTGCATTGATGCAAGATTGGACCTAAGGTTTTGAACTACATATGTAGCTAAAACCTATAGTCCTCACTTATACCTATAAATGTATATTTAAAGAAGTTGGAATCTAACCAACTTAAAGTACAAAATTATTGTTTATGAACCATTGAGTTTTAAAAGAGGTTTACAATCTCTTCACCATGTCATTAAGATTCATTTTAATCTGATTTTTTTATCAACTCATGCCTCTCATTGATTTTCAAAATCCTTGCACCATCTATGTGATTTTGATCTTATCCAATCAAATCTCAAACCATATAGGTTTCTTTCACTACATTGAGATGTGTATCGTTTTCTTTGGTGAACTAGGACACACTTTTATTTTTAATTTTTCATTTAAAATAAGTGCAAATTTTATGAGCATTTGTTTTTGTTCTTCATTTAGTATTCTTTTTTTTCTCTTGTTCATTTGACCAAACATTGTAGTTTCAATTTTTGTTTGTGAAAGCTCTATATTTGTTCATCTTAGTCTTTATAACTATATTTTTAGTGTGGCATCATGTTTTGAAGTTGTATGAATGTCTCTTGAGTTGGCATTTTCTATTTGTGTCTTGGATGTCCCTTGTAATCAAGCTTCTAACTCCCAAATATAAGGGACCTATATTACACTTCTTTGTGTTCTCTTGAAATCCATATTTAAAATCTTGATTTCAAGAAGTTGATTTATATGCTACCCCGTATGCAAATGGAACTTTTCATTCTGGTTGTACACCATTTGTAAAATGACACTAACCTTTTCAATTGGAGTTTTTAATCTTGATTGTAAGGTTGTTTCCTTACATTTATCCTATACGTGATCAAGACTCTTTATTTTGATTTCACCTTTCATAGTATTTTCTATTTCTGATTAGAACTTTAAGTTCCAATCACAAGGCTTTTATTTGTCACGATACACATGAAAGAAGAAAATGTATTCTAAAGAAAGTGAAGCTTTCCCTTGTAAGCATGAGAGACATTGTCTTGTATGTATGGTTTATGTTAAAGTAAACTTGATATTTTTCTTAATTATTTTAATTAATTCACCCTTTATTCCATTCTTGAGAGTAACTTAGTTAGGCTTTTTAAGAATTTACTAATTATTATAATTATTAAATGCACCTTTTTAGGGTTTCTTTAATCTCCTTTATAAGGATTGATCTTGTTATATTTTATGAATTTTCCTCTCTGAATAATAAAATCTCTCATATTTTCAATGTCAATTTTCTTTTTATCTCCATCCTTCTCTCATGAAAGGTTTCTTACACATTGGTGATCTTTGGGTTCTATGGAGTAGGATTTCACAACTGTTACATGGTATCAAAGCTTCAAAATTGTTGCTTCCTATTCATATTTTAAAGATTTTTTGAAGCTTTGAGGATTTGGGATTTGATTATTTTATCTAGGGAATGCGTATTTTATTTAGTGTATTTTGAGTGAAAACAAACCTCATGGATGTGCTCAAGTGGTCATTTCCATAAATTTTGATATAAAATTTGGTATATTTTGGCCACAAAAGCATGTGGAGATTTTTTTCATCCTCTTGGTCTATAATGCAACAAACACACTTTTTGAGGAAAAGAAATTGAAATTATAAGTTGCATTGATAGACCAGTCTCAAAATCATCTTTTTGTCAATATCCCATTTGTCCAATTTCAAGTCTATATGAGCAAGTTACGATAAACAAACTAACATCAACTTTTAATGAGAGAAAAAATCCAAGTGCTTGGCAATTTGATGGACATCAAATTTAAGATGAAGTGATCTAACAACCAACATGCACAAGTACATGTACTTATCTACATGCAATTATAAAAATATTATGGCTTTTTTATTTAAAAAATGTAGGCACTCTTTTTTTGAAGTTTTTTGAAAACCTTTATGTAAAGTTTTTTAAAGATATGAGATTTAATTGTTCAAAGAGGTAAATTCATAAAATATAATGAGATCAATCCTTATAAAGGAGATTGAAGATAAATTGGTGCATTTAATAATTATTAAATTCCTAAAGGGACTAACTAAGTTAATCTTAAGAATGGAAAGATGACTAAATTAAAATAATTAAGTGACATTAAAAGGTGACTAAATTAAAAATGCAACTACAACGCTAGAAAAAAAACTTTGGTTCTGGCAAAAAAGCCATATTAGGTACATAGTAACAAACAAATCTTTGTAAAGTGGAGAAAAGAAAAAACCACATGGCAAATACTCTTCTCCAAAAAAAAGATAGAAAAGTAGGTATAAAACACAATGTCTTAAGAGACTCTCTTAAAACCATAAATGCAATCAACTATCTAGATTATTTATTGGTTTAGCTAAAATTTTATAGTTTAAACTACTATTTTCAATTGATCTAAAATTTTCAATTTGTTAATTATTCAACCAAATGTTTTTGGTTCATTCAAGTCTGCACTAGACCCATCCCTCCCTCCATCAAGTTTTGCGGAAGAATTTTTTTAAAAGTCTATGAGGATAAGAAGTAACATCTAGATGAGCACATTGAGGCCTTGGAGTTGAGTTTGAAGATGTTTTAGGGAGATTATCCATTGAAATTCTACAAGGTGGTGATGTTGATTGGTTCTACAACCTTGTACTGTTAACCATAAGTGGTTGAATTTTTCTCAAAACTAGGTTTGAAGAGTGATTCAAGCCAACTAGAGACGTGCATGCCTTGTTGGAGCATTTGACTCAGTTGAAGAAAGACTCTCTTAAGCCCACACAAGAGTTCATTTCTAGGTTCAACAATTTGAAAATCCCATTTATCACCAAGACTACTATTAAGAACCTCAAACGTTTCTTCATCATGTTCAAAGGTCAAATGTATTTCTTTTGTTGAGAAGAGCCCTTGAACTTCTATTAGAACTATGTAGACCTCTTCTACTATGATTGAAGATGATCTGGTCTTTGTTAGATATATAAGATTATAATTAAATGGTTCCAAAGAAATATTATCTTTAGAATCATCCTCAATTAGAAAAACAAATCCTATACTGCAAAGGGTAGCTAATGAGTTGGTCACTCTTAAAAAAAAGTCAAGGGTATTCTCTTCTTATTAAAAGGATGTTTTGAAATGGTTGCACCCAAATTTTTCTCATAATTATGTTGTAGAGAAAGAGGTGAAAAATGAATTATAAGAAAATAGTAAGAATTTATGTACAAAATTAAAATAAGATGGAAAATTAAATTAAAAAGTTAGAGTAAAAGTATTATGATAACTTTAGAATGTTAAGCAAAGAAAAACTAGTAAATTTAGCTCAAATAAATGTTAAAAATAATATACCATATTAATATAAGTTAAAAAAAAAATCTCCACATTCCCTAAAGCTTAACAACAAGGCACTCCAACAAACGAATATGATTTCAAACTGAAATTATATAAAAATAACTTACACAGATAGATTCAAATTGACTGAAAAACTACAATTGAATTTGATAGCAATATCACAACTTGACTAGTTGTAGAAAACATTTCCTACTTATTAGCTTACAAAGAATTAACCCTAGAACATATCATTTTTAATCTAGTATAACTATGTAAATTTGTGATTATACTAAGAATCAACCCTAGAATTAGAAAGTCAAAACCTTGGCTACTATTCTCTCTTACATTGATAAATAGCATTATCTATCAATTATAAATAAACAAATAAAAGTAGGATATAGATTGACAAGGAATCATAAAGATTTATGTGGAATAGGAGCTTCATAGATCTCACTAACCCACATGAAAGTCTAATGTGAGGAATTAAAACTCCATTTTCATGTGATTATTGTTCAAATGCCCTAAAATGAGTAACTTAATTAGTGATCTTTAGTATTATTTTAAAAATGCATATACATATATGGTACTAATTTAATTATTGTGAAGTAATCAGGGAGCCCTTGAGATGAAAATAAATTTTTCCTTCCTTGAATTAAACCATCTATCATCAGTTTGTAGATTTGTCAATTGCAAAAGGGTTGCGATTATCAATCAGACATCAATTGAGTTTCTTTATAATTTTTAAAAGAAATATAAAATGATCAAATAAATTAATAAATATAAATAGCTTTCACATGGAAATAAGAAGACTAGATATGGACATCCCTTATGCAATTCTATTTGCAGAAAGTCCAATGCAAGGCAAAAGAATTGTAAGAAGAACCTCATAAATTTGATTCCACTCACCCTCCAACCTAATAATTTGGTCTACCAAAGAAAGTATTAATTTTAGATGCCTCTGTTGAAGACAAAATCACCCGCAACCTTTTATCTTCTATTTTTAACTATTAGGGTATACAACTGACATAATAGCTTGTCAATTTTTTTTAAGTTGTTAAATCATTTACATTGAAGTTTGTTGAAGTCTCTTTGTTTATTTGTATACTTTTTCTTATGGATTGAATTATGTAAACATTGTATTCTACGGTTAGAGAGAAAAAGACCTTAGAGGTGTTGATTCTTCTGTTTATCCAATCCATGCTTGGTGGGTCTTTATTGTTGTTTATGAAGCCCAATCATTTTGTAATGTTTATGTGGTTGGAGAATATTATGATTGACATCATTCCTCCAATTACAATAGTAAAAACTCTTGATCTTCCACATTTCATAAATTGAAGACTATTTATCTACTAATGGGCACTATGATTCTTATAGTATTTGTATTGCATTGTGAGAAATAAATAAAACTGAGACTCCCAAATTAAGAGTGGATGTAGAGTGTTTACATGTGAACCACTCTATAACACATTTTATTTTTTGTCTCTATTTGTTTTTGTTATTTCAGATTTTATTTAGCTTTATTTTTTGCACTTTGTTTTGAGTTTAAAAATCAACAATTGATATCAGAGTTGGGAGAATAATCTCAATGTCAAATTGTAAGAGACTTCCAAGAAAATGAAAGAATCATAATTGTTTGATTGGGCTTGAGATTTGATGTCTATGTCCTATGGTTGTCAAGAAAGTGATGATGAGTTTTTTAATATGTTGAATTTATTGTATGAATTAGATGTTGAAACTAATTTTGTTATGTAGGAGTTCATTGTCATGGTTGATTCTAGTAGTGATAGTAGAAGAGGGATTGATGGAGCTCCTGATGAGTACTAGTTTGAGAATATAGTACCTCAGAGAGTAGATGATTGGACATGAAAGGTGTCATTTATAGATATTGTCACTATTGTTTACTATGAGTCTGATAGAGGTGCGGACTATGAAGGAACAAGAGATGTTGTGGATAGCTTGACTATGGAGGAAAGGTCTTTATTGTTTAAGATATTTGGTAGTACTAATGGAAAAATTGTTCATCTAGTTGGAGATTTATTTTTAGGGGAAAAATCAAAGCCTACCATTGAAGGGAAGAGAATGATGCCCTCTATGGTTTCTAAAGTGGATGGTAAGCAAGTAGATGCTCCCACTCATACCTCATTAATTTCTTACTTGTGGCATTACTCCAATGATCTATAGTTTTTGGGGCAATATAGAAATGATCGAGAGGAGTTTGTGATGAAGGGTGCTCCCCTTAAAACCATAAACTCATAATAGAAAACAAAGAAACAATAGTAAATGCAAGAACAAAATATGGACTTCTTATTTGCACTGCAAATGCAAAATTACAGAATTCATAAGTAAAATATGCTAACCCACATGGGCACCTTCATTAGAATAAATTGCAAGAAAAGTTGCGAATTATCACCCAAAGTTGTCCTAGATAATGTTTGGGCCTTTCTTAAATAGGCAATTTTATGCTACCCAGGAAGGTTCTAGACATTGAAACTTTATACCTAGGGCCGACAGACCCTAACAATATATAGAGTCAACCAAATACATCTTTGACAATTATTTTAGATATTTCGGGTAGCCCAACTTTGGAAGGCCATAACTCTCAAATTGTTGATTCGATTGGCTATTATAACCACTTTTCAAAAATGCCAGCTCATGATCTACATGCTTAGAGCTACACAAGTGCCCTTTTATCGAGTTTTCAAACCTTGTCTAGATACTCTAAGGCCTCCCAATGGTGAGCTTGAAGATTTTTCTACAAATTTTTCCACTAAAAATTTGCATTAACTTCTCTAATACTTAAGCTGGAGCAATGTGATTTTTATGGTAAGCTTATAACTCTAGAATGAACTTTCTTATAGAAAATGATAACATTCCAAGCTCATATGACAAACTTACTAAAAATAGCAAGTTCCCATAAATAGTAATCACCTTGTCTACTAGTCCTTATTAAAATAGAAAAAGATTAAAAATAAAATATTTTTGGGTGATGCAAGTGTTGGAAATAGAGATAGAGTAACTGAGAGGGGAGGGGTGAATCAGTTACCACAAAAATAAATCCACAAATCCTTAGATGTCTTAAAATAGAGTTGCTGCTGATACTCAGTAACCACACAAATAAATGTTGAAACTTGATAGATGTTCTATTAACTTATTAAGCATTTAAAATTATTAACATGCATGCATAAAGGAAATAGCATGAACACAAGAGACACCAGAATTAATGTGGAAACCCAATTTGGGAAAAACCACTGAGTAACTAGTCACCAATTTTCACTCTTTTGAAGTGAGCCCTATTAGGAGCCAACCCTGTTAAAGGTTACAAAACACACTGTTAGGTGTGACCCTGTTAGAGGATTTAATCACCCTGTAAGGAGTGGCCTTGTCAGAGGTCTTTAGAATAATTCAACTGAATTGTCACCTTGTTAGAGGATTTACAAAATGGTTGTTAAACCAACTCTGTTAAGAGATTTTAAATCACTATTATAATGATTAGAAAGCAACAATGAAGTGATCTAAAATATATGCAACTTATCGTTGCTGAATACAGATCTTTGTTCTGCTTCACTAGATCCTCACTGATCGAATACAACTTTGCAGCTCCATAAGGATATCTAATCCTTCCACAACATTCGCTCATATATTCAATATTCGCTCATTCCATTTACATCTATACATTCACACTCTTATGCATCCACACTCTTACATATACATGAATTCACAACTTGACCTTTCATATATACCTTACAGATTGTTAAGTCGGCTCAATTACAAGTTACAACAACTGAAAAATATTAAGTCAGTTGGCTACAAACATTGCACCAAAAAATTAAACTTAATTCTTTAGAACAATAAAATTCTTCATTGCCTGACCCAGCTCGGTGACCACTGCTCCAGAATGGTTTCCCCAGTGTTAACCAAGTGAAGCTCGGTAAACACTGCAAACCTTGCAACTTCCTTCGGAGACCGAGTTAACTTGATAAACACTGACCTTCCTTTGCTTACCGAGTGAGCTCGGTAAAAGCTAACTTTCTCTTCAATGATCAAGTGAACTCGGTAGTCATTGACTTTCCCTTTTTTAACCTTGGGAGCTCGGTTAACATTAACTTTCTGCTACCAAATCCTTTGATGCCCGAGTCAGCTCGGTAAGAGCTAACTTACTGTGTAATGTTTAGGAATGCTCGGTAGTCAATATAAATTTCTTTGCTAACCATCTGAGCTCGGTAGACTCTGTCTGATGGCTGATATGAAATTTGTGTAACATCAAAGACAACACAAAAATATCAATTGCATCCAACAATATCCCTCTTTGGCATTGATGGCAACACAACATGTCATAGCAGAATGAAATTTGAAAAAAGTATTTTTCTTATATGGAAACACAACATATCAACATAAAAATTCTCCCTCTAAGATAGAAAACTCTCCCTCTTACAGTAATCTCCCTCTGTGAAGGAATTACATAGCAAACTCTTTATCTTAAACAATTTTTAGAGAGATATGATAGTAAAACTCTCACTCTTTGACAACACATGCCAAAGACAACTCAACTCAAATGAATTTTAGTGTACCTTTATTTTTGATTCGTATGCAATATTTCCTGATTATGCTACATCAACTGATAGATCTTCAACCTAGTATGAGTTGATGCATCACTAAAACTTCATTTTAGTGAACTTCAGATAGGGGAGTGACCCCTAACTTACCTCTTAGATACAAGAATGCATCCTTAGGTAATGGTTTTGTGAATATGTCAGCAATTTGTTCCTTTGTATGAACATATTCTAATCTAATCTCCTTATCTTGCACCAATTCTCTGACAAAATGATATTTTATTGCAATGTGCTTGGTTTTGGAATGCATCACTAGATTCTTAGATATGTTGATTGCACTTGTATTATCACATAACATAACAACTGGTTCTTTGATTTCCATCTTCAAGCCTTTCAACAACTATTTAAACCAAACAATATTAGAACAGTTTACTGCTACAGCAACATACTCTGCCTTTGCTATAGATTGGGATGTACAATTATGCTTTTTGCTTGTCCAAGAAACCAACCTCTTTCTAAGAAAGAATACATCTCCACTTGTACTTTTTTTGTCATCAAGGTTTCCTGCCCAATCAACATTAGTAAACACTTTTAAATCCAAATTACCTCCAAATTTGTACCATAAACCATAATCCTCAGTTCCTTTCAAATATCTCATTATTCTTTTGATTGCCATTATGTGATTTTCTCTTGGTTTTGCTGAAAATCTTTCTACAATACCAACTACAAGGGCAATATATGGTCTAGTATGAAATACACACTACAACTTTCCAATCATAGACCTATACAATGTTTGATCTACTTCTTTTGATTCATCTTTCTTGGTAAGTTTTAATCTAGTACACATAGGAGTCCCAACTGGTTTACAATCTTCCATTCCAAACTTTTTCAATATCTCCTTGATGTATTTTGATTGAGTGATGTAGATACCATTTTTATTCTGTTGAATTTGAAGATCAACAAAGAATTTGATCTCTCCAAACATAGACATTTCAAATTCCGTTCATTTGTTCTGAGAATTCTTTGCAAAGATCATCATTCCCTGTGATAATAGTATCATCTACAAATATTTCTGTCAAGACAATCTTATTATTTGGTCCTTCCTTTATATACAAGCTACTGTTATCATTAGTTCTTTGAAAACCAATCCGAATAAAATAGTTATGCAATCTTTCATACCATGCTCTAGGAGCTTGTTTCAGACCATACAATGCCTTGTATAATTTGCAGACCATGTTCTTCTTATCTGGATCAGCAAAACCTTCAGGTTGTTCAATGTAAACCTCTTCATCCAGTATACCATTGAGGAACATTGACTTGAGATCCATCTAATAAACCTTGAATCCTTTGTGAGTAGCATATGCTAGTAAGGTTCTAACTCCTTCCAATCTTGCAATAGGAGCAAAATTTTCTCCATAGTCTATTCCTTCTTCTTGATCATATCCTTTGCATACTAGTCTAGCTTTGTTTCTTGATACCTTACCATCTTCATCCAACTTGTTTCTGAATACCCACTTAGTTCCAATCACATTTTTGTCTTTAGGTCTAGGTACAAGAGTCCATGTCTTTTTTTTTTCTATTTGTTCTATCTCTTCATTCATAGCTTCAATCCAACTATCATTTCCCAATGCATCTTTGATATTTCTAGGTTCAAAATCAGCAAGTAAACAAGTACCTTTCAACTTATTTCTTGTCATGGTTCCTTCAGATTTATCTCCAATGATCTAATCTCTTGAATGATGTCTCCTGACATACGTAGCTAATACAGGTTCCTTGCCTTTTGAATGAATTTCATTATTATCCTCTTGCATTTCAACTTCAGGTTCTGTTTATTTTGGCTCGGTATACATTTGCTCGATAGATGTTGGCTTGAGTCCTTCAGACTTGGTAGACACTTGCTCGGTAGACACTGAATTTAACTTGGTTTGTTGTGGCTCAGTTTGAACTTCCTGTAACTCGGTTACAAATGACTCAGGAGTAGAAGATTCTTGATTCTCTGATGTAACTGGTATTATATTAGGTTCAATGAAGACAAACATTTTATAATCTTCTAGTTCCCTTTTTCATTCTTCTTCAGTCCTTCTGCAAACTCATCAACTTTCACATGTGCACTTTCTATGACTTTGTGAGTAGACAAGTTCAAACATCTATATGCCTTACTTTTGCATGAGTATCGAAAGAATATACCTTCATCACCTTTCACATAAAATTTTCCTTTTCTAGATTATTTAAAAATGTAACATTTACTTCCAAATAATTTAAGGTAACTTACATTAGGTTTATAGCCATACCATAACTCATAGGGGGTTTTGAATGAGTCTTTCTTCAGCTATACTTGGTTCAAGGTATGAACTGCAGTGCTGATAGCTTCCTTCCAATATTTGATAGCAATGCTCTTTTCAATCATTAAAGTTCTTGCACAATCCATGATGGATCTGTTCCTTCTTTTAGCTATTCCATTTTGCTGGGGTGTTCCACGGGCTGATACCTGTCTTTTGATTCCTCTTTCAATGCAAAAGTTATTAAACTCATGTGAAATAAATTCTCCACCTCTGTCTAACCTCAAGCATTTTAATCTTTTCCCTGTTTCCTTTTCTACTCTGGCCAAATACCATTTGAACTTTTCAAATGCTTTTGATTTGTTTCTTAGATACATGACTGTCATCATTCTTGAGTAATCATCAACAAAAAGAATGAAGAACTTTTCTCCAATATAGATTTCAATTCCAATGGGTCTACATAAATCAGTATGCACAATTTTTAATATATCTTCAGACTGATAGTTTTTACTTTTAAAACTAGTCTTTCCCATTTTACCAATCTAACAATTTTTGCATAGACTGACCTTAGGTTTCTTTATGTTAGGAATGCTTCTTACTTTCTTGAATTTTCTTATCTTTACCAAATTATCAAAATTTACATGACACAACCTTTTATGCCATAACCAACTTTCTTCAACTTGAGCAATGAAACATGAACATTCACCTAGTTCAAGATAGAACAAGTTACCTTTAGTTTGAGTACCTGATCGAATCAGTTTTCCTTTGCCATCCAGTACTCTTTCTTTACCATGCATGAATTCTACTTTGAATCCATTATTGAGTAGTTGTGCCACACTTAACAAATTATGCTTTAGTCCTTCTACCCAATAGGCATTATCACATATAAGTCCTTTGGTTAGAGAGATTCTCCCTCTTCCTTTTATACAACAAGGTTCATTGTTACCAAATCTTACACTGCCACCATCGTAGTCTTCAAGGTATTCAAACTTAGTTTTGTTGCTAGTCATGTGATGAGAACAATCACTATCTATGATCCATGTATCATTTTTGCTCATATGAGAAATGAGTGTCATTTCCTCATCATTATCAGACTCATCTTTTCTAGCAATGTAGACAATTTAATCTTCTTCTTCATCATTAGAATCATTAGAATCTTTAACCATAAAACATGTTTTCTTACCTTTATCCTTGAATGATCTGAAGTCTTTCTTGCCATTGAACTTGTATACTTTCTTCTCATCTTGCTTGTTTGGACACCTAGCAGCAATATGACCAAATTCTTCACATGAAAAATAGATTAGAGGTACTTTACCTTTGTATTTTCCTCTGCCTCTAGAATATTTCCTCGCTAGAAGGGCTTCTATTACTTCAAGATCACTGTCTGAACTTTGGTTTGATTCATCTTCACTTTCTGACTGAGATTCTTTTTTCTTTTTTCCTTTCTCCTTGAGTGAAAGCTTGGATTCAAATGCTGATTCAATGTTCTTTGAAGCTGGAACATAGTTGTCAAAGTTGTCTAGTTCAAATGCAGTTAATCTTTGAACTATGGCCTCTAGGTTTATCTTATGATTTGCTTCACATCTTCTTTCTTGAATTGCAGAAACTCTGATTGCATAAATGGGAAGTAGAGTTTTGAGAACTTTACTTATAGCTGTCTCTTCCTTGATATCTCCTCCAAATGCTTTGATTGCACTGACACATGTTTTGACTCTTTCAACATATTTTGCAATGTTTTCATCCTCTCTCATTCTCATTTGATCAAATTTTCCTCTTAGACTTTCTGCTTTGGCTCTTCTAACATTATCATCTCCTCCATAGATCTCTTTCAGCTTTTCCCACATTTCAAAAGTAGATTTGCAGTCCTTGGTATCATCAAATTCTTCATAACTAAGAGCAGATGCTATATCTATCATTATAATGTTGTGGGTCTTTTTTTCAAGAACATCATTGACAGATAGTGTACTAGCTGGTTTTGCATATTTTTCATCGAAGTATTTTAGTCCAGTGTCTCCAATAGAAGCTAGATGAAGTCTCATGAACCCTTGCCATGCTGAGAAGTTGTTCCTGTTAAGTCTTGGAATTTCCCTTTTATAAGACATCCTAATCTTTGACTTAGATCTTTGAAATCTTATCCTGTAAGCACCAAAAGTTCTGATACCAATTGTTGGAAATAGAGATAGAGTAACTGAGAGGGGAGGGGTGAATCAGTTACCACAAAAATAAATCCACAGATCCTTAGATGTCTTAAAATATAGTTGTTGCTGATACTCGGTAACCACACAAATAAATGCTGAAACTTGATAGATGTTCTGCTAACTTATTAAGCATTTAAAATGATTAACAGGCATGCATAAAGGAAATAACATGAACACAAGAGACACCAGAATTAACGTGGAAACCCAATTTGGGAAAAACCACCAAGTAACTAGTCACCAATTTTCACTCTTCTGAAGTGAGCCCTATTAGGATTCAACCCTGTTAAAGGTTACAAAACACACTGTTAGGTGTGACCCTATTAGAAGATTTAATCACCCTATAAGGAGTGGCCTTGTCAGAGGTCTTTAGAACAATTCAACTAAATTGTCACCTTGTTAGAGGATTTACAAAATGGCTATTAAACCAACTCTATTAAGTGATTTTAAATCACTGTTACAATGATTAGAAAGCAACAATGAAGTGATCTAAAATATATGCAACTTATCTTTGCTGAATATAGATCTCTGTTCTACTTCACTAGATCCTCACTGATCGAATACAACTTTGCAACTCCATAAGGATATCTAATCCTTCTACAACATTCGCTCATATATTCAATATTCGCTCATTCTATTTACATCCATACATTTGCACTCTTATGCATCCACACTCTTACATATACATGAATACCTTACAGATTGTCAAGTCGTCTCAATTACAAGTTACAACAACTGAAAAACATTAAGTCAGTCGGTTGCAAACATTGCACAAAACAATTAAACTTAACTCTTTAGAACAATAAAATTCTTTGCTGCCCGACCTAGCTCGGTGACCACTGCTCCAGAATGGTTTCCCTAGTGTTAACCAAGTGAACCTCGGTAAACACTGCAAACCTTGCAACTTCCTTCGGAGACTGAGTTAACTCAATAAAAACTGACCTTCTTTCACTTACTGAGTGAGCTCGGTAAAAGCTAACTTTCTCTTCGGTGATTGAGTGAACTCGGTAGTCATTGACTTTCCCTTTGTTAACCTTGGGAGCTCGATTAACATTAACTTTCTGCTACAAAATCCTTTGATACTCGAGTGAGCTCGGTAAGAGCTAACTTACTGTGTAATGTTCAGGAATGCTCAGTAGTCACTATAAATTGCTTTGCTAACCATCTGAGCTCGATAGACTCTATTTGATGGCTGATATGACATTTGGGTAACATCAAAGACAATACACAATTATCAATTGTATCCAACAACAAGATTGCTCTTACACCTAGGATGCTCCTACATTAGACACTTGAGATAACTTGAGAAGTGACCCCATCACATCTTAGGTGTTTAGAGGAAAACAATGATGGTTAACCTCCTCCTTTGCTAGCCATGACAAATCCTTAACTAGCCTCTCTTTCCATTTGACTAGATATTCGTCATAAGTTCTATTCCTTGTACCTTTTTCAATATGACTATCTAGTATTTCCTCAATCTCCTTTGTAGCTAAACTATCTGCTAGAATACTCCACTACACTTTTGCAACTTCATCTCCATCACCTCCTTCATAATACTCTATCAAATCTAAAATGTTAAAGACTAGTGAAATATTCAATTCAGCAGGCAACTCTACTTCATAAGCATTTCTAGAATCATGCATTTTCACTATCTTGTTGGTCCAAACTTCTTCATCTTCAACTTATTATAGTTACCCACTAGAAAATGCTCCATCCTCAATGAACCATGACTTCATCTCCAATTTGAAATTCCTTATACATCTTTTCCAGATCTACTTTAGCCTTGTACTATGTATTCATCTTTATAATGTTCTTCATTACCTCGTCATAGATATTCTTCAAATATTCAGCAAATTCTTTTGCTTTAGCACTACTTATCTCTCCTTTATCCAACTGCCTCAATTCAGAAGCATTTTTGGGACTACTCCCACATACAATCTGGGTGATTTACCAATACTCCTATTCATAGAATTGTTATATGCAAATTCTACCTATGGTAAAATCATATCCCATCTTTTTGGCTTGTCTCCAACCAAACATCTCAGCAAGTTTTCCAAACTGTGATTCACAATTTTTGTCTATCCATTAGTCTGTGGATGATGTGATAAACTGAACTTCAAATTTGTCTTCAACTTCTTCCACAATGTACACCAAAAGTACCCAACAAATTTGGTATCTCGATCTGAAACAATACTCTTTGGCAGACCATGTAGTCTCACTAGTTCTCTGAAAAATAATTTTGCTACATGAATAACATCACTAGTCTTCTTGCAAGGAATAAAATGTGCCATCTTTTAAAACTTGTCAACCACCACAAAAACACAATCATGCCCATTCTGAGTCCTCAGTAATATAAGAAAAAAATCCATGCTGACATCCTCCCACAACTTCTTTGGTATAGGTAATGGTTGATACAACCCTGTATTCTACTATAGTCCTTTTGCCATCTAACATACTTTGCAACTTTGTACAAGCTTCTTCACATCTTGCTGCAACTATGGCCAGTAATAATTGTCAGCAACCAAAGAAACGATCTTATCTCTAAGAAAAAGTCTAGCCAATCCTCCACTATGCTTTTCCTTGATGAGATTCTCTCTCATTGAACTTCTTGGAATGCACAACTGCCTTCCTTTGAACAACATACTATCTTGGATCATGAAATCCAACCACTTTGTCATGTCAAGTGTAACAGGTTCTGTACAAGCCTTCCACACTTAATCAAAATTAGGATCATCTAGATACAAAGTGCTGAGTTCCTTGAACCCAACCACCTCTATCTGCATTTTTGTTACTAAAAGTTATCTTCTACTAAGAGCATCTACAACTTTGTTAGACTTCCCACTTCTATGTTTCAAAATAAATTTATAAATCTGCAAAAACTCAACCCACTTCAAATGCCTTTGGTTTAATTTTCCTTGACTATTCAAATATTGCAAAGCTTAATGATCAATATACAAAAAAATTCCTTAGGAAGAAGATAGTGTCTCCACTTCTTCAATGCTTGAACTATAGCATAAAATTCTTGATCATAAACAAAATATTTTGTTTTTGCATCATTCAATTTCTCACTAAAATAAGCAACAAGTCTACCTTCTTGGCTCAAAACAACTCCTATTGTAGTACCACTAGCATCATAGTCTACTTGAAAATGTCCAGCCAATCCTCCACTATGCTTCTCCTTGATGAGATTCTCTCTCATTGAAATTCTTGGAATGCACAACTGCCTTCCTTTGAACAACATACTATCTTGGATCATGAAATCCAACCACTTTGTCATGTCAAGTGTAACAAGTTCTGTACAAGACTTCCACACTCAATCAAAATTAGGATCATCTAGATACAAAGTACTGAGTTCCTTGAACCCAACCACCTCTATCTACATTTTTGTTAGTAAAAGTTATCTTCTACTAAGAGCATTTACAGCTTTGTTAGACTTCCCACTTTTGTGTTTCAAAATAAATGTATAACTCTGCAAAAACTCAACCCACTTCAAATGCCTTTGGTTTAATTTTCCTTGACTATTCAAACATTGCAAAGCTTAATGATCAGTATACAAAAAAACTTCTTAGGAAGAAGATAGTGTCTCCACTTCTTCAATGCTTGAACTATAGCATAAAATTCTTGATCATAAACAAAATATTTCATTTTTGCATCATTAAATTTCTCACTAAAATAAGCAACAAGTCTACCATCTTGGCTCAAAACAACTCCTATTGCAGTACCACTAGCATCATAGTCTACTTGAAAATGTCTAGCCAATCCTCCACTATGCTTCTCCTTGAGGAGATTCTCTCTCATTTAACTTCTTGGAATGCACAACTACCTTACTTTGAATAACATACTATCTTGGATCATGAAATCCAACCACTTTGTCATGTCAAGTGTAACAGGTTCTGTACAAGCCTTCCACACTTAATCAAAATTAGGATCATCTAGATACAAAGTACTGAGTTCTTTGAACCCAACCACCTCTATCTGCATTTTTGTTAGTAAAAGTTATCTTCTACTAAGAGCATCTACAACTTTGTTAGACTTCCCACTTTTGTGTTTCAAAAAAAATGTATAACTCTACAAAAACTCAACCCACTTCAAATGCCTTTGGTTTAATTTTTCTTGACTATTCAAATATTGTTGATCAATATACAAAAAAACTCCTTAGGAAGAAGATAGTGTCTCCACTTCTTCAATGCTTGAACTATAGCATAAAATTCTTGATCATAAACAAAATCTTTTGTTTTTGCATCATTCAATTTCTCACTAAAATAAGCAACAAGTCTACCTTCTTGGCTCAAAATAACTCCTATTGCAGTACCACTAGCATCATAGTCTATTTGAAACACCTTCTTAAAATCAGTGCTAAAATAGGTTGCTTAGTAACTTTCTATTTCAATAGATTAAAACTCTTATCTACTCCTATAGTCCACTTAAATTCTTTCCTATCCCCCCTCATTGTTTTAGTCAAGGGTCCACAGATGCTGCTAAAACCTCTTATGAACTTTCTGTAGAAACTAGCTAGCCCATGAAAAGATCTTACCTCTATCACACTCCTTGGAGTAGGCCATTAAGGATAGCCTTCACTTTCTTTGGGTCCATCTTCATACCTTCTACTAAGACTACAAATCCTAGGTACACGAACTCCTTTACAAAACTGCACTTCTTTAGGTTTATGAAAAAAATTTCTTCCCTCAACTTATCAAACACCTTGTAAATATGAATCAAATGCTCCTCCAATGTCTTACTAAAGATCACAATATCATCTAGGTAAACAATAACAAACTTACCTAGAAACTCCTTTAGTACCTCATTCATGAGTTGCATGAAAGTGCTTGGTGCATTGGTTAGCCCAAAAGCACTCACATAGTCCTTCTTTTGTCTTGAAAGTAGTCTTCCACTCATCATCTTCTCTAATATGAATATGATGGTACCCACTCCTTAGATCTATCTTTGTGAAATACTTAGCTCCACTCAAATAGTCCATAATATCATCCATCCTAGGCAATGGAAATCTATACTTAATTGTGATCTTGTTGATAGTGCAAGAATCTATGCACATCCTCTATTCTCCATTCTTCTTTGGTGCTAATACTGGTACAACACATGGACTCAGACTCTCTCGAATCAACCCCTTTTGCAAAAACTCATGAACTTTCCCGTTCAACTCGTCATTTTCCACTAGTGTCATTTTGTGTGCTACATTATTTGAAAAATTGGCTTTTGGAACCAAATCCATATGGTGACTAATCTTCCTCATTGGGAAAATCTATTAGGTACATTATCTAATACAATACCAAAAAACTCTCCCAAAATATCTACAACTTTTTTAGGCACCTCCTCTATTTCTTCTTTACTATCTTTTGGAATCATAGAAAAACACACATGCTCACACTTCATACCTTTGAGAAACTCTTTTCCATCAACAAAACATATTCTAGCATCACTACATACCTTTTCTTCTTTATCCTTCAATGGTTTCAACTTATGTGTCACGCCATCCTTGGTTAGAGTATAGGTATTTGCACACCCATCCTGTACAAAATGCCTATCAAATTGTTATGGCCTACCCAACAACACATGACATATGTCCATAGGTATGATATCACATAGCACCCTAGTAGGTTCAAATCTTGAACTTCATTGATAGCTGCTCATTAACCATGACTTTGTGGTCATCTTGCACCAAAGCAATATAGTATGGACACAAGTTTTTTTTGTCTCTTTAGCTTCAACTTGGTGACCATAATTTCTGACACTAGATTGTCAGTACTTCCACCATCAATGATCACATCACAACACTTATCTTCACATTTGTACCTTTTGCGAAACAAGCTCCTTCTTTGATCAGGTTCATTCTCACCACTTAGCATGACTCTTCAATTAACTAGGAGTTCTCCTCTTTCAACATTTTCAAAATGTGAGGATCTGGCATCTTCATCAACATGTGCAACTTTGAACTTTCCTTTAGCTCTTTGATTTGTCCTTCCTTGGTGCTAGGTACATTCAAATTCTCTATGCCCTTCTTCTTCATAGTCAAAATATTTCCCATTAAAGCCTCCTTTTCCAGATCCTTGTCCTCTACCTCTTCCTCTCTAATCTCTATCATTTTGATCATGGAAATGATTGGAATTGTTTCCCTACTAGTTTTAACTACTACTTACAACCTCATCATTATTCTTCTAATCATCATTATGACCTCCATAAGATCGTCTGCTAGATCTTCCACCACAACCTCTTTCACTATTCTTCTTGTCAAACTTCTTGCTCAGTTTCTCCTTAACTTTTAGGGTGAATTGGTATGCCTCCTCAATACTGTTCATTTGAACTAGACTTAGCTCATCCTAGATGCTTGGCCTTAACCCATTAAGTTAATGGGCTAGTTTCTCCTTATTAGCTTATGCATGACCAAGTTCTAATGAGAACTTGGTAGAACTCTTTGGTATACTCTTGAATAGATTTTCCTGCTTGCTTCAACCCTTGCATCTTCTTTAATAGATCAAGATCATAATCCATGGGAATGAATTATCACCTCATTTTAGCTATCATCCCATCCCATCTGGTGATTTTGTCCTTTCTCTTTCTATTTCGCTCCAACTAAATCTCCTTCCACCAGATCTTCATATGTCCCTTCAGTTTTGTCTTTCCAAACTTGACCCTATTAGGATCCTCAATATCTTCATACTCAAAGTACTCCTCCAACTCATCGATCCAATCAATAAACTCCTCTAGGTTAAGATTTCCCAAAAATGTGGGAAACTCAAACTTAGATCTTTCTCCAATCTTGGAGATGGCCCTAAAAAGCCTCTCTTCCTTTTTGTTTAAAACTACCTTTGCTATGGCATTTTATTCTACTTCATCCTCATCCTCACTTTCATCTCTTATAGGAAGATTCATTCTTCTATGCATTTGTTCTTCCAATGCTTGGATTTGTCTTTGGAGGGCTTAGAAACCCTTAGGTGTAACACCTACAGCTCTTCCACCACACTCTCTTCGTGGAGGCATTTTCATGCTTTCACTGAAACCCTAGTGCAACTGTCTCACAATTGGCAATTTGTCTACACGCTCAGCCCAAACCATGGTCCTGGTGTGAACTACCTCATAGCCAACAATCTATCCACACACTCAAGAACTTCTTATTTGCACTACAAATGCAAAATTACATAATTCATAAGTACAATATGCTAACCCACATGGGTGCCTTTATTACAATAAATTGCAAGACAAGCTATGAACTATCACCTAGAATTGTCTTAGATAATGTTTGGGCCTTTTTTAAATAGGCAATTTTATGCCTCCTAGGAAGGTTCTAGACATTGAAACTTAATACCTAGGGCCATTAGACCCTAAAAATACATGTAGAGTCAACCAAATACATCTTTGTTAATTATTTTAGATATTTTAGTTAGCCGAACTTTGGAAGGCTATAACTCTCGAACCGTTGCTCCGATTTGCTATTATAACTACTTTTTAGAAATGCCAGCCTCTGATTTTTAGGCTCAAAATCATGCAAGCACCCTTCCGTCAAATTTTTAGACCTCATCTAGGCACTCTAAGGCCTCCAAAGGTGAGCCTGAAGATTTTTCTACAAAATTTTCTAGTAAAAATACACAATAACTTCTCTGATACTTAAGTTGGAGCAATCTAATTTTTATGTTAAGCTTATAACTCTAAAATAAACCTTCCTATATAAAATGAGAACATTCTGAAATCATATGAAAAACTTACTAAAAATATCAAGCTCCCATAAATAATAACCATCCTATCTACTAGTCCTCATTAAAATAGAAAAAGACTAAAAATAAAATATTTTTGAGTGGTGCAAGATTGCTCTTACACCCAAGATTCTCGTGCATTAGTTTGATAGTAGCATAGAGGTTGTGAGTAAGTCAAACCATGATCCCCTTTTATCAACTCCAAAGTAAGCTGAGGATGTATTAAGCCACCATATAAGGCAATTTTCTATTGATGATACTAGAACTGGTGATGCATGAGTTTGAGGGAAATTAAATTTATGATGTTGAAACCATATAGGATGGAAGATGAATTTGTTTGATGTAATGTAGACAAGTGCCATGAAAGAGTGTTCTAAGATATTATTGAGTTTATTTACAAAGAGACAAGCAACATGGAATACTGTGCTAAGATATCACTAAATTTTATTTTCAATTGGACAAGCACCATTGAACAATAGGTAGTCTCATTGCCAATAATGTTAGAATAATAAATTATCTTAGTTGCATATGTGGCAAATCAAGTTTGAGTTTTTGGCAGAAAGAGTCTAGTTTAATTATAGTTGTGTCATAGAGTTCTAGTTTGAATAAATGAGTAACTTTAGATTTGTCCCTTCTAGTTAGCTATCTAGAGTAGTCCACTTATCTATTCATCTTCTTGTGTTGTCAAATCCTCTTAGTGTTTTGTCAAACTCTTGTTAGTTTCTTGTTAATCTCTTTTACGATATTTTAGGAATGTGGGTTGTTCATTCAGTTATATATAAACTTCCATTATTCAATAATATCAAATTTCTAATTATTCTTCTCTTGTCCATTTTATTCTTATGTACTACAACACTACTTTTCAATTTGGTATTAGAGCCAAGTTTGAGATTCATTTAGTGTCATTTTTCAAAATTCTTTGGAGTGTTGAAGATGCAACATGTTTGCAAATGAAGGAGTTGTTGCAAGTAATATCAACTAGTCTGTTGATCTAATTGGTGTTATTGGGAAGAGTACTCATTGTGACAATTTCCTCAAGTGTAAGAATTTTTTTGGTAAAAATTTCTTGTCAAGTTTTCTCTTATTTTTTGTGATGGCCAATCTTGTAGATTCTTACCTAACCGAATCAAATAAGTTAGATGGTTTCAATTATGTTAATTGGAAGTTCAAGATGCAAACTCTAATGGAAGAGCATAATGTTTGAACCATTGTAAATGGAAAAGAGGCCAACCCTACTATTGGATACAATTGATTAATTGTGTGTTGTCTTTGATGTTACACAAATGTCATATCAGTTGGTAGATAGTGCTTACCGAGCTCACTTGGTTAGTGAAGATAGTTTTCCTTGTCTACTGAGCATTCACTGGTTTACTCTGAATAGATGTCAGTGTCTACCGAGCTCACTCGGGCATTGAAGGAACTTAGGTAGAAAAGGGTGTTGATTGAGCTCACTCAATTAATGAAGGGAAATTTGGACAAACTTAGTATTCACCAAGTTCACTCAATTGTCAAAGGATTTCTGCAAGTTCGTAGTGTTAACTGAGCCTCTATTAGTTAACACAAAGAATTGTTCAAAAGTTAGTTTCTACTGAGCAGGGTCAACTTATGGATGATTTTTCTTGTTTTGGCATATGATGCTTAATTATTTTATGTATTGATTCTAGTCAACTATGATAATGAATATTGTTTATTGTAATTTGAATTTGGGCTGACTTGACAATCTAGAAGGTATAAATAAAAGGTCAAGTTGAGATTTCTTGTGTGTGTGCAAGTTTATTATTGAATTGAAAAGAAAAGAGAGGGAGTGAACTTGAAGGATAAGAAGATATCCTTGTGGAGTAGAAAAGTAATATTTGATCAAGAAGGATAAAGTTTAAACAGAATAGAGATTTAGATTTAGGAATTCAATTGCATCACAAGGTCATTTCATTATTACTCTCTAACCATTGTAGCAGTAATCTAAAATCTCTTAATAGAGTTGGTTTAACAACCAATTGTAAATCCTCTTACAAGGTGACAATTCCATTGAATTGTTTTAAGACCTCTTGCAAGGCCACTCCTAGCAAGGTGATTAAATCCTCTAATAGGGTCACACCTAATAGTGTGTTTTGTAACCTTTAATAGGGTTGACTCCTAACAGGGCTCACTTCAGAAGAGTGAAAAATAGTAACTAGTTACATTGGTGGTTTTTCCTGAATTGGGTTTCTATGTTAGATCCTAGTGTCTCATGTGTTCATATTATTTATCTTATGCTCGCAAGTTAATTACTGTTAATGTTTTAAAATGTACTAAAAGTAATTCACACTTTGCATTTACTATGTTACAACATTTTTTGTGTGTTTATGGAGTAATAGTAGCAATTAGTTTTCTTAGTCTAAATTTTATTATTGACAGCTAAGGGATCTAGGATTTATTTTAGTAGTAACTAATCCCCCCCCCCCCTCTCAGTTACTCCTTCTTTATTTCCAACAATTGGTATCAAAGCTTTTGGTACTTGCAGGAAACATTTCAAGGACCTAAGCTAAAGATCAAGATGTCTTACAAGAGAGAAATTCCAAAGCTAAGCAGGGACAAAATTTTAGCATGTAAGGGACTCATGAGACTTCATCTGGCCACCATCAGTGATTCAAGCTACAAATACCTTGATGAAGAATACAAAACTCCTACTGGTACATTATCTGTTGGAGATCTTGCTGAGAAAAAGAACCATAACATCATGATGATTGATATTGCATCTACTCTCAACTATGATGAATTTGATGAGATCAAAGACTGTAAAACTACTTTTGATATTTGGAACAAGTTGAAGGATATCTATGGTGGTGATGAAAATGTAAGGAGAGCTAAAGCAGAAAGCCTTAGAGGATAGTTTGATCATATGAGAATGAGAGAAGATGAAAATGTTGTCAAATATGTGGAAAGAATCAAAGCTAGTATTAGTGCAATTAGAGCTTCTGGAGGAGAAATCAAGGAAGAAACTATTGTAAGTAAAGTTCTCTAAACATTGCTTCCTATATATGCAATTAGAGTATCTACTATTCAAGAAAAGAGATGTGACCCAAATCACAAGTTAAGTTTGGATGCCTTGGTAGGAAGATTGACAGCTTTTGAGCTAGACAACTTTGACAATTATGTTCTAGCTTCCAAAAATGTCGAGTCTGCATTTGAAGCAAAACTTTCACTCAAAGAGAAAGGCAAGAAAATAAAGGATATTTAGTCAGAAAGTGAAGAGAAAATAGAGGAAAGTTCTAACAATGATTTTAAAGTTGTTGAAACTTTACTTGCAAAGAAATATTATAGAGGTAGAGGAAAGTACAAAGGTAAAGTTCCTTTAATCTACTTTTCATGTGAAAAAATTGGTCATATTGTTGTGAGGTGCCCAAATAGAGAAAGAAAGGATGAGAAGAAGAGCCACAAGTACAAAGGCAAGAAGGAATCCAAAAGTCACAAATCCTTCAAAGACAAAGGTAAGAAAACTTGTTTTAAGGCTAACGATTCTGATAACAGTGAAGATGAAATCGTGTACATTGTTGTAAAAGATGAATTTGATGAAGAAGAAGACAAGATGAAACTTATCTCTCATGTTAGTAAAAATGACACATGGATCATAGATAGAAGATGTTCACATCATATGACTGAAGACAAAACAAAATTTGAACACTTTAAACACTATGATGGAGGTGGTGTAAGGTTTGGAAACAATGAACCTTGTTGCATAAAAGGTAAAGGTTGTATATCATTAACCAATGAACTTGTATGTGATAATGCCTATTGGGTTGAAGGACTAAAACATAACCTACTAAATGTGGCACAACTAGTCAACATTGGATTCAAGGTAGAATTCATGCATGGCAAGTTAGGACTACTGGATGACAAAGGGAATTTGATTAGATCAGGCAAACAAACAAGAGGTAACCTATTCTATCTTGATCTTAGTGATTGCTCATGTTTTATTGCTCAAATTGAAGAAAGTTGGTTATGGCAAAAAAGACTATGTCATGTAAACTTTGATAATATGGTTGAGATAAGAAAATTCAAAAAAGTAAGAGGTATCCCTAGTTTGAAGAAACTAGATGTTGAATTATGCAAAAATTGTCAGATTGGCAAGATGGGAAAGACTAGTTTTAAAAGCAAAAACTATCAATTTGAAGATGTCTTGGAAATTGTGCATACTGATTTGTATGGACCCATTGGCATAGAAAGTTATAGTGGAGAAAATTTTTTTATTCTTTTTGTTGATGACTATTCTATAATGATGACTGTTATGTATCTTAGAGAAAAGTCAGAAGCATTTGGGAAATTCAAATGGTATCTAGCAAGAATAGAAAAAGAAACTAGAAAAAGATTGAAATTCTTAAGATCAAACAGAGGTGGTGAATTCATCTCTAATGAATTCAATAATTTTTGCATTGAAAGAGGAATGAAAAGGCAAGTATTAGCCCTTGGTACTCCTGAGTAGAATGGAATAGCTAAAAGAAGAAATAGATCCATCATGAATTGTGTAAGGACTCTAATGATTGAAAAGAATGTTGCTATCAAATACTAGAAAGAAGCCATTAGTGCTATAGTTCATACTTTGAACTAAGTACATTTGAAGAAGGACTCACATAAAACTCCCAATGAATTATGGTATGGCTACAAACCCAATGTAAGTTACTTAAAAGTATTTGAAAGTAAATGTTATATCTTGAAAGAGTCTAGAAAAGGAAATTTTGATGTGAAAGGTGATGAAGGTATATTCTTAGGATATTCTTGCAAAAGTAAGGCATACAAATGTTTGAATTTGTCTACTCATAAAATCATAAAAAGTGCACATGTGAGAATTGATGAGTTTGCATAAAAGACTGAAGAAGAAAGCAAAAGAGAACTAGAGGATTACAAAAGATTTGTTTATTTTGAACTTGATACACTACTAGGCACATCTAACAATAAGGAGACTTCACCTCCCAAGTCTTCCTTAGCTACCAAGTTGCAAGAAGTACAAATCAAGTTACAAGTACTCGAGTCACATTCTAAAGCTACCAAGCCAATGCCTACTGAGTTTGAATGACCTGAGCTAGAACTTGAGATTCAAAATGAAGACAATGCAATTCATTCAAAAGGCTAAGAACCTATATTGGCCAAGTATGTCAGAATGCATCATGCACCTAATCATATTATTGGAGATAAATTAGAAGGTCCTATGAAAAGAAGCAAATTAAAAGATACATGTTTACTTGTTGATTTTGAACCTAGAAGTGTTAAGGATGCTATAGAAAATGAAAGTTGGATTGAGGTGATGAATGAAGAAATAGAACAGATAGAAAATAACAAAACTTGGACTCTTGTTCTTAGGCCTAAAGATAAAAATGTGATTGGAACAAAATGGGTATTCAGAAATAAGTTGAATGAAGATGGACAAGTATCAAGAAACAAAGCTAGATTAGTGTGTAAAGACTATTCTCAAGAAGAAGGAATTGATTATGGTGATACTTTTGATCCTATTGCAAGACTAGAAGGTGTTAGGACCCTACTTGCATATGCTACTTATAGAGGATTTAAAGTATATCAAATGGATGTTAAATCTACATTCCTAAATGGAATTCTTGATGTACAAGTCTACATTGAACAACCAAAAGGTTTTGTTGATCCTGACAAAATAGATATAGTCTATAAATTAAACAAAGCTCTATATGGTCTCAAAAAAGCTCCTAGAGCTTGGTATTAAAGACTACATAAGTACTTGATATAGATTGGTTTTTAGAGAACAAATGATAATAGTAGTTTGTACATCAAGGAAGGACTAGATAACAAAATTGTGTTGGCAGAGATATTTGTGGATGATACTCTATTTATAGGAAATGATGACCTATGTAAAGCATTTTTAAAAAAAATGAACAAAGATTTTGAGATGTCCATGTTTGGTGAAATAAATTTTTTTGTTGGATTATAGATACAGTAGAACAAGTATGGTATCTATATCACCCAATCCAAGTATGTAAAAGAGATACTCAAGAAGTTTGGTATGGAAGATTCTAAACCAATTGGTATCCCTATGTGTACTGGACTCAAGCTTACCAAAAATGATGACTCCAAAGAAGTAGATAAGACCTTATACATATCAATGACTAGAAAATTATAGTATGTAGTTCACACAAGGCTCGATATTACCCTAGCAGTTGGGATAGTGGCAAGATTCTCAGCTAAACCTAGAGAAAATCATATGATGGCAATCAAAAGAATTTTAAGATATTTGAAAGGTACTAAGGAATATGTCTTATGGTAAAAACTTGGAGGAAACCTAGAACTAAAGGTATTCACTGATGCTGATTGGGTAGGAAATCTTGATGATAGAAAAAGCACAAGCAGTGGAGCTTTATTTCTTGGTAAAAGGTTGGTATCTTGGACAAGCAAGAAGCAAAACTACATATCCAAATCTAGAATAGAAGCAAAGTATGTAGTAGCACTAGTGAATTGTTCTAATATTGTTTGGTTCAAACAATTACTGGAAGGAATGAAGGTTGAGATCAAAGAGAAAGTAGTCATGTATTGTGATAACACCAATGCAATTAACATATCAAAGAATCTAGTGATGCATTCCAAAACAAAGCACATTTCTATAAAATATCACTCTGTCAGAGAACTGGTGTAGGACAAAGAAATCAGATTGGAATATGTCCATACAAAAAGAACAAATTGCAAACATGTTCACCAAGCCATTACCTAAGGATGCATTCTTGTATCTAAGAGGTAAGCTAGGGGCCATCCCCCTATCTAAAGCTCACTAAATGAAGTTTAGTGATGCATCAACAAGAACCAAGTAAAAGATTAGTCAGTTGATGTAGTATAATTAAGAGAATATTGCATAGGAATTAGTACTCAAGGTACATTGATACAAATTTGGCATGTGTTGTCAAAGAGGGAGAAGTTTACTATCATATCTATACCTTTCTAAAATTTTGTAGAGTTTGTAGAGGGAGAAGTTTGAAAAGAAAGTATGCAAAGGGAGAATACAACACAAAGAAAAAAATATTTTGTCAAAAGGAATCTTGTTCTCAAAATTTCATTGTGCAATGGAATGTTGTGTTGTCATCAATGCCAAAGAGGGAGATTATTGGATACAATTGATTAATTATGTGTTGTCTTTGATGCTACAAAAGTATCATATCAGTTGGTACACAGTTCTTACTAAGCTCACTTGGTCAGTGAAGATAGTTTTTCTTGTCTACCAAGCATTCACTAGTTTACTCTGAACAGATGTCAATGTCTATCAAGATCATTTGAGCATTGAAGGAACTCAAGCAGAAAAGAGTGTTGACTAAGCTCACTTGGTTAATGAAGGGAAAGCTGAAAAAAATTAGTATTCACTAACTTCACTTAAATGCCAAAGGATTTCTACAAGTTTTTAGTGTTAACCAAGCCTTTGTTGGTTAACACAGATAATTTTTCCAAAGTTAGTTTCTACCGAGCAAGGTTGACTTACGAAGGATTTTTCTTGTTTTGGCATATAATGCTTAATTATTTTATGTATCAATTCTAGCCGACTATGATGATGAATATTCTTTTTTTTAATTTGAATTCGGGCCAACTTGATAATTTGGAAGGTATAAATAAAAGGTCAAGTTGAGATTTCTTGTGTGTGTGCAAATGTATTGATTGAATTGAAAAGAAAAGAGAGCAAGTGAACTTGAAGGATAAGTAGATATCCTTGTGGAGCAGAAAAGTAATATTTGATCAAAATCAAGTTTAAGTAGAATAGAGATCTAGATTCAAAAATTTAGTTGCATTATAATCAGGTCATTTTATTGTTACTCTCTAACTATTGTAGTAGTAATCCAAAATCTCTTAACAGAGTTGGTTTAACAGCCAATTGAAAATCCTCTAACAAGGTGGCAATTCCATTGAATTGTTTTAAGACATCTTGCAAGGCCACTCCTAGCAAGGTGATTAAATCCTCTAACAGGATCATACCTAACAGTGTGTTTTGTAACCTTTAATAGGGTTGGCTCCTAATAGGGCTCACTTCAGAAGAGTGAAAAATAGTAACTAGTTACATTCGTGATTTTTCCCAAATTGGGTTTCCACATTAAATCTTCGTGTTTCATGTATTCATGTTATTTCTCTTATGCTTGCAAGTTAATTATTGTTAATTTTTTAAAATCTACTAAAATTAATTCACACTTTGCATTTACCGAGTTACAACATTTTCTGTGTGTTTACCGAGTAACAAAAACAATCAATTTTCTTAGTCTAAATTTTATTGTTGACATCTAAGGGATCTAGGATTTATTTTAGTAGTAACTAATCCCCCCCCCCCCCCCCTCTCAGTTACTGCTTCTATATTTCCAACACCTACATCACCTACAACAATACTAGTTATTGTCCAAGATTGGGAGAAAAGATAATTAAAAGCCAAGGTTCTCTTGTGCATGTCAGTAAAAGACTCAGTTATCCTTCACATAAGAGACATAACTAATTATAGCAGTACATGGTCAAATTTGAAAGGTTTGCATGAGATTAAAAACTGAAATAGAATTTTATTTTTAAAGAGAAAATTAGTGTCTATCAAAATGGAAGTAAATGAAAGTGTTTGTGAATTTCTATCAAGAGTTAAGGAATTGAGGGATAAGTTATCTTATGTTGGTGAACAAGTATCTAGTAATGATCTCATAATGGTTACTTTGAATGGAATGGTTAGTAATTATCAAGTTTTCATTAAGGGTTTGGTTACAAGAGAAAATATACCTTCTTTTGAGAATTTGATAGGTATGCTTCTACAAGAAGAGGAGAGAAAGAAGCATGTGGATAACAGATCTCTAAGTGTAGAATCAACTTTGATGGTGAAAGATAAGGAGACATATTAAGGAAAGCACTGGTCAAAGAACAAAGAATGGGGTAAGTTTGACAACCAAAGGAACAAAGAAGAAAAGAGGTATCATGATGGTGCAACATTGAAATCAAATGTAAAGAAAAATAGAAATTATAATTATTGTGGCAAAATTGGTCATCATGTATATGAACGTTACCAAAATAAATAAATTAATGAGTCCAAAAAATAATTATGAGGGTAATTTTGTGAATGATGAGGATACAATAAGTGATAGCCATCATGATTTAAATTTGTTTGTTTCTAACTATGCTCTTATAGTTCAATCAAGTGATTCTAATGATTGGTTTATAGATTTAGGAGCATCAATCCACATGTCATTTCATCGAAAATGGTTTTAATTTTTTTTTAAGAGAAAGATATTTAGGAGATAATAGGTCAAATGATATAAAATGGTGTGGTGATATAAGTGTACAACTACCTAATGGTCATGTAAAGAAAATTTTGAATCTTATGTATGTCCCACAAATTAAGAAAAATTTATCAATTTTGTCTTATCATGACCTTGGTGCTTGTTTGAGACCATATAATATATATTTTTTAACTTACACACCAAATGCTATTTTCTTTTTTTTACAAAACCTTTAGGTTGAACAAGATAAATGCAAGATCGTAAAGCAACATGTACTCCAATAGAAAAAAAATTCAAGTTCTCGTGTGATAAAGGCACTTTAGAAGTCAATGGGACATTGTATAGGGGTGAATGCACCAAGTTGTGGTTCCAAAAAGATAACACCCAATCTTTTTTTCAAACTTTCCTATAGTGCACACATGCTATGGCATGGGCTACACAAGCCTAAGGCTTGTGGAGCCTAGGCCATAGTACATATGTGCTATAGCATGTACGCGCTATGTGAAAACTCATAAAACCCTTCCGACCCATGACCCATACCAGTTTCATTCATTTCTTTTGTTGGTTGCTTTCTCTACTCACAACAATGTGCAAAAGTTTTGAAGAAGGTGAAATATTTTCTCTCTCTACTCATTACTAGAGATCAAGATCAAGTTCAGCGAGTATGTATTCTAACCTTTTTTTGTATTGTTTTGTATGTTTTAGCATTGTTAATTTGTATGTTGTTTTTAGTTTTGCTTCAAGTTAGTTTTATTTTTAAAATGTAATTGGTTTCTTATTAGGAAATGTGAATAATCAACCACTAAAGCCTACACTATCAAATTATCCAAATCCCCAGCTTGATCAACAAAATCCTTCACAAAATAAAAATGAAAACCCTCATGAGAAAGAGCAAGAACCTTTGTGACCTCCACTAATTGCAAGAACTCCTCCTAGCACCCAAGACAAAATAACGAATGAAATAGAAAGAGGGAAAACTCAATTAGAAGAAATCATTGGTAGTTTAAAAGCTTACTAGAAAAAGAATCCCATGAGAGCACAAGTGGCATCCTCCATTGAGTCCATTGTGAGCCAGGTAGCTTATGTTAGTGGTCAGTTAGATATTTGGCATGTTAAGAGAGAAGAATAAAGATGATATTATGCAAACAAATTATCCTATGAAGATGTAAGAAACAAGTACATAATGAAAGATGACATATGTGCATTATTTAAAAAGAGAAGAGAAGAAGAAATTGTTAGAACTACAACTAAAAGGTTCCCCATCCACTGCTACATCCATGATAATATTAGAAATAACTTTTGGGATAGATGGTGGATGGTCTTTGATGCCTCTCCCTAAAATAATTGTAAGGTTTTAATATATTTCTTAAAGAAATTGTATTATGAATTTGTGCTTAGGGAGATCCCTAATTATTTTGAGATGTTAGATTCTCAAGGTAGAGGTGGGGGGTCACCATTTGAGAGGCTGGGGGCACATCGTGACCTTAATACACCTAAGGTACTTGTTGTCAAGCCACAGGGTGAGCATGTCATTATTCTTTCAATTGTGAAGGAACATGTAGAGACCTATACTCTAGGGACTATCAATGCTTTGAAACAGACCCTAATTCATTGTGCCAATCCATTAGTCAAGGAGGAACCTTCTTTGCACTGTAGTAATATGTGTACATCATGTGGATCCTTATGCACATTAGCAACCACGTTGGAGACCACATAGATGATGGGCTAGTCAATAATGACTTCATGAGTGAGAAATTTTGCATTGACACAAAGGTAAATATATATAATTATAATAAACTAATTTGATCACATTTCGTATGTACAATGAATGACTACTAAATCATCATGTCTTGACATTGTTAAAAATTTAGGGTAAGAGTGTTGATGACCCTAGTATAGATTCCCCAATCCTATTTTACATCCCATGGATGGGTTAATAGGTATGTATTGATTTAATCATTTCAATTAACACATCTAATTATTAAGTAATCATATGAAGGATTGATAGAAAAAAATTATCCATGTGCATTAGTTCTCTATTGGACCATGGACATTCACAACAGACTTTGAGCCTAGGCATGATACAAGCTTCGTAGACATACATTTGTTTCATGTTAATTTAATTCATTTGATTATATTATATTCTATAAAAAATAATGTAAATTTTATTCTATGATTTATAGTTGTTGATGTTAGTGACTCCTCGTGATCATCTTTGGCAGTCCATTAATTGTGGAGTTGTTGCCACAATGGCTAGTTTAGAGACATTGAGTGAGGTATGAAAGAGTTTTCATAGTTGTAGTTGTTATTTATAATAATTAGTATTGAAATTTCTAATGGTATTCATAAGTACAATTGAGTTATTATATTGATTGAATTATTGTAGGGCCTTGTTACTTCTGATCATCCATAATCCTTTGAGGTGGATGTATGGAGTGAATATTTGATGGTGATAAAAAAATAATTAATTTTTTGTGTACATATATTTGATTTCAATGTATAATAGTTATTAATTCATATATACTTTTTTTGTATCAGCTCTAGCTAGAGAGGAGCCTAAACAAGAGGATGAGTGAGTGTGTGAGGAAGACCCCAAAATCCCCATCATCTCCCTACACACGACCAATGAAGACTTCTGGGGATTTGTTTCCTTCCCCTTGTGGGAAATAAAATATATAGGGATGGAAATATATATAGGCATTAGTAAACATATATCTTGGATTTTATGTTAGTGGACATATTCGAAATACATTTGATGTATATGTGACTATTGTCACTTAGCTTTGCACCCTTGTCCAACACCTATGCATGAGGACAACCTAGTGAAACATGGAAAAAACCTCCAAG
Organism: Cupressus sempervirens; assembly: GCA_028749045.1. Lineage (NCBI taxonomy): Eukaryota > Viridiplantae > Streptophyta > Pinopsida > Cupressales > Cupressaceae > Cupressus > Cupressus sempervirens. The sequence goes on along the minus strand of CM053793.1, from coordinate 496,556,309 downwards.
CTGTGGGACTTGAACTATGATGTTGAGTCTCCCAAGAAGGCTAGCTTCCTCTTACTATCAAGATGTACCTAACTACTCTTGGAGAGAAAAAGGGAGAAGGAGAGCGTGAAAGAAAATCTACCTAATCTAATCTAAAGAGGTGATGCACCAAAATAGAGTGTTCAGACCAATCTCTGCCCATGTATGCACTATTGAACCAGAATGAAACTAAGGATATACACATTCAAACTTTCTTTAATCTAATAATCACATGCAGATCATAAGACCAAGATGAATGACACAAGGAAAGAGAGATTCACTTATATTATCATTCATAGGTCAAGGAGATACAGTCATGCAGATTACAGATTTCCAAAAAACACTAGTGGAGGCAAAGAATTCTTGCACTTTACACCAATGGATGAAGGAGATAAGGCAGAAATCATACAGTTCAGAGGCAAAGGGAATTTTACACTAGAATTGCAGAGCAATAAAAGAGAACAACAGAGAATGATCGACCTTTACAAAATTTACAAAAATTGCCTTTATAGTTCAGGCATAACTAAGATGTCCCCTCCAACTATAATTACTCCCCAACCACTTGCCATCAAGTCCTGCAAGGAACAATCATGGGAAAACCTAATCTGGATGCGGAGCCAGACGTAATGATTTCTGATCTTGGTTGGAACAAGGCCCTGGGAAGATAGAAATAGTGCCATTAAGCTATTCTAACTAGGTAGATAGATAGATTGGGGTGGTAGAGTGTTCTTCTTTTTTTCGCATTCACTTCTAGTGGTTAGAAATGATCATGAAAATCAGATCACACAAGAAACCCTTGACTTCCCTAGTTCTTGTCTCATGAATCAGAAAGTCAACCTAGTCAACCTATCTTTGGCACCAAGATGAACCACGTGGGCCAACAGTCTTTTATCTTTTCCCCACCCTACAAAGTCTCCCCGAGTTGACCATGTCTTTCTCTAACTAACCATGCCATCTTCCTAAACCCTGACCGTGATGGCTACAACATAACTGCTACCCCCTTAACTATCAATCTTGGCTGGGCCTGCAAGGACACATGTCACCTAGGTTCTATGTCACTATGGGTATCCTTCAAGAAATTTTCCATAGCGAGATAGCACCCATCGTGGATCTTCCTTAAACTGACGATCGTGAAGACTCGTTGTATTACTACGCTTGCCTTTAAACTTCTGGGCCCATGAAACACTTTAGCATACCTAGCATTTGACTTAGCCCAAACTGGTACCATCCCTACAGTTCACAACCCTTGGCCCCACTGATCCACATGGCGAAAGGGTGCTATGTTGCTAATGATAACATCCTCGCAGTTCTCCATAGCAAGATAGTGTCTACCGTTGATCTCCATGAGATCAACAATTGTGGAAGATCTGGGCTTGCCTTCATAAAATTTTTGATCCGTGAATCCACTTGGCAACCACCTAGCACAACCTAGCATCCAACTGGTGACCCACAGAGAAACTGGTCCTGTAAAAACACGTGGCAACTACCTGCTTTCTTGCATTTTTTAATTTCCTCGTATCTTGGTAATGCAAGAAAGTGTCAGCCCTTGATCTTCCTGCATCAGATGGTGAACATAACTTGTACTTTTTAAACCTTTGAGAACATCTGTCATGACATCACCTAGGACACGTGTCACCAAACCACTTCCCTGCAATATTTAATTTCCTCACATCTTGATAATGCGAGAAAGCGCTAGCCCTTGATCTTCTTAGATCTAACGATGATTAACAAAATGGTACAACTGCACACTAAGTTGGTTGAAAGGACCAATGGAAAAACACCATGTACTATGACCCACCTGACAACTGCCACTAAGGATGAGCCGTACTATCACTTTGGAGAAGGGCAAGCCCATTATGTCATCTGTGCCACATGTCGCCAAGGCGCTATGTCACTATCGTTAAAATTCTCGTAGCTTTCCATAGCAAGATAGTGCCCATCGTTGATCTAGACTGATCCGACAGTAAGAAAGATGGATTTTCCCTATCAGTGTACCAACCAATGAGAACTGGCCACATGCCAACCTGTCTGACAACCCTCATTTGTGGCCACCAAGTGAAGTAGGACCCACATTCCATGTAGTCATACTTTAGCCAATGAAAAGATTGATCAACCTCCAACGTGTCTAACAAATCTTCATTGATATTTGACGGGGCATACTTGGGACCCACCTGACAACTAATGTCATCGTAGTAACACTTTTCGTCTGGGCGCTATGTTGCTATCGACGAGAGCAAATATTTTTGGATAGCACCATGGCACCCACCGTGGATGGAACAAAACCCGGCACTAGAGAACAATGAGGAAAGGAAGGACCCACCAGACACTTGGCAAAAGGGCACTATGTCACTAACGTAAAACAAAATTCATCTTTCCATAGCGACAAAGCACCAACCATTGATTTGGGGAAGATTTGACGATTGTGAACTTGTGGGCCCACGGAAACAAATCATAAGGTTTGATCTTTCAACAATTTTTTGATATTTTTGGGGCATTTAAAATAATATTAAACAAGGAAGGTGACTGTTGGGTGGGGTTTGTATTTGAATTCAAATTTTGGCGAGGTGCAAAAAATAAACAATAGTGACATTATATATTTGATGTATGACATATATTTGATGCATGACATTATTAGACTTACAACTTTGATGCATCAAATTGTTCATGTATGACATTGTTGGTTATCATATTATATATCTTGTTTCATGTTTTAAGTATTTCATGTTTTCATTTTAATATAATTTGCATCCAAAATAAGGGTAGGAATCATTATAATAAGCTTTGATAGTATCTTTTGAAATATAAATTAGGATATGATATTAATTTGTATTTAGATTGTACAAGTTATGAGTACTTTTGATTATAAGTAACTTATTTGTAGTTTTTATTAGGGTCAAAATAGTAAAACTTGAATTCTTATTACTATTATACAATTAACATTGAAATTTGAATCTTGAGTTGGTTGCATTATGTAAATGTCTAAGCTTGAATTTTAGTTTCATGATACACATGTCAAGAGTTATATATGCTTTATCTTCACAACATAAGAAGACTTGAAATAAAGTTTTTAATTTATTCATGGAATTTGATATCAAGGTTTCTTTCTTATCCATCTCTTCGAGAACTTCATTCATGGAAGCTTATTATATATGCTCTTCTTATGATTCTTGTAGCTATAGTTGTTGCATCTTTTCTTACATATCTTGTGTGTCATTATCCACTATGCACTGACTACACTATCTTTGACCTCCTTTGTATGGTGATAGATTATACACCCTTAGGATGTCATCTTTAGCTTCTTGTATCTTTTTCATTCTTAAAAGTATCGACACAAAATGTTTAGTGACTCTTAGGGTCAATTCCATCCAGTGTGCCTGAGAATGTTTCAGCAATCAATGGGGTAGGAAGAGATTGAAAATAAGGTTTACCTAGCCACTCAAAGCTAACTAAGCTGACAATTCAATCCCATGATAAATGGTTAGAGAGATTCACAAGTTGGCTACTTTGTATTAGCCAACAATACAAGTTTCATCATTACCCAAGATAGGGTAGAAAAATAAAAATGAAATCAAATCTCCAAAAAGTAAGAGAGCTTATTGTAGCTATTGATAACAAGATCCTGTAGCACTTGACATTGTATTGATATCTTCTACGAGCTTCAAGAAATGCCTCATCAAAGATTATTGTCCTATGGAATTTAGTGACTCTCAAGGTTAATTTTATCTGGTGTGCCCAAGAGTGTTTGAGCAATCAATGGGATGGGATGAGATTGGGAATATGGTTTACCTGGCCACTCAGAGATTATAGAGTAGATAGTTCGATCCCATGATGAACAGTTACATAGATTCACCAGTTAAAAACTTTGTACTAGTCAATACTAAAAGTTTTAGCATCACTAGAGATAGGTCCACAAAATCAAAATTGAATCAAATCTCCAAAATGAGAGAGAGGCTATTTTAGGTGTCAACAACACAATCCTATAACACCTAATGTTGTTGCATGAGATCCAAGTATCCAACATCAAAGATCGTTGCCCTATGGAACTTAATAACTCTTTGGGTCAATTCCATCTGGCGTGCCTAAGAATGTTCAAGTGATCAACAAGATGGGACAAGCTTGGGAATAGGGTTTACCCAAATGCTCAGAGCTAATGGCAAAGATAATTTGATCCCACAAAAAATGGTTAGAGAGATTCACCAATTGACAACTTTGTAATTTTCAACACTACAAGTTTCAACATCACCCAAGTTAGGGCTGCAAAATCAAAATGAAATTGAATCTCCAAAAAGAAAGAGGTTATTATAGGTATCGACAAAAAAATCCTATAGAACTTAACATTGCATTGATACCTTGTATGAGCCATGATATATGCCCCATTAAAGATCACTTCCCTATGGCATTTAGTGACTCTTAGGGTCAATTTCATTTGGTGTGCCCAAGAATGCTTGAGCGATCAACATGACATGATAAGCTTGAGACTAAGGCTTACTTGACCACTCAGAGCTAACAAAGTAGATAGTTTGATCCCATGATGAATGGTTAGAGAGATTCACTAGTTGGCAACTTTGTACTAGCCAACACTACAAGTTTCAACATCACCCACAATAGCACCACCAAATCAAAATGGAATAAAATCTTCAAAAAGAGAGAGAGGTTATTATAGGTATCGACAATTTTTTTTGGTAGCACTTAATGTCACATCAATACCTTGCACAAGCTCTAAGATATGCCCCATCAAATATCACTTCCCTATGGCATTTAGTGACTCTTAGGGTCAATTTCATCCCACGTGCCCTTGAATGTTTGAGTGATCAATGAGATAGGAAGAGATTAGGACTAGGGTTTACTTGACCACTTAGAGAAAACGAAGCAAATAGTTTGATCACATGATAAATGGTTAGAGAGATTCACCACTTGGCAACTTTGTACTAGCTAACACTACAAGTTTTAGCATTACACAAGATAGGGATGCAAAATCAAAATGTAATCAAATCTCCAAAAAGAGAGAGAGGTTATTATAGGTATCGACAGCACAATCCTGTAGCATCTAACATTGCATCAATACCTCACATGAGCTCTAAGATATTCATTCCAAAGATCACTACCCTATGGCATTTAATGACTCTTAGAGTCAATTTAGTCCAGCATACCCAAGAATGTTTGAGTGATCAGCAAGACAAGATGATCTTAAGATTAGGGTCTCCCCAGCCACTCAAAGCTAATAAAGCAGATAGTTTGATCCAATGAAAAATCGTTAGAGAGATTCACCAGTTGACAACTTTGTATTTGCCAATGCTCCAAGTTTCAACATCATCCAAGATAGGGCTGCAAAATCAAAATAGAATTAAATCTCCAAAAAGTGATAGAGGTTATTATAGGTATCAAAAACATGATCCTATAGCACCTAATGTTGCATTGATACCACTCATGAGCTCCAAGATATTCCCTATCAAAGCTCACTGTCCTATGGCATTAAGTAACTCTTAGGGTCAATTTCATCTAGCATACTTGAGAACATTTGAACAATCCATGGGATGAGACAAGCTTGGGAATTTAGTAAATCTCAAGGTCAATTCTCTCTCTCTCTCTCTCCCTCACTTTCTTTCTCTATTTTTCCCTCCCTCTCTCCCTATCTTACCCTCTCCCATCCCCTACTTTCTCTCTCTCAATTTCTTCCTCCCTCTCTCCATATCCAACCCTCTCCCATCCCCTACTCTCTCTCTCTCTCTCTCTCTCTCTCTCTCCTTCTCTCTCTCTCTCTCTCTCTCTCTCTCTCTCTCTCTCTCTCTCTCTCTCTCTCTCTCTCTCTCTCTCTCTCCATTTATTTTTCCCTCTCTCTTTATTTGCATCCTATCCCATATTATTTCCACCATCCCTACTCTCTCTCTCCCCCTCCCTACCCTATCCTCTCTCTCTCTCTCTCTCTCTCTCTCTCTCTCTCTCTCTCTCTCCCCCCCCCCCCTCCCTCTCCACCCCCTCTCTCCCATATCTCTCTCTATCTCCATTTCTCCCTCCCTCTCTCCCTACCTTGTATTCTTTCCCCCATATCCTACTCTCTCTCTCACACCATATCTCTGTTAGAATGTAAAGTCCACCAATATAATTGAGAGGGGGTGGGTGAATTAGTTATCCAAATAATTTAACAATTATCAACCTTATTAATCCTTAACCATATGAGAAATACAATAAAAAACCATAACAAGATACTCATACACAATAATACTAGATATGTTAACTAGGAAAACCCTTGATTAGAGGTAAAACCCTGATGGGGATGGTACCCACAAGATGATTTAATAATATAACTTTCCTTTTTAGAGGACCCTAGTAGGAATCAATAAAAATATTTTGTGCATATTAGTCCCTATTAGGAGACTTTGAATTCTTGTTAGGAGATTCCAATTCCATTAGGGGTTCTGCCAATCTAGTTAGAAATTGTAGAAGGTAGGTGGACCCACTATCCAAATAGCTTTAGGGACAAGACCAATGAACCCACTACCCAAATGATCTTTGTGTTATTCCTTACAGAATAATATAAGAAATGAAGTATCCTTGGACTTGCTCTTCCTCTATTCTATCAACAAGACTTCAGCTCCTTCTAATCTTGATACTAGATCACCAAGATCAAATCCAACAATCCCTTAGATCATTTACTTGCATTTACCAAATAATCTTCTATTATTTGCACACTTCGCCTGCCATGCATCTTACCAAACAAGGAAAATATTCTTCCTTAATACCTTATCCTCAAATCAATTCCTTGAGTCAGACTTGAGGCTTTCCCAATTAATTATAATAGGACCATATTAAGATAATTAATTATTTCCCAATTACAAAAAAATGTTGGCTCACAGTATTTGCAACTTCTCACATGTGTGACTCCAAACCTTGTGCACTCGCTAACGTCACCATTAGACTAACTACTATCACTATACAACTTTGCACATTAAGCTTTGATCGTTGTTAGGAGATATAATGAAACAATCAAAAATTACTTATTAGGTACTCCATCTCTATACCAATCTTTGTAAATCAAGTATTTCTTCTACATGTTTGCGACTTACTTGATGCACAGTTAACCATGTCATTAGAACATAGTATGGAATATTTCCTCAACCGTGTTTGAATTGAACATCAATATTTAGTTCATACAACCTTGATATGTCTATTCTACTCTACCGATCGTCACAGAAACCATACTATGTTGTCATCAATGACAAAAAAATTCATGAATGGGACATGTTAATCAAGCTAAAAATCTCTCCAATGCTTTGGATGCTCCCCTAAAGGGATACCATCAGCATTCATGTTAATAATTTCCCCCTTTGGCATTGATGGAAACATAGATGGAAAACATCGAAGTTCCAAGAATACCAAAATAACACTCTATTGTTATCATTTTTGTTCTCATCCTTTCAAATCCTCTAGAACACTTCTCTATTCTACATCTCTTTCTTTAGGATCAACATCAACTATTCACACTTTGATTCTTAGGAACAACTCTTAATTTCTCCCCCATTCAATGTAACTCCCCATTGAATTCTTATACATAGGAGATCTCAATGTCTCCCCTATTGATCAATCTCTCCCCCATTGAGGGATCTTCTCCCCATACATGGTACTACTATATGCAGTCTCTCCCTTATTTTACTAAGGAGATTTTTTTTATGTATATTCTCCTCCATTGACATAAAAAAGCCTTTGTCATTGATGTTAATGGGGGAGAATATGCATGAAAAACATCTCCTTAGTACCATGGGGAGAGAGATTGCATAGAGTAGTACCATGTATGGGGAGAACAACTCTCAATTTCTACCCCATTCAATGTAACTCCCTATTGAATTCTTATACATAGGAGATCTCAATCTCTCCCCTATTGATCAATTTCTCCCCCATTGAGGGATCTTCTCCCCATACATGGTACTATTCTATGCAATCTCTCCCTCATAGTACCAAGGAGATGTTTTTCATGCATATTCTCCCCCATTGACATTATTGACGAAGGCTTCATTATGTCAATCATCTACTCCAAGTCTTCAACCAGCTTGAGTGTCCAAAGACACTATTCTAGACCAAATACCAAGAGCCCTTGATGACTCTACTTATCTCAAATACTCCCCCATACATGAAGCATTAACATTTATTCCAATCAAATAATAGTGCTTTGTGCCACTAGACTGATGCAATTTCCCCATCATCTACTCAAAAGTAGGTAGGGGCATGATCACAAGCATATCTCTCAAGTACTCAAATGTATCTTTAGGAAAAGGCTTCATAAGGATATATATAGTATGATCTTTTGTACTGACATACTCCAACCTGATTTCTTTTTATGCAACTTTCTCTCTCAAAACATGATACTTAATAGATATATACTTAGTCTAAGAATGCAATACAAGATTCTTAGACATACTATACTTTTGTTATAACAATGTATGATAACAAGATCTAAAAATTCTATGCCAATGTCCTTCGGTGTCTACTTCATCCACATGATCTAATTACAATTATTTCTTGTTGCTACATACTTTGTTTAAGTTGTAGTCTATGAAATACAATCTTGTTTCTTGCTTAGGTAAGAAACCAACCTTCCTCCAAGGAAAAATGCTCCACCACTAGTGCTTTTTCTATCATCCATACTACCTACCCAATACACATCAATATAAATACATAAAGTGAAATCACTTGATTTATTATACCATAACCCATAATTAGGTGTACCCTTCAAATATTTGAATACCCTTTTATTGCTACATAATGATACTCCTTAGGTTTATCTTGAAATATAGCTACAATCCCAATTGAATTTTCTATATCTGGTCTAGTATGAGTCAAGTATTGCAAACCTCCAATCATTGATCTGTACTTCTTCTTCTCAACTGTAGGCATCTCATCTTTGCTAGATAAATTGTGACAAGTTACTATTGGTGTACCAACATGCTTACAAATTTCCAAATAAAATCTTTCAACTAGTTAGCTTATGAAATGAAAATACCATCATTGTTTTACACAATCTATAAACCTAGGAAAAACTTCATCTCACAAATCTTGCTCATCTCAAATTCATTCTTCATCTCTTTAGTGAACTTATCACTTGTTTCATCATTACCTCCAAATATTATGTCATCGATAAATATCAAAATGATCAACAAACCATTCTCAATTTCTTTTAAATATAAGTTAGCATATGTCATACCTTTTGCAAATCCAAGTTTTGTTAAATACTTATCCAATCTTGCATACCGAGTTCTAGGTGCTTTCTTTAATTTGCATACCATATCGTTGTCTTTTGTTAAAGGAAATCCTTCAGGTTGTTCAATGTCAACTTCTTCTTCAACTTCTCCATTCAAAAAGGCTGATATGACATCCATCTGATATTGTTTGAACTTCTTTCTTGTTGCATAAGCCAAAAACATTCTCACCACTTCCATTCTGGCTACAAGGGCATATGTCTCTTCATAATCTATTGCCTCCTACTGTGAATAACCTTTGCATACTAGTTTAGCTTTGTTTCTCACAACTTCACCTTGTTTATTCATCTTATTTCTGAATACTCATTTAGTTCCCAAAATATTCTTGTCTTTAGGTCTAGGAACCAATTCCCATATCTCATTTTTTACAATATGATCTAGTTCTTCCTTCATTACTTGAATCCAATGATCATATTTGCATGCCTCATTGGCACTCTTAGGTTCCACTTGAGAAATAAGATATAATTCCTCATTTACTCTATTTCTTGTCATCACTCCTTTTTCTTTTCTTTCAATAATCTACTCCGTGGGGTGATTCTTTGTCAAGTTTCTATTAGGTGTAGGAGTTTCTATCTCAACTCTTATCTCTTATCTTGGTTCTAATATTTGTTCTCCTCTTTGCTCAACAATTTGTCTAAAGTCTATGATAGGGTGGACTAGAATTTCCTTCTGGCAGTCCTATAGGCTTTTGGTTTTGACGCCCAGGTTTGCAAGCTCATCTCTCAACTTATTACTTCTCCTTCTTTATCTATTTTGGTTAATGGTTCCCCTTCTCTTTTTTTCTTTCCTTCAAGAGGACTGAGATAGGGTGACCCCATTTCTCCTGTTCTTTTCATCATAATGGCTGAATGCTTGGGAATATTCATCCAGAGGAAATGTTAGGATAGGAGTTTACTTTGGTCTAAAGTCCTCTTCGGGTCCCTCAACCTTCACTCACCAACAATTTGTGGATGATACCATTTTGGGGGGGGGTGAAGCCTTTTTCAGTGAGGCCAGAGTTTTCAAGGGCCTCCTAAATACCTACACTAGGGGCTCAGGCTAGGCAATCAATTGGGAAAAGAGCTCAGTCTTCTTCATCAACACTCCCTTGGAGAGATAGAGGAAGATTGCCTGCATCTTGGGAAGTAGTATTGGGTCTCTTCCTACCAACTATCTCGGCTTGCCCTTGGGCACCAAACCCCCAAATTCTTTCTAGAACAACATCCTAGATAGATTCAATAGGAAACTCATAGGCTGGAAAGGTGCCACCCTAAGCCAAGATGGAAAGTGCACTGTTGGTCTGACTTTTTCTGTAGTAAAAAAATTTTTAGTTAAACCATAGAAAAGTCAGATGTTTTATGTCTAAGTGAAGCTTAAGGTTTTGGATAAACCATCTATAAGAAATAATCGCCATATAAGCCCTATATTCATCCCTATTCATAAATGGTCGGGCGCAAAATTTTCAAATTTCAAAAGAGGCGAATATGCTTTCATATTTCTTTTCCTTTCTCTCGGGTTACCTTTCTTCCTATTTGTCCCAACCGTCTAATCCGATTAGATCTACCACTGGCGTTACCTCGCTATTGAGAGTTGCATGCTCATTAAGTATAGCGAGATAGTGAGTGTTGAGTTTTTAAGCGGTGGGACCATGAAGTGAAGGTGCGGCGATCGGAGATTTGCTTTAAATGTTTTATTGTGCAGGTACACTTTGCAATTCGCCATAAAAAAGGAAGGAGAGGGACCCACTAGAATATCTGACATTAGAGCTAGAATGTTGTTTTTTCCGGAAGTTCCGCCACCTCGCTATCGGAAAATTCAGGTACTTCACCGTTAGCGAAGTAGCGAGGCCATGTGAAAATCTAAAAATGATGACATTGCATCTTGCTTGTATCATAATTACACCAGGTGGCATGACCAGTCATAAATACCGTTGTCAGAATCAGTTTTAATTAACAGAAGTAATTACTGGGTACCCCTTGCATTTTTCGGCACGAAATCCTTTAAAGTGCCGAAGCTCGCTACCTCGCTATCGGAAAATTGAGGTGCTTCACCGTTAGCGAGTTAGCGAGGCCCCGTAAAAAGGCAAAATATTGGCAAGATCTTTGATGACGTGTAACGATAGATGACTGTGATAAATTTTGACATGTGCCAGCTATGCAGAGATTCGATTCTCATTAATACCTATCTGACTAAATGTACAAGAAATCTGGAACGTCAGCTTGAAGTGGATCAACGAAGCTCGCTATCTCGCTATGAAGAGTTGCAAGGAAGATAATTACAGCGACATAGCGAGTTGGGCCCGCCGCATTCTTTCTTAAGAAGTCCTGTAGCGTATCTTTCGATCATTTCTTGATCCGATCAACGGTTGTCGCCGCCTCGTCATGGCAAGGTGCTTGTTCTTTATGCATAACGAAGTAGCGACATGCTGACACGTGTTCTCCGTCCTCAGTGGGTCTAAATGTAAGCGACATCAAAAGAAAGAATTATGTACGTGGCAAGCTCTCATTGGGTAAAATAATTGACATGGAAAATATAACTCCTAGTTGTTCTCTTTGTACCGCATGATCGTAGGATCTTTGAAGATCAACAGCGCAGTTTTAAATAAAAAATGTAGTGCCACTCTCTGTATTAATTAGACAAGAAAGCTTCGTCCGTGAGGAAAAACAGAGTATAATACAGAGAGATTGCATCAGTTTCATTTCACGCGAGAAAAGATCTGAAGCCATTCTTGTGCAGAAGCTATTACTGAAAGAAAAGCGTGCCAAGGTTGATAAAAATTGTCAAGTTATTTGTTCGCTTAAATTTTGCAGGAATACAAAGGAGAATTGAGACAGAATTAAAGTAAGTAAAACTACCATCATCTTTGTGAGCTTTTAAGTTTTAAAAAGGATAGCCCAAGATGCCTCCTAAGAAGGGATTTACAGGTGCAGTAAACTACCTGGATAGAAATGTGCATGATGATTTGCTTGAGTTACTTCCTGAGTCCACTGTAGAAACGGTGCAAGTTAAGAGGTTAACCTCACTCAACCCTAGGCTTAGGGTAGCTGATGGATTGTATGATAAGGGTAATTGGGTCCGGGATGCTCAAACTTCTCAAACTGGTTTGAGTTTATTCAAAAAATGGTTTGCAGAAAGGAAGTTATATGCCCCTCATGCCAATATATGGAATTTTGATCTTGGGAAGCTTGTTGTCCCCAGCGTGTTTATGGATTTTGACCTGCTTGAAGCTATAGCAAAAAACTATGACCAAGCCACTAAGGTAGTGAGAAGAATAGATGGTGAGGCTTTAGTTACCATCAGTCCCCAGGAGATTAGGAAGGTTTTCAGTCTGGGACCCCTCACCATGTATCATGTGCCCATTAATCTGATAGATTTAGAAAAAGAATATATATCCAAGAGGGATGTAGTTAGACAGGGTGCACTGAAAGCCCACATAGGCCGGATTGGAGGCCTCCCAACCATAACATCATCTTCTAAAGAGCCCTTCAAGAAATCATGTTTTAATGCCAGGGCAGTGGAGATATATAGGACCCTGTGCAGAGTCTTCGGAGAGGGCGAAGAAGATTTTATTCCGGTGAGCTTCATGTATATGATCACCCAAATCTCTTCTTTTGGTGTGGAAATAATTTTTGATTTTGCATCTTACTTGGCAAATGAGATCCATCATGGATTGGTGGGGATTGCACAGGGCAAGGTGGAAAAGGTTTGGGGTCAGTATTCCTTACTGATGCATATGTTTCTTTTTAAAGGGGCCACTTATTTTGGTAAAGAAATGGTTTTAAATAGAGAACAAGAAGGGGAAGCACTGTCAGTCCAATTATGGAGTGCAGACATGACCTGGGAAGCAGAAAATGCTAGCTTCGTCAGATTTGATAGGCACTTTGCCTCCAAACTAAGGTGCCTCTTATTGAGTGACAATCCTAGAATCCCTAGGGCATTAATGCACCTTGTCAGGCCTATGGACAAAACCCATAATCTAAAAGTTTCACATAATTGGGGAGATATTATCCCATATTCAGTCTCAACGGTCATCAGGGTCTATGGTTTCAAAGGAACACCCCATGTGTTACCCTATCAGGTACCTTTAAAGGTAGGGATAGCTGAATTTTTGTGGCAGTTGGGAGGAGTGGAGGAGGGCTTTTTGCACAAAAGGGGGACAGGATCAATTTTTCCTACTTGTACTATAGCCCACCAGTTTGTGATAACTAAAGAAGGGTGGGTCTTTCTCCATAAATTTTTGGATCAATATAAAATGGCAGTGTCTCACTCTCGTTTTTGTGATACAGAAGGTTTCTTTAACTCTGCCCTTAGATTAAGAATCAAGCTTCGTCCAGTTCAGCATGAATTCTATTTTCCTGAAGATATAATAAGAAATGAATACTCTCTCCATGAGCAAGAAATAAAGAAAGAAAAATGGAGAGTCTATTCAAAAGTTTTGGAATTCATTAATTGTTTTGATAAAAATTTCAGTCCTCTTAGTAATGCTGCAAACAATGCAGATAAAATACATAAGCTCATGAGTACTTTCTCTGAGATAATGGAAGTAATGAATGAGAAGAAACAGCATTTTATTAATTCTTTTCCAGATAAAGCCAGAGAAATTATGAGAAAATTGGGTTTCACCCCCAACATTGGAATAGGTCCACTGGTGGTACGGAAGAAAATAGGATATACTATTGTCCGACAGCAGGTGCCCATTGTGCATAAAGAAAAACAGATAGTTGGATCCACCAGCACTGTCCTAGAAGAAAGACCCCCTGAACCTTCCCCCAAAAGAAGGAGAATAATAAGGGAGGAAGAATCCCCTGATGAAAGTGGCTCACCTTCTCAAACCCCAATAAGAATTGAGGAAGAACAGCTCACCAATGAGCAATTCGAACAAATGGGGTCACAAGGAGAAATTTTTGTTACACAACCAGAGATTGATGAAGGGAACCCTCAGGAACCCCCTATACCAAGTTTTGAATTAACTACAGCAGATTTCAGAGGAAGGGAATTGGACCCTGTTTTGGAACAAGCCAGTCAACATTTTTTGTCTGATAACAATTTTGTAAGATCTAGGGCTTTCCATCAGTTTGCGTGGAGAGTAAACATGCACATTTTTGAGCAAAGGTGTAATAATATGAGAGCAGAACATCCAGAAATGGATGAGACCTCCATTCAAAATTTAATAAAGGAACAAATGGTGCAAGAGTTCCAAAATATAACCCCTGATCAGGGAAGACAGATGGTAAAAAATGCTAATGTTTTATTATTGTCCAATTGGGACATTGCTGACGCATTAATTTTTAATTCTGTTTCAAATAATTTAGGACTCCAGGATCCAAATAAAGAGAAATTCTTGGGTACAGCATTCAGCAATGATCAAGCTGCCCTTGTTATGTGGTCCCTGAGAAGAGGATCTAGAATTACTTCATCACAGCCTGATGATTCAGGATTAACAAGGAGTATCATTGTAAGAAGAGTTGCTAACACTTCAAATGTATAGGCAGCCCACATGAATGTGGATTATTCTAAATTTGCCCTGGCTACTGCAGAAAGAGAAATGAGGGAAATGATGGATATGCATAATAAATATGAACTAGTGGTGGAAGCCTATAACCAAGAGGTAAAAAGGAGAATTGAGTTAGAAAATAGGGTATCTCAATTAGAAAAGGTACTTGGAAAGAGAAAAGTGGGAGAATCTAGTACACTAAGAATTGCATATCCCCCACAGTCATCTGTGGGATTAACCCCTATTATTGAGATACCTGACACCCCTGAAAGACCCCAATTCTATACTGCAGAGGAATTTGAAGCAGAAAAAACCAAATTGCATGAGTGGCAGATAGAATTTAGAAATCAGCAGGAAGAGAAATGGAGGCAGGGTGTGACATACTTGAGGGATAAAATACAATGGTCAAATTTTTATGATCAGTTGACAAGGATTGTAACCCTCATAGATGAGTAAAATAAAGAAAAGAATGGGCTAGATTCTCTTGCACAGAAGTGGAGACAGAGGAATAATGATGTTACAATTATTTGTATATCTACAGTTCAAAATGCCTTATCATTAGGTTGAGAGGATTTTTGATTTATTGAATCAATTAGATAATTTTGAAAATAAAAGAGATTCTTTACAGAGGAAATTGACACTCTGTTTTTCAAGATATCTTGCTAAAAAATTCACCCTATTTCCTTGTGCCTTAGAATCTGTTGATACAGTAAAGGAAAAAGACAAATGGAAAAAGGAAATGGATAAATTATTTGATAACAGAATAACAAACATCATCAGTGAGACTGGCCATTGGTTTTGGGGAAAGACAAATGAAGAGCTGGTAAAGATACAATTATATTATGCTGATATAAGGAAAGAATTCGATGATTTAGAAGAAAATGCCAATTCTTTAATAAAGATACAAAGAGAAACCCTAAGTTTTGATTGGCTAGATGATGATACTTTTAACAGATGGAAAGATCAGTTTAGTGAACAGATGTCAGGAGATGATGACGAGGAAGATGTAAGAGTAATAGTTACTCTTGTAGTCAGCAATGACGACATAGAAAATCCCCAGGTTAAAGTGATTTTGCATGTAACAGAAGATGATACATCACTTGCAGACCTTATGGGTATGTACTCTGAAGATGAGGAATGATTGCGAGAGCGGATCATAACAACCAAGAAGCATAACAGAAAGGGACCTGCCAAGAAGTGCTATTGTAATCGACCTTTCTGTTATTCTTGTTTTTGTTTTTCAAAAGAAGGACACCTATCACCTTCTGTAGCCTGAAGCTTGTTGCATCTCACATTATTTAAGTGAGATCCCAAGGCTAAAGATGGGTCCGAATTTGGTTTTCACTAAGTATTATGCTTAGTTCTTTTTTGGTCCAAACATTTTGGGAAAGAATTTTATAGTATACTTTTTCTGTCAAAATTTTTGAGATATGGATGAATGTAGAAAGAACTATGCTTCTTCTCTGAAGGCTTTTCTGGGTCTTTTGTAAAGGATATACCATTTTCAAAGGAAATGAATACAAATTATGAACTATCCCCATATCTGTTCTTCTCTGAATTTTGTCTCCTTTTTAATACTGAACTACCTTGATGTTGTGTGAGTAAAAGCTTATGCAATTGATTGCAATTTAGTAAGATTGTACATCCATTTGTTATTGCTGTTAATTCAATGGATTAAATAAAGGCTTTGATGAATGTGATGAGGTTGCTTGGGTGTTAATAAGGATTTTTGAATGATAAATTTTGGTAAGAATTGCTGATGAAAATTCGTTGCAAGGCAACAAATTAGATCTAAGAATTTACTTGACTCTGAATGCCCAATGGATTAGGCACTGATCGAAAGTATTTCAGCCAAAAGAGAAGTATACTATAACTAGCTTTTTTCAAAATACATCATAAAATCAATTTTCATTTATCTTTCCTGTAAGATTTTCAAAGTTGGCCAGCACTTGCCTGCATGGATTGTTTTAGCTTCATTTAGCCATTGCTGTTGGAAACATCTGCAAAGCTATAAAAGATTTCTTGGCCATATCTGTTCAAGGGATGTGTTTATCAGTTATTTACCTATATGTTTGAGGATTTAGAGATGAGAATAAAAATGAAACTAAGGATAATTCTCATACAATTATTCCATCTTTGAACCATCCCCGGGTGTACCCGCCCTAGTTTTACAGAGCCAAAAGAGTAGAAAACCAACTAAGGTTTTGTTGGAGTTGGGCCCTAGTACTTTGCATATGCAAGTGATAATGAGAATTGGCTATTCTTTAGGTTGTGTATGTACTGATATCTAGGTACTAAGCCTTTTGTCGCCTAGTAGTTTTAGTACTGTTAACATCAAAATAAAACACCACCAAAATGGTGACTCTGCTGGGGAATGTCTAACACATCTGTAAAAAGTACTGCAGTTGTCTTTAGTCTTACTAAGTAAGTTTGTGTCGTGTGATCTTTATTTTTCCCGTAGCTATAGGGGAATCTTTAGTGTCAAAACTTGAGAATTTAAAGAAGATATAAACCCAAGTACCATTGCTACACACTGACGCATCCAGCTTATCCGAGTGTCTTATCTAACAAGCAAGAGTTGCAGTCTTACAACATCAGTGATTGATCTCTGGTTGCCGTATTTTTATTCCCACTATTGTATTGTTTTCTTTCTGTCAGTAAGAAGTGTTATTATATTTTCCCGAAAAAGGGTGGCGACTCAGTCAAGGTTTTGAAGCTAGTGCTTATTGTAACAAAAGGAGAATATGGCTGACAAGAGAAAAAACACAAGGGCTTACATGAGAGCCAATCCCGATGTATCAATGTATACTGATTTACCCCAAGCTGGTAGGAAGAACCAAAATAAGAAAAGAATAGATCCAAATCCTACTTGGAAGCCTAGAGGTAATGCCTCCGTAAATTCCCATTATCAATCGATAATAGCAAGAGAATCATCTTCGCTTAGTTCTGAATCCGAAAATACAAGACTTTTAGGAGGTATTTTCAGTACCCTATTACCAGATCAAAGATTTTTTCAAGATAAAGACGTATCTACTATGGGAATTGCTTCACCAAGACCAGGGCCTGTAGCAGATATAAATTGTAGGCTAGGATTCAGGAGTTCATCTGATACCCTTTTTAATCCCAGAGTAGCCCCATATATGGAACCGAACCTTATAGATCTAGATGATCCTGCTGATTCTGAGGCAACCTTTGCTGATTCTAAAGAAGTGCAATCTGAAATAGGATTTTTGAAGAAATGGATTGCTGAGGAAGAAGCTAAGCGCATCCGTCTTGAAAAGGAAAGGGAGCGAGCTACTTTGGATGCAATAATAGAAAGAGATACTCTGCTAAGAAGGATGGCTGCTTTGAAAGAGCAAAATAAAAAATTAGAAGAGAATAACCCCACTCTCCATCAGGACGTCTTTGGAAATATTGATAATCTAAGAGCTAAAGTTCAACAACAGGAAAAACTCCTAAATCAAAGGCAAGAACCAATTATTGCTCAAGTTCAAGCTTATAAACCCATTCAAGTTAATCCAATAGAGCCCACTAGAATAGTTCCAGATAAAGGGAAAGGCAAGGCTATAGGAATCCAAATAAATGAGCCTCAAGCCATACCGAGCAAACCTATACAACCCTCCATATCAAAATTAGATCTAGAACTAGAGAAGGCTCGAAAGGAGAGGGAAGACCTTGCAAAAGAACTTGAGAAGGTTGAAAATGAAGCTCAGGCCGCAAAAACTAGAAGGAAAATCCAATTCATAAAGTCTAATTCTGCATTGAATTCATGGCCTAGTTTGTCTATCCCACCTACAAATCCTACACCAGTTAATGCTCCCATAATCCCGACTCAGAAAGCACCCCAATCTGCTCCTACCTCATCTTCCAATATTGGCACTCAAGTCCCATTTGTCCCACCACAGCTATCCCAAGCTGCTCTCCTAACTCAAGCTAATGCAGCTAGTACCTCTAACGCTCTTAGTTTCCAGAAGAAACCTATATACCTCGAAAAATATAGACAAATATCATTTGCCGGTATTCCTGGTGCCCCCCATCCCATATCTTTTGATTTAAGGGATAAAGTGGTTAAGTTTTCTGGAAATAATGCTGTTACTGGTGAAGAACATCTGAGAATTTTCATTGACATGCTCAATGATTATGAAGTTGAACATGAGGACATGGTGATGAAATTATTTGTGCATTCACTCACAGAGGATGCAAGGGATTGGTTCAGGAGGTTTCCTGATGATAGTATTACTTCATGGAGTGATTTGGAGAAATTGTTCAAAGAACAATATGGGGACAATACTAATGCAGGATTCATGTTGAATGAGTTCAACAATATCAAGAAGAATCCAAATGAATCCACATTTGATTTCAATGTGAGATTTCAGAAAGGGATGTATAAACTATTTCAGTTTATGTGGTTAAATGAAGACGTCTGTCTTACAACCTATTTCAATGCCTTTGATAGCAAAATGGCCTACCAACTGAGAGATAAGGATCCTAAAACTTTGAGAGATGCCTATAGAGTTGCAGTGAATATAGAAAATAATAGAAAGGCCTCTGGTAAACTAGGGAGGAGGGATGATCCTAAGCTTTTCAACCCTAAGAATAATAATAAAAGGGAAGGTGACAAAACTCCCATAGGAAAAAGGCCTGAAGAACCTACTATAGGCCATGTTTTAGAAATGCTCAAGAAGATGAATACCACTATTTTCAATAAGAAAAATATTACTGAGAGAACCCCTGTGAATAACAGCAATTTCAATAGACAGCCTAGGATGCAGAATTACCCTTACACCACCCAATGGAAAGATGGTAAACCAGTTCCCAACCAGATCCAAAATATGAAAGATAAGGGTACCCCAGACCCCCTGCAAAGGAACACTGTAAATATGAATGATGATGTACCTTGGTGCATTATATGCCAATCACCTCATTCTGCTGATTATTGTGATGTTGCCTAGTCGTTCGCCCAAGCTTAAGGAGTGCAAGCAGAAGAAGAAACAGAAGAAAAAAACCATGATGATATAAGCTGCAATATGGTGAACACATCTGATGATTTGATAGATTCTGATTCAGAAGAACCTGAGAATGATGTTACCAGCCAGAGAATTGCTTACCAGTTACATCATCAGCAAATATTTTTAGATGATGAAAAGAATGATACAGATAAGGTATGCAATACATTTTCTGAAGTAGGTTTCACAAACCTAAGAATCCCCTCCAAGGAGGAAATTGATAGAATTACAGCCGAGATGATTTCACAAGTCCATAGTAATTACAATTTGAGAAATAGAGCAATAAATAATGAGGCAGGAAGGCCATCTAGTATGTTCATCAAAGACACCACTCATAAGACAAATGATCAACACAAGAAAGCCAGTATAGATGTGTCTAAGATCAAGGAGAACAAGGGTCAGAAATGGGAACCAAAAAAGAAGGTTCAATTTCAGAAAGGTGAAGCAACAAAGACCGTAGTGCAACCAGAGAAATCAGAACCAGATGTTGTCAAGCAAAAAGTGGTGCCCACTACTCAAAAGACTCTAATTCCAGGTACTATTGTAAAACCTACTATGGTTGAACCTGTTGATATGATTGCCATGTTATCTCAAATTACTGTGAAAGTACCCTTGTCTGAGCTTTTTAGAATTGAAGAGCATAAAAATAAGGCTTTGTCATGGTTGGGTGGAATAGCAAACAACAATGGTATTGATGATCAAGCTGTAGCCCAACAGACCCCATTAATAATAGAGGACAATGGTATTATATCCCAGATTCCTCAGATGTTCTTAGATGATTCATCAGTTGCGTTCATGCAAGATATTGATCCCTTTTTCCTTAGTCTAATCATAAAAGGGAAAACCTTAAAAAATTGTATGATAGATTCTGGAGCTTCCAACACTATAATGCCTTTTAAAGTAATGGAAGCCCTAGGATTGAAGATGGATACTAAGCAAGGTAGATGTCGAGGGATGGATGCTAGAGAGGTTCTAGTAATAGGTACTATAAATGCCTTACCATTCAAATTGGTTGCATTTCCTGAGGTAGAATTAACCATGTCTATCCTTGTAGTGGATATACCCCCACACTACGGGATGCTACTTTCCAGAAAATGGAGTGCCGCCATGGGGGGAAGCCTACAATGTGACCTTACTTATGCCACCTTCCATATAGGGGACAAAGCTATCAGGGTAAATAGGGAACCAAGGGTTAACCACATCTTAGGTGAAGAAATTGACAAAGATACCACCTGTTTCCTAGACACTGGGATTAATGCTTTCAGGGCTGAATTAATTATTCAGGAAGTGGAAAACTTACCTGATATCATTGAAAATGAGGTTGAATGTTGCATGAATTCACCAAAATTGTGGACAATGTTCTTTGATGGGGCTAGTTCTAAAGAGGGTGCAGGGGCAGGTGTAGTCTTTGTGTCCCCTGAAAATAACACCTTCAAGTATTCATTCACCTTAAAGTTTGGTTGCACTAATAACATTGCTGAATATGAAGCATTGCTGCTAGGTCTCAAAGTGGCCACACACCATAAAATTAAGAAATTGTGTGTCATAGGGGATTCTAAATTGATCATCTCTCAGATTAAAGGAACCTACTCCTCAAAAAATAGGAGATTAAAACAATATAGAAACGCAGTCTGGGATCAAATAGAATTCTTTGATGCATTTGGGATCTCATGGAGAGATAGAACCCAGAATAAAATGGTTGATCTTATGGCCAATGTAGCTATCAAACCAAAAGAAATATCATTTGCAGGAATCTCCCAGATTGAGGTTCAAAACAGACCTTCTATACCTGAAAACATTGACAATTGGCAGGTGTTTGAAGATGACAAAGATATCACAAATTTTTTGCTAAATGAAGACAAATACCATGGGCAGGAGATGGACTGCAATGGACTGATTGAAACCATAAATGGGAAGGAAACCATTTTTTGTCAAGAAATCATGCAATTAAAAACAAATAAGATTCCTAAGGGGTTGGTAGTCTTGGAGAACATTTTTGATAACCAAGACAGAGTAAAATCGGGAATAAAGGACCCCAAACCACATGAGCTAGAAGAAATGAATTTGGGAACGGATGAATTCCCTAAAAAGGTTTACATCGGCCAAGATCTGCCAGTTCAAATCAGAAAAGCATTGATTGACCTACTTAGAAAATATAGGCATGTTTTTGCTTGGTCATATGATGACCTTAAAGCTTATAGGGAGGACCTTTTCCAGCATGTCATACCGTTGAAGGAAAATGTAAAACCTTTTAGGCAAAAACAGAGGCCAATCAATCCTACCCTTGCCCCAAAAATGCAGCAAGAACTGACAAAACTGAGAGATGGTGGAATAATCAAACCAATTAGGCATTCCACTTGGGTTTCAAACCTTGTTCCTGTAAGAAAAAAGAATGGAGATATTAGGCTTTGTGTGAATTTTAGAAATCTAAACATTGCATCTCTAAAAGATAATTATGGCTTACCTAATATGGAAGCCATGTTGCAACAAGTGACTGGCTCTGAATTGATGTCAATGATGGATGGCTTTTCTGGATATAATCAAGTTCTGGTAAAAGAAAATGAACAGTTCAAAACAGCTTTCACAACCCCTTAGGGAACGTATGTGTATGTGAGGATGCCTTTTGGCTTGATTAATGTAGGAGCTACTTTCCAAAGAGCCATGGATGTAGCATTTCATGAATATATTGACAAATTTATGGTTGTGTACCAGGATGATCTTACAGTGTATTCTAACAAGGCTGAAGATCATTGCAAACATTTGGAAATTTTTTTTATAAAAGCCCTAGAATATGGGGTATCCCTAAACCCAAAGAAATGCTCGTTTGGGGTAAGTTATTAGGACACATAGTGTCCAAGGATGCGGTAAAAATAGACCCAGAAAGGGTAATAGCTATTGATAAAGTCCCTAAACCTAAAAACGTGAAAGGTATATAGTCCTTTTTTGGCCAGGTTAATTTTCTGAGGAGGTTTGTTACCAATTTCGCTGAAATCAGTAGACCCATTTCAAAAATGCTCAAGAAAGGAGCTGTTATAGATTGGAATGGTGAACCTTCATAGGCATTCCAGGATATAAAAACTGCGATAAAAAATGCTCCAGTGTTGAGGACCCCAGATTATACAAAACCCATGCATATTTTTTCTTTTGTATCATTCCATACTGTGGCTGCAGTTTTATTACAGAAAAACCAAGAAGGATATGAACAGCCTATTGCCTTTTTTAGCAAATCCCTGCAGCATGCTGAACTGAAGTATGAAATAAATGAAAAACAAGCATATGCTTTGGTAAAGGCCGTAAAAGCATTCAGAAGTTATTTGGTAGGTGCTGCTATTATTGCCTTTGTACCTAGTGCTGCAGTTAAAGATATTTTCTCTCAGCAGGAAGTGTCAGGAAGGAGATGTAGATGGATCAATAGAATCCAAGAATTTAACATTGATATGCAAATAAATAAGTTAGTAAGAGGTCAAGGTTTGGCCAAACTTATGGCCGAAACTAACCTGGAAGCTAATCAGATAAACCTAGTAAATGATGATTTCAGAACTGATTTGTGTGACATGGACCAGTGTGACTGGTACATTAATATTATACATTATTTACAACATATGGAAGTTCCTCCCCATCTGCCTGATAATGAAAAAAGGAATATTAAATTGTAAGCCATCAGGTATGTAATTGTTCAAAATAACCTATGGTGGAGAAACTTTGAAGGAGTTCTATTGAAATGTGTTGACAAAGAAAGGGCAAAAGAGATTTTGAAAGAAATGCATGCTGGAGTATGTGGAGGACATTACATGGCCAAGAATAATGCGCATAAGATAATGAGAGCTGGTTTTTGGTGGCCTACTTTGTTCAAAGATGCTCAAGTTATGGTTAAAAAATGTGATCCTTGTCAGAGATTTGCTGGAAAGCTAAAATTCTCAGGAAATACTCCACTGAAGCCAGTTGAAACTAAAGCACCTTTTCAACAATGGGGTCTGGACTTCATAGGAGAAATTTTTCCCAAGTCCAGTACTGGCTATTCTTGGATTCTGGTTGCTACTGACTACTTTACAAAATGGGTAGAGGCTATCCCTACCAGAAATGCAACGAGTAAAGTGGTAAATAATTTCTTATTGAATAATATCATTTCTAGATTTGGATGTCCACAGAAAGTTGTCACAGATAATGCTATGTGTTTTAGGTCTGAGGAATTCATCAAGTTTTGTGATAAATATGGAATGACAAGAACAACATCTGCCCCATATCATCCACAAGGGAATGGACAAGCTGAGTCCACAAATAAAAGCCTGTTGGAAATCATTAAGAGAACCTTGGACGATAATAAAAGGGCATGGGATTCCAAGTTACAGTTGGCAATATGGGCTGACAGAGTAACTTTAAAGAAGGCAATTGGGGTGGCTCCATTTGATTTAGTGTATGGAATTCAAGCTAGAATGCCCCAGAACAATTTGATGGGATTATACAATTACATCCAGTCATATGATGAAGATACTACTGATGAAATGAAAGAAAGAAAGAATGAATTGGTAGGATTGACCGAAGCCAGAAGAGAAGCATCTCTGAGAAACCAAAAATTGCAGTTACAAGTCAAAACACTCTATGATAAAAGAACTGTAAACAAGAAATTTGAAAATGGAGACCTAGTCTTAATGTGGAATGCCAGAATTGAAGATAAAGGAAAACATGGCAAATTTGATCCCATTTGGTTAGGCCCATATCTCATTGAGAATGCTTGGGGTGAAGATTCTTACATAATCAAAGATATGTTTGATAATATTCTTGAATTGCTAGTTCATGGACAGTTCTTGAAGAGGTATTTTTCTTGAAAAAATACTTATTTTCTTCCATGAACAATAGTTTTAGGTTTTCCTGGCGTCCTGTTTTCTGTAAATCCTTGTACAGTCTGAGTTTTTGTTTTTGTGTGTTGCTCTGTGCTCTCTGAAGAAGTTGTCACTTCCCGGATGTGTGGTCTGCTCTCCCATAGATTCTGAATCCTTGCATAGACTCAAGTAGTCTATCATCCCCAGACAGAGCCACTGTTGGTCTGACTTTTTCTGCAGTAAAAAATTTTTCAGTTAAACCATAGAAAAGTCAGATGTTCTATGTCTAAGTGAAGCTTAAGGTTTTGGATAAACCATCTATAAGAAATAATCGCCATATAAGCCCTATATTCATCCCTATTCATAAATGGTCGGGTGCAAAATTTTCAAATTTCAAAAGAGGCGAATATGCTTTCATATTCCTTTTCCTTTCTCCTGGGTTACCTTTCTTCCTATTTGTCCCAACCGTCTGATCTGATTAGATCTACCACTGGCGTTACCTCGCTATTGAGAGTTGCATGCTCATTAAGTATAGCGAGATAGCGAGTGTTGAGTTTTTTAAGCGGTGGGACCATGAAGTGAAGGTGCGGCAATCGGAGATTTGCTTTAAATGTTTTATTGTGCAGGTACACTTTGCAATTCGCCATAAAAAAGGAAGGAGAGGGACCCACTAGAATATCTGACATCAGAGCCAGAATGTTGTTTTTTCCAGAAGTTCCGCCACCTCGCTATCGGAAAATTCAGGTGCTTCACCGTTAGCGAAGTAGCGAGGCCGTGTGAAAATCTAAAAATGATGACATTGCATCTTGCTTGTATCATAATTACACCAGGTGGCATGACCAGTCATAAATACCGTTGTCAGAATCAGTTTTAATTAATAGAAGTAATTACTGGGTACCCCTTGCATTTTTCAGCACGGAATCCTTTAAAGTGCCGAAGCTCGCTACCTCGCTATCAGAAAATTGAGGTGCTTCACCATTAGCGAGTTAGCGAGGCCCCATAAAAAGGCAAAAGATCGGCAAGATCTTTGATGACGTGTAACGACAGATGACTGTGATAAATTTTTACATGTGCCAGCTATGCAGAGATCCGATTCTCATTAATACCTATCTGACTAAATGTACAAGAAATCTGGAACGTTAGCTTGAAGTGGATCAACGGAGTTCGCTATCTCGCTATGAAGAGTTGCAAGGAAGATAATTACAGCGACATAGCGAGTTGGGCCCGCCGCATTCTTTCTTAAGAAGTCCTGTAGCGTATCTTTCGATCATTTCTTGATCCAATCAACGGTTGTCGCCGCCTCGTCATGGCAAGGTGCTTGTTCTTTATGCATAACGAAGTAGCGACATGCTGACACGTGTTCTCCGTCCTCAGTGGGTGTAAATGTAAGCGACATCAAAAGAAAGAATTATGTACGTGGCAAGCTCTCATTAGGTAAAATAACTGACATGGCAAATATAACTCCTAGTTGTTCTCTTTGTACCGCATGATCGTAGGATCTTTGAAGATCAACGGCGCAGTTTTAAATAAAAAATGTAGTGCCACTCTCTGTATTAATTAGACAAGAAAGCTTCATCCGTGAGGAAAAACAGAGTATAATACAGAGAGATTGCATCAGTTTCATTTCACGCGAGAAAAGATCTGAAGCCATTCTTGTGCAGAAGCTATTACTGAAAGAAAAGCATGCCAAGGTTGATAAAAATTGTCAAGTTATTTGTTCGCTGAAATTTTGCAGGAATACAAAGGAGAATTGAGACAGAATTCAAGTAAGTAAAACTGCCATCATCTTTGTGAGCTTTTAAGTTTTAAAAAGGATAGCCCAAGATGCCTCCTAAGAAGGGATTTATAGGTGCAGTAAACTACCTGGATAGAAATGTGCATGATGATTTGCTTGAGTTACTTCCTGAGTCCACTGTAGAAACGGTGCAAGTTAAGAGGTTAACCTCACTCAACCCTAGGCTTAGGGTAGCTGATGGATTGTATGATAAGGGTAATTGGGTCCGGGATGCTCAAACTTCTCAAACTGGTTTGAGTTTATTCAAAAAATGGTTTGCAGAAAGGAAGTTATATGCCCCTCATGCCAATATATGGAATTTTGATCTTGGGAAGCTTGTTGTCCCCAGCGTGTTTATGGATTTTGACCTGCTTGAAGCTATAACAAAAAACTATGACCAAGCCACTAAGGTAGTGAGAAGAATAGATGGTGAGGCTTTAGTTACCATCAGTCCCGAGGAGATTAGGAAGGTTTTCAGTCTGGGACCCCTCACCATGTATCATGTGCCCATTAATTTGATAGATTTAGAAAAAGAATATATATCCAAGAGGGATGTAGTTAGACAGGGTGAACTAAAAGCCCACATAGGCCAGATTGGAGGCCTCCCAACCATAACATCATCTTCTAAAGAGCCCTTCAAGAAATCATGTTTTAATGCCAGGGCAGTGGAGATATATAGGACCCTGTGCAGAGTCTTCGGAGAGGGCGAAGAAGATTTTATTTCGGTGAGCTTCATGTATATGATCACCCAAATCTCTTCTTTTGGTGTGGAAATAATTTTTGATTTTGCATCTTACTTGGCAAATGAGATCCATCATGGATTGGTGGGGATTGCACAGGGCAAGGTGGAAAAGGTTTGGGGTCAGTATTCCTTACTGATGCATATGTTTCTTTTTAAAGGGGCCACTTATTTTGGTAAAGAAATGGTTTTAAATAGAGAACAAGAAGGGGAAGCACTGCCAGTCCAATTATGGAGTGCAGACATGACCTGGGAAGCAGAAAATGCTAGCTTCGTTAGATTTGATAGGCACTTTGCCTCCAAACTAAGGTGCCTCTTATTGAGTGACAATCCCAGAATCCCTAAGGCATTAATGCACCTTGTCAGGCCTATGGACAAAACCCATAATCTAAAAGTTTCACATAATTGGGGAGATATTATCCCATATTCAGTCTCAACGGTCATCAGGGTCTATGGTTTCAAAGGAACACCCCATGTGTTACCCTATCAGGTACCTTTAAAGGTAGGGATAGCTGAATTTTTGTGGCAGTTGGGAGGAGTGGAGGAGGCCTTTTTGCACAAAAGGGGGACAGGATCAATTTTTCCTACTTGTACTATAGCCCACCAGTTTGTGATAACTAAAGAAGGGTGGGTCTTTCTCCATAAATTTTTGGATCAATATAAAATGGCAGTGTCTCACTCTCGTTTTTGTGATACAGAAGGTTTCTTTAACTCTGCCCTTAGATTAAGAATCAAGCTTCGTCTAGTTCAGCATGAATTCTATTTTCCTGAAGATATAATAAGAAATGAATACTCTCTCCATGAGCAAGAAATAAAGAAAGAAAAATGGAGAGTCTATTCAAAAGTTTTGGAATTCATTAATTGTTTTGATAAAAATTTCAGTCCTCTTAGTAATGCTGCAAACAATGCAGATAAAATACATAAGCTCATGATTACTTTCTCTGAGATAATGGAAGTAATGAATGAGAAGAAACATCATTTTATTAATTCTTTTCCAGATAAAGCCAGAGAAATTATGAGAAAATTGGGTTTCACCCCCAACATTGGAATAGGTCCACTGGTGGTACGGAAGAAAACAGGATATACTATTGTCCGACAGCAGGTGCCCGTTGTGCATAAAGAAAAATAGATAGTTGGATCCACCAGCACTGTCCTAGAAGAAAGACCCCCTGAACCTTCCCCCAAAAGAAGGAGAATAATAAGGGAGGAAGAATCCCCTGATGAAAGTGGCTCACCTTCTCAAACACCAATAAGAATTGAGGAAGAACAGCTCACCAATGAGCAATTCGAACAAATGGGGTCACAAGGAGAAATTTTTGTTACACAAGCAGAGATTGATGAAGGGAACCCTCAGGAACCCCCTGTACCAAGTTTTGAATTAACTACAACAGATTTCAGAGGAAGGGAATTGGACCCTATTTTGGAACAAGCCAGTCAACATTTTTTGTCTGATAACAATTTGTTAAGATCTAGGGCTTTCCATCAGTTTGCGTGGAGTAAACATGCACATTTTTGAGCAAAGGTGTAATAATATGAGAGCAGAACATCCAGAAATGGATGAGACCTCCATTCAAAATTTAATAAAGGAACAAATGGTGCAAGAGTTCCAAAATATAACCCCTGATGAGGGAAGACAGATGGTAAAAAATGCTAATGTTTTATTATTGCCCAATTGGGACATTGCTGACGCATTAATTTTTAATTCTGTTTCAAATAATTTAGGACTCCAGGATCCAAATAAAGAGGAATTCTTGGGTACAGCATTTAGCAATGATCAAGTTGCCCTTGTTATGTGGTCCTTGAGAAGAGGATCCAGAATTACTTCATCACAGCCTGATGATTCAGGATTAACAGGGAGTATCATTGTAAGAAGAGTTGCTGACACTTCAAATGTACACGCAGCCCACATGAATGTGGATTATTCTAAATTTTCCTTGGCTACTGCAGAAAGAGAAGAGAGGGAAATGATGGATATGCATAATAAATATGAACTAGTGGTGGAAGCCTATAACCAAGAGGTAAAAAGGAGAATTGAGTTAGAAAACAGGGTATCTCAATTAGAAAAGGTACTTGGAAAGAGAAAAGTGGGAGAATCCAGTACACTAAGAATTGCATATCCCCCACAGTCATCTGTGGGATTAACCCATATTATTGAGATACCTGACACCCCTAAAAGACCCCAATTCTATACTGCAGAGGAATTTGAAGCAGAAAAAACCAAATTGCATGAGTGGCAGATAGAATTTAGAAATCAGCAGGAAGAGAAATGGAGGCAGGGTGTGACATACTTGAGGGATAAAATACAATGGTCAAATTTTTATGATCAGTTGACAAGGATTGTAACCCTCATAGATGAGTTAAATAAAGAAAAGAATGGGCTAGATTCTCTTGCACAGAAGTGGAGACAGAGGAATAATGATGTTACAATTATTTGTATATCTACAGTTCAAATGCCTTATCATCAGGTTGAGAGGATTTTTGATTTATTGAATCAATTAGATAATTTTGAAAATAAAAGAGATTCTTTACAGAGGAAATTGACACTCTATTTTTCAAGATATCTTGCTAAAAAATTCACCCTATTTCCTTGTGCCTTAGAATCTGTTGATACAGTAAAGGAAAAAGACAAATGGAAAAAGGAAATGGATGAATTATTTGATAACAGAATAACAAACATCATCAGTGAGACTGGCCATTGGTTTTGGGGAAAGACAAATGAAGAGCTGGTAAAGATACAATTATATTATGCTGATATAAGAAAAGAATTCGATGATTTAGAAGAAAATGCCAATTCTTTAATAAAGATACAAAGAGAAACCCTAAGTTTTGATTGGCCAGATGATGATACTTTTAACAGATGGAAAGACCAGTTTAGTGAACAGATGTCAGGAGACGATGACGAGGAAGATGTAAGAGTAATAGTTACTCTTGTAGTCAGCAATGATGACATAGAAAATCCCCAGGTTAAAGTGATTTTGCATGTAACAGAAGATGATACATCACTTGCAGACCTTATGGGTATGTACTCTGAAGATGAGGAATGATTGCGAGAGCGGATCATAACAACCAAGAAGCATAACAGAAAGGGACCCGCCAAGAAGTGCTATTGTAATCGACCTTTCTGTTATTCTTGTTTTTGTTTTTCAAAAGAAGGGCACCTATCACCTTCTGTAGCCTGAAGTTTGTTGCATCTCACATTATTTAAGTGATATCCCAAGGCTAAAGATGGGTCCAAATTTGGTTTTCACTAAGTATTATGCTTAGTTCTTTTTTGGTCCAAACATTTTGGGAAAGAAATTTATAGTATACTTTTTCTGTCAAAATTTCTAAGATATGGATGAATGTAGAAAGAACTATGCTTCTTCTCTGAAGGTTTTTCTGGGTCTTTAGTAAAGGATATACCATTTTCAAAGGAAATGAATACAAATTATGAACTGTCCCCATATCTGTTCTTCTCTGAATTTTGTCTCCTTTTTAATACTGAACTACCTTGATGTTGTGTGAGTAAAAGCTTATGCAATTGATTGCAATTTAGTAAGATTGTACATCCATTTGTTATTGCTGTTAATTCAATGGATTAAATAAAGGCTTTGATGAATGTGATGAGGTTGCTTGGGTGTTAATAAGGATTTTTGAATGATAAATTCTGGTAAGAATTGCTGATGAAAATTCGTTGCAAGGCAACAAATTAGATCTAAGAATTTACTTGACTCTGAATGCCCAATGGATTAGGCACTGATCGAAAGTATTTCAGCCAAAAGAGAAGTATACTATAACTAGCTTTTTTCAAAATACATCATAAAATCAATTTTCATTTATCTTTTCTGTAAGATTTTCAAAGTTGGCCAGCACTTGCCTGCATGGATTGTTTTAGCTTCATTTAGCCATTGCTGTTGGAAACATCTGCAGAGCTATAGAAGATTTCTTGGCCATATCTGTTCAAGGGATGTGTTTATCAGTTATTTACCTATATGTTTGAGGATTTAGAGATGAGAATCAAAATGAAACTAAGGATAATTCTCATACAATTATTCTGTCTTTGAACCATCCCCGGGTGTACCCGCCCTGGTTTTACAGAGCCAAAAGAGTAGAAAACCGTCTAAGGTTTTGTTGGAGTTGGGCCCTAGTACTTTGCATATGCAAGTGATAATGAGAATTGGCTATTCTTTAGGTTGTGTATGTACTGATATCTAGGTACTAAGCCTTTTGTCGCCTAGTAGTTTTAGTACTGTTAACATCAAAATAAAACACCAACAAAATGGTGACTCTGCTGGGGAATGTCTAACACATCTGTAAAAAGTACTGCAGTTGTCTTTAGTCTTACTAAGTAAGTTTGTGTCGTGTGATCTTTATTTTGCCTGTAGCTATAGGGGAATCTTTAGTGTCAAAACTTGAGAATTTAAAGAAGATATAAACCCAAGTACCATTGCTACACACTGACGCATCCAGCTTATCCGAGTGTCTTATCTAACAAGCAAGAGTTGCAGTCTTACAACATCAGTGATTGATCTCTTTGTGCCGTATTTTTATTCCCACTTTTTTATTGTTTTCTTTCTGTCAGTAAGAAGTGTTATTATATTTTCCCGAAAAAGGGTGGCGACTCAGTCAAGGTTTTGAAGCTAGTGCTTATTGTAACAAAAGGAGAATATGGCTGACAAGAGAAAAAACACAAGGGCTTACATGAGAGCCAATCCCGATGTATCAATGTATACTGATTTACCCCAAGCTGGTAGGAAGAACCAAAATAAGAAAAGAATAGATCCAAATCCTACTTGGAAGCCTAGAGGTAATGCCTCCAAAAATTCCCATTATCAACCAATAATAGCAAGAGAATCATCTTCGCTTAGTTCTGAATTCGAAAATACAAGACTTTTAGGAGGTATTTTCAGTACCCCATTACCAGATCAGAGAGTTTTTCAAGATAAAGACGTATCTACTATGGGAATTCCTTCACCAAGACCAGGGCCTGTAGCAGATATAAATTGTAGGCTAGGATTCAGGAGTTCATCTGATACCCTTTTTAATCCCAGAGTAGCCCCATATATGGAACCGAACCTTATAGATCTAGATGATCCTGCTGATTCCGAGGCAACCTCTGCTGATTCTAAAGAAGTGCAATCTGAAATAGGATTTTTGAAGAAATGGATTGCTGAGGAAGAAGCTAAGCGCATCTGTCTTGAAAAGGAAAGGGAGCGAGCCACTTTGGATGCAATAATAGAAAGAGATACTCTGCTAAGAAGGATGGCTACTTTGAAAGAGCAAAATAAAAAATTAGAAGAGAATAACCCCACTCTCCATCAGGACGTCTTTGGAAATATTGATAATCTAAGAGCTAAAGTTCAACAACAGGAAAAACTCCTAAATCAAAGGCAAGAACCAATTATTGCTCAAGTTCAAGCTTATAAACCCATTCAAGTTAATCCAATAGAGCCCACTAGAACAGTTCCAGATAAAGGGAAAGGCAAGGCTATAGGAATCCAAATAAATGAGCCTCAAGCCATACCGAGCAAACCTATACAACCCTCCATATCAAAATTAGATCTAGAGCTAGAGAAGGCTCGAAAGGAGAGGGAAGACCTTGCAAAAGAACTTGAGAAGGTTGAAAATGAAGCTCAGGCCGCAAAAACCAGAAGGAAAATCCAATTCATAAAGTCTAATTCTGCATTGAATTCATGGCCTAGTTTGTCTATCCCACCTACAAATCCTGCACCAGTTAATGCTCCCATAATCCCGACTCAGAAAGCACCCCAATCTGCTCCTACCTCATCTTCCAATATTGGCACTCAAGTCCCATTTGTCCCACCACAGCTATCCCAAGCTGCTCTCCTAACTCAAGCTAATGCAGCTAGTACCTCTAACGCTCCTGGTTTCCATAAGAAACCTATATACCTCGAAAAATATAGACAAATATCATTTGCCGGTATTCCTGGTGCCCCCCATCCCATATCTTTTGATTTAAGGGATAAAGTGGTTATGTTTTCTGGAAATAATGTTGTTACTGGTGAAGAACATCTGAGAATTTTCATTGACATGCTCAATGATTATGAAGTTGAACATGAGGACATGGTGATGAAATTATTTGTGCATTCACTCACAGAGGATGCAAGGGATTGGTTCAGGAGGTTGCCTGATGATAGTATTACTTCATGGAGTGATTTGGAAAAATTGTTCAAAGAACAATATGGGGACAATACTAATGCAGGATTCATGTTGAATGAGTTCAACAATATCAAGAAGAATCCAAATGAATCCACATTTGATTTCAATGTGAGATTTCAGAAAGAGATGTATAAACTATTTCAGTTTATCCGGTTAAATGAAGACGTCTGTCTTACAACCTATTTCAATGCCTTTGATAGCAAAATGGCCTACCAACTGAGAGATAAGGATCCTAAAAATTTGAGAGATGCCTATAGAGTTGCAGTGAATATAGAAAATAATAGAAAGGCCTCTGGCAAATTAGGGAGGAGGGATGATCCTAAGCTTTTCAACCCTAAGAATAATAATAAAAGGGAAGGTGACAAAACTCCCATAGGAAAAAGGCCTGAAGAACCTACTATAGGCCATGTTTTAGAAATGCTCAAGAAGATGAATCCCACTATTTTCAATAAGACAAATATTACTGAGAGAACCCTTGTGAATAACAGCAATTTCAATAGACAGCCTAGGATGCAGAATTACCCTTACACCACCCAATGGAAAGATGGTAAACCAGTTCCCAATCAGATCCAAAATATGAAAGATAAGGGTACCCCAGACCCCCTGCAAAGGAACACTGTAAATATGAATGATGATGTACCTTGGTGCATTATATGCCAATCACCTCATTCTGCTGATTATTGTGCTGTTGCCTAGTCGTTCGCCCAAGCTCAAGGAGTGCAAGCAGAAGAAGAAACAGAAGAAAAAAACCATGATGGTATAACTTGCAATATGGCGAACACATCTGATGATTTGATAGATTCTGATTCAGAAGAACCTGAGAATGATGTTACCAGCCAGAGAATTGCTTACCAGTTACATCATCAGCAAATATTTTCAAATGATGAAAAGAATGATACAGATAAGGTATGCAATACATTTTCTAAAGTAGGTTTCACAAACCTAAGAATCCCCTCCAAGGAGGAAATTGATAGAATTACAGCCGAGATGATTTCACAAGTCCATAGTAATTACAATTTGAGAAATAGAGCAATAAATAATGAGGCAGGAAGGCCATCTAGTATGTTCATCAAAGACACCACTCATAAGACAGATGATCAACACAAGAAAGCCAGTATAGATGTGTCTAAGATCAAGGAGAACAAGGGTCAGAAATGGGTACCAAAAAAGAAGGTATAATTTCAGAAAGGTGAAGCAACAAAGACCGTAGTGCAACCAGAGAAATCAGAACCGGATGTTGTCAAGCAAAAAGTGGTGCCCACTACTCAAAAGACTCTGATTCCAGGTACTATTGTAAAACCTACTGTGGTTGAACCTGTTGATATGATTGCCATGTTATCTCAAATTACTGTGAAAGTACCCTTGTCTGAGCTTTTTAGAATTGAAGAGCATAAAAATAATGCTTTGTCATGGTTGGGTGGAATAGCAAACAACAATGGTATTGATGATCAAGCTGTAGCCCAACAGACCCCATTAATAATAGAGGACAATGGTATTATATCCCAGATTCCTCAGATGTTCTTAGATGATTCATCAGTTGCGTTCATGCAAGATATTGATCCCTTTTTCCTTAGTCTAATCATAAAAGGGAAAACCTTAAAAAATTGTATGATAGATTCTGGAGATTCCAACACTATAATTCCTTTTAAAGTAATGGAAGCCCTAGGATTGAAGGTGGATACTAAGCAAGGTAGATGCCAAGGGATGGATGCTAGAGAGGTTCTAGTAATAGGTACTATAAATGCCTTAAAATTGGCTGCATTTCCTGAGGTAGAATTAACCATGTCTGTCCTTGTAGTGGATATACCCCCACACTACGGGATGCTACTTTCCAAAAAATGGAGTGCCGCCATGGGGGGAAGCCTACAATGTGACCTTACTTATGCCACCTTCCATATAGGGGACAAAGCTGTCAGGGTAAATAGGGAACCAAGGGTTAACCACATCTTAGGTGAAGAAATTGACAAAGATACCACCTGTTTCCTAGACACTGGGATTAATGCTTTCAGGGCTGAATTAATTATTCAGGAAGTGGAAAACTTACCTGATATCATTGAAAATGAGGTTGAATGTTGCATGAATTCACCAAAATTGTGGACAATGTTCTTTGATGGGGCTAGTTCTAAAGAGGGTGCAGGGGCAGGTGTAGTCTTTGTGTCCCCTGAAAATAACACCTTCAGGTATTCATTCACCTTGAAGTTTGCTTGCACTAATAACATTGCTGAATATGAAGCATTGCTGCTAGGTCTCAAAGTGGCCACACACCATAAAATTAAGAAATTGTGTGTCATAGGGGATTCTGAATTGATCATCTCTCAGATTAAAGGAACCTACTCCTCAAAAAATAGGAGATTAAAACAATATAGAAATGCAGTCTGGGATCAAATAGAATTCTTTGATGCATTTGGGATCTCATGGAGAGATAGAACCCAGAATAAAATGGCTGATCTTCTGGCCAATGTAGCTATCAAACCAAAAGAAATATCATTTGCAGGAATCTCCCAGATTGAGGTTCAAAACAGACCTTCTATACCTGACAACATTGACAATTGGCAGGTGTTTGAAGATGACAAAGATATCACAAATTTTTTGCTAAATGAAGACAAATACCATGGGCTGGAGATGGACTGCAATGGACTGATTGAAACCATAAATGGGAAGGAAACCATTTTTTGTCAAGAAATCATGCAATTAAAAACAAATAAGATTCCTAAGGGGTTGGTAGTCTTGGAGAACATTTTTGATAACCAAGACAGAGTAAAATCGGGAATAAAGGACCCCAAACCGCAGGAGCTAGAAGAAATGAATTTGGGAACGGATGAATTCCCTAAAAAGGTTTACATCGGCCAAGATCTGCCAGTTCAAATCAGAAAAGCATTGATTGACCTACTTAGAAAATATAGGCATGTTTTTGCTTGGTCATATGATGACCTTAAAGCTTATAGGGAGGACCTTTTCCAGCATGTCATACCGTTGAAGGAAAATGTAAAACCTTTTAGGAAAAAACAGAGGCCAATCAATCCTACCCTTGCCCCAAAAATGCAGGAAGAATTGACAAAACTGAGAGATGGTGGAATAATCAAACCAATTAGGCATTCCACTTGGGTTTCAAA
Organism: Cupressus sempervirens; assembly: GCA_028749045.1. Lineage (NCBI taxonomy): Eukaryota > Viridiplantae > Streptophyta > Pinopsida > Cupressales > Cupressaceae > Cupressus > Cupressus sempervirens. The sequence goes on along the minus strand of CM053793.1, from coordinate 496,519,956 downwards.
CCTTGTTCCTGTAAGAAAAAAGAATGGAGATATTAGGCTTTGTGTGGATTTTAGAAATCTAAACATTGCATCTCTAAAAGATAATTATGGCTTACCTAATATGGAAGCCATGTTGCAACAAGTGACCGGCTCTGAATTGATGTCAATGATGGATGGCTTTTCTGGATATAATCAAGTTCTGGTAAAAGAAAATGAACAGTTCAAAACAACTTTCACAACCCCTTGGGGAACGTATGTGTATGTGAGGATGCCTTTTGGCTTGATTAATGCAGGAGCTACTTTCCAAAGAGCCATGGATGTAGCATTTCATGAATATATTGACAAATTTATGGTTGTGTACCAGGATGATCTTACAACGTATTCTAACAAGGCTGAAGATCATTGCAAACATTTGGAAAAAAATTTTATAAAAGCCCTGGAATATGGGGTATCCCTAAACCCAAAGAAATGCTCGTTTGGGGTCACAGAAGGAAAGTTATTAGGACACATAGTGTCCAAGGATGGGGTAAAAATAGACCCAGAAAGGGTAATAGCTATTGATAAAGTCCCTAAACCTAAAAACGTGAAAGGTATACAATCCTTTTTTGGCCAGGTTAATTTTCTGAGGAAGTTTGTTACCAATTTCGCTAAAATCAGTAGACCCATTTCAAAAATGCTCAAGAAAGGAGCTGTTATAGATTGGAATGGTGAACCTTCACAGGCATTCCAGGATATAAAAACTACGATAAAAAATGCTCCAGTGTTGAGGACCCCAGATTATACAAAACCCATGCATATTTTTTCTTTTGCATCATTCCATACTGTGGCTGCAGTTTTATTACAGAAAAACCAAGAAGGATATGAACAGCCTATTGCCTTTTTTAGCAAATCCCTGCAGCATGCTGAACTGAAGTATGAAATAAATGAAAAACAAGCATATGCTTTGGTAAAGGCCGTAAAAGCATTCAGAAGTTATTTGTTAGGTGCTGCTATTATTGCCTTTGTACCTAGTGCTGCAGTTAAAGATATTTTCTCTCAGCAGGAAGTGTCAAGAAGGAGATGTAGATGGATCAATAGAATCCAAGAATTTAACATTGATATGCAGATAACTAAGTTAGTAAGAGGTCAAGGTTTGGCCAAACTTATGGCCGAAACTAACCTAGAAGCTAATCAGATAAACCTAGTAAATGATGATTTCAGAACTGATTTGTGTGACATGGACCAGTGTGACTGGTACATTAATGTTATACATTATTTACAACATATGGAAGTTCCTCCCCATCTGCTTGATAATGAAAAAAGGAATATTAAATTGCAAGCCATCAGGTATGTAATTGTTCAAAATAACCTATGGTGGAGAAACTTTGAAGGAGTTCTGTTGAAATGTGTTGACAAAGAAAGGGCAAAAGAGATTTTGAAAGAAATGCATGCTGGAGTATGTGGAGGGCATTACATGGCCAAGACTACTGCGCATAAGATAATGAGAGCTGGTTTCTGGTGGCCTACTTTGTTCAAAGATGCTCAAGTTATGGTTAAAAAATGTGATCCTTGTCAGAGATTTGCTGGAAAGCTGAAATTCTCAGAAAATACTCCACTGAAGCCAGTTGAAACTAAAGCACCTTTTCAACAATGGGGTCTGGACTTCATAGGAGAAATTTTTCCCAAGTCCAGTACTGGCTATTCTTGGATTCTGGTTGCTACTGACTACTTTACAAAATGGGTAGAGGCTATCCCTACCAGAAATGCAACGAGTAAAGTGGTAAATAATTTCTTATTGAATAATATCATTTCCAGATTTGGATGTCCACAGAAAGTTGTCACAGATAATGCTATGTGTTTTAGGTCTGAGAAATTCATCAAGTTTTGTGATAAATATGGAATGACAAGAACAACATCTGCCCCATATCATCCACAAGGGAATGGACAAGCTGAGTCCACAAATAAAAGCCTGTTGAAAATCATTAAGAGAACCTTGGACGATAATAAAAGGGCATGGGATTCCAAGTTACAGTTGGCAATATGGGCTGACAGAGTAACTGTAAAGAAGGCAATTGGGGTGGCTCCATTTGATTTAGTGTATGGAATTCAAGCTAGAATGCCCCAGAACAATTTGATGGGATTATACAATTACATCCAGTCATATGATGAAGATACTACTGATGAAATGAAAGAAAGAAAGAATGAATTGGTAGGATTGACCGAAGCCAGAAGAGAAGCATCTCTGAGAAACCAAAAATTGCAGTTACAAGTCAAAACACTCTATGATAAAAGAACTGTAAACAAGAAATTTGAAAATGGAGACCTAGTCTTAATGTGGAACGCCAAAATTGAAGATAAAGGAAAACATGGCAAATTTGATCCCATTTGGTTAGGCCCATATCTCATTGAGAATGCTTGGGGTGAAGATTCTTACATAATCAAAGATATGTTTGATAATATTCTTGAATTGCCAGTTCATGGACAGTTCTTGAAGAGGTATTTTTCTTGAAAAAATACTTATTTTCTTCCATGAACAATAGTTTTAGGTTTTCCTGGCGTCCTGTTTTCTGTAAATCCTTGTACAGTCTGAGTTTTTGTTTTTGTGTGTTGCTCTGTGCTCTCTGAAGAAGTTGTCACTTCCCGGATGTGTGGTCTGCTCTCCCATAGATTCTGAATCCTTGCATAGACTCAAGTAGTCTATCATCCCCAGACAGAGCCACTGTTGGTCTGACTTTTTCTACAGTAAAAAATTTTTCAGTTAAACCATAGAAAAGTCAGATGTTCTATGTCTAAGTGAAGCTTAAGGTTTTGGATAAACCATCTATAAGAAATAATCGCCATATAAGCCCTATATTCATCCCTATTCATAAATGGTCGGGCGCGAAATTTTCAAATTCCAAAAGAGGCGAATATGCTTTCATATTCCTTTTCCTTTCTCCCGGGTTACCTTTCTTCCTATTTGTCCCAACCATCTGATCCGATTAGATCTACCGCTGGCGTTACCTCGCTATTGAGAGTTGCATGCTCATTAAGTATAGCGAGATAGCGAGTGTTGAGTTTTTTAAGCGGTGGGACCATGAAGTGAAGGTGCGGCGATCGGAGATTTGCTTTAAATGTTTTATTGTGCAGGTACACTTTGCAATTCGCCATAAAAAAGGAAGGAGAGGGACCCACTAGAATATCTGACATCAGAGCTGGAATGTTGTTTTTTCTGGAAGTTCCGCCACCTCGCTATCGGAAAATTCAGGTACTTCACCGTTAGCGAAGTAGCGAGGCCGCGTGAAAATCTAAAAATGATGACATTGCATCTTGCTTGTATCATAATTACACCAGGTGGCATGACCAGTCATAAATACCGTTGTCAGAATCAGTTTTAATTAACAGAAGTAATTACTGGGTACCCCTTGCATTTTCCGGCACAAAATCCTTTAAAGTGCCGAAGCTCGCTACCTCGCTATCGGAAAATTGAGGTGCTTCACCGTTAGCGAGTTAGCGAGGCCCCGTAAAAAGGAAAAAGATCAGCAAGATCTTTGATGACGTGTAACGACAGATGACTGTGATAAATTTTGACATGTGCTAGCTATGCAGAGATCCGATTCTCATTAATACCTATCTGACTAAATGTACAAGAAATCTGGAATGTCAGCTTGAAGTGGATCAACGGAGCTCGCTATCTCGCTATGAAGAGTTGCAAGGAATATAATTACAGCGACATAGCGAGTTGGGCCCGCCGCATTCTTTCTTAAGAAGTCCTGTAGCGTATCTTTCGATCATTTCTTGATCCGATCAATGGTTGTCGCCGCCTCATCATGGCAAGGTGCTTGTTCTTTATGCATAACGAAGTAGCGACATGCTGACACGTGTTCTCCATCCTCAGTGGGTCTAAATGTAAGCGACATCAAAAGAAAGAATTATGTATGTGGCAAGCTCTCATTGGGTAAAATAACTGACATGGCAAATATAACTCCTAGTTGTTCTCTTTGTACCGCATGATCGTAGGATCTTTGAAAATCAACGGCGCAGTTTTAAATAAAAAATGTAGTGCCACTCTCTGTATTAATTAGACAAGAAAGCTTCGTCCGTGAGGAAAAATAGAGTATAATACAGAGAGATTGCATCAGTTTCATTTCACGCGAGAAAAGATCTGAAGCCATTCTTGTGCAGAAGCTATTACTGAAAGAAAAGCGTGCCAAGGTTGATAAAAATTGTCAAGTTATTTGTTCGCTGAAATTTTGCAGGAATACAAAGGAGAATTGAGACAGAATTCAAGTAAGTAAAACAGCCATCATCTTTGTGAGCTTTTAAGTTTTAAAAAGGATAGCCCAAGATGCCTCCTAAGAAGGGATTTACAGGTGCAGTAAACTACCTGGATAGAAATGTGCATGATGATTTGCTTGAGTTACTTCCTGAGTCCACTGTAGAAACGGTGCAAGTTAAGAGGTTAACCTCACTCAACCCTAGGCTTAGGGTAGCTGATGGATTGTATGATAAGGGTAATTGGGTCCGGGATGCTCAAACTTCTCAAACTGGTTTGAGTTTATTCAAAAAATGGTTTGTAGAAAGGAAGTTATATGCCCCTCATGCCAATATATGGAATTTTGATCTTGGGAAGCTTGTTGTCCCCAGCGTGTTTATGGATTTTGACCTGCTTGAAGCTATAGCAAAAAACTATGACCAAGCCACTAAGGTAGTGAGAAGAATAGATGGTGAGGCTTTAGTTACCATCAGTCCCGAGGAGATTAGGAAGGTTTTCAGTCTGGGACCCCTCACCATGTATCATGTGCCCATTAATCTGATAGATTTAGAAAAAGAATATATATCCAAGAGGGATGTAGTTAGACAGGGTGCACTAAAAGCCCACATAGGCCGGATTGGAGGCCTCCCAACCATAACATCATCTTCTAAAGAGCCCTTCAAGAAATCATGTTTTAATGCCAGGGCAGTGGAGATATATAGGACCCTGTGCAGAGTCTTCGGAGAGGGTGAAGAAGATTTTATTCTGGTGAGCTTCATGTATATGATCACCCAAATCTCTTCTTTTGGTGTGGAAATAATTTTTGATTTTGCATCTTACTTGGCAAATGAGATCCATCATGGATTGGTGGGGATTGCACAGGGCAAGGTGGAAAAGGTTTGGGGTCAGTATTCCTTACTGATGCATATGTTTCTTTTTAAAGGGGCCACTTATTTTGGTAAAGAAATGGTTTTAAATAGAGAACAAGAAGGGGAAGCATTGCCAGTCCAATTATGGAGTGCAGACATGACCTGGGAAGCAGAAAATGCTAGCTTCGTAAGATTTGATAGGCACTTTGCCTCCAAACTAAGGTGCCTCTTATTGAGTGACAATCCTAGAATCCCTAAGGCATTAATGCACCTTGTCAGGCCTATGGACAAAACCCATAATCTAAAAGTTTCACATAATTGGGGAGATATTATCCCATATTTAGTCTCAACGGTCATCAGGGTCTATGGTTTCAAAGGAACACCCCATGTGTTACCCTATCAGGTACCTTTAAAGGTAGGGATAGCTGAATTTTTGTGGCAGTTGGGAGGAGTGGAGGAGGCCTTTTTGCACAAAAGGGGGACAGGATCAATTTTTCCTACTTGTACTATAGCCCACCAGTTTGTGATAACTAAAGAAGGGTGGGTCTTTTTCCATAAATTTTTTGATCAATACAAAATGGCAGTGTCTCACTCTCGTTTTTGTGATACAGAAGGTTTCTTTAACTCTGCCCTTAGATTAAGAATCAAGCTTCGTCCAGTTCAGCATGAATTCTATTTTCCTGAAGATATACTAAGAAATGAATACTCTCTCCATGAGCAAGAAATAAAGAAAGAAAAATGGAGAGTCTATTCAAAAGTTTTGGAATTCATTAATTGTTTTGATAAAAATTTCAGTCCTCTTAGTAATGCTGCAAACAATGCAGATAAAATACATAAGCTCATGAGTACTTTCTCTGAGATAATGGAAGTAATGAATGAGAAGAAACAACATTTTATTAATTCTTTTCCAGATAAAGCCAGAGAAATTATGATAAAATTGGGTTTCACCCCCAACATTGGAATAGGTCCACTGGTGGTACGGAAGAAAACAGGATATACTATTGTCCGACAGCAGGTGCTCGTTGTGCATAAAGAAAAATAGATAGTTGGATCCACCAGCACTGTCCTAGAAGAAAGACCCCCTGAACCTTCCCCCAAAAGAAGGAGAATAATAAGGGAGGAAGAATCCCCTGATGAAAGTGGCTCACCTTCTCAAACCCCAATAAGAATTGAGGAAGAACAGCTCACCAATGAGCAATTCGAACAAATGGGGTCACAAGGAGAAATTTTTGTTACACAAGCAGAGATTGATGAAGGGAACCCTCAGGAACCCCCTGTACCAAGTTTTGAATTAACTACAGCAGATTTCAGAGGAAGGGAATTGGACCCTGTTTTGGAACAAGCCAGTCAACATTTTTTGTCTGATAACAATTTTGTAAGATCTAGGGCTTTCCATCAGTTTGCGTAGAGAGTAAACATGCACATTTTTGAGCAAAGGTGTAATAATATGAGAACAGAACATCCAGAAATGGATGAGACCTCCATTCAAAATTTAATAAAGGAACAAATGGTGCAAGAGTTCCAAAATATAACCCCTGATGAGGGAAGACAGATGGTAAAAAATGCTAATGTTTTATTATTGCCCAATTGGGACATTGCTGACGCATTAATTTTTAATTCTGTTTCAAATAATTTAGGACTCTAGGATCCAAATAAAGAGGAATTCTTGGGTACAGCATTCAGCAATGATCAAGCTGCCCTTGTTATGTGGTCCCTGAGAAGAGGATCCAGAATTACTTCATCACAGCCTGATGATTCAGGATTAACAGGGAGTATCATTGTAAGAAGAGTTGCTGACACTTCAAATGTACAGGTAGCCCACATGAATGTGGATTATTCTAAATTTTCCCTGGCTACTGCGGAAAGAGAAGAGAGGGAAATGATGGATATGCATAATAAATATGAACTAGTGGTGGAAGCCTATAACCAAGAGGTAAAAAGGAGAATTGAGTTAGAAAACAGGGTATCTCAATTAGAAAAGGTACTTGGAAAGAGAAAAGTGGGAGAATCCAGTACACTAAGAATTTCATATCCCCCACAGTCATCTGTGGGATTAACCCCTATTATTGAGATACCTGACACCCCTGAAAGACCCCAATTCTATACTGCAGAGGAATTTGAAGCAAAAAAAACCAAATTGCATGAGTGGCAGATAGAATTTAGAAATCAGCAGGAAGAGAAATGGAGGCAGGGTGTGACATACTTGAGGGATAAAATACAATGGTCAAATTTTTATGATCAGTTGACAAGGATTGTAACCCTCATAGATGAGTAAAATAAAGAAAAGAATGGGCTAGATTCTCTTGCACAGAAGTGGAGACAGAGGAATAATGATGTTACAATTATTTGTATATCTACAGTTCAAATGCCTTATCATCAGGTTGAGAGGATTTTTGATTTATTGAATCAATTAGATAATTTTGAAAATAAAAGAGATTCTTTACAGAGGAAATTGACACTCTGTTTTTCAAGATATCTTGCTAAAAAATTCACCCTATTTCCTTGTGCCTTAGAATCTGTTGATACAGTAAAGGAAAAAGACAAATGGAAAAAGGAAATGGATGAATTATTTGATAACAGAATAACAAACATCATCAGTGAGACTGGCCATTGGTTTTGGGGAAAGACAAATGAAGAGCTGGTAAAGATACAATTATATTATGCTGATATAAGAAAAGAATTCGATGATTTAGAAGAAAATGCCAATTCTTTAATAAAGATACAAAGAGAAACCCTAAGTTTTGATTGGCCAGATGATGATACTTTTAACAGATGGAAAGACCAGTTTAGTGAACAGATGTCAGGAGACGATGACGAGGAAGATGTAAGAGTAATAGTTACTCTTGTAGTCAGCAATGATGACATAGAAAATCCCCAGGTTAAAGTGATTTTGCATGTAACAGAAGATGATACATCACTTGCAGACCTTATGGGTATGTACTCTGAAGATGAGGAATGATTGCGAGAGCGGATCATAACAACCAAGAAGCATAACAGAAAGGGACCCGCCAAGAAGTGCTATTGTAATCGACCTTTCTGTTATTCTTGTTTTTGTTTTTCAAAAGAAGGACACCTGTCACCTTCTGTAGCCTGAAGCTTGTTGCATCTCACATTATTTAAGTGAGATCCCAAGGCTAAAGATGGGTCCGAATTTGGTTTTCACTAAGTATTATGCTTAGTTCTTTTTTGGTCCAAACATTTTGGGAAAGAAATTTATAGTATACTTTTTCTGTCAAAATTTCTGAGATATGGATGAATGTAGAAAGAACTATGCTTCTTCTCTGAAGGTTTTTCTGGGTCTTTTGTAAAGGATATACCATTTTCAAAGGAAATGAATACAAATTATGAACTGTCCCCATATCTGTTCTTCTCTGAATTTTATCTCCTTTTTAATACTGAACTACCTTGATGTTGTGTGAGTAAAAGCTTATGCAATTGATTGCAATTTAGTAAGATTGTACATCCATTTGTTATTGTTGTTAATTCAATGGATTAAATAAAGGCTTTGATGAATGTGATGAGGTTTCTTGGGTGTTAATAAGGATTTTTGAATGATAAATTATGGTAAGAATTGCTGATGAAAATTCGTTGCAAGGCAACAAATTAGATCTAAGAATTTACTTGACTCTGAATGCCCAATGGATTAGGCACTGATCGAAAGTATTTCAGCCAAAAGAGAAGTATACTATAACTAGCTTTTTTCAAAATACATCATAAAATCAATTTTCATTTATCTTTCCTGTAAGATTTTCAAAGTTGGCCAGCACTTGCCTGCATGGATTGTTTTAGCTTCATTTAGCCATTGCTGTTGGAAACATCTGCAGAGCTATAGAAGATTTCTTGGCCATATCTATTCAAGGGATGTGTTTATCAGTTATTTACCTATATGTTTGAGGATTTAGAGATGAGAATCAAAATGAAACTAAGGATAATTCTCATACAATTATTCCGTCTTTGAACCATCCCCGGGTGTACCCGTCCTGGTTTTACAGAGCCAAAAGAGTAGAAAACCGTCTAAGGTTTTGTTGGAGTTGAGCCCTAGTACTTTGCATATGCAAGTGATAATGAGAATTGGCTATTCTTTAGGTTGTGTATGTACTGATATCTAGGTACTAAGCCTTTTGTCGCCTAGTAGTTTTAGTACTGTTAACATCAAAATAAAACACCAACATGCACTTTGGTTAAATCCATCTTTCAAAACCTCCCAACTTATGCCTTAAGCCTTTTTGGCATCCCAGTCAAGCATGTTGATAGGATGGAGAAGATTCAAAGGGACTTTCTCTGGTCAAGGTCCGATGACCATAAGAGATACCACCTTGTTGCCTGGGATCTTGTTTGTCTCTCCAAATGCTATGGTTGTCTTGGCATTAGAAATATTAGACATCTCAACAATGCTCTCCTAGCTAAGCAGATATGGCACATTTTTCAAAGTCTAGGTGTCTAGAGGGATATCCTAACTGAGAAATACCTAAGAAGGTAGTCCCTCAACTCCCTATTTAATGGGTTTTAGATTCCCCAGGGGTCCTACATTTGGAATGGAATTTTGAAGGCAAAGCCTTTGGCCAAATCTAAGGCCAGGTAGAAAGTTGGCAACGGGGACAATATCCTTTTCTGGGATGACAACTAGACATGTCAGGGACCTCTAATCAATCACACTTGCTTTGGTAGATGGGCTGAACAAAGCATAGAAAGATGTGGTCTATATGTCAGAGATTATAGATTTGGAAATGATTGGCATGACCGGCCTAAGCTATCCCTAGACCTTAACTCTCTGATGATTTATTTGAAAGCCACCTTCCTCAACAATAGCAGGGATACCCTCATTTGGGGGGATTCTTTGAGTGGGCAGTACTATGTTGCCTCAGGATATTTCTCCATATGGGATAGGATGGAGAAGCCAAGTTGGGCTAAAGCCTAGATATCTAGTCTCACTCCTAAAATCAACATTTTCTTTTGGCTTCTCCAACAAGACAAAATCCTAACCCTGGATAATTTACCCAAGAGAGGCCAAATTATTCCCAATAGATGAAGCCTCTGCAAACATGATTTGGAAATGGTTAATCATTAGTTCATTCACTGCCCTTTCTCTTCTAAGGTGTGGAACCTCCTAACCAAGGACCTCAGTTTCAGTTGGTGCCCCTTAGTTAGTTTCCAAGACTTCTTCAGCCAATGGAGAAGCCACCACTCTAGCAAGAATTCACATTTATTTAGCTTATGGATTCTCCCACACTTCTATTGGAGAATCTGGAAAGAGTGCAACAATAGAATATTCAGAGAAAGGGAATCTCCATAATTCATAATTGCTGAGAAAATTGAAGGTCTCACCTTAGAGAACTATGCTATAACCAAGGGTGGAAACATCAAGGAACGAGGGAACTGTAAAGCCATAAAGGAAGATAGGGACAAGAGGAGATAGGAAGCTAGATGGTCCTTTCCCCTTGAGGATTGGCACAAAGCCAACTTTGATGGGGCATCAAAGAAGAATCTTGGTCCCACCAGAAGTGGAGGCATTATTAGAAACAGTTTGGGTAGAGGAATTACTACTATTTCCTTCCCTCTTGGTCACTAGACTAACCACTTCATTGAAGCCAGTGTGGCCAACCATATTGTTAAATTCTCGTTGGCTTTCAGAATTGAGCATCTCTGGCTTGAGGGTGATTCCTTAAACATCATCAAATGTATCAAAGGTCTCACCACACCATCCTGGACTATTGCCAATGTCATTGAGGATATCAAATCCAACCTGGGCAAGTTCAAAAAGACTTACGTCAGTCATATTTTCAGGGAGGCCAACCCAGTTGCTGACTAGTTTGCCAACGATGTAGTCACAAGAAATTTGGTGATGACATGGAGGAATGGTGACAAATTTTCAGTTTCGAAGACTAAGTTACTCCAGCTACACTGAATCCAGGGCACAAATATTATTCCTTTTTAATTATGACTAGATTTTCCAAATTGCATGTTAGAAGAAGAGTAATAAGAAGTAATGCAGAGCCCTTTTCAAGATATAATGACGCGTATGGAAGGCATGGTTTAAAGGTAGGCTCAAACAGAACCACTAAAAATCATAAAAACATTTTTGGTTTTTGCATCCCAACCAATTCCATGCTCTATAATACTGCCAGTGGTTTTGAGTTTGTTGAGTTGAAGACTGCCATGGTGGGTGAAAGGATCAGAAGAGAGCCTTCGGGGGAGGCAAAGAGTTGGAAGGAGAAGAAGAAGGTTTGGCATAAGCTTGGAAAAGGTGGAATAACCAAGTTCATGGAGAAGCTACATGGTTTTGACACTGGGGTTATGAAGGTCATGGTAGATTCTTGGAGCAATGGGAGAGTCAAAATTGATGATGTAACCCACCAAATCTCTGAGGGCTTAATCTTAGAGGTGACAGAAATCCTGCTAGATGGCATAAAATTTTATAGGGACAAAAAGATGTCGGCCAATGCTGTAAGTGTATTTGTCAAGGATGATGAGGAGAGAGACGAGCTCATCAAGATCAACACCTACTATGACATTGAATCCATCAAGAAATTATGGAGGTATGTCTTCAGAATCCTCATTGAGTACATTACTCTTGATCCCAAGTCCGACAGGATAAGAACACACCATTTTGTTTTGCTGAACCACTTTAGGCATGGTGTTAAAATTTATTTTCCCTTCTATCTTTACACTTCCATGTCTAAGGGTATTGAGGGTTTCAAGGAAAAAACTATTACTAATCCCGCCCTCCACGAAGGCCTTCTTCTCCTAGTTTACAAGTTTTTAAAAATCCAAACCAGAGGAAAATCCCTTGGTGACCTAGGTAGTGAATCGAAGGATATTTCCAGTTCAAACTTGGAGGATGTTCAAGTTGTTAAAATGGAGGAAGCCAAAGCCACCTCTATTGCTCGCAACCCCAGTATGCCTAGTAGAAAGAGTCTTAGAAGATGCCCCCCCTACCCCCCAAGCCTGAGCCTCAGGAGGAGAAAATTGATAGTGGGGAAGAGGAGGAGATGTAAACTAATTCAGAGGAAGAGGAAAAGGAGTTGGGGAAGGACAATGTGAGTGAGGAGGAGAAGGAGAGGGTTAGTGACAAGGAGGAGGCTGCCCCTATTTCCCCTCCATGTAACCCTAGGAAAATAAAGGCTGACCTGGCCCTGATTTAGGAAGAAGCCTAGATTCTTGGAACCCATGGCCCTGACTCACCCATATACCTACCCGAGGAGATGAATGAAATTATGGCGGAAAGAAGTGGGGAGGTGGTAAGGAAGAACAGGAGGAGGGCTTGGAGAAATTTCAACATGGACACAACTAGGCTAGGTATTGTCAGAGAACCAATGAACATCTAGATGTTGGAGGACCTTGATGGTAAAACCCAATATGACGAGTTAATTGACCCTGCTATGTTAGTCATCTTCAAAAACATGCAAGAAACTGGCTTCAATTTCCTGAATAATGTGAAGAATTGCTTGGTAGACAATTTCTATTCTATCAAATGGTTGTTTCATGAAATTGAGGCCCTTAAGGAAAAGAACAACTAGGACACTAGTTCGAATACCTGCAGGGTTTAGGAGACCACAAGAAAGAATACTACCCAGGTTGGTAACTAGAACATCCATGGTAGCCAGGACACCAAGGATGGACAAGAGGACAGACTCTCCTCGATTGAACAAAAAGTCTAGAAGTTCGAATCCATCCACCAAGTGCTGACTAAACAAATTGTGGACACCCTGCATACTCTAAATGAGAATATTGTTAACTTGGGTGACTCTCTGATGACATCCAACTTAGGTAGGGACACTGCATAGAGGACTGGGATGGATTTTGGTCTGGTGGAGTTTTCTCAAACTAAAGCTAGGGACCAGGTGAACAAGGCGAACTAGGTGGAGACCCAAAATAGGAACCATGAAGGAGTGAATTGTTAGAAGGACAATGAAGCTACATAAACTCTATAGGACCTGGAGAAGGACAACCAATAGTCTACTTCACTTTTGGTTTTGTTCTTTGTTTTGGTTTTTGGCCTTTGCCTCCTAGACTTAGGCCTTTTGTCAGTTTTTGGCTTTTAGTAGTAGTCTCTTGTTAGCTGGACTTTTTAATTTTCTTTCTATTATGATGTAAAATTTTGGGTTTTAGGATCCCTGTAAAACTTGTTTTATTTAATCAAAAACAATTTGTACATCATTCTACAAGTAATTGTTAGTCTTAAAGAGAACTTCAACATTCTTAGTAATAGTCACTAAAGCTATTTCTTTTATTCCTTCTTTCTCAATCAATTTAAGCTCATCATTATTACTATCATTCAAGAATCTTTCCATACTTTCTTTAAATTCTTCATCATCATTAGACATTGAAATTATTTCTAGTTTTTCTTACTCTTATAAGACATCTAGATGAAAAATGATCAAATTCTTTACTTGTCTAACAAACAAAAATTTTCATACTTTTTGACCCTCTTTTCATAATCAGATCAATACCTTCTTTGATCTTCTTGTCTTCTTTGGATCTAGATCTGTCATCACTTGTGCTTCTATTATTTTATATGCAACAAAAAGATTCTTGATCTAGAAACTCAACCTTCTACTCTATACATGATTTTAATATCTCACCAAGGAACTCCATCTTCTAAGTGTCAAAATAAACTCCATCAGACTTACACCTTTCTTTTTGGAAGTGACTTTCCATTGATGTCTCAAAGCTATTGAGCTTTCTATTCAAGGACTTGATGCTCTGATACCAAAATTGTTAGAATGTAAAGTACACCAATATAATTGATAGGTGAGGGGGGGTGGGGGGTGAGGTGGTGAACAATATAATCAACAACCATAACAAGATACTCATACACAATAACACTAGATGTGTTAACTAGGGAAACCCTTGATCATAGAGAAAATTTTGATGGGGATGGTACCCACAAGATGATGTACTAATATAAATATTCATTGGTAGAGGATGGACCCATTTAGAAGTCAATAAAACATTCAGTACATATTAATCCCTATTATGAGACTTTGAATCCCTATTAGGAGATTCCAACCCTGTTAGGAATTGTGCCAACCCTATTAGGAGTTGTAGAAGATAGATGGACCTAGTATCCAAATAGCTTCAAGGGAAAGACCAATGAACCCCTCGTCCAAATGATCTTTATATTATTCCTTACAGAATAATAGAAATAAACTATACTTGAGATTCCTCTTCCTTTGTCATGTCAATTAGACTTCTAGTCCTGATCTCAATACCATATCACCAACTTCGCATGCAATAATCCCTTGGATCCCTTACATTTACCAAATACTCTGCTCTTATTCACATACTTCACATGCCATGCATCTTACCAAACAAGGAAAATTCCCTTCCTTTATACCATATCCTCAAAACAATTCCTTGAGTCAGCCTTGAGGCTTTCCCAATTAATTATAATACAACCACATTCAGATAATTAATTATTTTGCAATTACACAACACTATTAGCTCATAGTCTTTACAAATTCTCACACATGTGACTCCAAACCTTGTGCACTTTTTGACATCACCATCAAACTATCTACTATCATTGTACAACTTCACACATTAAGATTTGACCTTTGTTACGAGATATAATCAAACCATCAGAAACTGTTTATCAAGTATTGTGTCTATATATTGATCTCTACAAATCAAGCATATCTTCTACATGTCTATGACTTAATCGATGCATACTTAACCACATCATCTAGACATAGTGTAGAACATGTCCTCAATCACACTTGACGACTTGAACATCAATACAAGACTGTATGACCTTAATCTTTGTCTACTACTCTGCCAGTCTTCACAAAAACCATACTATGTTGTCGTCAATGTCAAACATAGTCATGAATGCAATATGTTAATCAAGCTAGCAATCTCTCCAATGCTTAGGATACTCCTCCAAAGGGATACCGTCATCATTCATGCTAACACTCCCATCCCCCCCTCTCTCTCCCCCTATTCCATTGTCTCCCTCTATCTCCCTCTCTTTCACTCTCTCAAAATTCCCCTCCCTCTCTCCCTAACCCATCTTCTCTCTCTTTCTTTTTATTCTATCCAATACTCTTTCTCGCATCCCCTTCTCTCTCTCTCTCTCTCCCTACCCCATCCTCTCACTTTCTTTGCATCATATCCCATACACTTTATCCTAATCCCCTACACTCTCCCAATTTCCATTTCTCTCACTCTCTCTACATTATATATATATATATATCCTATAAGACTCTCTTGAATTGTATCTTTATTTCTTTAACTCTCCTCCCCTTCTCTCTCCAACCTCTCTTTTTCCCCCTACTCTCTCTCCATCCTGTACTCTTTCTCACTTTCCACCCTATCTCCCTCTCTCCCTATCTGTTCTCTCTATTAAAATACAAGGCTTACAAAGTGTGTGTGCACTATGTAAGCTTTGAATTAAAAGAAATTATAGTTAAAAGGCTTGAAATAGTATGAATTAGACAGAGATCTAGATGATTGTAAATCAGCAATTAGTGCTACATTCAACATTGGATCATGTGTTTTCTCTTGGAGCAACAAGAATAAACCAATTGTTTCTCTTTCATCTATTGAAGCTATATACAAAGCATTATGCAGTGCTACCTCTGAAGCAATTTGGCTAAGGAGATTTTTTGAAGATATGAGACAAAAGCAAGTAGAGCCTACTTCAATCAAAGTACAACCAAACTTGCAAGCAATCTTATTTATCATGCAACATCAAAATATATTGAAACACAACATCATTTTGTAAGAGAGAAAATTCAGTCTCAAAAGATAGAGCTGAACTATTGTAATATCAATGACAATGTAGCTAATATATTTACTGTCTTTGGGTAAAATAAATTTTGTAACCTTTAGAGACATGTTAGGAGGCAAACAAATTCTAATTAATCCTTAAGTGGGAGCGTTGGAATAATGAATAATCTCAGGTCCACATGTGGCAACTCAAGTTTGCATTACTGGTAGCAAGAGTCTAGTTTAATTGTAGTTGTGTCATAGAGTTCTAGTTTGAATAAATGACTAATTGTAGATTTGTCTCTTAGATTCAGTTAGTTGTCTCGAGTAGCCCACTTGTCTATTACTCTTGTTGTGTTGCCAAATCCTCTTATTGTGTTGTCAAACTTTTGACAGTTTGTTGTCAATCTCTTTTGCAATATTTTAGGAATGTAGGTTGTTCATTGAATTGTGTAAATAGACTCCCATTATTCAATAATATCAAGTTGTTAATTCTTCTTTGCTTATCTATTTTCTTCTTGTGTATTGCAACTCTACTTTTCAATTAATAGATGCTCAGCTTTTGCAGCCTTTGCTGCCTGAGGATCATGAAATCAATCCTTACACTGTTAAGTGCATTGTTGATGTAAGTTGCCTGGCTCCCATCTTGACATCTAATTCATACAATCCTGCACACAATTATTTGAAAGATGATATGAGTGTTACAATACTAAAGAACATCCTAGCACATTTAGGAGTGGGTGAGGAAGTTTTGGGACGAGAGTATCAATTAAATTTGGAGGAGAAGATGTTACGCTGCTAGATTTTTATCAAGTCTGATAGAACTTCGGAAAAACTCGTTTGGAACATAGCCTCGTACTACTGAGATTTTCTCAAAACCTGCTTGTTCTATGTGATTGACTAATCTAACACCTAGGATATCTTCTGCACTTTCTTTCTCATTTTTGGTGATTGGTTTTCAGGTGGGAGATTGTTGAGTGTATGAAACCCAATCATTTTGTAACAATTGTTACGGTTGGAGAATATTCTGACTGCCATAATCAGTCCCCTAGTTGTAACGATAAAATCTCTTGGTCTTCCACATTTCTTAAATCGAAGTCTATTTATATTCTGATGGGCATTGCCATTCTTATGGCTGCTGTATTGCATTTTGAGAAATCAGTAAAACTGAGAGTCCCCATTAAAAGTGGATGTAGTATGTTTATAGACGAACTACAATAGAATTCTTTGTCTTCAATATCTCTTTGTTTATTTATTATTTCAGATTTTATTTAGCTTATATTCTGCACATTATTTTGAGTTCGAAAATTAACAACTATTTTTAGTGAAAAATGGTACTTTATCTATTAGAGGCATAAATAGATATTTTGTCTATTCTGTTATGGAATGTTTGAGATATCATGGCATTCCAGTTACATAGCTTAAATATTTTTTTTTAACTAAACAAATCTGGTCAAAACAAAAGACATACTGATCAAAATTAGAAGAAATTACAAATTATTTAAACTTTGTGTGTCCTATTTTTCAAAGTCTGTGTTACCCCTAGATCTTATAGATTGCCTTGGCCGCATCCGCACGAATGCTATTTAAATCTTTCATTTGAATCACATATCAGAGATACAAGGAAGTAAACTGGAAGTGGAAGTAAATATGTTGATAATTGAGTCATCTGAATAATCATTATTTATAACAATGTAACTATTCCATATTTCATATAAAATAATCATATTACAATCAAGACGCACATAGATAATGTAACAAGACGGAGAACGTATGAGTAGTTGACAGAAACAGAGACAGTAAAGTAAATACTGTGACAGAGAGAGGGGAATGAGATATTTTTCTGTTTTTTTAAACTACATTCATGGGGAATTTCCTTGCACCCATGAAGGCCAGTAAGCTTTAATGGCTAGGTCCCCAATAAGGTCGCATAAAACAGCTCGTTCCAGCTATCAGGAACTCCTGGCAAACACCAGTGGAGACAATCTTGACGTCCATTGACACTTATGTTACGATCGCTGTACATTGATGGATGCCCATCTTTGCGAAATGCTGAATTATGAGAGATATTCAACAATTTTACTGGAAATTTGATTTTGCTCAGAACATGGTGGAGTATGGCGGCATGAGGAGTTGGCTGAGGGTCATATGAGGGATCTTCAATTGGCTCCTCCTCACTGGCGCATCTGTTCCATTCATTTGAACATCATCAGCAAAGGAAATGGTGCAAAGAAGAAATTGGGGAAAAAAGAAAATAGGAGATTTTAGGCATATGCCCTGTTTCTTCTTACCTTTTCTGCCAGTTGTAATGGCTGAACGAGGTGCTGCGAAATAAGACCAGAGTTTGGGTAGTCACATTTGAAGAGACCCATTGTGACCATGTAGTGAGCGCCTTCCTGTAAGCTACCAGTGGATACATGTCGGTGTAGCTCTTGTTGCCTTCCATGACTATGTCCCATCTGTTCATAAAGAGATTTGGTTCATTGTGCAGCAGTCCTAATTTGATAATTAATCTGCTGAATTTGGTTAATTGGGTTTTAAGGCCATTTATAATAGTGTTAAAAGCACTAAATGTTGAGTTGAAAAATGGCAGAAGCTTGAGGCTTCTCAATTTTTTAATGGGGCTTTTTCTGGATTTGAGAATTACTCATAAGGGCTTCTGCTTCCACACTGGAGAAATCTTAAAAAATCTGCTGAGTAGATTAAAAATGGTTTGGAGGACATTATCAAAACTTAAATCAATTGAAGGATGAGGTTGTACAAATATTCAAACATTATCAGTATGGGCTTTTTAATGAGTGATTAATAAAATATAATACTTGTTGAAGGTTTTCCAAATGAGATTGCAAATAGAATGGGTTTAATGATGAAGAAAGTTCAGTAGTTAGGCGCATTCAAGCTGGAGTAATACTGGGATGAGTGATCTCTTAAGAAGTCTGTAAGTATCACCTAGATGTAATGAGTGCTTTATGTTCCTTCCAATCTCATGAGAGATGGGTTCATGCGAACCACTATTCGTGAAACATGGGTCAATAAGCTTGACTCAAGAAACCATACAGTTGAATTCTAATAGTAATATCACAATTTAACTTGTAAAAAAAATTTAGATTTGCTTGTGTTGACATCTCAGTATCAAGTTTTACATTTGTTTGTTAGATATTGAGTACTTGCAGGCTGTGAGTATTCTTACAACAACATTTTGTATATTAGATTTCAGATTCCTTCAAAATCTACTATATCCGTAATAAAAAAAATTAAAATACATATTAAAAATCACTCTTTAATGGTAGATCAGACAGTCATTGGAACACATGGATGATGCTTTCATATTTGATATCCTTAAATCTACTCTATTTAAATACAGAGCTCATTCAAACACAAGATATAATGATATTGCCACCTGAAACTTCACTTCATGGGATTCGTTAAATGTTGATTTCAGGAACAAATTAGGTAAGAAGATTTGAATAGTTCATCTGTTTGTTTGTCAGGCTTCAGCAGATTTGTATGGTCACAAAAGTAGATGAGCTACAAAAGATGATATTATTCAATAGAACATGTTGATTTCTAAGTATACATACCGCAAATAATTAGTCCATCTTAAAGTTTAAACTACAGGCACATGCCAAGTGTGTGGAGAGAAGGTAAAAAATGGATTCAAAGCATGAAAGGAAAAATATAATTTTTAAAAAATGGATTCATGGTACCTTTGTGATCCCAAAGTCTGTGGCCACCATTTAGATGACTCAAAGATGAGTACATCAGCTACCCAATGAGCAGAGTTTTCTTGGATCTCATCAACGTGAAGAATTCTCTTACCCTCATTATTGATCTCAAGATCAACCAAATATGGAGCCCAATAAAACTCAACTGAAACATCATATTCCTGCCAACAATTGACCAAACTTGTTATGATTGATCACCCATTAAAATGTCCTGCAAGACCAGTCAGAAAATATAATCCATCGATCTGCTGCTTACAGTAGAAATGAATTTATCATTCTTGTTACTTCTTGGAACAAATGTAGTTGGAAAGTCTTTAGAGATGAGGCAGATGAGAGATAGAAACTGGTTTTGGCTGAGGGAATCACCAACAAACATCATTTTCTTCCCTCTCACCTTCTCCAGCAATCTCTTAACACTGAAGCTGAAATAGTAATCCAGCCATTAGTAAAATAGGATTTTAAAAATGTCACCCAATAAAATTTGAATAGAGATAATAAATTTCTACAGTCCATAATAATTATGAGTCTAATTTATGAGTGCAAATAAATTTTAACGTAGTTGAATTCAGAAGCTCGGTGCATAGAGATTTATATACTTAACCTTGGTATATCACATCCATTTGGCTGCCATCTCCACTCCTGATAATCAGAATCTGGTCTACCATTTGCTTTGCAATTGAATTGTCTGATAATGTAAGGACAGTTTAAAGCATCATAGAGAGGATAGGAGGGGTCATGGACCCATGTACCAGAGAATAAATTGCAATTTGTTTGTATATCTCCTTGAACTTGAAAATTCTTGAGTGATAAGAGACAAAGCAGAAGACTGAGAATTGAAATCATCATTTTGGTTCGGTCTCTGTAAAACTACTTATGTAATTATCTTTACATAGTTTCGTGGTTATATAGCTTCACTCTAATGATTAGTTGAATGATCAAAGACAGCTTGTTAGAATTTAGGATAACCACTAATGGAACTATGGCAAATGAATTTTGTTAACAAAAATTATGTTATAGAAAAGTATTTAATTAAAATTTGACCACAACCCACTTAAATATCAAATTACATTCACAAAATTCTGAGATTATATGGCATGGGGTTGATGTGTGTTTTGTGTCATTACAACATGCAGAATCAAAGATTCAATTTCAAAGTGGAATATGAAGTTTTGAACTCTCTTTTGAACAAAGACATCACTTAGAAGATTGTATAAAAAGATCATCGAGATAACTCCAAGATTCCTTCAAATGGGAGACTTAACTCAATTGTAGTGATGTGATATGTTGGTTTCATGAAGGGACTTACGCTGGTGCATCAACTTAATTTGTGAATGATCTGGCTTCACAATGCACAATGGTAATATTATGACTTCCAACTTGCAATGAACTTAAACTTACAAGTTTAAACAGACTTCTACTTCTATGCTAGGATGTAAGGACTTCTGAAGATATTTATAACTCTATTAGATGTAATCTTGTCATCAACTCCACTAACCTAGTCCAATAATCAAAGATATGGATGAAAGATATTTTAATCACTACTATTTTATCAACTCTATCTATAGATGCAAATCAATAAACAAGTACTAATGAAAGTTAAGCATATGATTATGTTATTCAACTGCTTATAAGCAACAAGTAGCTAGTGGTTTGTTCTAATCGAGTTCAATGAAAGAAGCATTCACAATAAATCTCAATCAATCCAAACTAATTGAAGAAAATTCTAAAACTAATTACTTGAAATAAAATTTAATTCTAAGTTAGGAGTATAAAAAACAATGCACTATCACAAATATGAACGAAGCAAACACAATGATAGTTAGAGAGCAATTTTAGTAGTATATTGACAACAATTCTTCAATATACCTCCTCCACCAATGAAGAGAGAATTTTTTTATATGGGAAGCTCTATTACATTGAAGGCCAAGATTAAATCAGAATTAAAGACATAGATTAATCTATCAAAGCCTTAAAAATGGTTTCCATAACCACCACTTATAAATAATGAATGTCCACCCAAGTACAAAAGAGCACTATGACAAAATTACAATACCCATATGGGCCAATGTGAGAAGAAGTTAGGTATAAACTTATAGAAGAAGGCACCAATCAATGGGGCCGTGGTAAAATGGCATATAAGCTTACAACAAATCTTCTTTAAAAGAAGATAGTTTTCTTTGACTTCTCATCATTTTGTAAGTTGAATGAATCTAGACATGGTATTATTGAACTCTCCTATTTGGACAACTGATATGATTCAAATGGTTGAAGAAATTGGTGCCAGCTCACCATCCTTATAAATTGGAGGCTCAATTAATATCCCTTGATGATGAGAAAATATCTCAACATTATAATTATCAAGCCCTCAATTGTGATGGTTCATACTCTCCACTTGTTTTATCTCCATGTTGTCTTCTCTACCCTTGGAAATATTCTCATTGCATTTGTTTGAACTCATACTTGTACTTGAAATTCCAATGTGCTCACGATGTCATGATCTTGAAATCTCCTCATTGGCATGCTTTTGAACTTGTACTTGACCTCACACTTGTAGAAGTGGTGTAAGTGTGACATGTAGTTTGATCTTTCAATTGAACTTTGATTTCCAAAGGAATTCAAGTTTGCATGAGTTTCTCACCTTGACACAGTGGGCGTCATCTTTTAATTTAGAGAACCTTTCTTGCTAAATTATCACATTAGGTTTACACTTTGACTTGAAACAATCTTTCCATTACTTGGATTTCAAACTCAAACCTCTCCCTTCCCACCTTGTGCTCATCTCCATCTCCTACCACTTTTATCTTGTCATACAATTTCATGCATTACACTTCTAGTTGACTTCTTCCTAAACTTGCCACATAAGTTACAAAGGAATCACCAATTCTAGTTCTAAACTAAATAAGATTTGATTGTGTGGTGAGAACAAACTCTAAAAAGCTAGTTAGGAACTAAATGGTGTTGATATCATATTGTTGGTTACAATAAATAATCTTTCAAACTCATCCAAAACTTTCAGTTGATAGCATGAAATATTATCTAAAAATCCTCAAGCTGATTTTACCTTGTTGTAATGAGAAACTAAGCATTTTTTATTGTATGTATGAAACTTTTATGATCTCATGAGGGTCTAATATGTGCCCAAATTGATGCCATCTTAGTCTATCAACACTATCAAAAGGATGCAATTCAAAATAATTGGTGGATCTAGGCTCATTACAAGTCTAGAATGTGCTTGAGATGGTTGAAATGTGCACGAGTTTAACACAAAATTCCTACAATTAGTTTTTTTTGCATGTGTTTTCCATGAAAATTGATGAACTTATTCTTCTTTCAACCTCCTTGTGGATCAAATTCCTTATGACAACTTGTAAAGTTTCTCTTAAAAACATATTTTTTATTGAGCTTAGGTCCAAACTTAAGTACTCTCACTCATCAAATCAATTTCTTCTTAAGGAGGCCATCTTGGCTTCATAAAATTGAATTCAAACAATTAGAATTTCAATGCTACCTTGCCAAATTTGATTCATCCCTTTCTTGCATATTGAAACTTAATTCTTTGCATTCAATACTAGGCCGTCTCTATTAAATTTGATCTTTAATATGACCTCCAATTTTAAATTTGTACTCCTTATGTTTGGAATATTGGACCCCTTTTAAGGCATAGGTGAGTGCAAATGCTTATTAAATTTGAGCCCCTTCATGGTTAAGTTTGAGGTCCTATAGTTAAATTAAGGCCATGGTTTTTAAATACACAACAATGTGTACATTAACGAGTTCACTTCTCAATCAAAATGGCTACACATGTATGAATTAATGGGCCATATACTTTATTTATAAAGCCATGTGATTGGAAACGAGGCCTAGATCATTACATTTTAGGACCATTCATTTGAGTTCAAGGATTATACACTCATATTTTGGGTTATATGTTAGACATTAATGCCCATACATTAGAAATTTAGGCCATCTTTGAAATTTAGGCCTACATGTTGGAGATTAAGGCCTAGCTCTGGAATTAAGCGCCACATGTTTTGTGTTAAGGCCCATACATTTGGAATTTGACCTACATGCTTGGGGCTTGATGTTATATACAATGAAATTTAGGGCCTTGGATTTGTATTTGAGAGTCACATATTTAAGGACTAAGGCCATTTCTTATGGAAATGAGTCAAAATGCTAGACATAAAGGGCATGTGTTTGAAATGTAAGGCCTTACATTTGATTTGAGTAATATTCCTTTAATTGACCCAAGCCAATGCCTTAGTGCAAGGTTAAAATCAATGACATTGGTATTTATTAATGCTTACCTCAAATTGAATGTTAGGTCCCTTAATTGATTCAATCCAGTACTCAAACCATGTAGATTGCATCATTACCATAGCCCCATTTGTAATTTTGATGAAACTTGGACTTGATTTGTGGTTGAAATCTTGAAGTGGAAACTACTACTAGGTTAGGCGAAGCTTAAAATCTCAAAAGTGAAAACACTACACACATAGGAAAGATCATCAAATGCCAAGTGGAAACCACAAGAGAAAAAAACCCATTAATCAACAAGTGGAAACCACCACCAAGAAAGGAAAAACTTTTATGCATCAAGTGAAAACTCTCATGAATTAGGAAAATTTAGAAATCTTATAGAGGAAATGTAAGGCAACTTAGGCCAAACATTTTATTGATTGGCGGAAACTCTTGTCAAATTAGGCAAGGTGTTATGAATTTGAAGTGGAAAACATCACCCACTTAGGAAAAGTTGAAGAAAAAAAGTAGAAATAAGGGTTGACTTGGTCAAGAGCATCTAATGAATAGTGGAAATCACCAAGGACAAGTAGGTGAGTACATATAAAGTGAAGTGGAGAATGACCTAGACTTGGGCAAGTGTATGTGATGTGTACTAGAAATCATCACTAAGGTAGATGAACTTGATGCAAATGGGGGAAAATCCTATCAGCTTAGGTGAAGCTCACTTCAATTAGAGATCAAGTGATTTAGATTTTATTATTTTTATCTTTTCAAGTCAACCTGGATTTGCACAAGAGCCTGGGTGATCCCACAATAATGGGTTCCACTTTTTGACCAATTTTGACACTAAAATCAATATTTTTGCAACAAACGTCACGTTCAAGTGACTATATCTCCAAAACTATAAATAATTTCAAGATGACATAAACTAGTGATTTTGAGTAATTTGTTCCTACTTTGTAACCATATTTTTTAATCTAAAAAAAAAAATTATTTATGTCAATTTTTTTTATCTCCTCCGAAAAGTGGTACATAATAAAATTCAATATTTTAAAAAGTGACACTTTGTTTGACACACATAACTTTTTTTCTAGAAATGATAATGAAGTAATTCTTTCGATGTTAGATTTGTAACATCAATATCTAGAGGATGCATTTAGTTTGATTTATTTTGGTTGAATATTGTATAGTTTATGAAGTTTTGAAGTGACATGAACCGTAATTCAGACATACATTCCGTTTGACACAGATAATTTGAAGCGAATTTATCATAAACCATTTTTTTTTTTTGGAATAGAAAGGTATCTCAATAAGCCAATGCCTCCATATTTTTCAAAGAAAATTTGACCTAATTTACTAATTTTCCCAAGGTGTCAAAGTCGGTTGATGTTCAATTGATAATGAACCTATAATGAGTTAAACTCATATTTGAAAGTCTTAATGATTAAATTATGTATTAAAATTATAGTCGTTGGAAAGCTTGCTCCGAGCAGCACATTTTGACATTTTTAATTTTACAGTAGGAGATCATTCTCCTACAATTATGGAAGTCAAAAGAGCAAAAAAAATAAAATGAAAAAAAAGGTTAAAATTTTTGTGATTTTGCATGTTCGTGCGAACATGGCGTTCACGCGAACACATTTACCATGTTTGTGTGGACATATGTTCACACGAACATGCAAATCATGTTTACGTGAACATATTTATCACATATTTTTGTGCAAACATATGAAATATGTTCGCACGAACATATGGTAAACTCAATTTCCCATTTTGCAATTTTTTTCATTTTTGTTTGTCCCACTAAAGTGGAACCCATTATTGTGGGTTCACCCACCTAGATAGTCTTCTCACAAACGCATTGTATATCCATTTACTAATTTCCATCATATTTTTTTATGTTTCCACTAATAAAAATCCACATGGTTAAAATATTAACAATTCCAACTAAACCTTATCAAGTATGATTTTTCTAAGTCTAGTTTTATCAATACCTAGAATGCTGTTCAACCTATTTTCTCTTCAAGACTAGATCTTTATCATGCTCTCACTCAAATTTTGAAAATGTAGCCAACCTATAGTAAACTAAATGAATAACTATAGTGAAAATAAGATGGGGAGGGGGAAAATCCTTTGAGCCATGAGCTTTAGCTTGATGATTTCTTGAGGCACAATAGTGGTCTTCTTTTTCAAGTTAGATCTCATTATTTTACCCAACCCCATAGTCTCACCAACACCAACCTTTTTCTCTAGCTCAAGGTCAACAATGGATATTTCATGGTGTAACTTTTCCATCTTAGTCACCAAAGCTTGCATGCTCACAACAAATGAATTGGTAATCTTGTAGTTATGTTCCATAATCTTCTTGAGAGTGGAGTCAGTCTTCATAATATTACTTTGATTCATTTATTCTTTATTCTTATCACATGTTTCCCTTGTTTTCTTGATGGCCTCTAAATTCTTAGTAACAAAATTCATTATTACAATTTTCTCTTCCTTAGTCCATAGAATACAATAAAAAGAGTCAATAATAACATTGTTTGACATAGTAGGTAGCATATCAATAGGGATCTTTTGCCCAATATCTTTATGTTCCTCCTTCTAATGAGATTCCTCAAACTTTGGAGATAGAGAACAAACTTAAGGTATATACTTTTAATTTCATGGAACAACCACTTGAATAATCTAAAAAAAGGAATTACACTTAGTGATTTGGAACACATCAAAAGACAAATCCCTCTTATCATAAGAGTCCTTAAATGATCAAAACACAGTCCAAGAAGATGAAGTAGATGTTTGCACAAGCAAAAATGGAAAAATACCAAAATCTATTTTTTTGGTATTTTCTATGTTCTATATTATTTCATAACTTTGGAGGCTTCTAGGGCATTTTTGGTCTTCAACAATGCTAATAATGTGTAGATATGCTTAAATGTTTAGCCACTGAATGTAGAACTTTAGAAGATCTTTCCAAAAAAATTGACGGTTCGTGATTTCGAGCTACGAGTAGAAAGTTTTGACTTCTACAAGTAGACATAATTTTTAGAATATAATTTTTGTAGTTTTCATAGTTGTTGGAGTTTACTTTGTAATTACTTAGCTTGTGAACTCTTCATTTTCATTTCAACGGGATAGTGGTGACCCTTGGGATTCATTAGACTTGTATAAACTCTATTATTGAATTTAATGGATCACTTTTTGGCTTGCAAAAACATCTATTGTTTCATTTTAATTGCTTTTATTTAAATCACTATACCAAAGTGGCAGGTTCTACACTAGGTATTGTAATCTAAATTTTTAATTCAGATCATTAAAACTCAATTCCACCAAGGAAGACTTGGCTTTACCCTACTTGCAAATAGACTTGCAATATTCTGACCCAAATGATTAAATAGGAACATCATGATCTATGGAACTATCATAATTAATCAACACAAAGATCTTTTTTTTCTCCTTATTAGTCTTACCATATTTCTTTCCCTCATCCATAGGAGAATCATGACCTTTGATAACATTAGTAGCCCTTTTATTTTTAGTAGGGGAAGGAGAAGCCACATCTATCTCGTCTAAATCCTTGCCCTTGATAGCACCAAAAGACTTCTTAGGAATAGCCTTAATTTTTCTGAATGGGGATGAGGAACTTCTTCATCTTCTTTTGTTTCCCATCCTTCCTCCACTACACCATTCTTATCACCCCCTTCCCATTTAGAAAAAGATAGATTTCTAAAGGTGGTTATAAACAAAACCCTAAATCTAAAGTAATCATAAAAAAGAAATATATGACCTTGATGTAAAACATCATTTTTAGAAGGATTTTCCATATGCTCACTCATGTTGGAATTCAATGCACAAAATAATAGTAGGAAAAATATATCAATACTTAATGCCTAAAATAATTAATAATTATCAATAATAACCAAATACCCTAATTAATTTCCCATCTAGGGTAAAATACTCCATGATGGGCTTTAGAAGCTCTTTCCAAATGGACTTATCTTTTATGGTATGGAGTAGGAATTATTATATTTAACCAAAATCTCCTTCCCCTTTTCAATTCTGGGAATATCTTTGCTGCTCCCTTTGAAATTTTTTTATCTTTACAAAATTAAATATCCTTTTTAGGGAGGCTTGTAACTTCAACCACAATATTTTTTCCAAACAAATTAGTCATATCATTCTTCTATTCCTATACAAAGATCTTCATAATCTTCTAATCATAGCCATGAAGTCTCTCTAGATAGGAGGTAACATTTCCTTTCCTCAACCAATACCAAATGGTTCTATTATATTTATCTACCCTTCATATCTAGTGGATTAATATCACTGTTCATCTTCTTCATAGAATAGAATAGCACCATCAAATAGATGCTTGGAGTTTTACCAAATAAAGGATATCAATGCAAATTAAATAAAATGAAACCTGTGAAGAAATTGAATCAATAAGAATAGTAATTATTCTCTACTCATTTAGATGATTTTTGCCTCCATCGCCGATTTCATTCTTAACATGTCTCATCTTCATCCTCAATTGGTACATTTCCAACTTTACCATGAACTTGATCAAATCTAAGGAAGGATTTAATATTATCATCAATGGTGTTCTCTCCATTCCAACCTTTAATAGTTTTAAGTCTAACCCCTCTATTAGCAAGGCCATAAGCGATAATAATAATTTCATGAGAGGCTTGAGTAATAAAACAATCCTTGAAGGTTTGAAATAATCCTTTTGTAGGTTTTTATAATATTATCAATCATCCAAGATGTCTTATGTTCACCCTTCAAATCTTAACAAGTTTTGGCTTTCTTTGTTTACTGAAATCTTGTAGATTTTAGTGAGTTTAATCATAAAATAACATATTTTAGCATCACATCACATGTTTCAGCAATTATTGAGGTACCAAAGGACAAATTCATATCATTGATCATCTATAAAGACATTTGAAACTTCACATTCAATGATACAACATCATGAATGTTCAACAGTGAGGATGGAAAGTTTGATACAAGGCTATCTAAGGAGGTAACTCCCAATACTGAACCTCCCATGGAGAACATAGAGAGTAGAGCTAAAAATGGGCTAACATTGGAAGAAAGGAGTCAAAATAACCAAAATAATAATGATGGAAGAAAGATACAATTATCGAACTAGAAATGATTTGTGTTGAATTGAGTGGAAGTCAAAAAATGAAAAGTTTGTTAAAATAAACCAAGTTCCTAGATTACTAAGTGGTGGGGGGAGGCAGTGTGAGTGAATTACTAATCACCAATGTTAACCAATCTTAAATCTTAAACAACAACCACATCAAAATGATTAACTAGTATTGACCTTATCATCAAATCATTCATTCATCCATGCATTTTAACTTGCAAAGTGTAATCATAAAGTAACACATAAAAACCATCCACACAAGTAACAAAATAACACAATTTTTTTAATCGTGAAAACCCTTGGTTAGAGGAAAAAACTGTGATAGGAAATGATACCCACAAGTATTTTTCACTCTTCTCAAAAGCTCTTGGTTAAAAGCTTAGCTCTCTTAGGAGCTTAAAATAATGTCTAGTTAAGAAAAAAACATTGTTAGGAGTCACCTCGTCAAGGGATTTTCCTCTAGCCCTATTAGAAGTAACCTCATTGGAGGATTTTTGAATCAAATTAATCAGCCACCCTGTTAAAGGAATTAACTTCAAACCTTGCTAATGATCCTACCCACCTTGTTAGAGGATTTTAACTTGCCAACCTATAAGGATTAACTAGGTGGAATGATCTAGGAATAGAAATTCATATTTTCTTTTTTAGATCCATATAAGCTCACTAATTACTTACGCTTGCAAACATTTATATATTAGCCTAATTGTACACCTCTTATCAATTACTTCTCCTTTAACTGACAACTTGTTTTCAAATCACACTACAAAATAGCTCTCTACTATACTCTTTGCATCAATAGGTAATGCTAACTCTAAATGTGTCCCCATGAAAATCCAATAAAATTTGACCAAAAATGTTATAAAACCATAATCCATCATTATTACTCATCATATTATCAAAATCTTCAATTGTGCATCGATCTAGCATCATACATCTATTCTTTCACCTTTTCCAATGAAAAACATGGTTCCTAAAAGACTAATCATATTATTCAATGTATAACCAATCATCCAAATTTCTTTTCTTTCATGTCTTCACTATATCATCAACCATCTTACGAACCTAAAATATTTATTGGAAATGGTCTACATGTTACTGGTTCACAATCAAACTTAACATTCAACTTGGTCTTCATTTTTCCTTCAAGGACTCTATTCAATCAAATCCAAAATACATATTATTGTAAACCTAATCATTTGTAACCTTGACATTGTTCACAAACATAGTAACCTTCATAAATCTTGATTTTCATCTCTTGAAATACATATTTGATAAAGCAATCAAATTACTCACTAGCTACTACTAACTGACAAACCCAAGAGACTATTCTACTCCAATCATTCATAACTCACTCAAATCTTATGTTTTGTTCATGATATTAAAAAATATAGAGACTAGAGACATGTTAGAGTCCCTCATACCAATTATTAATTCTAAATCATCATAAAAATCAACTACACACCTAATTTCTCACATGCATAGCAAGTTCATTTCAGCCTAATAAAAAATTCAACATGCATTATCAAGTTGACATCAATGACAACATGATAATTGATTCAATCATCAATGGGAAGATGCTCTTTTGGAGAAATGAACATTCTAATAGATCTTGAAGAAATATACATCATTTAACATTAGTTATGCCAACAATATCCCCCGTTGACATTGATGGCAATACTAGAAATACTACCAACAATGATAAGTGATAACTGATACAACATGTGACTAAAATTTTATGGTTTGTGCCTCTTCTTCTTAATGTTTCTTACCCTAAGAATATTCTCTCCTTTACCATTGGTTCTTTTCCCTTCATGCTCTTCTCTCGATTCTTGTTTTACTTGTTCTTTTTGTCCTTGTCCTTGTCTTCTTCTATGCTCTTCAGTTTGTTCAAATCTTCTCATAATCTTATTTTTGTATCTTTAGATCTTATGTTCTTTTGTTCTTCTTTCCCTTTGAAAATAATATCAAAGGTATTCCACTCACTTCTAAGTCCACCTTTATATTTTGAATCTCCAACAAATTTTTGATAACTTAAGAAACTACTAAACCAACCAACTAGTTACTCATATCCATGAAGTAACCTTCATTACACCAATCCATGGTAAGACAATCATTTAGTCTTGTGGATTGATGCACCTATTTGCATATTAATTTTGACTTGGAAGGGGAATGTTGGATACTCAAAAAAATATTTAGGTAATGGTTGAGTAAATATTTTTGTAACTTTCTCCTTTGATGTAACATAATACATTCTTAGTTCCTTCTCTTCTACCTTTTCCTTCAAAAAATAATACTTAATGGCAATATTCTTTGTCTTGGGATGTTGTATTTGATTCTTAGAATTATTTATAGCACTTGTATTATCATAGTAGATAATATAAAGTCCAATAACCTTATCATTAATACCTTACAAGACTTGATTAATCCAAATAACTTGTGAGCAATTATTGGGTGCAACAACATACTCCACTTCAATTGTTGACTAAGATATACAATTTTTGTTGACCCTAAAGGAAATCTTATTATTGTCAATTTTCATGAAACACTTAGTCATTCACAAGAAAGACTTGGTCAGTCTACACTATGACTAAGCCACTATTAAGGTTGAGCTATAAATAACATAAGTATACAAGTTCAGTATCTACTTAGATAGACATAGTTTTTGAGTAGATCATTAGTAACTGAGCATTCCAGTTGTTTTTGGGTGCTACACATGAGCCGAGTAGTTCAAAGGATTAAATCAATGTAAGATGAAGGTAGTTCATGTTAAGGGACAACATGAAGACCCAAGGATAGCTAAGAAATAGGAAGGTATATGTGCAAAGTTATACAATTTGAGTAGATTAGTTTGGAATGGCTAAAAATATTATGTAAACCAATTTTTTGAATATGAATCATATTTTTATGTTCGAGGATCTAATCAAGGAGGTAATTATGCCTACTATTACACATCATTAATCGCTATGTAGTGTGATGAACCAATCAAAAAAAATGGAAAGGTCAAGTAGCAAAAATGATGAATGTGGTGTTGCAATCTACAATTGGAATAATTGTTATGTTATCATTAATGCAAAACCTTACTGTTAAGACATTTACTAATAGTGTAGAGTTTCATATTAGGTTATTGATGAAGAGGATTTGAAAAGAAGAGATAACAAGGTGAACTGGTGAAGTTGTTGAGTAAAGAAGAGTAAGTTTGATGGAATCATAATGGGAACTTGATCAGTTAGTCTTTGACAAGATATTGTGTTGTTTGATCATTATATTAAGTAAATAAGTCATATGAGTTGAAGTATGGAATAGATTTTTGATGAAAGAAAAGAAGTTGAGTAAAACATAAGCTTGACTTAGTGATAGTTTTGCTAGGTCAATGAAGAAATTGAAGTAGAATATTAAGGCACTTAAGAGTTAGTTGAGTAAATAGTATTAGTTGAGTGATAGTAGTGACTGAGAAAGATAAGGAAAAATGAAGAAGAAACCTAGGATAGTGAAGGTCAAGTCAGGTAGTGTAAGCTAAGAAAGGTAGAACTGTAGAGATCGGGCTACCCAATGATGATCAAGTTGAAAAAAATAGTGATGATCAAGTGTCAGTAAATTAATAGTTTGTGAAAGAATCAATATTAGAGGTTGACATAGTTGAATTTTTGAATTGATCAAAACACATAAATGATAATGATTAATGAGTTGGTGTATTTAATGCATGAATTGAGTTTGTTAAGTGATCCATGGTGAGGATTTAAGGAGAACCTTTTTAGAAGTTTGAAGAAAGGAGAAGAAGGAATAATGATGGACAAATTCAATGAATCTGATCAAATCCTAAGATCTACAGTGATGTTTAAGCAGAAAAAGATCAAATCTACCTATTTAAGGAGGCACAAGAGATGTTTTATGGTTGTTGATTGGAAAATTTGTTAAGGACACTAAAGAAAAAAGAAGCAGAGGAAAAAGTGAGAAGACTTGTGAAGTGCGATTTCTTGAAGAGTTTCTAAGAAGATCAGAGATGGAGTATATGGTGAAGTCTAGTCAATAAACTAGAAATGAGATGAATGAAGATCTAGATTTGTAAAGTGAGTTGTATTTTAGGGGTTAAAGAATTTTTTGGATTTAGAAAACTCCTTAAAGAATTAAATGGTACTTTTTTGGCCCTGATTCCCAAAAAACCCAGGGCACATAGTATGGATTAATTTAGACCCATCAACTTGTGCATTTATTTTTATAAGATCATTTTGAAAGCTCTCACTCTTAGGATTTTGACTTTATTACCTAATTTGATTTTGAGATAACAGAATGGATTTGTTCCACATAGGCAAATTTTGGAATCTATTATCTTAGTTAATAAATTTTTTCACTCCCTCATCAAATCAAGTAAAGAAGGAATTTGTCTAAGGCCTATGACAGGGTGGATTGGGACTTTCTAAGGTGTGGATTGGAAGCCTTTGTATTCAATAATAGGTTTTTGGATATGGTTCATATGTTGGTTTCCTCTATCACTTTTTTTGTTTTGGTTAATGGGTCACTAACTCCCATTTCTCATGCTTCCTGAGGCTTAAGACAAGGGTACCCTTTATCTCCTATTTTATTCAATTTAACGACTGAATGTTTGGGTAGATTTATGGAGAAAATGGAGCAAAAGGGGGATTTTGTGGGATTTAGACCTTCATCAAAGGAACTAATATGTTCTCATCAAAAATTTGTGGATGACTTGATTGTTATTGGACAAGATTCAGTAAAAAATGCTAGGAATATTAAAAAGGCTCTTGATGATT
This sequence comes from Cupressus sempervirens, assembly GCA_028749045.1. Lineage (NCBI taxonomy): Eukaryota > Viridiplantae > Streptophyta > Pinopsida > Cupressales > Cupressaceae > Cupressus > Cupressus sempervirens. Next base: position 496,486,303 of record CM053793.1, on the reverse strand, counting down.
ATGGGTAGGCCACATGAAAAATTATAAATTGGAATAAAATCTATATTTTCTTCTTCAATTTTAATGTAAATAGACAAACTAAAATTCAAATAATTATGGGATATGAGATTGGTAGCTTTCCAGGTTCATATCTTGGGTTATCTCTTAGTCTTGACCCTCCTAAGTCTTTATGGAGCTCTCTAATTGATAAAGTTCACACAAATTTAGCTGGGTGGAAAGGGTCCCTCCTTAGTCAGGTAGGTAGGATAATTGTGCTAAAATCTATCATTCAAAGTATCCCCTTGTATGCTTTGAGTGTGTAATGTCCCACCCAGAGATCCTTGGAACACAAGGATAAAACATCCACTAAATAATTTTTTTCTTAAGATAAGTTACTTAAAAACAACATAAAATAACAAAGTGCAACAACAAAACACTAGGACAAGGTGAAGAGAAGAGGCAACATGGAAAGACTCACATGTTCACCTACACCAGCGAAAGTCTTACAACTACTTCTAAAGATCTCCAAGCTCAAAACCACAACTCATAAACCAAGACCACACAAATCATGAGAACATACCAAGGGAATATTCTTTTTCAATCCGAAGGTAAAAGATCCTAGCATGCTTAGGCATAGAAGTCCATATCTACTAAACATATCATAATCATGATTCACAAGTAGAGACCAACAATGGTCAAGCAAAAAACAAGGGCCCAAAGTTACCACCACTTGTCTACTAAAAACCATGTTGAAAGATAGATGTTGAATCTTGAAATTTGACTAAGCTTGAAATCTTGAAGCCCTGAAAATTGGCTAAGTCTGAATTTCTAAATCCCTAAAATTTCCTAGAATCTTTATCTTATCTCGGAGAGGTTTGGAACCTATCTCAAATGAATCATCACATATATTAAAATATATATTAAGTATAAGGAATTAAATATACATCAAATTTTACTTGAAAAATATATTTTAAACCCCATAAAAACATTTTATGAATTTTACTTAAACTTTAGTCAAGGTAATACTTTTCACTACAGCTAGGTGATACTTCTCACTATGGCTAGATGACACTTCTTAGTATGGTCATTCGATATTTCACCATTGTTGTACAATATTTCACACTACTATGGTGTGATACTTTCTAGTAGCATATGATCTTTCTCCTTAAGACGTGATACTCTTCCAGTATTGCCATGTTGAACCACTGTAACCTAGGATTGAAAAGAAACAACCCAACGAAGAAACATAAGGAAAAAGAGTTAAACCTTTACACTAGAGAATACTAGATCCATTATAATCGAGCCTTGGACACTCGAATGCATGAAATACCAAATTCCATGCAATTGGAAGTAGAATACAACTATCTATCTAATCCACAACAACATGTGAAGGAACATGTAGAAAGAAACATCACAAAGAACATACATGGTTCATAAACCAAACATCGTATGAAGGAAACCTTAAATAGTAAAGAACCAACACAACTAAAACTCATTCATGGTTCCTCCCAACCATAATAGCATCATGAGACCTCAAAGGTCCTAGCCATCCCCAGTGCATAACATCCTAAACTACCAACTAGATAGTCAAAGATGTCTTATGAGGACGTTACTACTAAAGTGTAATAACATCATAAGAACATGAAATCTAACATGCTAATCCAATAAGAAAAAGATTGTCCAACTAAGAAAATCACACCATCTAATCATATGCTAAACATCATAATAAGGGAATGTGTCAATAAAACTAACATCATCTAAACATGCTATCCAAGCATTCCAATGAAAGCATAAATAAAAAGAAATCATACTCTAAAACCTGAAGTACCAAGTGAAAACATCCAACAATGATTACACAAGGAAAATAGACCATCTTTGTACACTAATCCCCAGTAGTGGTGAAAGTAGCTATGCCTACCAACCACATGCAACCCATAGGTCCACTTCCACTATGCTGATGGAGATAATGATCCAACCAAAAATACATAAAAAGAAAATGTCCATGGCTAACACTCATGCTAGACAGTGAGATGAACATGAGACAATGCAAGTACTATAGGTCTTGGTCAAACACTCAATGGGTCACTATGTAGGGACATTCTTGGAGAGGAAATAGCATGGCATCAAGTAGCCCAAGCTAGCATGGTTCAGAATCAACTTCCCAACGGAAGGGTCATACACTATGTCCTGAAACTTAATCAAGTGCTCACACATTTTATTATCTTAAGTTTTATTACCACCCAATATTTTATTTAGGTACCAATTAATTAAGCCTTCTACCTCTCAACCTAGGCATAGTAACCAGGGATGTGGTAGAAGCCCCTCCATGAAGCTACCCTACCCTACCCATACTCATCCAACAATGAGCATCCGTAGGCATGCATATTCCCAACCCAAATCCAAAGATATAACTCAACCGCCTTACCATAGGGAGTTCAAGCCTCATAATTCACCCAATAAATGAATGCACATATGCTCATGAGTGGGTGTACTACCATCACAAATATCAAAACACAAGGCCTAGGTGAGAACACAAGTACAACACACTCAACCAAATTTTTTTTGGGAGAACAGATTCTACACGAATCTCGAAGAACAATAAAACTATACATCATAAACTCACTCAACTAGCCTTAATCCTAGAGTATGGATTCTACACAAATCCAAATGATGCAATAAGATCAAACATCATGAACTTACTCAACCAACCTCAATCCAAGAGTATGGATTCTACACAAACCCTAGTGTCCATGAAATAATAACAAGGGTCCAAAAGAAACAATATCAATAGGCATAAAATCACTCAACCAAACACAACACCAGAATAATGGATGTGGCATAAATCTCAATGTAAAAATAATCTAACTAGAATCCCAATGGATGATCTAGGTCCATGCCCAACATCATGCCAAGAAAACTTGAGAAAATAGGGTCACACACAAATCGAGGTAGAACCCCTAAAACTAAAAATCTTCAAAAATAAAACCCATGTTTTCTTAGGGCACAAAAGCCAAAAATATCAAATAAAATCTAGGTTTGGAGTCTGTATGCAAGAACGACCAACATAATAGTGCAAAACCCCAAACACTTATCCCAAAAAATAGGGAAATGCTCATACCCACCCAACTAGGTAGAGCTAGCACTCAAAAATGGAGGGTAACACTAGTTCTCAGCCTCCTAACAAATGACTACCAAAAATAGAAGTAGAAACAAAGTAGAAATATTGAAATGAGAGAGCCCTACCTTATAGCCAGAAGGGGAAAAATGAGAATCTAAACCATAAAATAAGTCTTGCATAATTAGACGAAAATCATAGCAATCCAAGGTCTCCTTGAGCTAGATCCAATGAGAACGATATTGAGACAATCCCATGCCCATAGCTCCCACAATGAACATAATAGTAATTCCTCTTGAAGAGGATTTTGGGTTTTACTATCAAACTTTCTAATTCAAAAGTGAGAAGTGAGGAATTAAATTCCCTTTTGGATACTTATTCACTTTTTGAGTGAATAATCAATTAGGGTAAATAAACAACCAACCTAGTTAAACCCCGAATCAACCCAAACAAAAATAGGCTATTCCAAGTAATTGGAATTCATATATGACAAAGTTTCTAGAAATTAAAATTAAATAAAAATAAAGCCTGAAATTACCTTAAACCAAAATCACATAATTCCTTAACAACTTTCACAATAATGCGAACCTCTAAATGCACAGACACATTCACAAGTCTAATCACATAATGCAAATGAGTCCAGATTTATCAAATCACTAAAAGGATTAATTTAACAATTAAATAAGATATGTCGACCATACATGGACAACATTGGTTATATATGAACAACTAAATCACTAACTCCATGTGCCAGCTAGGGATATAAATCCTACACACTAAAACACACGATCAAGGGCAATTTCATATAATAACATAGCCGAAGCAATAAATGCATTAAATAACCTAATTTAACCATTTATTCAATTACACTAAAAATTCCATTTACATCACTCATGCTGACATAAAGCATAAGAAAACAAGAATGAAGTAAATTACCATAGCATTAAATCCATCACATAACATAATCAGAGATATGTCCAAATATGGGATAACTGGATATCATCATAAAACATATTGTCATCTCAAATGGCATCATCCTACAAATATGATCAACTAAAAAATATAGTAGTCTAACATCTATGATATTGAAATCAAAGTATTACAAGGTAAATATATGCAAGACATAACCAATGAATCCAACATGGAAAACCCATTTAATATTATTTAAGCATTTAAGAATGGTTGATTACACAACATGAAAAAGCACTTAAAAAACATAAGATAACATAGTCATATACATGACTAATCACCGCTACAAGAACCTAGTCTAGTGTAGCAAGATAATAATACATAGTGTAATCTCTGCACACATCTTAGGGGTAATCACAAAACAACATCATGATACCACATCGATCCTAGTAACCATTAGCACAAACCTTAGTGAACCATCTAACAAATCATAGTCTCGTAAATCAACCATAAGCATAATCAAAGCAACTGATATAGTAACATAAATCCAATCATCAGAAGGGTATAGACCACTCATGGTACCAATCACAATCCCTTCTCAAGGAGAGATCAACAAGGTTGCATCCATCGAGATGACTTATAGAAGTCAAAGAGGAGAGGCACTACAGAGTGTCTTTAAGATACCCAAAAAAATTTCTATGGCTATTGAAGGAATTTAGAGGAACTTCTTATGGATTGGGATAGAAAAAAAGAAAATAATGACATTGATTGCTTGGGATAAGGTTTACAAACACATTAAAAAGGTGGATTGGGTTTAAGAAAGGTAAATAATATGAATGATTTCTTACTTTATAAGCTCCTTTAGAGATTGTATAATGATGTTGGAAAATGGAAAGACACGTGGAATAACAAATATAATTTGGAGAACAAAAGTTTCAATATTTTTCTTAGTAGTGATGAAGTTCAAGATAGATCAATTATCTGGAAGCAAACTTTGAAAAGTAAGTAGATTATAAATGAAGGAGTGAAATGGAAGGTTGGCAATGGTAAAACTATTTAACTTTGATTGGACATTTGGATCCTTGATCATGCTCTTAGTTCTTACCAATAATGGAATGGCTATATGGTGCAATGCAAGTCTTTTTTTGGGTCTGATGTTGTTGATTATTGGGAAGGAGACAAATGGATGGATCCTACTAGAGTGGATGATTTTTTGAATGAACTTAATAAAATTTTGAATTTTGTCATTCTAGTTAATGAGCAGGATTCACTTATATGGAAGTTTAATCCTAATGGACTATTTTCTATCTCTTCTTTTTATGGTTTTACCTTTGAATATTATCATGAACCTTGCTAGGCTAAAGCTTGGTTCAAAGGTTTGACACCTAAAGTTAACATCTTTTTTGGATCTTATTTTAGGATAAAATTATCACTACTAATAATTTAAATAATAAAGCTATGTGTCTTGCTAGTAGATTTTACCTATACAAGGAAGATGAAGAATTGGTTAATCATTTGACCATTCATTTCTCTTATACTAGAAGCTTATGGGAAAGGATCTTTAGACTTCTAGAGACAGAGTGGGTTCTCCCTTTCAGTATACAAGATTTGTTCTTATCTTGGAAGTTGCCCTCCCAAAGTGCCTTAATTAATAGTTTATGGAACTTTATTCTACCTTACTTATGTTGGGGTGTTTGGAAGGAAATAAATGATAAGGTTTTTAGGGGCAAGGTGTTAAATTCTAATCATATCTTCTATAAGATCAAGAGTATTGTGATGGAGAATATCAGACTAAGTGGAAAAGGCATGGAACCTCATAATGAGTGGGAAGACAAACTAATTATGAACTAGAAAGTGGAAGTGATCAATTATTCTCAAAGTGAAAGAAGTCTTAGAGACAAGGATAGATGAGACTGCCCACCAAAGGGATGGTATAAGATTAATTTTGATGGGGCCTCTAAAGGAAACTTAAGGATTGTGAGGTGTGGTATTGTTATTAGAAATGAAAATGGGGATAGTATTGGTGCTATGGCTATCCCTATTGGAAAGAAAACCAATCACACAGTGGAAGCTAGTGCAACTCTTTATGGTTTATTGTATGCTAAGAGTATGAATATGGAGAAAATTTGGCTTGAAGGGGACTCAATCAATATCATTAATTATCTCAACAAAGTTAACAAATGTTGGAAATATAAGAGGAGTAACTGAGAGGGGAGGGGTGAATCAGTTACCACTAAAATAAATCATCGATCCATTAGATGTCAATACAAAATAACTCTGTGAGAACTTAACTTTGCTAATGCTCGACAAACACATAGAAAAATGTTGTAACTTGGTAAACACTAAAATAGCTTGGAAAATTCTTAACATGAAAATTTTAATACGTTAACTATAGTTAATATTAATTTAACTTAGTTGCAAACACATAAGAGAAATAAACACTTTTGCCACCAAGATTTAACGTGGAAACCCAATTTGGGGAAAAGCACCAATTGCAACTAGTTACTAATTTTCACTCTTCTGAAGTGAGCCCTATTAGGAGCCAACCTTGTTAAAGGTTATAAAACAAACTGTTAGGTGTGACCTTGTTAGAGAATTTAATCACCTGTTAGGAGTGGCCTTCTTAGAGGTCTTTTGATAATTCAATAGAAATGCTACCTTGATAGAGTATTTACAAATAGCTATTAAGCCAACTTTATTAAGAGATTTAAACCACTACTACAGTGGTTAGAGAGTAATAATGAGATGACCTAATTTATGATGCAATTGAATTGCTGATCATAGATCTCAATTCTGGCTTGTATACTTGATCCTTCTTGATTGAATATATCTTTTCAACTCCTTACGGATATTCTTCTTATCCTTTGAATTCTCTTTGTCTTAGCATTATTAAATCTTCAATTATGTTCCACTATTCTCTCTTCTCTAATTTTCAACTTGACCTTATATTTATATCTTTCACATTGTCATGTCGGCTAGAATATAACTTAGAATAATTAATATTCATCTCCTTAGTTTTCTATAAACAATAAAAAATTCTCTTAAACTCAATATGCCAAAACAAGAAAATCCTTCATTAGTAGAGCTTTCTTAGTAGACACTAACTCAAAGTGATTTTTCTATGTCATTCAAGTGAACTCGGTTAACATTGAATATTCACAAATTTCCTTTGGTAATTGAGTGAGCTCAATTAACATTGGTTCCATCCAAAATATCCTTCATTAATCAAGTGAGCTTAGTTAACACTCATCTTCCACAAACTTTTCTTTGACACCCGAGTGAGCTTGGTAGACACTAACTTCTAAATTAGGAAAACTCTAGAATGCTCAACAGACACAAGAGACTATCTTCAATGCCCAAGTGAGCTTGACATATATTGATTAGAAATGATATGCCATTTTGTGTAACATCAAAGACAATACATAATTAATCAATTTTTATCAACAATCTTCGTCTTTGGCATTGATGGCAATACACCATGTCATAATGCAATGAAATTTTAGAGGATTCTTATCCATGAGAATTCCCTCTATTAGTGTAAACTCTTTTAACCTTTTATTTCTCCCTCTGTCAAAAAAACTTCTATCTGCAACAACTTCTTCTGATAGAAAACTCTGTCTTTCATATCATATCAAGTTCATTCTCTCTTTTGATATCTTTTTCTCTTTTTCTTTACAAAATTTCTATGAGATATGATAGCAAACTTCTCCCTCTTTGACATCTTATGCCAAAAAAAATATTCAATAAATATCAATGTACCTCAAGTACTGATTCATTTGCAATATTCCCTTGTCAATACTGCACCAACTGATTGATCTTCAACATGATCTAGTTGATGCATCACTAAACTTGATTTAGTGAGCTTCAGTTAGGGGAATGACCTATAGTTTACCTCTTAAATACAAAGATGCATACTTAGGTAATGGCTTGGTGAATATGTTTGCAATTTGTTCTTTTGTATTGACATATTCCAATCTTCTTTATCTTGTACCAATTCTCTCAAAAAATGATATTTTATAGAAATGTGTTTTGTTTTTGTATGCATCACTGGATTCTTTGATATATTGATTACACTGGTGTTATCACAGTATATAACCATCGGATCCTTGATCTTTATCTTCATACTTGCCAATAATTATTTAAACCAAACAATATTAGAACAATTAACTACCGTTGCCACATATTCTGCCTCTACTATGGACTGAGAAATACAATTTTTTTTCTTGCTTGTCTAAGGCACTAGTCTTTTATCAAGAAAGAATGCTCCACCAACAATGTTCTTTCTATCATCAATACTTTTTGCCCAATTAGAATCCATGAATACTTTTAAATCTAAATTGCCTCCTATTTTATACCATAAACCATATTCTTCACTATCTTTTAGATATCTCATGATTCTTTTTATTGCCATCATGTGATTTTCTTTGGGATTTTCTAAGAATCTTGCCACCATACTGACTACTAATGCAATATCAGGCCTTGTATGCACTACATAATACAATTTTTCAATCATTGATCTATATGTGGTTTGATCTACCTCTTTGGAATCATCATTTTTGGAAAGCTTATGTCTAGTAGACATAGGGGTTCCAATTGGCCTTGAGTCTTCCATTCCAAATTTCTTTAGTATCTCCTTGATATATTTAGATTGAGTAATATAGATACCATCTTTATTCTACTAGATCTGCAATCCAACAAAGAATTTTATCTCTCCAAACATAAAAATCTCAAATTCTTTACTCATTTCTTCTAAAAATGCTTTGGACAAGTCATCATTTATTGTAAATAAATTGTCATCCATGAATATTTTTGCCAACACAATCTTCTCATCTGGTCCTTCATTGATCTATAGACTACTGTTATCATTTGTTCTTTGAAAACCAATCTATATCAAGTAGTTATGAAGTCTTTCATTCCAAACTCTAGGAGCTTGCTTGAGACCATATAATGCTTTGTGTAATTTTTAGACCATATCTCTTTTGCTAGGATCTACAAAACCTATAGGTTGTTCTATGTAGACTTCCTCATTAAGAATTTCATTCAAGAGTCTAGATTTTACATCCATTTGATAAACTTTAAATCCTCTATGAGCTGCATATGTTAGTAAAGTTCTAACACCTTCTAATCTTGCAATAGGAGAAAAAGTTTCACCATAATCAATACCTTCCTCTTGAGAGTAACCTTTACATAAAAACCTTGCTTTGTTTTTGGAAATTTCTCCATCTTCATTTAGCTTATTTCTAAATACCCCCTTTGTGCCAATTACATTTTTATCCTTGGGTCTAGGAACAAGAGTCCAAGTTTTGTTCTTCCCTATCTATTCTATTTCCTCATTCATTGCTTCAATCCAAATTTCATTATCCAAAGCATCTTTAATATTTCTAGGTTGAAATACAACAAGTAAACATGTACCTTTCAATTGATTTCTTATCATTGTTCCATTTGATTTGTCTGCAATGATCTAATTAGGTGCATGATGCCTTGTGACATATTTTTCTAGCATAGGTACTTTGGATTTGGAGTTTGTTTCACTAATTTCTTCATGAACTTTAGTATTAAGCTTAGGTCCTACTATCTATGACTTGGGTCCATCAGACTCAGTTTTCTCTGGTAGTAGCTTGGTAGCTTCTAATTGTGACTGAGGTCCTTTAGATTGTGACTTGGGTTGCACTGATTTCCACTCAGTAGTTGTTTAAGATTTTGGAAACTCGAGAGGTGAAGCCTCCTATCTTCTAGATAGATTTGATAGGGTATCAGGTTCATAGTAAAAAAATCTTTTGTAATCCTCATGCTCTTTTTTGTTTTCTTCTCACTCTTTTCTGCAAACTCATCAATTCTCACATGTGCACCTCCTGTAATTTTATGAGTAGACAAATTCAAACATTTGTATGCTTTACTTCTGCAAGAGTATCCTAGGAATATGCCTTCATCACCTTCAACACAAAAGTTAGCTTTCCTATATTCTTTCAAGATACAACATTTGTTGACAAATACTTTCAATTAACTTACATTAGGTTTGTAGCCATACCATAGTTCATAAGGAGTTTGGTAGGAGTCTTTCTTTAGTTGTACTCTATTCAAAGTATGCACTGTAGTAATAATTGCTTCCTTCTAGTATTTGATTGCAACATTCTTTTCTATCATTAATGTTCTTGCACAATCCATGATGGATCTATTCCTTCTCTTAGTTATACCATTCTGTTGAGGTGTACCAGGGGCTGATACTTGTCTCTTAATTCCTTTTTCAATGTAGAATTCATTGAAATCATTGGAAATTAATTCACCACCTTTGTCTAATCTCAAACATTTCAACTTCTTTCCTATTTCTTTTTCTATGCTTACGAAATACCATTTGAATTTTTGAAAAGCTTTAGATTTTTCTTTTGGATACATTACAGTCATCATTCTAGAATAGTCATTAACAAAAAGAATGAAGAACTTATCTCCACTGTAACTCTCTATTCCAATAGTTCCACATAAGTTTGTATGAACAAGCTCCAAGACTTCTTTAGAATAATAATTCTTTCTTTTGAAACTAGTCTTTCCTGTCCTACCAATTTGACAATTTTTGCATAGACCCATATCAGGTTTCCTCAAGCTAGGAATACCTCTTACTCTTCTATTTTTTTTAATCTTAACTAGGTTATCAAAGGTCACATGACATAATATTTTGTACCATAACCAACTTTCTTCTACTTGAGTAATAAAACATGAGCTTTCACTGAGATCTAGATAGAATAGATTACCTTTTGTTTGTTTGCCAAATCCAACCAGATTTCCTTTTCCATCTAGCAATTTGGCCTTCCCAATCATAAAGTCTACCCTAAATCCAATGTTATTCAACCATGCAAAAAATTAGTAGATTTTGCTTTAGTCCTTCTACCCAATAAGCATTGTCACATATAAGTTCATTAGCTAATGAGATACATCCTTTTACTTTTATGCAACAAGGTTCATTGTTTCCAAATCTGACACTACCACCATTATAATATTCCATGTGTTCAAACTCTTTTTTTTCTCTAGTCATATGATGTGAGTAGCCATTATCAATAATTCATGTATCATTTTTTCTAACATGAGAGATAAGTGCCATTTTATCTCCTTCATCATCAAATTTATCTTTTACAACAATATATACCATTTCATCTTCACTCTTATCAAAATCTTTAGCTATAAAACAAGATTTTCTTACCTTTGTCCGTATAGTCCTTGTAGTTTTTGAATTCTTTCTTTCCTTATACTTATTACTTTTATTTTCATCCTTTTTTTCTCTATTTGGGCACCTTGCAGCAATGTGACCAACTTCTTCACAAGAAAAGCAGATTAGAGGAATCTTGCCTTTGGAATATTTTCTTTCAAGTAGGGCTTCAAAAACTTCAAGATCATAATTTGAACTTTCTTCTTCTTCTTCACTTCCTAATTGATTGGCCTTTGATTTCTTACCTCTTTTCTTGAGTAAAAGATTGGCTTCAAATGTATACTCAATACTTTTGGAACTAGGAACATAGTTATCATAGTTATCCAACTCAAAAGCTGTTAATCTTCCAACTAGAGCATCCAAAGTTATATTTCTATTTGGATCACATCTAATCTCTTGAATAGTAGACACTCTAATTTCATAGATAGGAAGAAGGGTTTTGAGTGCCTTGCCTATAATTTTTTTTTCATCAATTCTCTTTTAGATACTATGATTGCATTCACACTTGCTTTAATTCTCTCAACATATTTTTCAATGTTTTCATCTTCTCTCATTTTTATCTGATCAAATTTCCCTCTGAGACTTTTAGAATTGGCTCTTCTTACATTGTCATCTTCTCCTTAGATGGATTTTAGTTTGATCCACATATCATATGTTGTAGTATAACTTTTGACTTCATCAAATTCAACATAATTAAGAGTAGAAGTAATGTCAATCATCATGATGTTATGATTTTTCTTTTTAGCAATATTTTCAACTAAGAATGTTCTAGTGGGAGTTTTATATTTAGTGTTAAGATACTTACAACCCAAATCATTAATAGTTGCCAGATGTAACCTCATAATTTCTTTCCATGCTACAAAGTTGTCTCAATTTAGTTTGAGAATCTCTCTTCTATGAGAGATCTTGATCTTTAGCTTAGGTCCTTGAAACATTCTCTACAAGCACAAAAGGCTCTAATATCAATTGTTGGAAATATAAGAGGAGTAATTGAGAGGGGAGGGGTGAATCAATTACCACTAAAATAAATCTTAGATCCCTTAGATGTCAGTACAAAACAATTCTATGAAAACTTAACTTTGTTGATGCTCAACAAACACACATAAAAATGTTGTAACTTGATAAACATTGAAATAGCTTAGAAAAATCTTAATATGAAAATATTATAACACAAAAAGAAGGAAAAAACTAGAGCCAAAGGCACACCTAGCTATCCCAAACACCCACAAGAGTTAACATAGCAGAAATCTAACACATAGAACAACAACCAAAGGAGGAAAATCAAACACTTTCATTGATTCTTCAAATGATCATCATACATGTCTAGTTGTAAGGCCTTCTAGGTTATGGAAAAATAATATACAACTTTTGGATTCATGAACCAACTTCAATTTCACACTTCCAAACTCATAACCCTTATTTCCATCCTCTAAGTTCTACCTAAAAATCAATCCTAGACCTCCTTAAATATTTGTGCAGTCATAGGTTGACCTATCAAAAAGTTAAATCATACATAAAATGCATGCATAGCCACAAGTTAGCTCACATCAGCTGTTAACTACCTATATTGAAAGTAAATACGTGCAAGGTCAGCCCAAACTAGAACCAGACATAGACAACTTGGCAAACAAAGGTTCCACAACACACTAGTACTCAACATCCAAATGAATGCTTGGAAACCACACAAACTTGGCAACTAAAGGATCACTCAAAAATCAAAGACCACTTGGAAATCACATGAACTTGGAAACCAAAGGATGATGTGAAAACAAAAGGATTATCACTCGGTAACCAAAGATCACTCGGCAGTAACTATGAAGTTGACATCCATTGGGAACTTGGCACCAACAAAAATTGGTGCTCGACAATAACTAAAACTTGGTAGGAACTAACAGAAAGGACAAAAGTGCAAGACTATAACAAAGCCTAGGATGCTACTATATCAGACAACTAGGGTTGGAAGAATGATTCTCCTAAATCATGTGAGTGTCACAACCTAACCTGAATCCAACTCAGATTGAGAAATCCATCTAGTATCTTCAATTGGTCTATTCTTCCACTTCACCAAATATTCATAGTAATCTTTTCCTCTTGTGCTCTTACCAACTCTCTGATCCAATATCTACTCAACTTCTTCAATTTGCTTCTTAGGATAATCTTTTGATACAACCACTTCATCATCTAGCTCATGATACTTATATAAATAAAAAATATTGAATATATGAGATATATCCATGTCATCAAGTAACTCAACTTCATAAACATTTCCACTATCAAACTTCTTCAAGATCTTACAAGATCCAAACTTCTTCATCACTAGCTTACTATACGTTCCAACAAGAAATATTCCTTTCTTCAAATGAACTATCACCTAATCACCAACTTCAAAAATATGATGTCTTCTATACTTATCAACATTTTCCTTGTACTTTTGATTACTTTGTTCCAACTTCAGCTTCACTTTCTTATGCAAAGACTCCATAAAATCAGCAATTTCTTCCTCTATAACACTACTTTTCTCTTCACTAGAAACATCCCTCAAATCTAATACTCCTCTAGGCTGCATTCCTGTAATAATCTCAAAAGGTTCTTTCCTTGTACTCTTATTCACATAATTATTATATGCAAACTCAACTTATGCCAATACCATCTCCCAATTACTTGGCTTATCTCCAACTAAACATCTCAAAAAAATACCCAAGCTTCTATTTACAACCTCTATCTATCCATCTATCTATGGATGGAATGTAGAACTAAACCTTAATTCAGTAACCATCTTCTTCCACCAAGTCTTCCAAAAATAACCAACAAACTTACTGTCTTTGTCAGAAATAATACTTCTTGGTAATCCATGCAATCTCACAATCTCTTTAAAGAAAAGTTCAGCAACATGCTCAGCATTTGATGTCTTCTTACAAGGTATGAAATGAGTTATCTTAGAAAATCTATCCACCACAACAAATATAGAATCATACCCCTTTATTTTTTTAGGCAATCCAAGAACAAAATCCATATTGATGTCACTCCAAGGTTTCTCAAGAACAACAATAGGTGTATACAAACCAATATTTTGAGTCACTCCATTTGTGACTTGACAAACTCCAAAACTCTTCACAAATTTCTAAACATCCTTATATAATTATGGCCAATAATACTTATCCTTTAGCAAACTCAATGTCTTATTAATTCCAAAATGTGCAACCAATCACCACTATGCTTTTCCTTAATCAAATTCAACCTCATAGAACTTCTAGGAATAGACAATTGAATAACTTTGAACAACATACCTTCTTGAATGAAATATTCATCATACTCACTTATATGATTTGTCAGATTTGGTGCTCAACACTCTCTCCATGTCTTAGAAAAATCAGGGTCAGTATCATACAACTCTTTCATTTCATCAAAACCAAGAACTTGAACCTTCATCTTAGTCTATAAAGAATGTTGTCTACTCAATGCATCAACGACTCTATTAGTAACTCCAATCTTATGCTTGAGCACAAATGTGAAACTGTGCAAGTTCTCAACCCATTTCATATATCTCTAATTCAATTTATGTTGACTTCCCAATTACTCTAGAGCTTTATGATCAGTATACAATACAAACTTATTAGGAATCAAATTGACTACTTCCTTTTAGCATCATTCAACTTTTCACTAAAAAAAGCGATAGGTTTACCTTCTTGACTTAGTACAACTCCCATTACACTACCACTTGCATTACATTCAACTTGAAATACCTTATTGAAATAAAAAAAAGCCAATACAACCAACTCAACAACCTTTTGTTTCAAAGTCTCAAAACTCTTATCAGCTCCATGTGTCCACTTAAATTCCTTTTTATCTCCTCTCATTGTCTCAGTCATAGCATGACAAACATAATTGAAATCTCTTATGAACTTCCTGTAAAAACTAACCAAACCATGAAATGATCTTACCTCACACACATTCTTAGTTGTAGGCCATTCCAAAATCACATTAACCTTCTCATGATCCATCTTCAAACCATAAGCTCAAATAAAAAATCCCAAATACAAAATCTCCTCTTGTATAAAAGAACACTTCTTCAAATTAATCATCAACTTCTCCTCTTTCAATCTCTGCAATACCTATCTAACATACCCAAGATGTTCTTCCTTAGTCTTACTAAATATCAAAATTTCATCCAAATAAATAATCATGAACTTACCCAAGAATCTTTCCAGAACTTCATTCATCAACCTCATGAAATTACTTGGTGTAATAGTTAGACCAAAAGGCATAGCCAACCATTCATACAAACCATCTTTTGTCTTGAAAGTTATCTTCTATTCATCACCTTCTTTGATTCTAATCTAATGATAGCCACTCTTCAAATCAATCTTTGTAAAATACATTGCTTCACTCAAATAATCCATAATGTCATCCATCCTTGGCATAGAAAACCTATATTTCACTGTGATCTTGTTAATGGCTCTAGAATTAGTACACATTCTCCATTCTCTATTCTTCTTAGGTGCTAATATAGTAGGTACAACACATGGACTCAAACTATCTCTGATCAAACATTTCTCGAACAACTCATGCACTTTTCTATTAAGTTCTTTATTCTCTGTAGGTGTCAATCTATAGGGTGCTTTTCTCGGTAAACTAGCTCCAGGAATCAAATCCATCCAATGACTTATACTCCTTACTAGTGGTAAACCATCAAGAATATCCTCTACAACAATCTCTTTATACTTATTCAAAAATTTTGTAATTTCTTTTGGTACTCAGCCTCTACCAATTTCTACTATCACTTAGTTATTGCTATCAGTTGTCTTGGTCACCACTGACTAACACTCAGTTAAAACTATTTTTTGGTACTTGGTTACTATTGATACAATTTGGTCTTATTGGAATTATAGTGAAATAAACTTGATTATTTTTCATTTCCTTTTTAAATTGTTTCCCATTACTCATGCAAACTTTTATTGTAGTACAATTAACCTCATTTGGACTTTCAATCAAAGGCAACAATATTTGCTTCTTCCCATTCACCCAAAGAGTATATTGATTCAATATTCCATCATGTATAGCATATCTATCATATTGCTACGGTCTACCTAACAAAATATGACAACAATCCATAGGCAGAATATCACACAAAACTTCATCAAAGTAATGTCCAATCTTGAACTTCACAATACATTGTTCACCTACCAATAGCTTATGCTCATCTTTGATCCATGAAACATGATAAGGTTTAGGATGCTTCAACCTCTGCAACTACAACTTTTTAACTAGCTCTTCTGATGCCAAATTTGTAGAACTTCCACTGTTAATGATCACCTTGCAACATTTTCTAGCCATCTTACATCTTGTCTTGAAAAGACTTCTTCTTAAAATATCTAGTTCCTCATCACTTCCCTTATTACATAAGCTTCTTCTCAACATTAGATTTTCTCCAGCCTCAAGTCCACTTGGTGAACCCTCATCATCTTCTTGAATCACAACATTTCTATTACCTTGCCTACTTTTAGAGGATCTACATTCAAAATATCTATGTCCCTCTTTACCACATCTGAAACAATTACCATGAAAACCACCTCTAGAATAAGAATTACCTCTTCCTCGATAAGATCTAGTACCACCTCAGTAAGAACTACCACCTTTCCACTCGGTCTTGTCTTTGTCATTATTCTTCCATTTAGATTTGGCCTTATCTTGCACAAAGTTTTCAAATCTACCAGCTTCTCCATAAGATCTACCTCTACCTCTTTGTCTTTGTTCATGCTTCTTTGTCAAGTTCTCCTCAGCCTTCAAGGCATATTGGTATGCTTCTTCCACACTTTCCAATTTCAAAAAACTTATTACATCTTGAGTTTTAGATCTTAATCCATTTATGTATCTTGCAATTTTCTCATCATCATCCACATGTCCAGATCTGATGTCCAATCTATAGAATTCCTCAGTATACTCCTTCATAGTCGTGTTTGTTTGTCTCAAATTTTGCATCTTTCTCAACAAGCTAACTTGGTAATCAGTAAGAAGGAATTTTTTCTTTACCTTTCTCACCATCTTCACCCAAGTTTTGATCTTTTCCTTTCCTCTCCTTTGTCTATCAGTTTGCAAATGCTCCCACCATAGTGAAGCATGCCCTTTCAACCTAGTAATTGCAATATTCACCTTTCTATTATTAGGAGTGTTTTTATACTCAAAGAACTTCTCTATTTCAGAAATCCAATCTAACACAACATTGATATCTAATTTCCCATCATAATTGACAACTTTTATAATAGGCTTTGAACTTACTCTAGATAATACTCTTAACAATCTTGCTTCATCTTGGTCTTCTTTAGGTTTTGGATTAGGGTTTGGTGCTACTGCTTCATCATCACTTACATCATCAAGTTGCGCTCCACTCCTCTAGGTTGTTTCAATAGAATCTAATTTGGCTATAATCTATCTCAATGTATCCAATATTGCATTATCAACATTTCCTCTACCTTGAACCATCTTTAAAAATCAAGTTCCTAGAAGATCATAACCCTCTACAAGCTATAGGTCAAATCCAAAGATTTGCTACCCCACAACAAAAATCACTTAGGGTTCTACATGATCTAATCACCATAAGGGTAAGCCTCGAGCTCTAACACCACCTGACATAGGAAGAAATAGAAAAATAGGGCCAAAGGCACACCCAACTATCCCAACCACCTACAAGAGTTAACACAACAAAAATCCAACACATAGAACAACAACCAAAGGAGGAAGAGAAAACACTTTCATTGATTCTTCAAATGATTAGCATACATGCCCAACTGTAAGGCCTTCTATGTTATGTGCAAATAAAATATAGCTTTCAGTTTCACAAACCAACTTCAATTTCACACTTCTAGACTCATAACCCTTATTCCCATCATTTATGTTCTACCTAAAACTCAATCCTAGATCTCCTTGAGTACTTGTGCAGCCATAGGTCAACCTATCACAAAGTTAAATCTTACCTTAAATACATGTGTAGCAACAAGTCCACTCACATAAGATATTAACTACCTATACTGAAATTAAATACAGACAAGGGCAGCCCAAACTAGAACCAAACATAGAAAACTTAGAAAATGAAGGCTCCACAAAACACTGGGACTCGGCATCCAAATGAATGCTCAACAACCACATGAACTTGACAACCAAAGGATCACTCTACAATCAAACACCACTCGGAAATCATACAAACTTAGCAACCAAAGGATCACTCGGCAACCAAAGATCACTTGGCAATAACTATGAACTTGACATCCACAATGTTCGACATCAACTAGGAACTGGGCACCAACAAAAATTGGTGCTCAAATATAATTGAGACTCTATAGCAACTCATAAAAAGAAAAAAATGTAGGATTATAAGGAAACCCAGGATGTTCCTATGTCATATTAAGATGTTAACTATAATTAATATTAATTTAACTTTGTTGCAAACATATAAGAGAAATTTACACATTTGTCACCATGATTTAACATGGAAACTCAATTTGGGAAAAACCACCAATTGCAACTAGTTATTGATTTTCACTCTTCTAAAATGAGCCTTGTTAGGATCCAACCCTATTAAGGTTAAAAAACACATTTTTAGGTGTGACTCTATTAGAGGATTTAATCACCCTATTAGAAGTGACCTTGTTAGAGGTCTTTTGACAATTCAATAGAAATGCCACCTTGTTAGAGGATTTACAAATAGTTCTTAAGAAAACTCTATTAATAGATTTAGATCACTACTACAATCGTTAGAGAGTAACAATGAGATGACTCAATTTTGGATGCAACTGAATTGTTGATTAGAGATCTCAATTCTAGCTTGTATACTTGATCCTTCTTGATCAAATATATATTTTCAGCTCCTTAAGGATATTCTACTTATCCTTCAAATTTGATTTCTTTTATCATTACCAAATCTTCAATTATGTTCTACTATTCTCTCTTTTCTAATTCTCAATTTGAACTTATATTTATATCTTTCACATTGTCAAGTAAGCTAGAATATAAATTAGAACAATTAATATTCATCTCCTTAGTCAGTTAGAACCAACAAACAATTCAATTAAACTCAATATGTTAAAATAAGATAATCCTTTGTTAGCCAGCCTTGCTTGGTAGACACTAACTCAAAGCAATTTTCCTATGTTAACCAAGTGAACTTAGTTAACATTGTATATTCACAAAGTTCCTTTGGTAACCAAGTGAGCTCAATTAATACTAGTTCTATCCAACATTTTCATCATTAACTAAGTGAGTTCGGTTAACACTCATCTTTTGCAAATTTTCCTTTGACACCTAAGTGAGCTTAGTAGACACTGACTTCTAAACTAGGAAAACTTTGGAATGCTTAGTAGACATAGAAAACTATCTTCAATTCCTAAGTGAGCTCGACATACATAGATTAGTAATGATATGACATTTTGTGTAACATTAAAGACAATACACAATTAATCATTTATTATCAACAAATAACCCCTCATGGACCATTCATAACATTATTCACAAAGCTACGATTTTGATCAATACTTTTGCAGAATGTGGTATTACCCATAATCACAGAAAAACCAACATGGTGGTTGACTAGGAAACAAGCATGGCTTGTAAAAGTCACATGAAGATAATGTGGAACAATGATAATATCATCCCAATTGATAGTCTATGTTTGATAGAGTACAATAGAATTGGTAGTAGACAAAAGTGTTTTAATAATGATGAAAATGGCAATTAGGAGTATTTATGAGATGTGTTGGAGTGGGGGATCATGGATTATGATTATGTTTGATGAGACTGCCCAATTATTACCACATGGATTGTGGGTATTCTTGCAAAAGAGAAAAGAAATTTGTGTTTTTGAAATTGAGAACTACATTTTGCTTGAGCTCACTAGTAAGAAGATTAATTTCTACAAATTGAGAAATGTGGGAGGTAGAAGGAAGAGGTACGAGCCAGGAAGTTGCAAGGAATGGAAGAGAAGACCAAAAATTTGGGACATTTTAGAACAAGGAAGATTTATGGGATTCATGGAGAAACTTTGGGGAAGTAACCCAAATATCACTAAGAAGTTCATCAAAACTTGGAAGAATGGTAGCATTTTTGTGGGTAATCAGAGGATAGAAGTCATGGAGTATAATATAGTAGAAGCCACCAGCTTAGAAGTGGAGGGTATTAATTTCTATAGAGACAGGAAAATTTCTAACAAAGGTGCAAATAAGTTTTTAGAGATGACCAAGGAGAGAAACAAGTTGGTCAAATTTGGAAACTCTTACGTCAACTCACATTCTATTTCTAGATGGCTAAGTTACAAAGATTTGTGAGATCATCTTAGCCCTTCAAAATGACCCTAACAAAGATCATGCTTTTCATGAGGGTTTGAAGTCACTAGTTATGAATCTTCTTAAATCTAAAAATGTGGACAAACCTCGTATCAAAAAAAATACTTTGGAGTATGATACTAAGGGGACTAATTTAGATGAAGACCATGAGTACAAAAATGAGGATGGAGAAGTTGAGACAATGTTTAAAAAGAGGAAGAATCTCTCCCCTAGGGGCTTGACATCTAAGAAAAGGAAAATAAATGAGGTGGATAATGAGACTAAGATTAGAGTAGATGAGGATTCTAAAGAGGAAAAATGGAAGAAAAATAAGGGCAAAAGTGGGAGACTTTATACTAGAAATAATTCAAAGAAGGATGAGAAATTTTTGAACATCCCCTTGAATGATGATCTTCTAATCCAAAAAGAAGAGAAGGACCTAAAAGGTAAGAAGAGTTTGATTCATGGGAAGGCTGAGGATAAAGGCAATGAGGATGTTGACCTTGGAAAATATAATCTAGAAATTGGTGGCAAAAATCTGAACTATATCGATGGTCAGGATGATCAAGGGCATATAAGGGTATCTTTGGCAACCTTGGTGAGATGAGAAAGGATATCAGTAACATGAAGGAATAGTTGTAGGATATAAGAAGGGAGTTTGATCATATAAGCAAGACTAATAGAGGTGAGATGACTTTAGGCCAGCTCTTGCATGGACTCTCAAAGGTTATTGGGAATTTTGAAGAGGTTAAGAACTTAATGAAGTGAGTCCCACCTCTTGAAGCCAAAAATAGAGCTATGGAAAAATGTTGAAGGACATGTAGAAGAAGATGGATACTATGGAGAATAGAGTTGATAGTGTTGAGAAAGGGTTAAAGAAATTTTCTGATCAAAGCTACTCCATATTGAAAGTTGTCACAAAAAACATCAAGAATTTGTTGAACAAGATGGAAGAGGGGAGAAGCCAGGGCACTAAGGATAAGAATGAGGAACAAGGACCCAATAAGCACACAAGAGAAAATTGTAAGAAGATAGAGAGTATGGATGCCAAAAATATTGATGAATTGAGGACCTCTGCTACCAACATGAACATCCTAGTTGACCTGGCTGCTAAATTATTGAAGACCTTATAGTTGTCCCAATGCTATCTTTTTGATATCATTCTTCTAGTTTGTGGTTTTATGATAGTTTGATATTTTTTCTAGTTGGGCTAGTTGTATGGTGACAAGGCACATTTTCTAATGGGCTTTCTTTGCTTATCTACTAGTTACTTTGTAAAAGGTTTTGGGTCCTTTCAAAACCTATTTTTACTTAATCAAAATAGTCATTTTTTAAATCCTTTAATTAAGGTAAAATTCTAAAGGAATGATCTAAAGAACTCTAACTACAAGGCCACTACTAACAAAGTTATTTAAATTCTTTAATAGGGTCACACCTAAAAATGTGTTTTGTAACCATTAATAGGGTTGGCTCTTAATCGAGCTCAATTTAGAAGAGTGAAAAGTGGTAGCATGTTAATTGGTGGTTTTTCTTGAATTGGCTTTCCACATTAAATCCTAGTGTAATATATGTGTGAATGTTATTTTCATGATGCATGCTATTTACTATTATTTATTTTTGTTATTTGAAATATACTAATCAAAGTGATAGTGATGTGATGAATAAGTTGGTTTACTGATAAGTTGCTATATTGACCAAGTAATTTTATGAGTTTTAATAAGCTGGTTGAAGTTGTTAAAAGTTGAATTGGTAAATTTGGACCTAAGGACAACATATTCAATGCCCCCACCCCCCTAGTTATTCTATCATTATAAAAATTGGTATCAAAGCATGGGTGCTTGCAATGAAAGTTTGAATGAACTTAAGCTAAAGATTAATATGTACAAGAAAGAGGTACCCAAGTTGAACAAAGAGAACTTCTTAGCATGGAAATGACTGATAAGATTTCATTTATCTCAAGCTGGAGATTTTGCATTGTACTACTTGGACAATGAATACATTGAAGTGCCTAGAACAATGACTATTGAGGAAATCATAGAGAAGTAGGAACATAATCAAATAATAATATATCTAAAATCTTCCATAAGTTATGTTAAGTTTGGTGATGTGAAGGATTGCACTAATACAAAGAAAATGTGGGATAAGTTGGCATAAATTCATTGAGGAGATAAAAATTTGTTAAGCGCTAAAGAAGAAAGTTTTAGAGGCAATTTTGATCACATAAGAATGAAATGAGGAAATGTTGCACATTATTGTGGCCAAATCAAAGAAGTGGTGATATCTGATGAGACTATGATAAGAAAGGTACTAAGGACTTTACTTTATATCTATGTAATTAATGTATCTACAACTCAAGAATTGAGATGTACACTTGGTAATGACACTAGTAAATTTGGACCTATTTTTCAATGAGGGTTGGTCAATATTTTGACACTAAATGGTCAAAATATTTTGTCATTAAAATTTCATCTAAATTTCAATGCAAGACTAGGCTGCCTATTTATAAAAAAATGACATCATAAAATATGACCTCAATCTCTGGTAGGAGATGGTGTCAAGCATGATTTGAGGGTAAAAGTATAAAGTTGTGCACCTTTTAGGTTGACTTATCAGAATGACTGAATTTGAGTATTTCTATCTAACAATTAATTTCATTCAAATATATGATCTAGATAAATTCATTCTAGTTAAGTTATATATGGTCTCACACTTTTCCAATTGGAAATGTCTATTCAATACATATTTTATACTAATTTGTCTCCAATTGCTAAAGAAATAAAACTATTTTAGAAAACTAACATTTCAATAACCTTTAATATTTTTTATTGTAAGAATTTTCCTTAGGGCAGAATTCACCCAAGACTAAGGAACTCAAACACAAGCACAATAGTAGACCAAAGTGAGTATGATCAGAATGACAATATA
The DNA here is from genome assembly GCA_028749045.1 of Cupressus sempervirens. Classification (NCBI taxonomy): domain Eukaryota; kingdom Viridiplantae; phylum Streptophyta; class Pinopsida; order Cupressales; family Cupressaceae; genus Cupressus; species Cupressus sempervirens. Next base: position 496,462,866 of record CM053793.1, on the reverse strand, counting down.
TTCATTCAATATCGATTAAAAATACACTAGGAGTGCATGTATATAAAGGCCTCTGGAAAGCTTCTAGAATGCATAGAAGTTAGCAACATGATAAGTCATACAACTAGGCACATGTCTACCAGATATGGGTTATTCTCCATTAAGCATAGGAGTAAGTGTGATGATGAGAGGATAAGGCTAGAATGGTGTAGCACACAAAATAATGTTGTAGAAAACATGTGCTAAAATGAGAGTGTGAATAACTATTTTTTCTATATGAAAACTTAGTTAATTATGCAAACTCTAGTGTTGTAGACACCATGTGCTAAATTAGAGTTTCTTACTCCAGTGTTGTCAACATGACAACTCATGAGAGTATGCAAACTCTTAAATGTCTCACCTAAATAAATAATCAAATAATGCATTAACCTAAGTAAACTTAAGTAAAGTATAACATCCCCCCTTAAGTGCAACTTAGGGGAATGCACTTAAGCTTACGAAAGCTAGAATGAAATGCATGATGGGTCCCGGCTACTAGGCCATGTAAAGTACCCAGGTATATAATGAAATGCAATATCTCAAAAAGCAAAGAAAGAGGGAAAACATCATGAAAAACCCTCCCCCAAAAAGAGAGATGGAAAAACTAGATGCATGGATGGATGGAGTAATAAGGACCCCCCCATTATGACATACATCAAGTATATACAATAGAGAAATGTGAGAAGAATACTATCCCAAAAGAGGAAAAGGTCCCCCCCAAAAGAGAGAAGAAGAAGAGAGATAAGATACTCTCTCCCAAAATGAAGAGTGCCAATTAGTGATAGCTGCTCTGATGTAGAAGCTGATCCATGATTGCTGAATAGTGTTCCTCCCCTTTGGAAGAAACAATACCATAGGTACAAGTGAGATGCTTCCACTGTGTATGGAAAGAACCTCGATGATTGATGATGTCTTTGAAACCTACTCAACTATCCATATCAAGGAGGAATGTAGAACCTATCCCAAAGAATGTACTATCTCCTCAAATGATAAAGAGTCCTTTCGCAACTATTATACATAAGTATCCACAATCACATCAACCTATGAAGATTGATCATGTAGAGAATGGACATGGGAGTCAAAGTGAGCCCTTGCAATAACTAAAGAATGATCTTCTCCATCAAAGAGAAAATGTATATCATCAATGATGTCCCCCAAATCCACTATGTATGACTCCACAAAAAAACCTAAAATATCTACTATGTAGTCATCCTCTATTGCTGGAGCTAGAAGACTAGGTGTACCCTACTATGCTAGACCTATCATTGTGGCAATATATGCATGTGGACTATACTAATGCCATGACCTCTCATTGCAACTGTCGATAGAACCCCATGTATATGAATCTATTGAAGCACTATCACTTTTGTCACTATTAGCTTCCACAAGGTATGATGTGTGGAGAGGATTAAAGGATAAGCTGGGTGCACTTTCCTCAAAGTGTACATCCTTCTACACAAAGATCTCATGTGTCTCAAGATCCATAAGTCTGTATGCCTTCACAACGTGTTCATATTTGATGAAAGTACAAGGCCAAGGTGATGGTGCCTTGCATCCCCTACTGGACAACTGAAGACTGTGAAGTGTGTCATAACTAGTTTTCTATCACACCATGCCTCAAAAGGAGTCTTTTCATGTAAGGCAAGATGAGGAGACCTATTAAGTACATGTGATTGGCACTACTGATTGCTTTGAATTCAAGTGATGGATCTAGAGACTTAGCTTGTATCATGCAACTTGCCATGGACTTAAGAGTTTGTATCCTCAATTCTACAATATATGTCTTGTGCAAACTAAATGTTGGTGGATTTTGAAGATCAATACCCTCAAGTTTACAAAATTCTTTAATTCTTTTGTTTACATATCTACTTTCATTGTCTATTCTAAGAACTTTGATGTCTTTCCTCGATTTCTATTCAACATTAGTCTTGAAGGCTAGAAACTTATCCAAAACTTCATTCTTGTGATGAAGAAAGTAGACCCAAGTATACCATGAAAAGTCATCAATGAAAGTAAGTATGTAGCTACCTTGGCTGACTGATGTCACTGCAAAGGACTTGCTAGTACCGTGTGAACCAACTGAAGAATAAGTGGTGCTCTTGAAGACTTCCCTTTATGTAACTTCTCCTCTAGATGCATATCTACTGAACTTGTTGAACATTCACCTTGGGAAAAGTTGATTGTAGGTATACCTTTGACCATTTTGTTTGAGAAAAGTTGCTGAATATGGCAAAAGGCAAGATGACCAAACTGCTCATGCCATAATTGGATTTGTGAATTGGATTGAGTCAACAAGGCTTGTGAAGGAGACTTGGGAACAAAGTGAGAGAAAGAATACAACCTTTTGTCATGATTAACTTTCCCCACTACAACCACTGAATCATCTTTTAAACTGTGCACCTTTACTGAGTCAGGAAGGAACTCAACTTTATGACCATCTCCAAGGTGAGTGATTTGGTAAATTGAGAGGAGATTAGAACTTAGGTTTGGAACATAGAGAACATCTTTGAAATCTCCATTTTCCATCTCCATGTTTCCTTTTCCTTCAACTTCCATTTTTGTATCATCTCCCACAAAGATGTGTGGTACCTTAGACTTCTTCAATGAAGAAAAATCTCCTTTTGAAGAACCCATATAATATGAGGCACTTGAGTCAAGAATCCATTTTGTTAGAACTTGAATTTTCCATGAGTGCTTGCCCTTTTCCCTTTGAATCTAAAGAAGATCCTTTCTCCTTGTAAGAATTAGACAGTGGAATATTATGTTTCTTCATGATAGTGGTCAACTCATCAATCTTTTTATGATAACACTCATGTTCTTCATGACCCTATTTTTTGCAATAAGCACACTTTTTCTTGTCCTTATTATTGTCTCCCTTCTTATTTGAACTCGAGGAAAACTTGCCTTGTTCATTTGATTGTGGTGTTGCCTTTTCTGCATCCTCTAATTTGTTATTCTTCCACTTCTTATTCTTGCCCTTTCCTTTATTTGAAGATTGACCAGCTGAATTTTGAGAACCCCCATTATTTGCTACCAATGCCTTTGACTTTGGTGAATTGAGAATCCCCATTGATTTTAACTTCTTTTCTTCTTTATCCAACAATTCAGCATAGTGATCAAAAGAGACTTTCTAATAGGTAGACCCTAATGTAGTCTTTGAGGTGTTATAAGTAGAAACAAATGTGGAGTACTTAGATGGTAGCTTATTATGAATGAGATAGATTAACCTATCATCTTTAATAGGACTCCTGCAATCATCAAGTTTTGTTCTTAATTCATTCACTTTTATGATAAAATCCTATATGGAATCAAATGCCTTAGTATCTAAGGAGACAAGATCATCTTCAATTTTGAAAACATCCTCTTCAAATACTTTACCATATAGGTTTTGGAGGGTATCCCAAGCTTCCTTGGATGTATGAGACTTCTGAATTTGATATATGATCTTGTCTTCTACCCCCAAAAAAAATCACCTAGGGCTTTCCTATCCATTGTTTGCTAATCAATGATTTCACTAATAGATACTTGATCACTTGTTGGTTTAGCAAGGGTACCATCTACATATTGAGAAACTCTTTTATGAATTAAATGACACCACATTTTAATGGACCATGTAGCATAGTTATGTGGAGTTAATTTTGGAAACTTAAAATTTACCATGATGCAGAAAATGAAAGAAAACTATAGAAAAAGAGGACCACAACACCAAAAACACCTCCCTTTTTCACTCAAAAAAAAAAAAAAAGATGCTTTGGGTACTTTATATGTAGTGCAATTACAATGGCCACTTGCCAATTTTGGCCTTAGTGGACTTCTAATTTTTCCTTTTACAATCTCCTTATGGATTTCAACACTAGAACATTACAATGTATCTCAGATATATAACAATTCTGAAGATATATCAAAGTATTACAATGCAGAAAAGGACCTAATTTTGAAAGTGATACTTTTGTCCACACCACCCTATAATCTAATTGTAGATTTGGAAAGTAGATGAAAAATTATGCACTTTCAAAAAAATGAACTTGTTTTCATGTCCAAATGAGCTCGTACGGAGCATTTGAAGTTGCAAAATGTAGAATTAGATAGGTACACTTGCAAAAAGATACAATTTCTAACAAATCTATGCACCAAAATCAGAAAAGAGCTACACCGTTGAAAAATTTAGAAAATTCTACCCAAAAAAAAAAAATTGCACCTAATTTGGAGTCTGGATGACTAAGATATGGCCTCACAAAGTTGGACTACAAAATAAAAAATCAATCTGGAGATGGGTTGTATTAGCAAAAGATGGGGTTAAATTTGATGATCATATGACCATTGCAACAGTTCTATTTTGCTCCTTGATGATGTTTAGACAACCATCAAATTTAGGTTCATTAATTGATGATGTCAATGTACTTGGGCTTGTGATGATGTTAGCTTGTACAAAAAAGTACAAAATTGTATGGATTTTGTATAGAATGACATGTAGGCTACTGACTAGGTGGGGTTATGTGTCAGGTTTGTTGTATATTCTGACAGAGTCACTCTGTGATGTGGTGCTAGGTTGGATTATGTTTGTGGCTCTGTGTACATGTCACGATGTAATTGGAGCACATAGTGTAGGGAGTTGCTAGATTGAGTGTCACCTCTAGGAGGTTTTGTCAATGGACGATAATTTTTGTGATCACTTGAACTTTGAATGAGGTTGCTGGAACTATCTCATTGATGGGTAGGAAACCTAAATGAAGATGTCGACATAGTTAAAATGGGCGCCAAAAATTGAAAATGTTGGCAGGGGGCAATGGGATTTAATCCCACATGCACCCTATGAAGGAACTTAGTGGTGTTTTTAAACACCAAGCTGCGGGATGTGAATAAAATGCAAGGCCATTGACAATTTGAAAAAGGTAGTCATTGGAGTGGTCCTTAGCTAGTTAGTACTTGCTGCCAGAATTTTCTCTATTTGTTGGTAAATATGCAGTCCAATCCAAATTTGATGGATAAGCTAGATTTAAGCCTATTGAATTAATACATAGAATATTCCTTGAAATAAAGATGAATATTCCTTGCAGGGCCGGGGTGTCACTGCCCAGTTCTACAAAAAAAATTCTTTACAAGGGCCTATAGGGCCAAAAAAATTCTTAGAATACCCAAAAAAACCAAAAAATAACAAAGAATAAATTAATTGTAGATCTGAATAATAGATTATTAGATCAATTAAATGACCATACCCAAGTTGCAAATTAGTGCCTTTGGGTGCTAGTTTGCAAAAAAAATTGCCTCACGATCAACTTTAGCTTAGCATAGGCGAATTTATAGCCGGTTTTCACTGAATTGACATTTCAGATGCAATGGTGAGGTCTAATTTGGCTTTGGACACTCCCAATTTTAACAGATTCTCTAAATTTGGGTCGAGGTGATGAAGTAAGAATGGTCTCAAATAGCTTTGTGAAGAGAAACTCCACGAGCTATGATACAATGTAAGAATTTTCCTTAGGGCATAATTCACCCAAGACTAAAGAATTCAAACACAAGCACAATAGTAGACCAAAGAGAGTATGATCAGAATGACAATATATTCATTTAATATTGATTAAAAGTACACTAGGAGTGCCTGTATATAAAGGCCTCTAGAAAGCTTCTAGAATGCATAGAAGTTAGCAACATGATAAGTCATACAACCAAGCACATGTCCACTAGATATGGGTTATCCTCTATTAAGCACGAGAATAAGTGCGATGATGAGAGGATAAGCCTACAATGATGTAGCTTGCAAAATAATGTTGTAGACAACATGTGCTAAAATGGGAGTGTGACTAACTGTGTTGTCTACATGACAACTCAATTAGTTATGCAAACTCTAGTGCTGTAGACACCATGTGTTCTCAACATGACAACTCATGAGAGTACACAAAATCCTAAGTGTCTCACCTAAATAAATAATAAAATAATACATTAACCTAAGTAAACTTAAGTAAAGTGTAAATAGTAAATACTTATTTACACCAACATTTATGATATATTTTTAATAACATATAAACACCATTTTATAGAGCTCAAAGTCAAGAATATTCTCATATAGAATTTTTAGTGTTTTAATTAGATATAGTATATTATAAAAATTCTACAAGCACATATTTTAACACTAAAAAATATGTTGATTTTGAAAAAGAAAAAGATATTAATTCATATCAAAATAAAATAAAATATATATGATGTTCTAAAGGAGAGAGTCCTCTTATAGAGTGTATAATTTTTGTTTTGGTTAGAATAGATTAGTTTTGAAAAATGTGGTGGGAGATAAAAACTATTAATTTCAGGTGTGTTTGTACCCAAATTAGTAGATTAGGTTTCCTATGGAATGATGATCCAATTATGGGAAGTCCTAATAGAAATTTTCCAACTGATAGGTTCCACTCAAATGAATGCAAACCTCTGCAATTTTGGCTCTATAGGACCAAGACTAGTAGGCCTATACCTCACACAATAGAGGCTTTTTAGAGAAGATAACTTGTTAGACTTGAGTGTTTAAGAGATTTTAAAGGTCTATAAATGTTTGTGGTTGTAATAATTAAATATATAAATGATTTGTCAACCTTGTTCACTTGGATGTATGTCCCTTCTAAAATCAGCATGAAGACTCAAACCAATAATCAATAGATTAGTGCCTTAATGAATGGATTCTTTATCATTCTTTTATCAATCATTCACAATATTTAACATAACCCTTGGAGAAAAACAATAAATCCTTTTGAGATAAACTATTATCACCTTAATGATGTATGAACTATTGAAATACTTAAGAAAATTCCAATACTTAATCTTGTTGAATTCAACTCTCCTCAAAAACCCAACAAGACAGTAATATAGATTAACCAATTGATACAATATTACTATTTTCCAAATATTGAAATCCATTGATGCATTCAATCAATTGGATAGTTAATTAAAGAAAACTTGTAAATTTGATCAGAGGAACAAAATGAAAGAGACAAAAATGATATCACCAAAAGATCAATCAAATACATGAATCCTTGTGTTGAACTTGAAATAATTTCACCACGAATTACATGTGTTGTTGGTGCATATAGATGAAAAAATCTAGAGTGGACAATAGAATCGATTTATCTCTGCAAAACTATATAAACAATGTTTGGCAATGAAAATTATATCTCTTTTCCAAATTCAATCCTTATAATTATAGACATCAAATTGGTTACAAAATGAATGGATATGACCCTTAGTTTACAAAACTTGAACTAATTGACTAACTAATATTCAACTGTTAGGTAAACAAAACAAGTTTATAAAAGAGATTCATTATCTTGAATATGATGATGATTCTTCAATGAAATCATTGCATTGTTTAATGTGTTTATGATGTTTAATCTTTGAGAAAATTTACATCATTGATCACTTTTTAGGCTTTAACTTTAATCTCAAACATTTGCTCCATCAGTTGGCTTGTTTTCATCATCTCTAGGTCATCATTTTTTATTTCTCCTAGGGCCTACTCCTACATCACATGGAACATTCCCATCCATGTCTTTATTGAAAATAGATTGATACAAGTATGAGAATCTGTTTCAATCATTTTTTTGTCACTGATGTCAATCCTGCTACTTGCTAGTAAGACAATTGCTTAGATGATTTGAGTACTATCATTTATTTGATTGATGAGGAGGTTTTGATCAAATCAAATAACAATAGAAACTAGAGGAAAGGTTGAGTTATGGTATAAAAAAGGAGTATAAAGATTAGTTGAGATAGTGATAACATAGTGGATTGATCATCTGCTTAAGGTTGTAAAGGATGGATACACTGATTATGTTCCAAAGAACAAGTAAAATGAATTGAGTCTACTAAGCTTAACAATCTTCATAGTAGGTACCAAGCAATGTTAGTTCAACCTGAGAAGAAAATTAGTTGGAGCTAAGAAAAGTCAAAATTTTAGTGTATGTCGAGTGATACAATGTAAGCTAAGTAAAGTTTAGTTGATGTCAAGCACTGGTAAACTTTAGTTCATGCCAAGTGATTTGATAGTGGATGCCAAGAAACACAATATGTGTCATGCATCAAAAGCAAGTTAATGCCAAGTGATATAATTATGAGAAAGATCATGAATTTGAGCCAACAAGTTTGATTTCTTGGATTGTGTGAACCATGTGGAAGGTAAGCTTGATGAGCTAGTGGCAAAGAATTCAATATAAATATTTTTGAGGCAAATTCAAAGAGGATTGAAGGAGAAGTTTCTAGAAGGGAATAAAATGAAAAGATGGGTAGATTCATTGAATCCTACCTAATTCTACCTAACCCTAAAATGGACAATAGAGGTTGAACAACAAAAGATCTTAATTTTTTTTTTTTATAGAGATGGTTGGTCAGAAGCAAAGGTGTCTAAGGTATTGCTTCATTCAATGACCAAATAGAAGAGATTTTTATTGGCAAGAAAAGTAAGAAGGCTTAAGGGAATGGATGCTTGAAGGGTGAATAAGCTATCAAAGCTGAAGTGTGTGAAAGACAAGTAGAATGGAGGACTAAAAAATAGATCTGTAATCAGCAAATTGAGTTGTAAGTTGTTATCATATCAAGCCTTATTGTTATTTCTAATCATTGTACTAGTCTAGGGTAAATCCTTTAGATTAAGGTTGACCTAACAATCATTTTTAAATCCTTTAACTGGGTGAAATTCCAAGTGAATGATTTAAATTCCTCTAACAAGGTTCATTCCTAATAGGGTGATTGAAATCCTCTAACTAGGTCACATTTAACAGTGTGCATTATAACCTTTAACAGGGTTGGCCTTTCACAAGACATCACTTCAGAAGAGTGACAATGAGTAGCATGTTATTGGTGGTTTTTCCCAAATTTGGTTTCAATGTAAAATCATTGTGTCAAATGTGTTATTGAATATGTTATGTTTCATGCTTACATTTCTACAAAGTTGATTTGAAAGTAGCATACAAGTTTAAGTGATTGTATGATCTAATGGATGCATGCATGATGAATATGTTTTATGGATATGGGTTCATTAAGTTGTGAAAAATTTTATTTGTACATTTGTACCTTGGATAAATGATTCACTCTCCTCTCAATTATTCTAAAGAATTCCAACAATTGGTATCAGAGTCATCTACTTGAGAGGACTAGTTTGAAGGTACTAGAAGTAAAAGATCAAGATGTCAAAAAGTGAGGTACCCAAGCTTAATAGAGATAAATTTCTTACATGGAAAAGTCCAATGAAGCTACACCTAGGAGGTCTTAGATATCATGGAAAATCTACCATAATCACTGAGCATGTTGATCCTACTGGGGCCCTAACTATTGAAGATCTAAAAAAGAAGAAAGAACACAACCATGTAATGTTGGAGATTGCCTCTGCCCTAAATTATGTTGAGTTTGATGACATAAAAGATTGTGGTAGTGCAAAAAAAATGTGGGATGCTCTTTAGACCATTTATGAAGGAGATACAAATGTTCTAAGAGCGAAATCTAAAAGTCTTAGAAGTAAGTTTAATGGTATGAGAATGCAAGAAGGTGAGAATGTTTCTCAATATTTCTCTAAGATAAAATATGTTGTTAATGCCATATGAGGAGTTACTGGTAAGATAGATGATGGGGTTGTACTAAGAATTTTTTTGAGAATATTGCTACCCATCTGTACTATTAAAGTTTCTACAATATAAGAACTAAGATTTATACCAGGTTCTAATTTGACTCTTGAAGGTCTAGTAGGTAGGCTCATTACTTTTGAGCTATCTAATTTTGATAACTTCAAATCTAACAATATTGAATCTCCTTTCAAAGCTAAGCTATCATTGAAGGAAGCTAATGAGAAGAAGAAGAAAAAGGTAAAATATGTTTCTAGTCATAGTGATGCAAATGAGGAGGATGTAGAACAACTTGAAGCACGACTAGCAAGGAGATTTCATAGAGGTAAATAAAAATTCAAATGTAAGTTACGTATCATGTGTTTCAATTGCAATGAGGTTGGTCATATTACTGCTAGATGTCTAGAGAAGAAGAACTACCAAGGTGGAGACAAGTAAAAAAGTAGAAGAGATGAAGATAACAAAGATTACAAAGGCAAATGAAATAAGTCTTGCTACATTTTTGAAGAAGAAACCAAAGATGGATCAGATGATCATGATGATGAAGTGGTGTATGTTGCAATGAAAGATGATTTTGACGAGAATGAGGTAACTTCACTAGTGTCTTGTGTGAACAAGAATGATAGATGGATAATTGATAGTGGGTGTTCACATTACATGACTGGAGATAAAAGTATGTTCATTACCTTGAATTATTATGATGAAAATAGTGTAAGGTTTGGTAATGATGCACCCTATTTGATAAAAGAAAAAGGTTCTATCAAACTCACATAAAAGATTTTATATGAAAATGCTTATTATGTTGAAGGACTTAATTACAATTTGTTGAGTGTGTTACAACTGAATAGTTTAGGCTGTAAAGTTGAGTTTGAGAAGAAGATTGCTAAGATACATGATACTGATGGAAAACTAATTGAACTAATTGAGTAGCATGTTATTGGTGCTTTTTCCCAAATTTGGTTTCAATGTAAAATCATTGTGTCAAATGTGTTATTGAATATTTTATGTTTCATGCTTACATTTCTACAAAGTTGATTTGAAAGTAGCATACAAGTTTAAGTGATTGTATGATCTAATGGATGCATGCATGATGAATATGTTTTATGGATATGGGTTCATTAAGTTGTGAAAAAAATTATTTGTACATTTGGACGTTGGATAAATGATTCACTCTCCTCTCAATTATTCTAAAGAATTCCAACAATTGGTATTAGAGTCATCTACTTGAGAGGACTAGTTTGAAGGTACTAGAAGTAAAAGATCAAGATGTCAAAAAGTGAGGTACCCAAGCTTAATAGAGATAAATTTCCTACATGGAAAAGTCCAATGAAGCTACACCTAGGAGGTCTTAGATATCATGGACAATCTACCATAATCATTGAGCATGTTGATCTTACTGGGGCCCTAACTGTTGAAGATCTAAAAAAGAAGAAAGAACACAACCATGTAATGTTGGAGATTGCCTCTGCCCTAAATTATAAAAGAAACCTAACAATATAATTTGCAAACAATTTTAGTTAGGAAAGATGACTAAGTCAAGTTTCAAGAGTAAGAATAATACCTCTAAAGGAATTTTGGAGACTATTCATACTGACTTGTGTGGACTAATTGACTATTCTAGGATAATGATAGTTATGTTTTTGAAACAAAAATATGATTCTTTCCAAATGTTTAAGTGGTACTTAGCAAGAGTTGAGAAGGAAATAGGTAAAAGTCTAAAATGTTTGAGATCTGACAGAGGAGGAGAATTTACATCAAATGAGTTTGAGATGTTTTGTAATGAGAAAGGTAACAAAAGACAAACATCTACTCCTAGGACCCCTGCACAAAATGAAATTACTAAAAGGAGGAACATATCTATAATGGATTGTGCTAGGACACTCATGATGGAGAAGAATGTTGTTTTGAAATACTAGAGAGAGGCTATAAGTACATGTGTGTATACCTTGAACCATGTGCAAGTTAAGAAAGGTACTCATTCAACACCTTTTGAACTATGATATGGATGCTCACCCAATTAAAAATATTTTAAAGTATTTGGAAGCAAGTGTTATATTCTCAAAGATTTCAAGAATGGTAAAATAGATACAAAAAGTGAAGAAGGTATATTCCTTGGCTATTCCACAAGAAGTAAAGCTTATAAGTGTTTAAATACTAACACTAACAAAGTTGTGGAAAGTACAAATGTAAAATTTGATGAATATATAGAAGTACATGAGGTTGAACCTATGAAGGAACCAAAAGAAATAAAAATCATTTGTATACTTTTATGAAGGTATGCATGTTGATGAAGATGTTGTAAATCAAGCTGCAAATCAACAACAAGTTTCAATGAATGTCAAGTCACATACCATGAATGCCTAGTTGCATTTAGGAACCAAGCTACAATCAAGTGTCAAGTTACAAAAGTTTGGGCACATTTTGATTTTTATATTAGTGTACATGAAAGAGATGTTGAACTACCTAATAGAGAAGTACATATTGATTTAGGAGTTGAGAGACCAATTAAGGAAAATTGAGCAAAACTTCTATATTTTCAAAGTATGTAAAGAGACATCACCCCCCTATACAAATCATTAGAGACAAAGATGCAAAACCAATAACAAGGAACAGGTTGAGAAATGATAATGTTTTCTTAGCATGCATGAACCTTAAATAGTGAAAGATTCCTTAGAAGATGTGGACTAGAGTAAAGCTATGAAATAAGAGATTGAACAGATTAAGAAAAATAAGATATAGACTCTAGATCCTAGACCAGAAGATTAAAATGTGATTGACACCAAGTGGCTATACAGAAACAAGTTAGATGAAAATGGTGAAGTCACAATGAATGAGAAAAGATTAGTTTTCAAAGGATATACACAAGAAGAAGGGATAGACTATGGAGAAACTTTCATTCTTGTTGCAATATTGGAAGGAGTAAGAACTCTACTTTCTTATTATGCATACAAAGGTTTTAAAGTTTATCAAATGGATGTTAAATCTACATTTCTGAATGGCATATTGGAAGAAGAGGTTTATATAGAAAAATTAGAAGGATTTGTTGATGCTAACAACAAAATCATGGTATGTAGACTACACAAATATTTATATGGTTTGAAGCAAGCACCAAGAGCATCATATGAAAGGCTTCACAATTATCTTGTGAAGATTGGATTTGAGAGGACTGATGATAACAACAATTTGCACTTAAAGTAAGAGAAAGGAAAATGTATTTTACTATTTGAAATTTTTGTTGATGATATCATATTTGGAGGTCAAGATACTTTATGTAAAGCTTTTACAAATGAAATGAAGAAAGAATTTGAGATGTCTATGTTTGGAGAGATCAAGTTCTTTGTGGGTTTGCAAGTACGTAAGATGAAATATGGTATATACATCACTCAATCAAACTATGTAAAGTAGATATTAAGTTTTTTAAGATTGGATGATTCCAAACTAGTAAGTACATATATGGTGATAGGACATAAATTGTTAAAGAACGATGATTAAGCTAAGGTGAATCAAACATTGTATAGGTCTATGATTGGAAAATTACAATATGTAGTAGATAGAAGACTTGATATCGCATTATCTATTGAGATAGTTGCAAGATTCTCTACTAACCCTAGGGAGAATCATTCAATGGCTATTAAGAGAAGAATAAAAAATCCGAAAGGAATAGAAGACTATGGTCTATACTACAAGAAAAATAAAATTTTTGAATTGAGAGCCTACATTGATGTTGATTGGGATAGAAATATTGATGACAGAAAGAACACTAGTGGAGGTGAATTTTTCTTAGGAAAAAAGCTCATTACATGGACTAGTAAGAAACAAAATTACATATCTCATTCTACTGTTGAAGCTAAATATGTTATTGTTACTTTAAATTGTACAAACATTGTATGAATCAAACAACTACTCAAAGGTATGAAGGAGGAAATCATAGAACTTGTGGCATCACAAGTGCTATAAATATATCAAAGAATCTTATGATGCATACAAAGACTAAGAAAATTTCAATCAAGTATCATTACTTGAGAGAGTTAAAGATAAAGAGGTAAAGATGGAATATGTTAATATAAAAGAGAAAATCACTATTATTTTCACAAAAGCATTACCTAAGGATGCTCACGAGTATCTAAGAGGTAAAATAGGGGTGCTACCCCTATCTAAGGATATTTAAAAAGCATGAGAATTTTTGTACATCAAATGAGATGATTGACATATGTTACACATTGATGCAGTGAATGTTACTTTAGGAGCTACCTAAAGTAATCAAAGAGATGGAGCTATAAATTAATCACAAGCTAGGTGATAGAGGGAGAAATTGAAAATGTTCATATCTACATATTAAGATGACAAGTCCTTTGCATTTTTGTCAAAGAGAGAGATATTAGAGGAGATATTGGTGGAAATACTATACATATAGAAGATATAGGGAGAAATCCAAGGGAGATAGAAGGAATATGGAATATCTACTCAGAGGGAGATAGTGTACCTACTTGTTACTATAGAGAAAGAAATAATTACATCTACCTAGTAAGAGGGAGATAATATTGAGGGAGATATCAGAAGTGATCAAGAGGGAGTCATAAGGATGAGTTGATTGTCTATTGAATAGAATAGAATTTTATAACCTATATAGAGGATGGAAGTTGATGATAGAGGGATAGATTTCAACACAAAGATTTTTTTTTTTTTGGTATTATTGTTGGTTGTACTAGTTGAACTAGTTCACCATTAATGCCAAAGAGGGAGATTGTTGAAAATAGATTGATACAAGTATGAGAATGTGTTTTAATCATTATTTTGTCACTAATTTTAAACCTGCTACTTGCTGGTAAGACAATTGCTTAGATGATTCAAGTATTATCATTTGTTTCATTGATGAGGAGGTTTTGGTCAAACCAAATAACAATAGAACCTAGAGGAAAGGTTTAGTTATGACATGAAAAATGAGTACAAAGATCAGTTGAGACAATGATAACATAGTGGATTGATTATCTACTTAAAATTGCAAAGGATGGATACACTAATTAAGTTTACAAGAACAAGTAAAATGAATTGAGTATGCTAAGCTTAACAATTTGCATAGTAGGTGCTAAGAAATATTAGTGTAAGCTAAGCAAGAAATTAGTTGGAGTAGAGAAAAGTCAACATTTTAATGTATTTTGAGTGATACAATGTAAGTTGAGCAAAGTTTAGTTGATGTTGAGCACCAGTAAACTCTAGTTTGTGCTAAGTGATTTGATAGTGGATGCTGAGCAATGCAGTATGTGTTGTGCATTATAAGCAAGTTAATGTTGAGTGACATCATTATGAGAAAGATCATGAATTCAATGAATCTAAGCCAACAAGTTTGATTCCATGGATTATGTGAACCATGTGGAAGGTAAGCTTAATGAGCTGGTGGCATAGAATTCAAGATGAACTATTTTGAAGCAAATTCAAAGAGGATAAAAGGAGAATTTTTTCTAGAAGGGAATAAAATGAAAATATGGGTATATTAATTGAATCCTACCTAATCCTACCTAACCCTAAAATGGATGATAAAGGTTGAATGATGAAAGATATTAATTTTCTATTTATAGAGATGGTTGGTTAGAAGAAAAGGTTTTCATGTGTAAGAATCTAAGGAAGACAAGGTGTCTAAGGTATTGCTTCATTTAATGACCCAACCAAAGAGACTACTATTGGAAAGAAAAGAAAGAAGGCTTAAGGGTATAAATGCTTGAAGGGTGAACAAGCAATCAAAGCTGAAGTGTGTGAAAGCCAAGAAGAATGGAGGACAGAAGAAAAGATCTATAATCTGCAAAGTGAGTTTTAAGTTGTTATCAGATTAAGCCTTATTGTTACTTTCTAATCATTGTACTAGTCTAGGGTAAATCCTTTGGATCAAGGTTGATCTAATAGTCATTTGTAAATCCTTTAATTGGGTGATAGTCCAAGTGAATGATCTAGAGTCCTCTAACAAGGCTCACTCCTAACATGATGATTGAAATCCTCTAACCAGGTCAAATTTAACAATGTGCATTGTAACCTTTAACAGGGTTGACCTTTCATAGGGCATCACCTCAGAAGAGTGAGAATGAGTAGCATGTTACTGGTGGTTTTTTCCAAATTGGGTTTCCATATAAAATCATTGTGTCAAATGTGTTATTGAATCTATTATGTTTCATGCTTACATTTCTACAAAGTTGATTTTTTAATAACCTACAAGTTTAAGTGATTCTATGATCTAATGGATGCATGCATGATGAATACATTTTATGGATATGGGTTCACTAAGCTGTGAAAATTTTTATTTGTACATTTGGACCTTGGATAACTGATTCATCCCCCCTCTCAATTATTCTAAAAATTTCCAACGGTCTCCTAGTCAATTGTATTTCCATCTGCATCATGCCAAGATAAAACCCCATGTTGTGTTGCCAATTATTCAAACAATCAAAAAGTGACTTTGAACTCTTGTAAATATGTAGTGTGATCTTTCATCAATTTTTCTACTTCATGTATGTCTTCATCCTTTGTAAAATTATTCTTTTCCTCAACCAATTTCTTGTATATGTCATTATGTTGTAAGGCCATAGGTTTATATGCATTGTATAGATCCCAAACCTGCCCCAATTTAATTAGCAAAATTCTAAAAAAGTTTGTCAATACTATGCTAGATACCTCTTTTCGAATCATAGACACATCCTTCAATTTTTAATTTTCTTCTTGTAACCTTTTCAATCCAACCCTCAAAGCATCATCACATGATTGGATTATAGGTTGCACCTATAACTTTCTTGATTTGAGCATGTTTTCATACAATGGCTTCCAATTGTCTCTCTCAAATGTTACTTGCTTCATTTTGGGTTGATTAAACAAAGCCATGCCAACTTGTGTAATGCCTACCCCTAGTTGACTTTTTTTTATTGTATTGTCAAATTCTTTTAGGCTAGTTTTTGGATTGTGTTTTATTATTATTAGTACTTGATTACCGAGTTTGATTATATGTCATTTCATACTCAATTGATTTAGGTGATGAGTTGTTCAATTATTTCATGTGTTTATGTTTATCCTTTCAATGATGATATATGTATGTTTAGTAAGTTATTTCAATTATTTTTTGATGGTTAGATAGATGGATTAATTATATGTGCTTGTATGGATACCTACCCCATACTACTTGTGTATTGTGTACGTGTATGTTTTCTTTATGTGTGATGCTTTTGATGTGGTTGAAGAAGGGAGTCATAGTCACCTACTAATCGAGATCTACATGATGAACCACTTCCTACCATTGCCTATTTAATTTAGAATATTGTGTTTATATGTGCATAGATTTTATATAGATTATAGGTACTAAGTATTGACTTCCCTGAATTTCCAAGATGAGCATACCTTATAGCAGTATTTCAATGGTATAAGTGGTGAGATAAATCTTGAGTCCAAATCCTAACCTAAGCCAATTGTCCTAGAAAATAGGACAAGTATCCAAGTTAGTTTCACCTTTTTGAATTCGTCAAGTGACGTGAATTCATGGTTTTAACCCTTGTGTTTGATTTAGTTTTATGTTCTGAATGATGGGTTGTCCTATTTGGTTTTGTGGGTCTGTTGTAATTTTTGTTATAATTAAATCAAATTAAAAGATAATTTAATAATTTAATTTAATAGAAATTTTATAAAGAAAATTCAGTATTTAATAATATTTAATTAATTGAGAAATTAATTAAATAAAGGAATTAAATTTAAAGATTTTATTGAAGTTCTATTTTTGACATATTTATATTTATTTAATTTAATGATAATTATTTAGTGGTTTTATTTTAATAAAAAACTATAAATAATGTTATTAATTAAGTTAATAAATATATTATTAAAAACATCTTGTGAATTAATTAAATAAAATAATCAAATTTAAAGATTTTATTAAAGTTCTATTTAGGCATATTTATATTTATTTAATTTAATAATTATTATTTAAGAGTTTTATTTTTTAATAATAACTATAAAAATATAATTAGTTGAATTAATAAATATATTATTAAAGTGTCTCATGATTTAATAAGAGAGAGAAAATATAATTTAATAAAGTTTATTTTAATTAAATTGCATAAATCTTATGCATGAAATTAAAATATAATAAATTAAAAAAAGAGAGAAAGCTAATTAATTTAATAAAAATATTTTAAATATCTAAAAGTTGGTGCATGAAAATATAAAAGGTAATAAAGTAATAAATAGTAATTGATTAGAGAGTTCCCTCTCGTGATTGCACAATCAGAGCCCCAAATTAAGGGAGAACTCTTTATCAGAGATCTAGAGCTCATTTTGCAATTACACTAGTTTTGGATGAGCAATTTCAGAGAGGAAGGTTTTTAGAAAAAATGAATTGTTGCATGTTCAACGAGTCCATCATTTTAGCATCAAATCCAAGTAGGATCTTGTGGTTTAATTGTATAATGGATTTTTGTTCTTCAAATTCTTGTCTTCTTCATGTCTGAATAAATTTGTTTTCAGAGTTTTTAAATGTGGTTGAAAAATCTTTGTGTTGAAATCTTCTCTGCCTTGTTCTTAATGCATCTTTGAGTGAAGTAATTTGATTGAAACCCTTGTTTCAGAAAATTGAATTTTTGTTATAGAATTGTTTGTGATTTAATTTGAAACCTCATAATGAATTTATTGTTCTTTGTTTCGGAAACATCTGTGAATGATTATAGCTTTGAAAGCTTTGTCTAATTGATTAGGAAATAAGATGAGGGTTTGAAATGTTTTTGTTTTTAGTAAGTTTCCATTTTTGGAAAGTTTCTATTTTTAGCATATTTCTATTTTTGGAAAGTTTCTATTTTTACTAAGCTTCCATTTTTGGAAAGTTTCTATTTTTAGCAATTTTTTATTTTTGAAAAGTTTCTATTTTACTAGGTTTCTATTTTTGGAAAGTTTTTGATTTTAGTAGGTTTCCATTTTTGGAAAGTTTCTATTTTTAGCAAGTTTCTATTTTAAATTTTTTTCTATTTTTAGTAGGTTTCCATTTTGGAAAGTTTTTATTTTTAGTAAGTTTCTATATTTAGAAATTTTCTATTTTAAGCATGTTTCCATTTTTGGAAAGTTTTAATTTTTAGCAGGTTTCCTTTTTGGGAAGTTTTTCCAAAGTTTAATAAATTTAAAATTATTATGATAATAATTGATAATTATTATTATTAATAATTTTAATAAGTATTGTTAAAATTTGAAGTTTATTTATTTAAAAAATTGATTTATTACTTTATTATTTAAATATAATTCTAAAGTAAATAAAAAATCAAAGAAATTAACTAAGAGAATTAATGTTTTCTTTCATAAACTTAGATGTATTTATATGGTTCAGATATATGAAAATGATTTGTTATACTAGGGAAATTTTATTATTTAAAAACCTTAGTAATTATAACACTTTGAGAAAATGAAAACTGAAACCTTGATTGAGATTGAAAACATTATCAACTATAATATTTGGAAATGAAAACTTGGAAACCTATAAGTGAAAATTAAATATGTGTGTTTTCCAAAACCTAATGTATTATGATAAGTTACTATTGTATGTTATGTATGAGACGTGTAATTTTACTGATATTGGGTTTTGGGGTTGACTTAGCAACCAAATCAGGATGTTTACCAGAGTATTGGGAGTTCTATTTTGTAATGTCATGATGATGTTTTGATCATGATCTTTTATGCTCAACCATGGTAATGTGTCTTGTATGTTCTATGAGGTGTTTTGATCTATCGGTCGTTATTGCTTTCCAATGTTCTTATGTAAAACTGAGGTGAATGGTGTGACCTATCTGATATAACCTTTCAGTCTTCAATTAGTTATTTTTGGATTGCTTTTCAATCACTTGTATAGGACTGAGGTGTTTGTATGATTTGTTCTTGGTGATGTCATGTTATGATGTGGATTGGTTTATGTGTACTTTCTTGAATCAATCCTGTTAGGATGATCATTTTAGTGATGTTTATATTTTGATCAGTAATTTTCAATACTTGTTAGCTACTTGTTTAAGAACTAATGTATTGTATGTAGTCTTTTGTGATCTTTTGATTTTACTGAACTTAGGGTAGGTTTTCTATATGTCATGTTGGGAAGTGGCTTGCAATAGAGGCTGAGGCCCTAAAGAGGCTGACAGGTAACCCACTGTAGGTTATTTAATAAATGATAACATTTCATTAAATGATTTTAAAATTAATTAATAAGAGTCATTGTTTTCCTTTCCCATGTCTCAAGTGCTAGTATAGGCTAGGATGAGAGTAGAGAGGACGCTTGATTGCAACCATGCTTCGTTAGTATGCCTTGTCAATACAAAAAGATACTAGTGTCGCATAGAGTCACTAGGGGACAAAGGATTAAAAGACTAGTTGGGTAACCTTAGAGTTGGCTTGTGCAATGACACTTGCCCACATGCATAATAGATTTCCTACATGTTTGTGTTGCCTCTGGGATTAGTTGATACTTGTGTCTTAGTATCCTTGAGATAGTTTTCTTTCAAGTGATTCCTTGAACCTAGCTGTTGGTTTTGACTTTTGAGTTTTTTATCCTATTTGGGACTTGAGTTTATCTCCTCAATGTGGTGGGAGTGGACCTTTTTGGATTCCACAAGGTTGGATGCTAGTGTTTTTTCTTATACCATTGAGATTCGACCATCGGATGCCACTTCTAGATGTGTTTGTGCAGATGTTCATTTCTATTTGATCCTGTACTACTATGATGGATGTTTGTATTGTATTGTATTTGATTTCATTAATCTTACAAGATGATGTAATCTATTTCATGATGTATATTATTTCAGTCCTTCATACCTTGTGACCTGTACAATGGATGATGGTGTATTATGATTATTGCCAAGTGATATTCGAGATGACTATATATTATTTAAATGGATTCATATTTGTATATTATTATTTGATGTGAATTTATTATATATTGGTTTTAGTGTTAATTAAAAATAAATGTGATTCATTGTCATGGGACCCTTAAGAGTTGTAACTTGTTTATGTGTTGTTGATGTATGAGTGTATGTTAATTGCTTCTATTATTCTATAACTATTGTTGTATCTTTATCTTAAAAAAAAATGTTTGTCAAACTTAGTAAAAGTTTAGGTTAACTCATGTTGGGTCACATGGTGGGGCATTACATTTGGTATCAGAGCATGAGTTTCTACATTAGAAGCTTTGGGTATATTGGAATGACACTAGTTGTTAACTAGTTGAACTAAAACAAAACTTGAACTATTATGTGTATCTATTACAAACTTGAACACTTGAACTAGTTCAACTAAAATGAAACATAAATAGTGTTATATATCTTTTGCAACTTTAACACTTGGAAACTTGAAAACTTTAGACTTGATACTTGAAACATAGAAAAAAATGGCAAAAACTTGTAAAACTCTTGAGTTAGATTTTAGACTTAATTTCTTATGATTATGTTTTAAGGTAGTATTCCTTTGATTGTCTTTGTGAACACTATGTTGTTCTTGTTTGGGTGTTTTCAGTAGAGTTACAAACTTGAACCTAAATAGTTTGAACAAAAATAAAATAGAATCAATGGAAATTTTTAACATGGAACTTGGAAACTCATAACATTTATGTTCTTGACTTTTGATTTATGTCTATACATTATAACTTTTATGTTTTTTGATGGATTTAAAGATGTTGATCTTTTGTTTGGAGTGTTTTAGGGGATGTATTTCAGTAATTGGTAAAAAGATGAATGTTAGATCAATATGGTTTTTGGTTTATTATTAAACCAAAATCATATTTCTCTAAGTGATTGAAACTGTATACATAGTTAATTATTTGTATTAGTTTCTTAAATGAGCTTTTTGTTTGACATTGTAGATAGTAGTCTTTGACTTTTAGTTACCCTAGTAATTGTAGTAGGCTTCCATGAGTAAGCCTAAGTCTAGGGGGAGTGGATGTAATGCCTACCCCTAGTTGACTTTTCTAATTGTATTGTCAAATTCTTTTAGGCCAATTTTTGGATTGTGTTTTATGATTATCGGTACTTGCTTACCAATTATGATTATATGTCATTTCATACTCAGTCGATTTAGATGATGAGTTGTTATTTCATGTGTTTATGTTTATCCTTTCAATGATGATATATGTATGTTTAGTTAGTGATTTCAGTTATCTTTTGATGGTTAGATAGATGGATTAATTATA
The DNA here is from genome assembly GCA_028749045.1 of Cupressus sempervirens. Classification (NCBI taxonomy): domain Eukaryota; kingdom Viridiplantae; phylum Streptophyta; class Pinopsida; order Cupressales; family Cupressaceae; genus Cupressus; species Cupressus sempervirens. The sequence goes on along the minus strand of CM053793.1, from coordinate 496,441,074 downwards.
CGTGCTTTTATGGATACTTACCCAATACTACATGTGTATGGTGTGTATGTATGTTTTCTTTATGTCTGACATTTTTTATGTGGTTGAAGAAGGGAGTCATAGTCACCTATCAGTCGAGATCTACATGATAAACCACTTCCTGCCATTATCTATTTAGTTTAGAATATTGTGTTTGTACATGCATGTATTTTATGCAGATTATAGGTACTAGGTATCGATTTCCCTGAATTGCTAGGATGAGTGTACCCTATCACAATATTACAATGGTATAAGTGGGGGGATAAATCTTCAGTCCAAATCCTAACCTAAGCCAATTGTCCTAGAAAATAGGACATATATTTGAGTTAGTTTCACCCTTTTAAATTTTTCAAGTGATGTGAATTCATGATTTCGACCCTAGCGTTTGATTTAGTTTTATGTTCTATATGATGGGTCATCATATTTGGTTTTGTGGGTCTATTATGATTTTTGTTATAATTAAATCAAATTAAAAGATTATTTAATTATTTAATTTAATGGCAATTTTATAAAGAAAAATGGTATTTAATTATATTTAATTAATTGAGAAATTAATTAAATAAAGGAATTAAATTTAAAGATATTATTAAAGTTCTATTTTTGACGTATTTATATTTATTTAATTTAATGATAATTATTTAGTAGTTTTATTTTAATAATAAACTCTAAATAATGTTATTAATTAAGTTAATAAATATATTATTAAAAACATCTCGTGAATTAATTAAATAAAAGAATTAAATTTAAATATTTTATTAAAGTTCTATTTAGGCATATTTATATTTATTTAATTCAATAATTATTATTTAAGAGTTTTATTTTTAATAATAAACTCTAAATAACATTATTAGTTGAATTAATGAACATATTATTAAAGCGTTTCATGATTTAATAAGAGTGAAAACATAATTTAATAAAGTTTATTTTAATTAAATTACATAAAGTTTATGCATGGAATTAAAATATAATAAATTAAATAAAGAGAGAAGGCTAATTAATTTAATAAAGATATTTTAAATTTCTAAAAGTTGGTGCATGAAAATGTAAAAAGCTAATAAAGTAATAAACAATAATTGATGGAGAGTTCCCTCTCGTGATTGCACAATCAGAGCCCCAAATTATGGGAGAACTCTTTATCAAAGATCTAGAGCTCATTTTGCAATTACATAGGTTTTAGATGAGCAATTTTAGAGAGGACAGTTTTTAGAAAAATGAATTGTTGTGTGTTCGCTGTCTCCATCATTTTAGCATTAGATCTAGGTAAGATCTCGTGGTTTAATTGTATAGTGGATTTTTGTTCTTTGAATTCTTGTCTTCTTCGTATATGGATAAATCTATTTTCAGAGTTTTTAAATGTGGTTGAAAAACCCTTGTGTTGAAATCTTCTCTGCCTTATTCTTAATATGTCTTTGAGCAAAGTAATTTGATTGAAACCCTTGTTTGAGAAAATTGATTTTTCGTTATAGAATTGTTTGTGACTTAATCTAAAACCTTGTAATGGATTTATTGTTCCTCATTTTGAAAAAAATCTATGAACGATTATAGCTTTGAAATCTTTGTCTGATTGAGTGATATTAAGAGGGAAGTAGAACACATGACTTTAGATAGAGGGAGATAATTATTAAATGAAACAAGGAGCATGGTTTTTCTCAGATGGGACTTTAGTGCCTCATACATTTTTGATAGCCTTATTAAATCTGGGAAATAGGTAATAAAGTTAGATGTGCAAGGGGTCAAAGATGTAATTATTAGTTCAAGGTTTGTAGAAGATGAAAGATCAATGTTATTGTGGGCTTTATACCTTCCACACAAAAGGCCATAGATTATTGATGTAGACCAGGCCTCAATAGTTTTTTTTGTAAATATATAAAACAAAAATGAATTCTTTAGATTTAATGAAAGAATCATCACTCACAAATATACTAGATTCAAGGATTCTCTCATCCTTTTCAACATTTACCCTATGAAGCACTTGAATATCATATTCCAAGGCTTGAAGTACTAGCCTATCCATAGTCCTTGTTATTAGTATAGGAGAGTCTAATATACTTTGAATGCCATCTTTAAATTGTTCCTTTACTTGTTGTCTTTGCTCTTTCAGTTCTTCATTTTGATCTTTAATCTTTTGTTGTACTTCCATCCATTCCATGTTCTTAAAGCTTTCTTCATATTCAATACCTTGATTAATATAATCACCCAATTTTTGTGATTTTCTATAGGCATGAATATATCCTTATGGATCATAATGACTCCATGGATCCATAGTATACACGTGGTACTCATTTTGCAACTTCACCCAAATCTTATTATAAGATTTGGTGGCACAAATAGTAAAGTCTCCAAAAGATAGAGTGGCTAAGAGAAAAGTTAGTTTTTTTTGCTTCCCTTCAAAATTTTGTTTATTGGACTTAGATATTTGCCTTATAGTCTCCAAATATGCAATCTTGTCAAGCATTGATGCTAGCAATATGAATGGTTTCCCTTCAAACCCAAAAACTCTAAAGAAAGTGAAGTAATCATAGGAATACCAATCTCCCCAATTATTCTTAATTTTCTCTCCTAGCCCACTATCTTTAGGTCTCAAGAATCTCTTAACATAAGGGCTAATAGATGGAAAATATTGGTGTCCAAATAGAGTGTACAAAGGCTTGACAAAATAATCCTCAAACATGAGGTAGTAGGAGGAACTGAATCTATAATCCCATACTAATGTTCGTATTTGAACCAACCTCTCTTCCCCATTATTTTCCCTCACATTCAATTTCAAATTAGCATCCCACAATCTGCTCAATTGACCATAGTACAAAATCATATTGTTTGAATACTTTAGAATAACTAAGCCGGTGGGGGGGGGGGGGGGGGTGTGAATCAGTTATCCAAGGTCTAGATGTATAAATAAAACTTTTCATAGCTTAGTGAACCCATAAAACATTTATCTTCATGCATGCATTCATAAGATTATGCAATCACTTAAAACTTGTGGGTTACTATCAAATTAGCTTGTAGAAATGTAAACATGAAACATAATAGATTCATCAACACACTTGACACAATGATTTATGTGGAAACCAAATTTGAAAAAAATCACCAATAACATGCTACTCATTTTCACTCTTTTGAAGTGATGCCCTATGAAAGGCCAATCCTATTAAAGGTTACAATACACACTATTAAATGTGACCCTATTAAGGGACTTCAATCATCCTCTTAGGAATGAGCCTTGTTAGAGGACTTTAGACCATTCACTTGCAATGTCATCTAGTTAAATGATTTACAAATGACTATTAGGTTAACCTTAACCTAAAAGATTTACCCTAGATTGATACAATTATTAGAGAGTAATAGTAAGGATTGATCTGATAATAACTTACAACTCTATTTGTATATTATATATCTCTATTTTAGTCCTCTGATCTACTTGGCCTTCACTCATTGAATTTTTGATAGCCTATTCACCCTTCAAGCATTCATATCCTTAAGCCTTCTTGCTTAACATGCCATTGCAGACCCTTCTCTTAGGTCACTTCATGAAGAAAAACCCTTGATTCCTTGTCTTCCTTAGGTTCTTGCACATGAAAATCTTTGCTTCTAACCAACCATTCCTATAAATGGGAAATTAAGATCTTTTGCTGCTCATTTTCCATCATGCAATTTAGGGTTAGGATAGATTAGGTAGGATATAATGAATCTATCCCACATTTAATATCTCTTCTAGAAACTTCTCCTTGAATCCTCTTTGAATTCAACTAAAAATGGTTTATCTTGAATTTTGTGCCACTAGCTCATCAATCTTATCTTCCACTTGGTTCACATAATTCAAGAAAATAAACTTGTCAGCTCAGATCCATCGAATTCACTATCTTTTAAATAATGCTACCACTCAACATTATCTTGCTTTTGATGCTCGACACATACTACATTGGTCGACATCCTCTATAAAATTACTTGGCACAAACTAAAGTTTACTGGTGCTTAGTATCAACTAAACTTTACTCGACATCCACTATTTTTCTTGACATACACTAGAGTAAGCATTTACTTGGCTCCAACTAATTTTCTACTTAGCTTGCACCAACTTTGCTTGACACCTATTGTCCACTTGGTCAAGCTTGGTAGACAAACTTTGTGTAACTTGTTCTTTTAAGCTTTCTCAGTGTAACCAACCTTTGTAACCTTAAGTAGATTATAGATATATCATGTTATCACTATCTTAACTAATTTTTGTACTCCTTTACATAATCATAACTCAACCTTTCCTCTAGGTGCTATTGTTACATCTTTTGATCAAAACCTCTTCATCAATCAAATAAGTGATAATAATTAAATCATAAAGACAATTTTCTTACTAGAAAATAGTAGGTTTGACATCACTGACAAAATAATTATTGAAACATATTGATCATACTTCTTCAACATGCATTGTTCTCAACAATCTCCCTCTTTGTGTTGGTTTCAATCTATTCTCAACAATCTCCCTTTTTGGCATTGATGAAAAACCGAACTGATCAACCAAACTAGCTAGGTTAAAATAGTAAGAAAATACCAAAAAAAATGATTGCTTGTATTGAAATCTCTCCCTCTATCAGTAGCTTTCATCTTCTAAATAGGTTACAAAATTCCTCATAACTCCCTCTGAATTTCTTCTTGTATCTCCCTCTTACTAGGTAGATGTTAGGATTTCTCTATCTTTGTTCTCTTGATCAACAACTATCTCCCTCTAAGATTAGTTTTAATTCATCTTGTACTTCTCCTTTTGAGTAATGAAACTCTCCCTCTTTGAAAACAATGCTAAAGGCTTGTCATCTTAACATGCAGATATAGGCTTCTTCGATTTCTTCAGTTCCTCCCTCTCTTACCTTACTTGTGATTGATTTGTAGTTTTAGCTCTTTGATTACTTTAAGTAGCTCCTAAAGTAAGATCCTGTACATCAATGTGTAACATATGAACATCAACTTTTTTGATGTAGGGCACTCATCTTGTTACTTAGATAGCCTTTGATAGGGGTACGATGTTTGTACAGTTTACAACAACAACATATTTAGCTCCAATAGTAGATTGTGAAGTGAAATTTTGTTTCTTGCTAGTCCATGTAACTAGCCTCTTGCCTAAGAAAAATTCCCCTCCACTAGTGCTCTTTCTATCATCAATGTTTCCAGCCTAATCAAAATCAATAGAGGCTTTTGATTCAAATTTCTCATTTTCCTTGGAGTATAGACCAAACTCCTTTGTTCCTTTCAGATATCTCATTATTCTCTTTACAACCATCAAGTGATTCTCCCTGAGATTAATAAAGAATCTTGCACCTATCCCTATCAATAATGCAATGTTAGGTCTGATATGTACTACATATTGTAACTTACCAATCATACACCTATACAATGTTTGATTTACCTCAATTGAATCATCATTATTTGACAACTTGTGTCCTATCACCATAGGTGTACTTACTAGTTTGGAATCCTCCAATCCAAAAAATTTCAATATTTCTTTCACATACTTTGACTGAGTGATGTATATACCATATTTCAACTGATATACTTGCAAACCCACAAAGAATTTTGTCTTTATAAATATAGAAATTTCAAATTCTTGCTTTATTTGATTTACAAAATTCTTACATAAAGCATCTTGTCCTCCAAATATGATATCATCAACACCAATTTTAGATAAAAAAATACCTTTTCCTTTCTCTATCTTCATGTATAGATTGATGTTATCATCAATCCTTTCAAATCGAACCTTCACAAGATAATTATGAAGTCTCTTATACCATGTTCTTGGTGCTTGTTTCAAACCATACAGAGCTTTGTGTAATCTACATACCATGTTCTTATTGTTAACATCAAAAAATCCTTCTTGCTGCTATATGTAAACTTCTTACTCTAATATGCCATTCAAAAATGTAGATTTAACATACATTTGATAAACTTTGAAACCTTTGTATATAGAATAATCAAGTAAAGTTCTTACTCCTTCCAATCTAGCAACAGGGAAAAATGTCTCTCCATGGTCAATTCCTTCATCTTGTGCATATCCTTTGTAGACTAATCTTGCCTTGTTCCTTGTGACTAAACCATTTTCATCTAGCTTGTATTTGAATACCCATTTGGTGCCAATCACATTTTTGTCTTCTGGTCTAGGAACTAGAGTCCGCGTTTTGTTTTTCTTAATTTGTTCAATCTCTTCTTCCATGGCTTTACTCCAATCCACATCTTCTAAAGCATCTCTCGCTGATTTGGGTTCCTTCATGCTCAAAAAACATGTATCATTTCTTAATCTATTTCTTGTCATTGGTCTAGCATCTTTATCTCCAATAATTTTTGTAGTAGGATGATGTCTTTTGACATATTTGGACAATCTTGGTTTAGTTCTAGTTTCCTCATTCTATCTTTCAGCTTCAGAGTCATTGTATACATCTTTGTCGGGTAGTTCAACATCTCTTTCATGTATACTAACCTTAGAATCAGACTGTGTATCAAATTCAATTTGTAACTTGGCATTTGAATATAGCTCATTTCCTAAATGCAACTTGGTATTCATAGCCTGTGACTCAATAGTCACTAAAATTTGCTATTGTTTTGTAGCTTGATTTGCAACTTCTTCTTCAGCAAGCATACCTTCATAAAAGTATATAAATGAATTTTAATTCTTCTAATTATTTCATAGGTTCAACCTCATGTACCTTTTTATATTCATCAAAATTTACATTTGCACTTTCCACAACTTTGTTAGTGTTAGTATTTGAACACTTATAAGCTTTACTTTTTGTGGAATATCCTAGGAATATAGCTTGTTTACTTTTTACATCTAGTTTACCATTCTTGAAGTCTTTAATAATGAAACATTTTCTTTCAAATACTTTAAATTATTTTAAATTGGGTGAGTATCCATACCATAGTTCAAAAGGTGTTGAATGAGTACCTTTCTTAACTTGTACACAGTTCAAGATATAGATAGCTATAATACAACTTCTCTCTAGTATTTCAAAGGAACATATTTCTCCATCATGAGTGTTCTAGGATAGTTCATTATAGATCTATTCATCCTTTTAGCTATTCCATTTTGTGGAGGGGTTCTAGGTACAGATGTGTGTCGTTTGATTCCTCTGTCATTATAGAACATCTCAAATTCATTTGATGTAAATTCTCCTCCTCTATTAAATTTTGAACACTTCAAACTTTTACATGTTTCCTTCTCAACTCTTGCTAAGTACCACTTAAATATTTGGAAATCATTAGATTTCTATTTCAAAAACATATCTGTCATCATTCTAGAATAATCATCAACAAAAAACACAATGTACTTATATCCTTTGTAGCTTTGCACCTCAATTGGTCCACACAAGTCAGTATGAATAATATCTAGTATCCCTTTATAGGTATAAATTTTAATCTTAAAACTTGACTTTATCATTTTTCCTAACTGACATTGTTTGCACAATACATTATCAGGCTTCTTCAACTTAGGAAAACCTCTAACTTTTCTCATGTTACTGATACTAACCAAGTTACCAAAATTAACATGACATAACCTTTTGTGCCATAGCCACACATCATCAAATTTTACAACTAGATAAGTAGAATCCTTTATATCAAGATAGAATAGGTTACTCATAGCAATATTTTCTACAATTGTACTATCAAGACCTTTGATATCATCAAATTCAACATAGCTTAGGCAGAGGCAATCTCCAACATTGCCTGGTTATGTTTTTTCTTTTTTCTCATATCCTTAGTAGTTGGGGCACCAATAGGATCAATATGCTCAGTGGTAATGGTAGATTGTACATGATATCCAAGTCCTCCAAGCTACAGCTTCATCAAACTTTTCCAAGTAGGAAAGTTATCTCTATTAAGCTTAGGTACTTCTCTTTTTGACATCCTAATCTTTTTGCTTCTAATAATTTCAAACTAGTCCTCTTTAAGTAGATGGCTCTGACACCAATTGTTGGAATACATTAGAATAACTAAGAGCATGGTGAATTAATAATCCAAGATCCAAATGTATAAATAAAAATTTTCAAATCTTAGTGAACCCATAAAACATTTATCTTCATGCATGCATTCATAAGATTATGCAATCACTTAAAACTTGTAAGTTACTGTCAAATCAACTTGCAAAAATGAAAATATAAAACATAATTGATTCATCAACACACTTGACACAATGATTTATGTAGAAACCCAATTTGGAAAAAACTACCAGTAACATGCTACTCTTTTTCACTCTTTTGAAGTGATGCCCTATGAAAGGCCAACCCTATTAAAGGTTACAATACATACTGTTAAATGTGACCCTATTAAAGAATTTCAATCACTCTATTAGGAGTGAGTCTTGTTAGAGGACTTTAGACCATTTGCTTGGAATGTCACCTGGTTAAAGGATTTACAAATGGTTGTTAGGTCAATCTTAATCCAAAGGATTTACCCTAGATTGATACAATTATTAGAGAGTAATAGTAAGGCTTGATTTAATAACAACTTACAAATCTATTTATAGATTACAAATCTCTATTTTAGTCCTCCATTCTACTTGGCCTTCACTCATTGCAACTCTGATAGCTTGTTCACCCTTTAAGAATTCATATCCTTAAGCCTTCTTGATTAACATGCCATTGTAGACTCTTCTCTTAGGTCATTTGATGAAGCAAAATGCTTGACTCCTTTTCTTCCTTAGGTTCTTGCACATGACAACCTTTTCTTCTGACCAGCCATTCCTATAAATAGGAAATTAAGATCGTTTGCCACTCATTTTACATCATCCAATTTAGGCTTAGGATAGATTAGGTAGGATACAATGAATCTATCATTCTTCTGACATTTTTTCTTGGTATACACTAGAGTAAGCATTTACTTAGCTCTAATTGATTTTTTGGTCAGCTTGCACTAACTTTGCTCGACACCTACTATCCACTCAATCAAGCTTGGTAGACAAACTTTGTGTAACTTGTTCTTCTACTCTTTCTTAGTGTAACTAGCCTTTTTAACCTTAAGTGTATTATCAATACATCATGTTATCACTATCTTAACTGATTCTTGTACTCTTTTACATAATCATATTTTAACCCTTCCTCTAGGTGCTATTGTTACATCTTTTGATCAAATCCTCTTCATCAGTCAAATAAGTGATAGTACTTAAATTATATAAGTAGTTATCTTACCAAAAAATTGTACGTCTGACATTAGTGACAAAATAATGATTAAAACATATTGATCATACTTCTTCAACATAAACATACTTTGTTCTCAACAATCTCCCTCTTTGTGCTGGTTTCAATCTATTCTCAACATATATGCATAAGTAGAGAATAATGCCTAAAATTAAGATATTCAACATCACCAAAAAATACAAAAGAGGTGTGAATGTTATCAACAACATACTTTGCATAGTTATAAGGTCTAGGCTCTAACATTTGAATGTCAGATACTAGCACCATAGGTCCAATCTCCCTCAAATTAGGAGATTACATTCCTCCTACTTGTCTGCAAGATTGATACGTCATGTCCAAGTATGTCTTGAATATATTTATATTGAATGAAGGTCCATCTTCTACAGTCAAGGTCTCCTTGATTATTTTGTGCAATATTAGTTTCCACTATATAAATGAGATATCTAATCTCTCATATTAATTCTTCAGTTTTATGAATGATAAATTTTTAGTGATGATTCTTTAATTAGTCATTAGCATTGTATTAGTTGATGATGACCTTAAGAAACTTCACATTCATAAATACATTAGCTTCTATCATCTTCCCTAAATTCATCTGCCAAGGATGACAAGTAGGTGCCTTATGATTTCTTCTAACATAGTGATAAAGAAAAAGCTCATATCCCCTAGTCCTAGTCCAAATATCTCCATATTAACTGTATTCGTCCTCTATTTTTTCTAGAGAAGAAAACTTGCTTCTTTTGTGGTTTGGCCTAGAAATATCCATTTGCTCAATTAAATCTTCATTCAATTTTCTGGGTGGGACTTCATCATCTTCTTTTTCCTTTTTTCCTCCCTTGTCCTTTTTCACCTTCTCAATTTTCCTCTTTAGTGTTGAACTGGAGCTTTCCATGTTTCTTCTCTAAAATTCCCTCTACAATGATGTTCTACAAATTTTGTATACTAACAAAAAAATCACAACTTTCCTTTGAAATTTATGTACAAATCCAAGAATGATTTCCCTTTTATTATAAAACATCCAATGTTTGTGTATTTACTCTCCCACATGAATTGAAATCATAAAGCCTTTTTTTATCATTGTAACACTATACTAATTGTCAGAAGTCACCTCATGTAATTACCTCTATGCCTTATAAAATATATTCAAACATTCAATCGCTAAAATTCACAAAAAACACATGCATACCTCTGATTGCTATATCTCAATTCTGAAAATAGCAAACTATTTTTATTTTTATGTTTTATTACTATAGCAATTGTTGGCATTTTCAAAAGTCATGGTTTCAAATTACCCCAATGAGAAAAAAATACATCTAGGGGTAGCTACTTTCCATCCTCAACATATCGTTTCAAACACTGGGCCAACTATAAGGCTAGACCCTGCTTCTAGTTCATGTTCTACTAAACTTAGGTAGGTGGACCTCAGATTCACTTATATGGTACCAGTGCTAAAACATACACTTGAATCTAAAAAAGTAGATAAAATCCTTAATCTTTTAACACTTATGCAAAGATCCCAAAAATGAAATAACTAATGACATGAACTAAGAAATTGATAAGCTAAGTGAGGGCATCACATTTTAGTTCCTAAATGGAAAGGGAAATGGATAATTATAATTTTGATTTCAAAAAAACCCCAAATATGCAACAGTAAAAATAAGTTGATCTTGTAGCTAATTGGTGCCTTATCTATTGGGTAATTCCACAAATCACACACAATAATCTATAATACCATTGACATATTCCATACATCAATATATCAGATCTATCTTATCACTTTGTGAATCAGACACCGATGTTCATAAAGACCTCATTCTCATGAAATATCCTTCTCAAATAACCAACAACCTTGTGAAATACATCAAGCATTTACTTGGCCCTTTGTTCCAACAACACATATTAGACATACAACCTTATAGGGATGCAAATGGGTCTAAGTTCTTTGTTCCTCAACCTCAAAATATTGTAGATTATAGAGATAGGATATGAGAATTAAAATGAAACTAAGAAGGTTCTTTCTCATTCATATTCATTTCTTTGAAACTATACATTCAAGATGCATGCAAACAACTCATGAAACCACTAAGTAGATCATAACTATCCATATTAGCTTAACTACTACTATTCAAACAAGAGAAATTTGCTAAATAATGGTATCATAGCCATGGAAATATATAAAAAATGTGAACCCTAGTCTCACAAAATTGAGAAAACTCAAGATTGGAAACTCCATGGTATCATAGCAATGAGAAATTTTCTCCAGAACTCGAACTCTCACAATGAATCAGAAAGAGAAAGATATAGGGAAGGAATAAAATCCCATATCTAATCTAGAAGTGACATGTGTCCACTTTAATCTTCATTCCTTGCTATTGTAAAACATCTCTCCTCTTTCTATAACTAAAACCTAATATGATTCTCATCATTGTTATGTAACAAACTTGAAATATCTCTTCTTCAAAAATGAAAAACCTTGTGTTGCCAAAATATTTGAAATGCATCTAAAATATTGATAATCCATACATTGAACTAACTTGGATATGAAAAAATCCACCCCTAACTACATTTTTACTATCTCTAGCATTCACCCAATTCACCATTTTACTAAAAATCAAATCTGAACTATCCTAACTAAATGAAACTAAAAAATGGATACCCAAGACAAATCCTTGAATAACTTGAACTAGTGCTTCTTGTACAAAACTAAGATCTGAAAATGAAAAGTTTATTCTCTCCCAATTTTGGCAATATATAATATTGCTATGTTGGCACATTGGAAATCCCTAGAATCTTATTTTGAAAAAAGGCTCTTAGCAAGGGTCTCAGGTTTGCATCTTAGCAAATATTAATTTTAACCTGAAGTCAAAACTTTAGATTTAAATCAAAATTTATTTAAAACCCTCTACACATGATTTCACCAGGAAAAATTAATAAAATATTAATTTTTTCACTTATGAAATTTTCTACCATTTTTTCATTTGGGTCAAACTTGTTTGACCAAGCTGTGACATGTGTCACATTGTGATTCACCCAATTTCCACATAGTCATCTAACATCCACCACCTAGGTGCCATGTGTTACTATCCTATTGGTCCCTATTCTTCCATGTCTTTCTATCCCTTTGTCATGTGGTGATCTTTGATTATGTCTCCATGTTGCTATCCTAGTTAGCATGGTGCCATGTCATCATGACATAGTGATGTAATGACATGTGGCACCTTAGTCCATGTCATCCTACCATGTCACCACCTTATCATCATGTCACATCATCCTATGATGTCACTAGTCACTATGTCGCTATCCACCAAAGTACGATGCCACATCATCCTAACATAGCAACATCATGACATGTGGCACTATCTGCTAGGTTACTGCCTCAATTTCTATGCCACATCTAGAGAGTCTTGTCATGTTTCATTCTTCAATTAATCCATCTAGTGCCACTTGTCACTTTTTGGTATGTCCAATCAAGTCTACTCAATGTCTAGTCAACATCTTCTCAATTGGCATGGTTGGTCAAAATTTCTTTATGGTCACCAAGGTGGCCCTTCCACAAGAAATTTGCAAGGCTTTGTCATAAAGCATAAAGATTTAGACACATATCACATGAACATAATGGTATATAAATACTTGGAAATTTCCACCCACAAACAATGTGGGATAAACCATGAACCGCACTTCATTGAATCCACATAGTTGATATGTGAAAGGAAACTCCATTACATAAATTGAGATCAAGATATTGATACTCCTTGAAACCTTTTCTAGTAGTTATTACCAATATTCTAAGATATCTAGTAGAGTTTAAAAACAAAACTAATCCTTGTGAAATGCTTGACATGTTTTGAAAAACATGGCACACGTTATAGTATCTATAAACCATTTTTCCCCCTTGATCTGATGGAAAAATGATGTACAAACAAGGTGTCAATCCTCCATAGTCCTCTTTGATGCATACAATTTTTATCAAAATAGGGACACTTCCACCTCAGCACTACTTCATTTCTCTCTCAATTGATATTACATTGAAAATTATGGTGATTATGGTTTTTCCTTTTGGTGTATTCCAACTAGTAGAAAATTAGTAGTGGTAGATCTGGACATCTTCTTTCCTTCATTTTCTCATACCATTCTTCAAACTTTGGCACTAATTTGAAACTAAAAAGGATACCTCCCCTGTGGTAGATTTCTTTATCTAGTCTGGGCAAATGCAATCACTTCAGAACCATTATATCTGCTCCAAAACTGGTTCATGGAAGAATTTTTGGAAGTCAATACCATTTTTTTTTCCTTGTGTTACATGAGAGAGCTATCAATGATCCATTTTATCTACATGGTACATGCTCAATCCCATGATTCCTACTGTGTTCTACTCCTTCTTTACCAAGAGTGTTGGCAATATAAATCTCAATGCTTTCTCCTTTGTAGAAAACAAAACACTAAAGCCATAAAACATCACTTCCACAATCTGCTCTGGCGGAAATCTTTACAACATTTACCCTTCTTAGCCATGGATTTGATTACTTCAATAAACTTTGAATACTATTGGACTTGATTTTCCTATAGCTGCACACAATTTTTAGACCAAAAAATGATCCATATGTTTGTCATTGTAATACCAATTCATTGAAAATTCTACAAGCGTTCATCTACATTTGAGAAAAAAACAAAAGGAGAAGGAGAGATTATCTAAATGCATCAACATAGTTTTCAAATCTGATAATGAAACTTTGACTTTTGGAGAAGTTGTGGATAAACAGTCATAGATGTTCTAATGAAAAAACCACACAGTTTATGTGACATCTAATAAAAGAAAAAAATTTAGAATTCCTCTTAATCAATCTCCCTATGAAGCATCCCCATGGAAATAAAACATGATGGCAATGTCATACACATTTGAGTTCCATCTCCTTGACATAAAAACTCATGAAACAATATTTATAGGAGAAAATTTAAACACGTGTTTCAAAAATATGGTTATTTGATGATGGAGCTTAAAAATGAGTATGTGCATTGATGTTCAATTCTCTCCTTTATTTCTCTTTGTCTATAAAGACACATCATTTAACATTGAATAATGATGTTCTCGAATCAAGCATTTAAAAGTATAGTTGTTATAATAACTTTTAATAAACTCCAATCATGAATGCCTTATTAGCTTGCTAAAGTCAGCTAGACCCCAAAGTGGGTCCGACTAATTTTATTTTGTTTTTAGACAATTGACATCTAAAATTGATCCATTGAGTTACTTAAAATTGTTTGAAATAAAAACCAACCACTGGAGAATTAAAATTTAACTTAATTTTTAACCTTTTGCAAACTATCAATTTCACGTTGAGGGGTCCACGAACTAGCCTTAAAAATTGACAAAAACACCCGATTGAGCTCTAAAATCAAACACACTGATTCTTTGTTCAACATTCTTGCACCCTACCAAACCTTGTGTCATAATGATCCTTCAATTAAAATATATTGACCATCAAAGTTGCCTCTTCAGAACTACCTATAGGAAAACATGTTAGAAAATCATAAAACATGTCTGGTTTTGGCTTTAAAATCTTTAAAAATAGGTCAAACTAACACTTGGGGGGATGAAAACTGGAGCATTGATTCACTATCATGAGGAAGTATAAATCTATGAATAGGGCTGATGATGTATAATAGGAAACATTTGGTGAATGGTCAAAGTGACACTCGGATTTGTAGAACTGGAAACATTGGCAAAAAAGTGATTTTCTCAAATGGAATGGACCTGGGAAAGTGTGTAGACGAATTCATCAAGAATTGAAAAATGGCACATTTAAAATATTTTTAGAGTAGAACACATTGGTACAATCCATTCAATCTCACCTATCACATATTCAGAGTTATAACATCCAAAATAGGGGTATAGATCAATCTGCACTTTATGACACCAGTAAAACTTTATAAATTGCATATGGAATCATGTTTGAAAACTGATCAAATAGATTTTTCAAAAGATAAAATTTGAAACATAACAAGTCTCTAACCTCTAGAATGGAACGCAAAAGAAATTTTCTCATTTTTGTTGACTGGTTCAAAGTTATAAGAAGTCAAACAGGGCCTCCTACAATTCTAAACAATTTACATCAGCATGACAACACTAAACAACTGTCTTTGAGGGATTCAAAACCTAGTCAAAACATATCAAAATGACTTGAAATTTGAAAAAAAGGTTCTTTGATATACATATGAAAAATTCCCAAAGTGGTGAGTAATGAAATATCATTGGGTATGAGATATTCAAAAAAAAAAACTAGGCCTCCTGTTGTTGTTTGACACTTAGGTAAAAATATAGATTTGGACACTGCTCAAAATGGAACTTTACAGAATGAATTGAAATGGTAATTTATCTTCATGGAACAAGTGGATATACTGAATGCAAGGTGTTAGAAACATTAAACACATCTTAGGCCTAAAAAAAATAGTCATGTATACATGCATTAAATGTGCTGATAAGGCTTGATTTTTAGAATGGTACTCAAAATTAGGACTTCAATTTTGAGTCCCAACAGCAATGATGATAATTTCATTGCTCATCACTATACTAAAAGTCATATGTTTGCAATCTCTGATAAATTTTCTCACTATTAGGTATCGAGATCAAAACCCTTAGTCATTGATACAAGTTTTACATTATCACTATAACATGCAATGATATGCCAAAGCTCATTGGTAATCACTGTATCTCTATTGCTCCAAATGTGATCCATGATGGACCTATCGCTATAACACATGGTGATGCCTTCTTAAAAATTTACCTCTTTATCATTGTATACTATAGAAATTATTTATTTTCATCACTCATCGCTGCAACACAACTTGTCTTCCTTCGATCACTGATAACATTGTTTAATGCATCCTATAGTGATATCCTTCAACTTATCTCTAATTTCCAAGAACAAAACCTTATTACTTCAATTAGTGATAATCATTGAAATTCATAGAGAAATCCTTCTTTTATCTCTCATCACTATATCTATGTTATGTCTTCCCCACATAGTGATGAACCTTGATTGCTATATGATATAGCGACACCTCATCAAGTTTTTGAAACTGATCCTGTAGTTATCAATATATGATATAGTGACACCAAATGTTCCATCATTGTAGCTATAGCAATATGCACAAAAATTAGGATATATCTCAAAATTCCAATAAGATCAAAAATAGGATGATTGATAGGGAATTCCATGTGATGAGTAAGCCCTAGGAGTGCAATTTGAAATAGGAGCCTTTGACTTTAGGTAGTAATTTGTAATGTTTTTCCAATACAAAGAAATGCAGTAAGTGATTCTTTTATTTGATCACAATCATAGAATCAACCTAAGGAAGGAAAATGGTAAATAAATGATTAATAGTAAATGCATAATGATGAAAGCAAGTAAAAGGTGAAGAAATATTTGTCAAATATTGAGTTCCACTAGTGGCTCTAATTGGGGACATGCACTCTTGTGGGTGCATTGAGGATTCAATTATCTCTAGAATAAGTAGACCAATGATTAGACTAACAGAGGAAAAATAACAACATAAATAAATAAAAATAACAAAAAGAAAAAAAGAATTATGAGTACACCTGATTTTCAAATTTGAAAGGAGAAACTCTTTAAGTATTGACCATGAGTAGATAATTCTTGATCATATCCATCAACATCCTTCAAGTAATAAGAATCCTCACCATTTTTACCAGTGATAACATATGGCCCAAGCCACAAGGCCTCAAATTTTCCATGTTTTCTTTTGTCTTGGTCTTTTTAATTCCATTTTAAGACCCAATCCCCTTCCTAAAATTTTCTAGATTCTACTCTTTTGTCATTTAATATCATCACTTTCTGTTGCTACCTTATATTTTTCTCATGAGTTGCCCTCCTATTCTCTTGAAGTTCATCTAATGCATTCAATATTTTATCCAATGGATCCAATTATTCCACATGCTCTTGATTTATGAAATTATAAATAGGTAGTAATTTATGTAATGACATTCTTTCTTACTTTCCATTTACCATTTCAAAAGGAGAAAAACCAATAGATCTCTTTACTATTATTCTATCTGCCCATATAGCCAAATTCAACTTGGAATCCCATGCCTTTTTATTCTTATCCAAAAGTCTCTTGACAATTTTAAATATGTTATTATTGAAAGATTTTTCCTTCCCATTCCCTTGTGGGTAATAAGGAGCAAAATAAGATATAGTAATACCATAAGTTTTACAAAATTCAGTGAGTTCTTTTTCTCTAAAATACATAGCATTGTCAAGAATAATTTTGTGAGGTACTCCAAACCTACAAATAATATTCCCCATAAAAAAATTGATGACTTCCTTATGAGTAGACTATCTTACTAAAATAGCTTAAACCCATGTTGACAAATAATCTATTGCAACTAGGATCCATCTATGTCCTCCACTCAATTTTATTTGTAATTTCACCTATGAAATTAATTACCCACATTTGAAATGGTTCTTCTAACTACATAGGCCTCATGAGTAAGACACCATTAAACTTTAATTTTCCAAAGAGTTTATGACATTCCTCACATCATCTAAAAAAATCATAACTATCTTCAAAAATTGTTGGCCAAAAGTAACCAACCCTTAAAATTTTATGTGTAGTAGTTTTAGCAGAGAAATGGCCTCCACATACTCCTCTATTCATTTCTGACAATATGTTTTTAGACTGATAGGGATCCACACAAAAAGTTAACATACCATCTCTATTTTTACAATAAAGGTCACCCCTAATAAGAAGATATTTTTCAAACTATAATTTAATAGTTCTTTTCTAACTATCTATCTTTCCTTCTTTAAAACCCATAGTTCTTAGGAAGAAAACAACATTAGTATACCAAGGAAATCTTTCAATTCTTGTTTCACTATGATCTACTTCTATTTGATTCACTTGATTCGCTTCCAAGTTTGATTCTTCCATTAGTCTAGCTAGTCCTTGTCCTTTAACCGGTTTAGTAATTTGTATTTCTATATTAAATTCTTGCACCAGGTTAATTCATCTGCATCTTTTACTAGTAACTTATAATTGCTTGAAGATGTCTTTAACATCAGGATTAGGAACATATGCCACTATTTGAGCACCTACCAAGTATGGCCTAAAAGACTTTACAACCTTTACTAGGGCATATGCTTGTTTTTTAGTAATATCATAGTTTAACTTGGATGCTTGTAAGATTTTTCTAAAATGCAATTGGCTACTCATGACCATCCTCATTTTTTTGTAATAGGACAACTGCTATGGTATGAAATGATGCAAAGGAAAATAGTTGGAATGGTTTAGAAAAATCAAAAAAATCAACATAGGAGCCTCTTTAATAACCCTTTTTATATCTCCAAATCCTTTCAAGGTTTCATCATTTGAGGAAATCTTTGCATTTTTCTTCATCATTTTAGAAATAGGCTTGAATAATTCTAAAAAAATTGAAAAAAAATCTTCTAACAAAATTAATTTGTCCAAAGAATGATTGAATTGCCTTTAGAGTTTTTGGAACATGTATCTTATCTATGGAAACAACTCTCTCCAAGAAAATCCTTACCCCTTCTTTAGATACAATATGACCAAGCAACTTTCCTTCTGTAACAACAAAATGCCATTTTTTAGGGTTCAGAGACACTCCATATTCTAAAGCTCTTTTAAATATTTTTTCCAAATGTTTATAGTGATTCTCTTCTTTCTTAAAAAAGGTTGTGAGATCATCTTGGTATACTACCATGATAAAATGAATCAAACAATCAAAGGCTACATCCATAGCTCTTTGGAAAGTAGCCCATGCATTTGTTAATCCAAAAGGCATTCTTGCATGTACATAAGTTCCCCATGGTGTAGTAAATGATGTCTTGTATTATTTATCCTCCTTCATGTTGAACTAATTATATTTTGAGAATCCATCCATCATGGATAACAATTCATTCCCTATAGCCTTCTCTAATAATGCTTCCATATTAGGGAAAGCATAGTTATCTTTGAGGGATGAGATATTTAGGTTTCTAAAGTCCACACAAAATCTGATATCTTCATTCCTTTTTCTTAATGGGACCAAATAATAAACCCATGGTGAGTGTCTAATCGATTTAATAATCCCATCATCTCTCATTTTGATCAGCTCCTCCTTCACGTTGGGAGAAAGCATAGGATTTCTAGGACTTTGTCTTTGCATGAAAAGCTTAACATTAATTTTTTGATATTAGATTGAATTTGACAAGTGAGTGTCAACACACTTAAGCTATTTACTTAGTTCATGCAAAACTAGTAATATATGTCAAGCACAACATGTAAATATTAGACCATGTTGAGCTATAGTGAGTGTTGAGTCACTCATGTGTTGAGTCATTCAAGTGCTGAGTAGATAGGCCATGTTGAATGATTCAAGAGCTGAGTAAATAGTGGATTCCAAGCAATGTAGGTGCCAAGTTATAGTATTAAGATTAGTGCATGCTGAGCATCAGAGACTTTAGATGCTGAGTGACACAGTTTTGACATATTTGTTTGAAATGGCACAAACAACTATGTAAACCATTTTCTAGCCAACTTAAAGGTAAATGATGATATTTTGGAGACAAGAAAAAATCTCTAATTGGATTCCCTATGTAGTTACATGAAACCAATCAAAAAAATGAAAGGATTAAGTGGAAAAATGGATGAATCTTAGTTATAGATTCATACATAAACCTAAGCCACCAAAGTCTTCTTAAGGAGGACAAAAGCACTAAACTATCTAGGAGTGTATAAGGAATTTAAATAGTGAAAAGGATAGTTTGCATAAAAAGATAGAGCATTTAAGGCAACTTAGAATCTATGAAGAGAGAGTGAATTATAGAATCAGTTAGAGTAGAATAGAGGATAGAGAAAAGGATATAGCATTGAGACATATGATCAATAAGGATCAAGAAGACATTGTATAGAGGTGATTTTATATCAGGCAAGAAAGTGCCAATTGTAGGATCTATGCTGAGACATTTTAATAGGTGATTTCAGTCAAATCTCTTAACAAAATAGTCTTAACAAGATGTATGAAATCCTTTAACAAGGTGCTTACATAGTTGTAAGTTGAAGTCCTCTAACAAGACATACTTATAATAGGGTGTTGAAATCCTCTAACAAGGTGAGACCTAACAGTCTTTGTAAGCCTTTAACAAGGTAGACCTTTCATAGGGTAGATCATGTTTCATGGTCAAAACATTGTAACCTTCATTAGATACACTTTATTACTATAGTAGTGAAGATTTGTGGGTATTATCCCCACCCCATTTTTACCTTCCCACTTGGAGGGTTTCTAGATAATCATATCTAGTGTTATGTGTGTGAATGCTTACATGTTTGTATGATTTATATGTATATGCTTTATATGTTATTTCAATTTACTCACTGAATGCATGAGATGGATGTGTGGTGAAATTTTTATGGGTCCAAGTTTAAACTACTGATTCCCCCGCCCCCCCCCTTAGAAGTTTACCTTTCCTATTGTAAATCCAACAATTGGTATCAGACCCAAGTTTTCTAAAAGAGAAGATTCGCAACTTTGAGGAAAGATCTTGAAATGGAAGTCTACAAGTTGGGAAAGACCATTAAGAACCAAAAAATTGAAATACATCTCATACTACAACAACTAAATGAAGCAAGAGAGGAACTAAAGAAATCCTTGAAGAGAAGGAAAGAAATTGCTATTATGGAGAATGACACACAATACAAAATGATAGACACTACCAAGCTATTTGTAGATGGAGACTCCAATGAATTTGATGTAGTAGTTGTAGATATAATGGAAAAGAATAGAGTCCAAGCCGAGGAAAACTACTATGTGAAGTGGTTGAACAAAAGAAGAAAGCTATGGAAGACAAAGACATGAATGAAGAAGACAAAATAATTCTAGCCAACAGACTAGATGAGAAGTCATTAGAGCTAACCAAGATTTCCAACATGCAATTGGATACTCTAAGTCAAATGATGAATGCCAACTATGAGTTAAATGTCAAAGACATTAAGATAAGTACATTGAAGTTGTAGAATGAACAATTATAGAATGACCTAAAGAGAGAAAAAGAATTTGTTGAAAGTTTCAACAAACCAAATGAAGCCATCAAATACTTTGAGCAATCATTGAGATCTCTTAGATATAATAATGATGCATTTGGATTAGGATATACAAGTATTGAAGAAGGAGAGTCATCTAAAAGTGTAGAAGAAAGGAACACCAAAGGTAAGAACTACAAACCTACTTGTCATAATTGTGGTAAGAAAGGACATACTACTAATGTGTGTAGGAGCAAGATTGTAAATCAAAATGTCAAGCCTAAGAACATGATTCATTGTCATAAGTGCAATGAGCAAAGTCATCAGGCACATGAATGTAGAACCAATATTGTGCATAGACAAAGATTTGAAGGATATTGCTACAACTATAAGAAGTATGGACATAGAGCTTTTAAACATAGATCCAAACCTATGTGGTCATCAAACAAGCAGGAAAAGTTAAGGAACAATGAAAACTCCTATAATTGAGGTTATAATACAAGATATAATTGTCATTATTCTCAAGAATATGGAAATGTTCCTAACAATTGTATTAGGACACACTTTAAGGGAAATTGCCAAAGGTGGTTGAGTCAAACCACATGTTTTAGTTGTTTTAAGATTGGTCACATCAGTAGGTATTGTCCAACTAGGTCAAAGGCACCAAGTTGTGAATTTGATAAAGGCAAAGGCAAGGTAGATATTTAAAGGCTATATCATACATCAGTTCTAAAAGAAGTTATTATTGAAAAGGCTACATTAGCATGAATAAAGATGCAATATGTTGTTAGAAACTCAAGATAAATCTTTAAGTTTTTTATGTTGTTTCCAAGCATGAAAAGTTTCCTATGTATGCCAAGTGAAATGTTAGAAGATGTCAAGCTAGCGATCTGACTAGTTGATGTCAAACTTGTAGTGGTTGTCAAGTGATGAAAATATCAATGAATGTAAGAACTTAGCATTCAATGTAAGGTTCTTAAGGGTATTTGATTGATTTTAGCTCATTATTTTTCATTTAAAATTCAAGAAAGAGTGGAGAAGAGTAGAAGGTAATTTGGAAATTCATCCAAGCATTTGAAAAATATTTTAGCAGTGATCTCATGTTAGTTCATCAAATTTCCTAAGGTATTTATCAAGGGTCGAGCTACACAGTATTAATTTTCATAAACCCTAGTTTGACACAATGGCATCGAGTTTGAAAAATATTGAAAGGAAGGAAGTCTTAAATGTTTAGATAGTGAGTAATGAAGTTTAAAAGCCCTTGTTTAAAGTCTTTCCTAACATCATATATAAACAAGACCCTTTTGGCACATTTTCAATGATCCTGCCAAATGTAATAATCATGCAAGATGTGAGGATATGTTATAATTGTAAGATAGGAAGCATTGGTGACATGGAATCAAAGGTGCATACAAAAATTTATGTGAAAATGGTGTTTTGAAAGAAGAGTACAAAATTGTTGAGAAAATGAGTTTAACACGAGCCCTAGATTTTCCAAATGTATTTAACATCTAGAGTGGATATGAATAGTTCTTAGCCAAATTCATGATGGTTCCTTATAGTTGGAGGGTGGACCTATCAAAATCATAAAGAAAATAATTCATAGGGTTGCTGGTTACCCAACCCTAGATCAGCCTAAGACACTAAGAAGTGATTCCAAGGAAGTGATTGAGAAGAACACTGGAGCTATCTGGAACAAAAGAGGTATGACTATAGATACAATGATGGATCCTCTTATTAATTTTTTTGTAAGGGTTATTTCACACAATTTGTGTCAATTTAGTAGATTGAATAGTGTACCCTATATAGCTATGGATGTTGGTTACAAGATTGTTAAGAAAAATCATACATATGATCCAACAAAACTATAATTGCAACAACTGATGGAGAACCTTGAACAATCAGGAAAACAAAGAGTGCACAATGAAAATTTGGTTCAATATTGACTTTTATATTACTTTATGTATAAAATACATTCCCCTCATTTGGTACTATTGGATGGAAGACCAAAAAATCAGTTGTAGTATAGATTGGTGAGAACATTGAGTAGTTAGGAGAGAATTATGAATCCTTAATGACTAGTTACTTTGAAGATTTCAAAAATTCAATGAAGAAAAGATTAAGGATACTAGTATCTTTGGTTGAAAAGCATTATAATGATGAATTCTTTCTTGTGGATGCTAATTATACATTTGTGCAAGTTGCAATACTAAGGGTAAGATGGTTGAGACCATTAGGGTATGAGATAAATGTAGATGAAGCCTCTGCAACCATCATAGCCTTACTTGCAGAGGAGGTAGACAAGAATGAAAAAGTATTTGGAAAATATGAGATGGTAAAATCAAAGATTACCATGGAATTGAAGACTGCCTCTACAATCAAGAAGAAGGACAAGCTAGTAAAGAAGTTGAAAGAAAAATTTTGAGAGGATGCTGAGGAGGAAGAGGAAGAAGAAGAGAAGGATGAAGAGGAAGAAGGAACATAAGCTCAAGAACCTCTAGCACTGACATAGGGCATGGGATAAAATAAAGAAGAGGAGGAGACTAAAGGTGCTGAGGAAGAAGAAGCCAAGGAAGTGCCTACTTCTGTTGAGCAAAAGAAAAGGAAGGCCAAGGCACAACCTATTGAAAGGACAAGGAAACTTGTCAAACAAAGTCAACCAAAGCCTACTGCACCTACAACAAGAGCCAACACATGTGCTACAACACAAAAGGCCAAAGAAAAGACAAAGAAAATAGAGAAAGGATGTTAGGAGTAGAAAAGAAAGAGAAGGAAATATGTAGCACAACCAAATTCTAATGAAGAGAAGAAAAAGTCAAATGAAAATAGTCAATTTAAGGTGGTGAGTCACAATCCTCTCTTAGATCTTGAGAATTTATGTGAAAATGTTAAGAACAATGCATATCTATAAGGTTTTAGTCATGTTGATTTTGATAAATTGAGTGAGGAGAAAAACCAAGTGGAAGAGGCCCTATATGCCATGATGTCAAAATTCAAGACAACACCCTTAAAATTTTCCAACTTAGTACCTAAAAGTAAATATGACAATTGAACAAAAATAGCATTATTGTCTAAATTTGGAAAGATGAATTAGGGAGACCACACTAGCCCAAGTAATGCTTGAGTTAACTAAGGGTAAAATTGCAAAGGTTACAAAGAATTATGTAGTTAGGTTTACACCTAAATATAGAGCGTTTAGCATTCTACAAAATAATATTGGAGATGTTGTAAAGAAGTCAACATAGATATGGAAACTCATTTATGGATTAACCATAGTTAAGAAGGAGAAACTAGACTTTCAAAGGTTAAAGATGATGACAAGGAAGATGATGAAAAAGAAGATGATCATAAAGAAGATGATGGAAAAGATAACACAATTGGAGGAGAGACACAAATGAAAAAAGATGACAAGCCAACAACTGAGCTTGAGCAATAAGAAGAACATACTATGCATGACACATAATTTCCAAGTGTTAGTCCTCCCCATGACACAACTACGACAACTAAAACTATAATTTTCAAGGATGTATTTGGTCTATTAGCTCAGAACATCAATCATCTTATTGTAGAAGATTTCAAGAAAATATTAGATCAATCTACATTGTAGGCCAAACTTTGTGGCAATCCAATTTTGGTAAGTGTAGATGAATTACAAAAGTTAGTAATTGATGTTACAAGGGAAAAGGTAAATCCACAAGAACCATCTTCCATCATCCCTTCAAACACTCATGTACAACCTCTAGTTCAAATGCCTGATGTTATAACTACCAAGGTTGATACAATTGTGAAGATTGATATTGTTGAGAAGAAGTTAGAAAAAGAGAAATACATCACTGTAGGACAAAAAGAAATAGGTCAGATAGACTCATCTACACCTACAACATAAGGACAAGGTTCTAGTCAAGTCATAGTGGTAGACTAGGTCAAGCCTAAAGAGAGTGAGAAAACACCTCAGGTGAAGGAATAAGTTTCCATCCAAGCATTGGTAACTTTACTAGCATTTGGCACTTCTTCAACACAAACTCTTCAGGAGCTAAGCACATAAGCTATTCCATTGCAAATCTTAGTTCCAAACCCAAGTTCATCAAAGGTTGAAAAGGTAATTCATTATGGAGATATAAGCCTTAATGAAGAAATTATTATACCAAAATATGACTATGATGCTATGACATTAGAACAAATAGGCATGCTACAATAGGACCTAGAAAGGAAAAAGCATCAAGAAATGCTTAGGAGAGAACATAGGTAGAATCAAGCACTACAAGACATTAAAGACATCATTTTAGATGCATTTAGTTTTCCAACTCTTGAAGAGAGCAAGCCACTAATGGAACAACTAATAGATATAGTGGAAAAGGTTAGTAATGAAGACCTTGACATAAATGCCAACAGACTTTTAGAATGGTCAGAAAAGAAGTTTCAAAGCAAGGTCAATGAGAAAATATCTAGCGAGATAGCACTACAAAAATTTGCATTGGAAACTAAGGTTGGTGATGTAAAGAAGGTACTTGAGAACATCTTCTCATTGTATACTAAATTTTGTACCCCAACACTCTTCACCCAAGAGACTAAGAGTCACTTTTTGAGCCTAGAAAGCCAAATATCTACATTAGGTGTAAGATTACCAACAAATCTAGCTCAGAGTGAGAAGCATTTTAGGACACTTCTTTAGACACAAAGTCAATTAGCTATAATGATAGCATATAAGGCTAACATAAGAGCCAAACTAATACGCATACAAAAAACCCTAACCCCACACATAGAAATATTGCACAAGGAGCTAGGCTATGCTAAAAATCTATTAAAGAAAGACCCCAATCTTTCTACTTTAGATGGTCTAGTCCACCTTGTTTTTGAGCTTAAAATCAAATTAAAGTCATTAGATATTGCATGCGATAATTGGGATGCTGCCCTCAAGATCATATTGGATGTCCATAAATCCTTTTTGGACAAACACACAATAAGTGTTTAGCCCATTTGACATATGTGTCAAAAAGGGGGAGAAATAAGAAAGGGGGAGCATATTAGTAGGGGGAGAAATATTTTTGAGGAGAATAAGAACAAAGGGGAAGATATATCATTGGGGAGATATACATTTTTAGGGGAGAAATAAAGTAAGGAAAGAACAAAATGACAAATACCAGCTAAGGGAGAGCATATCAGATGAAAGAGTATCAATAAAATAGGGCATTGAAGTCAAAGTGTATCAGTAGAGACACATTTACTCAAAAGGAGCACACAATTTTGGTTATAGAATAGACATATCAACTTAGGGGGAGTTATAGAATTTTGAGGTATACAAGTTATTGCAAATTATCTTTGAAATTTTGAGGTTTTGTATATAAGCTGAGTCATGGATATGTTATGCTCGAGAGATCAAGGATATTAATGTATATTCAAGTGTTTTTGACACTCATGTCAAAGGGGGAGATTATTGAACACACTTAAGATATTTACTTAGTTCATGTTGAATTAGTAATACATGTCAAACACAACATGTAAATATTAGACTATGCCAAACTATAGTGAGTGCCAAGTCACTCATGTACCAAGTCACTCAAGTGCCAAGTAGATCGACGATGTTGAGTGATTCAAGGGCTAAGTAAACAATGGATGCCAAACAATGCAAGTGTCAAGTCCCAGTATTAAGATTAGTGCATGCCGAGCATTAGAGACTTCAGATGCCGAGTGACACAATTTTGACATATTTGTTTGAAATGACACAAAAAACTATGTAAACCATTTTTTAGCTAACTTAAAGGTAAATTACAATATTTTGGAGATAAGGATGAATATCTAATTGGATTCACTATGTAGTTACATGCAGCTAATCAGAAAAAGGGAAGGAGTAAGTAGCAAAATGATGAATCCTAGTTGTAGATTCATACCTAACACTAAGCCACCAAAGTCTTCTTAAGGAGGAAAAAACCCTAAACTATATATGTGTGTATAAGGAATTGAAGGAGTGAAAAGGATAGTTTGCATAAAAAGATAGAGCATTCAAGGTGACTTAGAAGTTATGAAGAGAGAGTGAATTGCAGAATCAGTAAGAGAAAAGTAGAGGATAGAGAAAAGGATACAACATTGAGACATCATATCAATAAGGATCAAGAAGACATTATATAGAGGTGATATATTATTAGGTAAGCAAGTGCCAACCACAAGGTCTATGCTGAGACATTTTAACAAGTGATTTTAGTCAAATCTCTTAACATAGTAGTCTTAACAAGCTGTATGAAATCCTTTAATAGTGTGCTTACTTAGTTATAAATTGAAGTCTTCTAACAAGGTTTTGAAATCCTCTAACAAGGTGAGATCTAATAGTCTTTGTAAGCCTTTAATAGGGAAAACCTTTCACTGGGTAGATCATGTTTCATGGTCAAAACATTGTAACCTTCATTAGATACACTTTATTGCTATAGTAGTGAAGATTTCTGAGTGTCATCCCCACCCTAGTTTTACCTTCTCACTTGAAGGGTTTCAGGATAATCATATTTGGTGTTGTGTGTGAATGCTTACATGTTTATATGATTTATATGTATATGCTTTATATGTTATTTCAATTTAGTCCTTGAATGCATGAGATGGATGTGTGGTGAAAGTTTTGTGGGTTCAAGTTTAAACTATTGATTCACCCCCCTCTCAGAAATATACCTTTCCTATTGTAATTCTAACATAATTTTTAATGGTACTAAATGTTGGAAAAGGTCTTCTCTATAATCTTTAAGGTCATCATATGACCATCAAAACATATGTCTATATTTTTTTAATAAATTAGTTATATCTTGCCTATTTTTAGAAGACAATTTCTTCCCTATAAACACTTTCTTAGGGGATCATTTAGTCCCTAAATTTATTCATTCAACATATTTTTCATCTTTAATAATAATATTGTCCTTTTATTTAGCATATTTGTTATCAAATACCCTTTCTAGTGCTACAAATCCTTTACGAATTTTGTTGTTTTTCAACTGAATGATTACTTAACCAAATAATATTTCTTTCCCATCAACTTCTTCTACAAGAATATTAAAGTCTATAATTATTTTTTTATACCTTTCTTCACATGTAATAAAATTGATAATGTCCCTATCATCTTCAAAAAGTTGCCAATTGTCCACATTAATAGGAACTGCTAGCCTATTATTTATTTATATATGTGTGATATATGTGTAAGGAATACTACCTTGTCTAACTACCAAACTAGCTAGAATATCTGCCAAAACATTTTTAGATCTATCTATCCAAGTTATATTAAATGCAAGTTCAATAGTATCCCATACTCTATTCTTGTATTGCTTCATCTTATCCCTTTTTGTAGCAAATTTATTTATGAATTGAGAAACTATTAAGTTAGAATCACCAAACATATTTAAGATTTTAATACCATGTTTACTTGCTATCCTTAATCCTAACAAAAAGGCTTCATATTTAGCTATATTGTTAGTACACTTAAAAGTTAACCAAAATGAATACTTGAAAGTTTTACCTTTAGGAGAAATAAAAACTATACCTACATTATTTTTTTCTTTGGAACATGAGCCATCAAAATTCATCTTCCATACTCTCTCATTATCTATGGAAATTCATTCATAAATGGGATCCACCTTTTGTAAATATTCCTTAGTGATACTTACTTGAAAATTGTCTATATCTGTATGGCAAGAAAATTCACTTGATCAGGATTGATATCTTCCACCAAATATGTTAGCCTGGGTTCCTTGTCTATCTTGACATTCCTACCATTCACTATGATAATTGCATAAGATAAATCCAATTGAATATTTCCTCCTACTAAATTAGACCATTGTCTAGACAAAAGAATACCATACATAGCAAAAACCTCCACTACTGTAATATCAATTTTATAAACCCTTTTAGGATAAGAAGGAAATCTAAAATCAATATCTTTTATAACTCCAACAATAGGGATAGATTTATTATCCATGGCATAACATTTACCATAAGGAATATCAATATCTAGATTTAAACTTTTCATCACATCAATAGGCATAATATTCATAGTTACTCTTGAATCAATCATGCATTTTTTTACCAATTTATAATTTTTGAATAGAGTTAAATAAAATGGATTGACTTGAGTAGGATCCTTATTAACAATAGTTCCTAGATACATTTTAGGTATCTTTTGAGCATTTTCTTTTTCTTCCTTATGAATTTCTACTTTAGAACTCAATTTTAAAGGCTCTTTTCTATAATGTGAGAATTTCATAATCTCCATTAGGGGAACAATGAATTTTACCTGAGATAAAGCTTGAGTTATGAAGGATTTATAATCAAGAAAAATCTTACCAGTGGACTTCTTGTCATTTTTTGTCTTTGTGAAGTTTGGTTTCACTTCCTTCTTATTAATACTTTGATCCTTACCTTTGACTTTTTTAGCCCCCACCTTGGCAAACATCCTTGCCTTTTTTCTCTATTCTTCATTTACCTCTCAGTTCCTCAGCTTGTAGTTGCTTCTTACCTACTCATTATATGAGCTTCTTTCTCTTCCTCAGACAATTTCCTAATTCATGGGAATTGTTCATTATCTAAAAACACCTCTTGACTTATTTGATATTTTCTATTTATAAAAAAAAATTTATAGTCATCCTCTAAAGATTCCTCACCTAAACATGGTCCATAAGATACAACATTACATCTAGGTTTTTCATTATTGTCATTATTTTTTTCATCCAAAATATTTTGAGCAATGACACATTGCTTTGCCATGTGAAACAACAAACAACGTTATTAGCAAAGTGATTAGTCCTTTTGAGAGGGTTTGGAGTTTGTTTGGTGTTCACTGTTTACCATCTTTCCAATTAGTATTATAAGGCATGTCTTGCAACCTATATATATCAATCTTGATGAAAGGGTGATTGTTTCTCCTTGGAGGGAAATTATTCCTCCCACTTTCCACATTCAGTTCGTTCATCCTGTTAAGAATTTTTTCAATCTTGTCTTCTTACTTGTTTTTCTTAGGGGCTTTAGGATTGAACAACTTAGGATCATCCCTCTTCAATCCTTTTCATATTGTTTTTATAATATTTTTCGAAGATAAAGAAATATTGAAGGCTTGTTGTAGGGTGGCATGCTTTTCTTCCTAATTTCATAATTTATCTTGTGATCCAAAGCATCTATGTAAAAATCCATAAGAAACATTTCAAGTGGCATACTATGTATTGGCACCTTATTTAATACTTTATTGAATCTCTTGTTAAATTCAAGTATAGTTTCATTCTAATTTTTTTTGATACTAGTTAATTCATGTGAAGAAAATGAAGGGTCATTATGGTCACCAAAGTGTTCAATGAGTTGACTAACACATTCTTGAAAACTTACCAAAGACCCATTAGGAAAACTTTTGTATCATTCTACTGCATATTGAATTAAAAATTAAACAAATAACTTCATTAGGACATCTTCATGAGCTTCATTCATTTCTTTAATTACTGCCTTCAAATTAATATGTTGAGTTTCAGTTGATATAGCCCCATTCTTAGAGTACTTGGGGATTGCAGTTCTTAAATCATTTGATATGGGATTGAGAAACACAAATATACCATAGAAATCCAATTCTCTATATCTCTCTAATAGGACAAGGGCCCTAACATTCTGATTGAACCTATTTTGTTATCTATTATTTCTTTGGATGTTTTGATTATAGTTCATATTTCTTCCTCTAGGCTAACTATTATTTTGAATACTATTGCAATTGTATGCATTATTGTTATACTGATTGTTTTTAGGCTATCTTAAATTTCTATTAGTATCTCTTCTTCTTTCATCCATATGTGGATGATTATCTACCCTGTTATCCACATCATTTTCTATTCTTTATCTAGGATGATTATCAGGGAATATATGAACACCATTCCTACCTATTCCAAGTCTTTCTTCTTCTCTCTCTAGCCTTATTCTTTCTAGTGATGGAGTAGCACATTAATCCTTGGTTATTCCAATCAATTCTAGGTCCTCACTAGGTTGTCCTTTTAAAGTTCTTGCTGCTCTCTTAGTCCTTATGAACTTTGCAAATTCCTTAATCATTTTTCCTACTCTAGCATCACCTAAAGACTGATTTTCTAAGGGTCTTAGATGAATTTGAAAGAAATTAGTCCTTCTTTGAAAATGGACATGTTCTTGAAATTGAGTTTCATTCTCAAGATTATTTTCTTCTTGGACTTGAGTCCCATTAACTCTATTATTTGGTGAAAGATCTCTCAATTTCTCAACTAGTTTTCCACAACTTCCCAATATCATGTCTAATATGTTCACTAGTCTTCTATTATGCTTAATAGGAGTATATTCTTGGTGTTCACTGGTGTGTGTAGATCATCTTCCCCACATAAACTTTAATGATACTCTTTTTAAGGTATCTTGCTTTCTAATTACCACCAGTTAATTATTCATATACCTTTTAACTATTATAGAGGAAAAATTAACATTTGTTCTTCTAAGTTCTCTCTCTCTAGTAGAGTTCATAAAAACTCCTTTCTCAATATCTTTGATCTTCAGGAACCAATAATTTTGAAGTTTCTTCACAATCCTTGACTGTGCAGACAACTCTGTAGTAGAGTTGCCAATTTGTTGGTGCCCAAATTAGCAGATTAGGTTTCCTATGGAATTATGATCCAATCATGGGAATTCTTAATAGCAATTTTCTAACTGATAGGTTCCACTCAAATGAATGAAAGCCTTTGCAACTATGGCTTTGCAAGACCAAGGTTGGTAGGCGTATACCTCACACCCTAGAGGATTTTTAGAGTAGATAACTTGTGAGACTTGAATGTTTAAGATATTTGGAAGACTTATAAATGTTTTTGGTTGTAATAATTAAATATATAAATGATTTTCTAACCTTTTTCACTTGGATTTATGTACCTTCTATAATCAGCATGAAGACTCATAACAATAATCAATAGACTAGTGCCTTAACTGATAGATTCTTTATCATTCTTCTATCAATCATTCACAATAGTTAATGTAACCCTCATAGACAAAGACTAAATCCCTTTGAGATAAATTATTATGACCTTGATGATGAATGAATTGTTAAAATTCTTAAGAAATTTCCAATACTTAATCTTATTGAATTTAAATCCCCTCAAGAGACCAACAAGACACTAATGCAAATTGACCAGTCAATACAATAATATTATTTTCCAAACACCAAAAGCCTTTAATGCATTGAATCAATTGGAAAAAAATTGGAGAAAACTTGTAAATTTGATCAGAGGAAAAAAATGATAAAGACAAAAATGATATCACCATAATATCAATCGAGCATATGAATCCTGGTATTGAACCTGAAATACTTTCACCATAAATTACATGTGTTGCTGGTGCATACAAATGAAAAAATCTAGAGTGGACAATAGAATAAATTCCTCTTTGTAATATTGTATAAAAAAGTTTGGAAATGAAAACTATCTCTTTTTCAAATTCCATCCTTACAATTATAGACATTGAATTTATCACAAGATGAAAGGGTATTGACCCTTTATTTACAAAATTTGAACTAACCGACTAACTAATAATCAACTGTCAAGTGAACAAAACAAGTTTATGAAAGAGATTCATTAAAGTGAATCTAATGATGATTCTTCAATGAAATCATTGCATTTCTCAATATTTTCATGATATTTATCATCTTCAAAAAATTGCATCGCTGATCACTTCTTGGGCTTTAACTTCGATCTTGAACATTGCTCCATCTATTGGTTTGGTTTCATCATCTCTAGGTCATCGTTTGTTGCTACTCCTAGGGCCTAGTCCTACATTACATGACACATTCACATCTATGTCTCCTAGTCAACCTTATTTCCATCTGCATCATGCCAAGATAAAACCCCATGTTCTATCACCAATTCTTCGAACAATCGAAAAGTGACTTTGAACTCTTGTGAATATGCAGTGTGATATTTGATTAAAAAAATTCTTCATTTATGTCTTCATCCTCTACAAGATTGTTCTTTTCCTTAACCAACTTCTTGCATATCTCATTATGTTATAAGACCATAGGTTTATATGCATTATATAGATCCAAAAATTGCCCCTATTTGATTAGCAACATTCTACAATGGTCTCTCAATATTGTGCTAAATATCTATTTCCAAATCATAGATTCATCCTTTAATTTTTTATTTCCTTATTGTAGCCTTTTCAATCCAACCCTCAAAGCATCATCAGATGATTGGATCATAGGCTACACCTATGACTTTCCTGATTTGAGCATGTTTTCATATAATGTCTTCCAATTATCTCTCTCAAAAGTTACTTGTTTCATTTGGGTTGATTAAACAAAGCCATGTTAATTTGCATACATGCTACTTTATTAGGGTTTGTCATGCCTACTTTTAGTGTCATTAGATGTCCAAAATTCTACTCTACATCAATAATTTGTAGCCTTTTGTGTGGAGGGTATAAATCCCACAATAACATTGATCTTTCATCTTCTACAAACCTTGAACCAATAATTACATCTTTGACCCCTTGTACATATAACTTCATGTCATGTTTCCTAGATTTAATAAGGCTATAAAAAATGTATGAGGCAATCAAATCCCATCCGGGCAAAACCATGATCCCTATTTCATTTAAAAATTGTCTTCCTCTAGCTAGAGGCATATGTTATGCTCCCCTCTTAATATCCTCCTTGAAATTTTTCATCAGCTCTTGTTTGTATTCTAGAGAGATATTTTGGATACTCTATCTCAATATTTTTCCTCTATAATTGTATAAAACAACAATGGATTCTTTAGATTTAATGAAAGAATCATCACTCAAAAATCTACTAGATTCAAGTATCCTGTCATTCTTCTAAACATTTACCCTACCAAGCACTTTAATATCATGTTCCAAGGCTTGAAGTACTGGCCTATCCATAGTCCTTGTTATTGGAATAGAGGACTCTAGTATACTTTTAATATCAACTTTAAATTGTTCCTTTTCTTGTTTTCTTTACTCTTCCAGTTCTCTATTTTGATCTTGAATCTTTTGTTGAAATTTGGTCCATTTTATGTTCTTAAAAATTTCTTCATATTCAATACCCTAATGAATCCATGGATCCATAGTATACATGTGGTACTACTTTACTACTTCTTCCCAATATTATCATAAGATTTGGTGGCACAAATAGTTAAGTCTCCAAAAGATAACATGGTTGGGAGAAAAGTTTTTTCCTTTGCTTCCCTCTAAAATGTTGTTTACTAGACTCAGACATCTACCTTAAAATCTCTAGATCTGCAATCCCACCAAGCACTAATGCTAGCAATCTAAATGGTTTCCCTTCAAACCAAAAAACTCTAAATAAAATGAAGAAATCATATGCATATCAGTCTCCCCATTATGCTTATTTTTCTCTCCTAGCCCATTATCTTTAGGTCTCATGAATCTCTTAATATTAGGGCTAATAGACAAAAAAGATTGATGTCTAAATAGAGTATACAAAGGCTGGACAAAATGATCATCAAAGGTGAGGTAACAGGAGTCATTGTGTCTATAATCCCATATTGATGTCCACATTTGAATTGGCCTATCTTCCCCATTAGTTTCCCTCAAATTAAATTTCAATTTTGCACTCCACAATCCTCTTAATTGACCATAGTACAAAATCATATGCATAAGTAGAGAATAATGCCTAAAAGTAGGATATTCAACATCACCAAAATTGACAAAAGAGGTATGAATCTTATCAACAACATATTCTTCATAATTATAAGGACTGGGCTCTAGCATTTGAATGTCAGGTGCTAACACCATAGGTCCAATCTCCATCAAATCAAAAGTTTCCATCCCTAGCTCCTAATTATCTAGAAGATTTATATGTCATGTCCAAGTATGTCTTGAATATATTGATATTGAATAGAGGTCCATCTATTGCAGTCAAGGGCTCCTTGACTAGTTTGTGCAACATTAGTTTCTACTGCATATATGAGATATTCAATCTCTCATATTCACTCTTCAATTCTATGAATGATAACTTTGTAATAAGATCATATGTTAATCTAAAAACTTCATTCAAAGAATGAATTGATATCTCCATGAATTTCTCCTTGACATTATCATATATGCATCTATCACTAGCCTTATATCTATTGATGATGACCTTAAGAAACACCACATTCAAAAGTACATTAGCTACTATCAGCTTCCCTAAATTTATCTCCCAAGTATGATAGATAGGTGCCTTATGATTTCTTCTAACATAGTGATAAAGAAAACCTCATATCCCCTAGTCCTAGTTCAAATATCTCCAACTTCACTATACTTGTCCTCTATCTTGTCTAGAGAAGAAAACTTTCTTCTTCTGGACTTTAGCCTAAAAAAATCCATTCACTTTATTAAATCTTCATTCAATTTTCTGGGCAAGATTTGATCATCTTCTTTTTGCATCTTTTCTGCCTTTCCCTTTGTCACTTTCTCAATTTTCCTCTTTGTGTTGAACTAGACCTTTCCACATTTCTTATCTAAAATTTCTTCTACAGTGATGTTCTGCAAAGGCTATATGTTAATAGAAAATCTCATAGGTTTCCTCTAAAAATTTGTGTACAAAACTAGGAATGATTTCCCCTTTATTATAAAAAATTGAGCATTCATACATTTACTCTTCCACACAAATTGAAATCATAAAGCATTATTTGATCATTATACTACTAAACTGACTATTAGAAGTCACCTCATGTAATCACCTCTATGTCTTATAAAATATATTCAAACATTTGATTGCTGCAACTCCTACCAAAAAACACAAGCATACCTATGATCGCTATATCTCAATTCTGAAAAATAGTGAATTATTTTTATTTTTATGTTTTTATCACTATAGCAATGATGATAATTCCATCATGCATCACTATACAAAAAGTCATCTTTCTATGATCTTTGATAAATATTCTTGCTATTAGGTATGGCAATCAAAACCCTTAGTTATTGATACACATTTTATATTATCACTATAACATACAATGCTATACTATAGCTCATCGGTAATCACTATATCTCTATTGCTCCAAATGTGATTTACGATGGACCTATAGCTATAACACATGGTGATGCCTTCTTAACAATTTATCTCTTTATCAATGTATACTATAGTGATCATTTATCTTCATCGCTCATCACTACAACACAACTTGTCTTCCTTTGATCACCAATACCATTGTTCATTGTATCTTATAGTGATACCTTTCAGCTTATCACTAATTTCCAAGACCAAAACCTTATTACTACAATTAGTGATTATTGCTAAAAGTCATAGGGCCATACTTCTTTTATCACTCATTGCTATATCCATGTTATGTCTTCCCTGGATAGTGATGAACCTTGATTGCTATATGATATATTGATGCCTCACCAAGTTTTTAAATTTGACCTTGCTATTATCATTACATGATATAGTGATGCCAAATGTTCCATTGTTGTAGCTATAGTGATATGCACAAAAATGAGGATATCTCTCAAAATTCCAATAAGATCACCAGTATCAATTAATAGGGATTGTCATGTGATCAGTAAGCCCTAGGAGTGTAATGTGAAACAGGAGCCTTTGACTATAGATAGTAAATTGTAAATTTCTGCCAATACAAAGAAATGTAATAAGTGATTATTTATTTGATCAAAGTCATATAATTGACCTAAGGTAGGAGAATGGTAAATAAATAGTTAATAGCAAATGTATAATGATCATAGCAAGTAAAAGGTAAATAAATATTTGTAAAATATTGAGTTCCACCAAGGTGATTTAAAATGTGAATCATTATAAAAGAGAAAATATAGGTCTAAAGCAAATTTTTATTTTTGTAACATAGTCTAAAATCAAAGGGAAATAAGTTTATTTTCATATAATTTTGTGATGGAAAATACACCTTTAATTTTTTCACATTTTTCAGTAATTAAAATATTATCTATAAAATTAGAAAAATATATCAATTCTTATTCTAAATAATTATTAAAAATTATAATCCTAAAATTCATCCATTTCTACACATTTCATTAGTTTACTTCATTTTCAAATTCTAATTAATAATACCACTTTTATGTCATTGAAGGTGAATATTTATCCTTTTATTAGCCATTTCCTTTACAAAAGGGTGACACAAGTTTGTGCTTTTACCCTTGATTGCACCTCACAAATGTCAAAACATCTACCAAACAACATCAAAACTTTGATGATTTAGTGTTTTTTGATGAGGTTACCATACCATTGATGATAGGCCTTGTCAAAACTTCTACATAACATCTTTGAAACTTTGATGAGATCCCAAGACATTTTGACAATGTTGCCATGTTATTGATGATAAACATTGTTAAAAGATTTACAAAAGGTCATAAAAATTCAATGAGAGCGTTGCATTGGATTTTTTAATATAATGGATCACAATATTATTAGTCTAGGCATATTGATAATTTGATAAGTGAACATTGATTTGTATTTAAAGATTCCTTCAAATGGGACACACAACTAGATGGATAGACGTGTTTAGGGAAACCTTGGGTCAAAAGGACAAGTTGAGTTTGAATGAAGGGATGCTAATCAATTATAGAGCATCATAATTAAAACCCATTTTCATTGTAATGTATTATGTTTGATTGGATATATATCCTATATAAATCCACTGGGTGCATTGGATAACTAACATAAAAAACATTAAGAGTAGAAGACTATAACATGCCACAGACTTCTCAATGCCTAGCCTTTGAAAATGTAGTCTAAAATATTTCTCAAGAAATTATGTATCATGAGATCTTGACCATTGGGATAGAGGCTCAATTTCAAAGGTAGTTGTACACCATTTCTATCATGCTTGTAACATAGAAGAAAAGGTGTCATTATTGAATCTTTACTCCAATCTACAAAAAAGCATTATAAAAGAAATGGAATGATTTGATTGTCTCCATTCTACCATTTTCAAAGAAGTAGAAGGTTTTCTGAACCTTTATGCTAGGAGTAATATTTTAATAAGTTTCTTAATGTCTATTGGAAGAAATGAAATTGAGTTATATTGGAAATTGATTATATGTGAGACTTATTATATGGTAGCTAGGATAATCTAGTGATGTTGATGTATGGAAGAGAAAAATTAATACAGCTATGCTTTTCCTTTTTTGTTTTACATCTCTTGTGTTGATGAATTTATTTTG
Organism: Cupressus sempervirens; assembly: GCA_028749045.1. Lineage (NCBI taxonomy): Eukaryota > Viridiplantae > Streptophyta > Pinopsida > Cupressales > Cupressaceae > Cupressus > Cupressus sempervirens. Next base: position 496,402,702 of record CM053793.1, on the reverse strand, counting down.
GGCTCCTTTGATGTACTCACTAATGCAAGACCCTTTCCAATACTTTTGTCTACAACTTAATTTTTTAAATCTTAACATCTTTGATACACTTAACAAACTTCACATTATCGTGGTTTCTATTTGCATCCCATTTTTTCAAATTTCACATTATCTACATTCACACCTTTCCTAGAAATTTTTCTTATTTGTTATTGTGGATGTTGTTAGCAAGAAAAATGGGGAACATAGATCAAAGTTTGTGAGTTCAAGTAATTTTTATCTTCTCTATTTATACCCATTTATACAAAATGAGTAGAAAGTTAATCTAGACAAAACACTTGTATTTTACAAAACATGAAAGCATGGAACATTCAATAGACATAGCATAATAAAATGTATTCTTCACATCCTCAATCTCGGTTTCTAACTAAACCTAGTGTAGTGCAATGGCACTAGATATCTGTTCATCCACTTTGGTTTGAAATTTCTTCTGAGACCATTCTAGTAATTTTGACATTGTTATCTAGGTCTTCATCATTAATCTTCTCCATAGTGTTTGCCAACTGCTCAATGATTGGCTTAGCTTCATTAGGTGCATGAAGGTTGAATGCATCAAGAAATATGTCTTTGATGTCATTAAGTTCTTGTTTCTACCTATGCTCCCTCCTTAGCAATTCTTGGTGTTTCTTCCTTTCTAGAGCATCCTGCAATATGCTCATTTTCTCTATTGTGATTGTTATAAGATCATACTTTGGTAACTCAATAACCTCATCTAAGTTGATCTCACCATAAGATTTCACCTCATGAACCTTAGATGTGCTAGGACTTGGTCTTGATGCTTAGAATGGTGTAGCTTTAGTACTCAACCTATGAAGTGCTAAACATATTCATCCATAACATGAAAGAAAATAACATTCAACACATATATGACACAAGATATTTGGTTACCCAAAAACCCTCCAATGAGAAGGTAAAACTAGGGTGGGGATGACACCCACAAACCTCCACTACTGCAGTAATAAAGTGTATCTAATGAAGGCTACAGTGTTTGATCATAAACTATGATCTACCCTATGAAAGGTCTATCCTATTAAAGGAATAAAATATTGTTAGATCTTACCCTGTTAAATGATTTCAACACCTTAGTAGAAGTGTGCTTGATTAAAGGACTTTAACTTATAATGTAGTAAGCACATTGTTAAAGGTTTTACACTAGCCTATTAAGACTACTCTATTAAGAGATTTAACCAATTCACCTACTAGAATGTATCAAAAATGATCCTATGGTTAGCAATCTATTGCTAGATAATGGATCATCTCTTTCCTAATGTGTACTTGGTCCTCACTAATCAGATGTACCACTTCTATCCTCTAATTCCTTTTCAATGTTCTCCTCTAACAAATTTTGCAATGTATCTCAATTCACAATTGCTTAGCCACCATGAATTCTCTGTTTGAACATGCCAACTTCTCTCTATGCTCTCTCTTCTCTTACATCTTTTAGGGTTGATCCTCCTTAAGAAGACCTAGGTGACTTAGGGTTAGGTATGAATCAATGATTGTGATTCACCTAGTTTGCCACTTAAAAAATCCCTTCAACTAATTAGTTACATGAACTGCATAGGGATTCTCAATAAAGATTCATCCCTATCATCTCAGAATCGTAAAACAATCCTTACATCAGCCCAAAAATGGTTTACATAGAAGTTTGTACCATTACAAACAACTATGTCCAAAACTGTTTACTCAACACTTGAAGTGTTTGATGCTTGACATCCACTGTCTCTTCAAAGTTTTAACTCAACTTTTAAATGAATAGGCATCGATTGATCACTCAACATCTAAATGACTCAGCATCTACTATCTACTTTACACTTGAGTGACTTGACACTTACTAGTTACTCAACACATATTGTATATCTCTCACTCAGCATATACTATTTGGCAACTTATGCTCGACATTCATTACTTGTTTGAGATGACCTAAGAGAATGATTCCATATGTCAAAAAAAAAAAATATTAATATTTTATATAATGTAGAGTGGTTAGTAGAAGTGGTGGAATGTTACAAACTTTTCTTCAAAGACACTAAAACCCTTGAACCCTTCAAGCTCACCAATATGCAAAATACCCAGAAATGACTTAATGAGGCTTCCAAACACCTATGATGGATCAAAATGGTGTAAAAAAGGTGGTTTAAACAAGAATAAATCACTTTTTATAGCCTTTTCAAAACTTATTAACCACAACCTTCAAAACTGCCTTCTAGCCCTATGAGCCCTCTATTAGCCCTACTGGGACAATTTTCACATGTTCTCTCTAATTTTTCCCAAAGGACTTAAGAATAAAATTATATTTTTAGATACCTTTTTCAGGGTTATATAACATATCAAAGTTTCAACATAGACTTCTTTTGACCAGATTTGACTTCCTTCATAAGGTACCCTCCAAATGGCATAGAAATCAAGCAAATAACAAAGAAACTATATCATCCTCTTATCCTCATTACTCCAAACTATCATCAGAGTTATAATATGGCAAAAAATGACCAAATACAAAATATTTTAGACTCACTCCACAAGAAACACTCAAAACACTCATTCAATAGCTTCAAACCCTTATTGCATAAGGTTTTTTCAAAATCCTCTCTCCACTCACTTTGGAGTCAAACAAATGCATAGATCACATTCACATCAATGCCCTAGGAAATTCTAAGCCAATAAAAATCCCCCTTCTTTAGACCAAATAGTCACTACTATACCTTACCCATCAATCCACCAAGGAAACTTTCATTTTTTCCTGCACATTCACTATTTTTGCACTAGTGTTGCACTCAAAAGTGTTAGATCTCTATTGTACATGTTAGGAACATGCCTACCATGAAGTTTGGGCCCTTGGATTCATGGTAGGATCATTACTTTAAGAAAAAAACTAGACTGTCACAAGAAAAAACTCAAGCAAACAATCTGTTATAGATTAGCAGACATAAATATTCCTTCAAAATAGAGTTAGGATCATTAAATAGTGAGTGAAATTGGATTAAATAACTCCTATAATTCCTAGATAGGACTTTCCAAAAATAAAGAGTTAAATAAAACAATGAGATAACATCAAAAATAGAGATCTATTGCTCATTGTCTAACAGTCCGTATAGCCAATCATCAATTCTTCCTTCTTTTTTCTTTGCCCATACAATGGATACATTGGACATTTATTGAAACCCCCATACCTGTCCCAACCAATTCTAAATAGTTGATGGCTTGATTAATACTAAAAACCTTTTAAATACTAATTCCCTCCAAAAGACTCCATGACCATTGCCATTTAAAATTTAAATTTTAAACTTTTCCTTTATGCAATTTATGAATGTTTTAAACTATTACTCTATTCCATTGACTTATACATGGACTTATTCAATGACTCTAAACATGAATCTATCCAAACATACTAAACTACCCATTACATTGGTCTTTCACCTATTACATTGCTTTGATCCTATTACATTGCATTGGTTCTTAGAACCTTTATCAAAACCTTTACATAATTTATTGAGTCCAACCTTGTCATAAGCCATTATAGGCTTCAAAACATGCCAATTGACTTCTTTGGAAACCATTTCATCCTTCTTGATCCTTGGAGTCCTCATTTTCTCAGTTGCCTTCCTAAATGCCCCTGCATGATACTCCCCACCAACAAGAAAATTCTTGTCCCAAGAATTGCTCCTATAATTAGTCTTAATGCTCTTTTCCATCATCCTCTGAATAGGGATTAGATAGTCCCCAAATGTAACCTTCTTCCTCCTTTTCCAACTTGTATTCACATCAAAACATGGATTAGAAATAAAACAAGCTTTAGTATGTCCTTGTCTAGGACCCTGCTACTCACATACAATCTGTTTATCTACTCCTCTCTTATCCATTTGCTAGACCTACAACTTCTTGTTCTCACTCACATATTTCTACTCAACAAGAGGACACTTTACTGAACCAACTTAAACATAAGAAAAATACCACAAATCTTCATGAAGAAAACTATTTGTCCTCAAATTTTTCTGCATACTATCATCCTTCTTCCAACTAGTATCAACTTTCTTCTCATCCTACTTTGACAGTGGAAAATGCTCTCCAAAACATATTAAAGGATTCCCTTTCAAACCTTCCAAAGGTAAAGGAGTTAACTTATATGTTTGACCATCTTTACGCACCATATATGTGTTATGAAAACCATCATGAATTGTCCTCCTAAGATAGTGCCATGGGCTCCCTAAGATTAAATGTGTACAAGTCAGAGGAACCACATCACATAACACTCTATCCTAATATGAACCAATAGAAAAACTCACAAATGCTTTCTTTCTAACCTCTACATTCTATTGTTGGTTAACTCAAGTGGCCTTGTAGGGACTAGGGTGATCAAATGGAACAATGCCTAGCTTGGTAATCATATCAGGAGACACAATATTATTCTGTGATCCTAAATCAACAACCATTTTACATATCTTGCCTTTGCATAAAAAAGTAGTCTTAAAAATTGTTACCTTTGGTTCTTGATGAAGTTTCTCTCCTTGCCTTACCATCAAGAATTCACCTTCAAGTTTAAGGTCTACCGGCCTTGATTCTACTTTCTACTCTTCTTGCTAAACCACGTGCACTCTTCTATCTTTGCCTTGATCTAATTCATTCCACTTTGGACATCTAAATGACTGGTGCCCAATCTCATTGCAATGAAAACATTTACCTATAAGTACTCCATGTCCTCTTCCTCATCCAAATCTTCCTCCTCTATTACTATATCTGTTGGTGTCTAAAAATGTTGGAGGGTTTTCAATTATCCCACTGAGAAAGTGGCAGGTCTAGGGGCATTTAACTCTGATTTTCAACATGCCATTTATGACATCAGGCCAACTATAAGGCATGACCCTTCTTCTACTTCAAGCTCTACTAAACCTAGGCGGGTATACCTTAGATTCCAATGATATCGTACTAGTGCAAAAACATATCCCTAAATCTATTCAGTAGATGAAAACCCCTTATATCTCCTAAGAACTCATGAAATGACACAGATCTACAATAGCTAAATTCAAACCTATGATATACAAAAGCTAAGTGAGGGTTAAAATTTGATGCCCACTTCAACATGAACAACTGAATTGAATTGATTTAAAGATTTTGAATTCAACAAAACCCCTAATATGCACCAGCATGAACAAGTGATCTAGTAAACAACTAGTGCCTTATCTATTGGGAAAATCCATGAATCAAATGCATAAATATGAATATCTGAGACATATGTGTATCTTCAAATATTTGATCTATCCATTTAACTTGTAAATGGATAGCTATGCTCAATCTAAACCTCATTCTTAATTGATATCCCCATCAACAAACCTACAACCCTGTTGATTCTCTGAAGTGTTTACACAACCTCTTGGGTTATAAGCAATAATGAATTAACATACAGCCTTAAGGAGCTACAACTACAACCTAAGCTCTTTGTTCAGAGATTGTAAAACATTGAAGATCACTGAAAAAGGAGACGAGAATATGAATGAAACTAATGAAATTCCTATTCCTTTTTATTAATTTCCTTGAAACAATACATTTAAATGCATGCAATCAAAACATAAAAACACCTAACATGTCTGAACTATCTGTATTATCTACACTATTGTTGTTCATACAAGAAGAATTTGCTGAAGAATGGAGGTGGAATCACAGTTCTGGATCCAAAGAAGTGGTCTCATAGAATGACTACAAATTTCCTACCAACAATGGTTTCATAGTAACAAAAAATTGGAACCCTTCTAATGATAGAAAGAAAGAATGATATAGACCAAATGAATTCTTAGATATGTTTTGAAGATTACAAGTGTCTACTTGGAATTCAATCTCTTGCAACTGGAAAACCTCTATCTTCTTTCTTCCCATTTTGATCTGATCGCGTTTCATCATTTTCTATAAAAAATTTACAAAATATCCTTGCTTAATTATGAAATCCCTTTACTTACCAAAATATCTAAAATCTTCATATTGACCCCAATTGCATTTTTACTGTCTTTTAACCATACCCATGTCATCATTATGCTAGGAATCAATTTTGAACTTCCACACCTGAATACAGTTGTAGAAAGGGAACCTGATAGAAAACCTCATACTACTCAAATAGATGGATTCTTGTGCAAAAATTGACTATAGAATCAAAAAATTCAGATTTTGCCAATTTTGGTGGTATATTGAAGTGCCCATTTTCGATACCGGAAACCCCCATAATCTTAATTTGAAAAATGCCCCCTCTAATATAAAACCTTGGTCTACACATTTGATTTTTAAAATTTTGAAAAATTAAAAAAAATCTAAAGTTGGAACTTTAGAAGAAATTCCTTTTTTAATTTCAATGACTTGCAAATCATTTTTTTGAAATAATAATTTAAAATTATTATTTTTGCATTTCAAAGTTTTCCCTCTATGCTTCTTTGGGCCCACTGGGCGCTACCCGGACTGCCACATGGTGGCCCTTGATTAGTTGTCTAGCTGCTTCATCACAACCTAGTCACTGCCCACCTCATCATTTTTCCCACGTGGCAGCCTATCATTTACTGTGCAGACTACCACCTCATTTGTTGACGAGGTCACCACGTCACACCTAGCCCGAGCCCTGCTACCTTGCTCGCTTTCCCACATTTTTAAAATCCCTTGCATCTTCATAATGCAAGATTGTATCTTCCATCAGATTGTGACATGTGTCATGATCTGGCGCATCCTCTCAAGTTGCTCCTGATCTTCCCCAACTCATCACTTGCTCCAAAGTGCCACATCACTGCCTTGTCACTAATTGACTACCACTTGTCCTATTTTTATTTGCTGACTTTGTCACATCACCTTAGGACCCACTACTAGTTTTCAAGGTTTTTCGACAGGGCGCTATGTCGCCATCAAAAAACCTTACCATTTTTTGATGGTGCCATAGCGCCTTCTCAAATTTTCAAGTTTTCAAGTGACTTTGAACTTTGCTGACATCATCATTGGTACCTACATACTTATTCAAAATCTCTCCTAGGTGACCTGCCAGCTGTCCCTATCATCCACAGTGGGCTTGACCACATTAGTCTAGGGCTTCTAAAAGCTCCTGTCTTTCAAGACACTGAAGGGACATCTATTGTAGTATTCAAAACCATTATATTCTGACTGCCCATCCCATGTGGGACAAAATGTTTCAATGTTTTTCTTCTTTTTTACATAGGGTCTCTGTCGGTGCCATGGTCTTGCATGGGGATCCCTTTTTATGTGCCATGGAGATTGCACCACAAACATCCCTGCCGCTTCATCTTTAGACATGGCTCTTCTCCATACTTGGCATCTTTTTCTTTTTATTGTTGAGTATAGACCGCTTAATCATGGAAGATTCTCCTTCATTGTGTGGTTCAGTCCTTTAACATGGTCGATGTGATCTTGATTGTGGCTTTCAAATTTGTGCTTGTGACTGCTCTAATATGTCGACTTCAAACTCTGGCGCCTCAAACTTCCTTTTTAAATTGCATCAACCATTAAATCTATGGCTTTGTTATTGGGTGCCATCTATTTAAATGTGATCTCTTCTTGTTTTCATGTGTTAATTTTGTCTTTAGCACTGATGGTTTACTTTTTGATTTGCGTTGACTGCTTATTTATTGAGGGTTGACTTTTAGCTTTACTTCCTGTGACTTGCCTTCAAGCTTTGGCTGTGACTTCCTTCATATCTAGCATTTGGCAACTTCACTCTTATTACACTGGTGGGCACCTCTATTTCTTATGGGAGGCTTTTAAGGCATGTTTTCATTCTCTCATTTCCTCTGCACTCTGCATGTGCTCTACCTCCATTTGCCGCAAACTGCCATTGATTGCACCCCTTTTTTAAAGAGCCTCCAAAATGTGAGCTGCTTAGATTTCTTGGAACCTTTTCCGTAGTGATCTTCCTCTGGTGTGGGATTTTGCTCCATGGAAGCTTCTTTTTGTTTTCACTTAAGCTTTGCCAAGTCTCCCTTTAAATGGCTATTTGCTGGTGTCAAGGTTTATGTCATCTCTTGATGCAATGTATGTATATCTATGGTTCTTCTATCAAGTAATCATGTATTTGAACTAGTCTTTTCTCATAAGATGCACGTGTGACTAAAATTGTTGGTTAAAGTGCTTTGCCACTTGCAAAAAATTCTCATTTTTCCTTTTCAAATTCTGCTTCCCTCTCACGAAATCTATCCAGATCGATCAACTGTTCATCATCCCTGGTCAACTCCATTATCTATTGGATACCAACAGTTATTGGGATCACAAAACTAGAGGCCAGGGTTGTCAAGAATAATGTGAGTCAATAACCCTTTCTCAATCTTACTATTTAGCTTTGACCCTCCAAGGAGACCCTTTCCATTCTCATGCGACTTCCCATTTTCCTCACATGAGTCATTTTTAACTTTCTCTAGATTATTTTACCACCCCATTTAAGTTCATTATTTTTTACCATGAAGCTATGTCAATTCATCATCTTGCTTATTTACCTTGATATGCATAAATCTAACTTCTACCTGATGAAATCAGTTGGGCCCCAATGTGGGCCTGGCTAAAAATTTTCCTTTTCAAAAAAGTGATTCTCTAAAATAATCCATTGATCATCTTGAAATAACTAGAATCAAATTTGATCATTGATTTACCATTAAAACTCATTTTAAATCATTTCTGCAATACTTGTGAAACTTGTGTCTGGAGGCCTATTGCCTGGCTTTAAAAACTGACACAAACACCTAGCGGGGCTCTGAAACTTTGGATCTCTATTCTCTCTGACACATTCAATAGGCCTACTAGATCTTGTTGCATGACAAAATTAGGGTCAAAAGATATTGACCTTCGAAGTTGCCAACTTAAATTCACATGCAGATAAACATGTTAGAATATTGGAAAGTGCGTTTGGAAATGGCCTTGAAAACTGGGTAAATGGACACTTGGGAAGATGAAAACTGGGGAACTGGTTCTTTGTCATAAGGAAATTATGAATTTTTGATTTGAGCTCATGAAGAATAGTAGGACGTGAATGGCGATCAGTCAAAGCGAGCTAGTTGGAATTTGTTGACTGGAAACACTGACAGAAAACACTTTTTGCAAATGAAAATGACCTAGAAAAATGTGCCAACAAATTTTTCATGACTTGCAAACTGACACACTTAAAGTATTTTTAGTGGACAACACAGTGGTAAAATCCATTTGATCCTACCAATCATGGGTTAGGAGTTATAACATCATGAACAGGGGTACTGAAAAATTTGCAAATGTTGACACCAGTAAAAGATAGAAATTGTGTCTGGAATCACATTTGAAAACAGATCAAACAAATTCTTCATGAGCTAAAACTTGAAACATTACAAGCCTCTGACCTTTACAATGCAATGCAAAAGGAAAATTAGCATTTTGATCAATTGGTCAAAAGTTACAACACGTCAAACAGGGCTTCCCAGAATTATGTACAAAGTGAAAAAGCATGAAAACAATCACTAACCAACTTTGAGAGATTCAAAACCTAGTCAAATAGACTCAAAATGACTCAAAATTTGAAACATAGGCTCTTAGGTATGGAAATTAGACATTCTCAAAGTAAAAAGTCACATAACCTTTCTAGGTACAAGATAGTCAGATGCAAACACAACATCCTGTTGATGTTTGACACTTAGGTGAAAATGCAGATTTGACAATTTCTCAAAATGAGACTTCACTGAATGACTCAGGATATCAATTTAACACTATGGAACACTTAGACGCACTAAAAGGAGGGTGTTAGAAACATTAAAAACCTTAGGGACTCAAATGGATAGCTAGGTACATAGGCTTCACAAAGCATTTTATAGGCCTGATTTTCTCAAAATTTTCAAAATGTGACTAAAAATGAAGCATGCAAGTTTTCATCCCAATCGTGGCTCTGTCTGGGGATGCATGTCCCTTGTGAGCATGGTAAGATTTTAGATTTTTGGGAGAAGTAGACCGCACACCTGACAACAAAAACTCTCTCGAACAGCTTTATTGAAAGCAAGAAACAACTACTCCTACTATTTACAAACGATGGCCCTGGGGCATCGAAAAGTTTTCAAAACTTCTTACCTCTGTCAAACACTTGATTTTCATTTATATTCTCCTGAGATAAACTGAAAGTCTCATTTTCATTTTTTTCACCCAACACATCAACCTTTGCAATCAGCTCATTAGACAAAAAAAAAACTGCTATCATCATCTTCATAGTGCATATAAAAATTAGACAAACTTTCTACACCATGCTCATTATGAAAATATGAATCAGCGTGATTATAATAACTAACATCAGACTGAAAATGAAACTGATCACTACTGATTGAGTCATGGATTCCTTCAACCAAAAACACAAGAGCTTGATATTCTACATCATTGAACGAGTTACATGAATCAGATGGTAACCCACCTTGTGCCTCCGAATATGAAGAGTATGGAAAATCTAATTTATGCTCACTTGCAAGAGTAATACACCATATATCAGATTGAATATATGCTTCATTTTCTTCATATTCCAACAAATGATTAGATCCCAATCATAAGAATTATCATGAAATTGTGTGCCTAGAATGTACTGATCTGTATCAAATTCCTTCTCAAATAGCTCACTATGATAAACCGTTTCACTACTATTTCTCTTATCACATGAGCTAACTGAACTTATCTCAGCCTTATGAAAACAAGAAAACATTGAATCAGCAACAACTCTTATCTCTCTATTTTCATTCTCATCATAGAAGTCATTATGTGCATTGACATACAAATTACTATCACATACACCCCCCAAACCTAACATAGCACATTCTGAAACTACATATTTCTCAACATCATACTTAGGGAAAATGACTTCACCACATGAATTTTCATAATGTATCAAAACACAAGCATCCTTAGATTGGTTAGCATACCTTTCAAAATCGTGAGCCAACAAATTAGAAATCTCATCAACACCTAGCAAGATTTTGTCCCTAGTTTGTTCTCCTTGGCTTAGATCATCATCCGGATAGCTTGAAAAATTTGTAATAGTAGAATTATTAGTAATACATTCTGAAAAATCAAAAATCTGATCACCACATAATTCTTCTTCCTAAGACAACACCTCAACAACTGGCATCTCAACTCAAACACATTCATCATTAGAAGAAATATTATCATTACTGCTACACTGTTCTTCTTTTGTATACTCATCATCATAAGAAAATGAACTGACATTATGCACATTATCAAACTATTGATTACTATCCTTTGATTCATAAAACTAAGGCTCTTCATTTTCTATATCATCTTGAACAGACTGATTACATTCACTAACATCAGACTCAATATCCTTTAACTTACATTCAAATTCTATGATAATATCATGAAATTTAATAATCTCCTGGGATCTTGCCTCGTTTGGCCAATTAACTGAATGTGGTGTAAACAATTCTAAAAGAAAGTTTGGCCATGAAGACTTCTCTGGTCTATAGGACTCATGAAGATTCATGACTATGGATTTGAACTTCATGTAAATGTGCAATCCATCAAGACCCTTAACATCACCAATTCTACTTCTTAGCATGACAACTAGATTATCATGATCTTCTCTTTCTAATCTAGCAATCTCCGCACAAAGACTCTCTAATTCATATTGATATCTAGACTCAGAATCCATTTCTTAAGATTTTAAACTTCTACCTCTATTTTTTAGTGCTGAAATACTTGGATGGAGGCAACCATTTATACCATTCAACTTTCATGAAAACAGAGACATGAAAACTAAAAATACCTTTATGTGTTGCAGTATAAAACCACTGATTTGCTGACTGGCACAAGTGCAAACATGGAAACCTTTACATCATGATCTAATCCTTTGTAGAGTCACCACCTCCTTTAAGAGGAAAATAGAAGCACAATAGTGATTCACCCTTTGAAATGAATTTCTTCAGCAGATACAAACAACCACATAAACTTTGTCAAGAATTTAAAGCTTCCTTTCCAATAATTTATCAAAAACTTTAGATCTTCCCATACAACTGAAAGTCCTTCAAAATTTTTCAATGAAACCAACTAGGAACAAACTGGTAGAAGGATTTGAGAGTCATCACTCACTTGGTGAGAAATAAAACATAATTTGTCACTTGACAAATCTGAACCAGACTTTCAATGTAAGAGATACTTGTAGATAACTAACACCTTGAGAAGAAAATACACTTTATAAATCATTTCTTGACTCTAAAAATTTCTCAACAACACTTGCAAAGACTAAACTGATTGAAGATAGACTTATAACAGTCATAGAACATAATTTACATCCAATTTCACAACATGCTGCTATCCATGAATAAAGCTTAATTGGGGAACATTAAAATTGAGTAAGGAAATGGATTGAACACATTAATTTACTACCGTACAAAAACTTTCTCCATGTAGTTCCTTCTATTGTGTTGAATTCCTTTAAATTCTCAAGGTTTGTCTATCATGAATCTCAACACAACTCCCCAGCAGAGTTGCCATCTTGTTGGTGTTTGAAAACGTTGGAGGGTTTTCAATTATCCCACTGAGAAAATGACAGGTCTAGGGGCAACTAACTCCCATTTTCAACATGTCATTTTTGACAACAGGCCAACTATAAGGCATGACCCTTCTTCTACTTCAGGCTCTACTAAACCTAAGTGGGTAGACCTTAGATTCCAACGATACCATACTAGTGCAAAAACATATCCCTAAATCTATTAAGCAGATGAAAACCCCTTATATCTCCTAAGAACTCATGAAATGACATAGATATATGGTAGCTAAATGCAAACCTATGAAATACAAAAGTTGAGTGAGGGTTAAACTTTGATGCCCACTTCAACATGAACAATTGAATTGATTTGATTTAATGATTTTGAATTCAACAAAACCCCTAATATATAGCAGCATGAACAAGTGATCCTGTAAATGACCAGTGCCTTATCTATTGGGAAAATCCATGAATCAAATGCATACATATGAATATCTGAGACATATGTGTATCTTTAGGTATCTGATCTATCCATTTAACTTGTAAATGGACATCTATGCTCAATCTGAACCTCATTCTTACATGATATCCCCATCAGCAAACCTGCAACCCTATTGATTCTTTGAAACATTTACACAACCTCTTGGGTTATAAGCAAAAATGAGTTAACATATAGTCTTAAGGAGCTGCAACTACAACCTAACCTCTTTGTTTAGAGATTGTAAAACATTGAAAATCACTGATAAAGGAGACAAGAATCAGAATGAAACTAATGAAATTCTAGTTCCTTTGTATTAATTTCCTTGAAACAATACATTTAAATGCATGCAATCAAAACATGAAAACACTTAACATGTCTAAACTATCTATATTTTATGCACTACTACTATTCATACAAGAAGAATTTGTTGAAGAATGGAGGTGGAATTACAGTTTTGGATCTAAAGAAGTGGTCTCACAGAATGACTGCAAATTTCCTACCAACAATGGTTTCACAGTAACAAAAAAATTGAACCCTTCTAATGACAGAAAGAAAGAATGATATAGACCAAATGAATTCTCAGATCTATTCTAAAGATGACAAGTGTCCACTTGGAATTCAATCTCCTGCAACTGGAAAACCTCTCTCTTATTTCTTCCCATTTTGATCTAATCGTGTTTCATCATTTTCTGTAACAAATTTACAAAATATCCTTGCCTAATGATGAAATCCCTTTACTTGCCAAAATATCTAAAATTTTCATGAAATGTTGAAGGAATCAAACTTTAATTGATTTTAAATTAATTCAATTCGACCCTAACTACATTTTTACTATCTTTTAACCATACCCATGTCATCATTATGCTAGGAATCAATTTTGAACTTCCATACCTAAAAACAGTTGCGAAAAAGGAACCTGATAGAAAACCTCATACTGCTCGAATAGACAGATTCTTATGCAAAAACTAACTGTAGAATAAAAAAATTCAAATTTTGCCAATTTTGGTGGTATATTGAAGTGCCCATTTTTGATACCGAAAACCCCCAGAATCTTAATTTTAAAAATGCCCCCTTTGATATAAAACCTTGGTCTGCACATTTGATTTTTAAAATTTTGAAAAATTTAAAAAAATCTAAAGTTGGAACTTTAGAAGAAATTCCTTTTTGAATTTCAATAACGTCCAAATCATTTTTTTGAAATAATAATTTAAAATTATTATTTTTGCATTTTAAAGTTTTTCCCTCTATGCTTCTCTGGGCCCACTAGGTGCCACCCAGGCTGCCACATGGTGGCCCCTGATTAGTTGTCTAGTTGCTTTGTCATTGCCCAGTCACTGCCCACCTCATCATTTTTCCCATGTGGTAGCCTATCATTTGCTGTGCAGACTACCACCTCATTTTCTGATGAGGTTGCCACGTCAAACCTGGCCTGGGCCCCGCTACCTTGCTCGCTTTCTCGCATTTTTTAAATCCCTTGCATCTTCATAATGAGAGATTGCACCTTCCATCAGATCGTGACACATGTCATGATCTAGTGTATCCTCTCAAGTTGCTCCTGATCTTCGTCAACTCATCACCTACTCCAGAGTGCCACATCACCACCTTGTCACTACTTGACTCCCACTTGTCCTATTTTCATTTGCTGACATCATCACATCACATCGAGACCCACTCCGTTGATTTTCAAGGTTTTTTGGCAGGGCACTATGTCATCGTCAAAAAACCTTGTGATTTTCTGATGGCGCCATAGGACCTTCTCGAATTTTCAAGTTTTTAGGTGACTTTGAACTTTGTTGATGTCATCATTGGTACCTGCATACTTGTTCAAAATATCTCCTGGGCAACCTACCAACTGTCCCTATCATCCACTGGCAGGCTTGACCACATTAGCTCGGGGCTTCTAAAAGCTTGTATCTTTCAAGACACTGAAGGGACATGAATTGTAGTATTTAAAACCATTATATTCTGACTGCCCATCCCATGTGGGACAAAATGTTTCAATGTTTTTCTTCTTTTTTACACAGGGTCTCTGCCGGTGCCATGGTCTTGCATGGGGATCCCTTTTTATGTGCCATGGAGATTGCACCACAAGCATCCCTGCCACTTCATCTTTAGACATGGCTCTTCTCCATACTTGGCATCTTTTTCTTTTTATCACTGAGTACAGACCCCTTAATCATGGAAGATTATCCTTCATTGTTTGGTTCAGTCCTTTGACATGGTCGATGTGATCTTGATTGTGGCTTTCAAATTTGTGCTTGTGGCTACTCTAATATGGTGGTTTCAAACTCTGGCGCCTCAGACTTCCTTTTTAAATTGGATCGACCATTAAATTTGTGGCTTTGTTATTGGGTGCCATCTATTTAAATGTGATCTCTTCTTGTTTTCATGTGTTAATTTTGTCTTTAGTACTGATGGTTTCCTTTTTGATTTGCGCTGACTACTTGTTTATTGAGGGTCGACTTTCAACTTTACTTCCTGTGACTCACCTTCAAGCTTTGGCTATGGCTTCCTTCATATCCAGCATTTGGTGGCTTCACTCCTATTTCGCTAGTGGGCACCTCTGTTTCTTGTGGGAAGCTTTTAAGGCATGTTTTCATTCTCTCATTTCCCCTGCCCTCTACACGTGCTCTGCCTCCATTTGCCGCAAACTGCCATTGATTGCACCCATTTTTTAAAGAGCCTCCAAAATGTGAGCTTCTTAGATGTCTTGGAACCTTTGCCATAGTGATCTTCCTTTGGCATGGGATTCATCTCCATGGCAGCTTCTTTTTGTTTTCACTTAAGCTTTGCCAGGTCTCCCTTTAAATGGCTATTTACTGATGTCAAGGTTTATGCCATCTCTTGGTGTAATGTCTATATATCTATGGTTCTTCTATCAAGCGATCATGTCTTTGAACCAGTCTTTTCTCATAAGATGCACGTGTGACTAAAAATTTTGGTTAAAGTGCTTTGCCACTTGCAGAAAATTCTCATTTTCCTTTTCAAATTCTGCTTCCCTCTCATGAAATCTATCTAGATCAATCAACTGTTCATCATCCCTGGTCAACTCCATTATCTGTTGGATACCAGAAGTTATTGGGATCACAAAAATAGAGGCCAGGGCTATCAGGAATAATGCGAGTCAATAACCCTTTCTCAATCTCACTTTTTGGCTTTGACCCTCCAAGGAGACCCTTTCCATTCTCATGTGACTTCCCATTTTCCTCACATGAGTCATTTTTAACTTTCTCTAGATTATTTGACCACCCCATTTAAGTCCATTATTTTTCACCATGAAGCTATGTGAATTCATCATTTTTCTTATTTACCTTGATATGCAGGAATCTGACTTCTGCTTGATGAAATCAGTTGGTCTCCAATGTGGGCCTTGCTAAAAATTTTCCTTTTCGAACAAGTGATTCTCTAAACTGATCCATCAATCATCTTGAAATAACTAGAATCAAATTTGATCACTGATTTACTATTAAAACTCATTTTAAATCATTTTTTCAATACTTGTGAAACTTGTGTCCAGAGGCCTATTGCCTAGCTTTAAAAACTGACACAAACACCTGGCTGGGCTTTGAAACTCTGGATCTCTATTCTCTTCGACACATTCAATAGGCCTACCAGATCTTGTTGCATGATGACATCAGGGTCAAAAGATATTCACCTCCAAAGTTACCAACTTAAATTCACCTGCAGATAAACATGTTAGAAAACTAGAAAGTGCATTTGGAAATGGCCTTGAAAATTGGGTAAATGGACACTTGGGAAGAAAAAAATTGGGGCACTGGTTCTCTATCATGAGGACATTATGAATCTATGATTTGAGCTCATGAAAAATAACAAGACGCGAATGGTGATCAGTCAAATTGAGCTACTTGGAATTTGCTAACTAGAAACATTGACAGAAAATACTTTTTACAAATGAAAATGACCTGGAAAAATGTGCCAATGGATTTGTCATGACTTGAAAACTAACAAACTTAAAGTATTTTCAGTGGAAAACATAGTGGTACAATCCATTTGATCCTACCAATCACGGGTTAGGAGTTATAACATCATGAATAGGGGTACTAACAAATTTGCAAATGCTGACACCAGTAAAAGATAGAAATTGCATTTGGAATAGCGTTTGAAAACTGATCAAACAGATTCATCATGAGCTGAAACTTGAAACATAACAAGTCTCAACCTTTACAATGCAATGGAAAAGGAAAGTTAGCATTTTGATCAACTAGTCAAAAGTTACAACACGTCAAACAGGGCTTCCCAGAATTATGTGCAGTGCAAAAGCATGAAAATAGTAACTGACCAAATTTGAGGGATTCAAAACCTAGTCAAACAAAGTCAAAACGACTCAAAATCTGAAACATAGGATCTTAGGTATGGACATTAGACATTATAAAAGTGGAAAGTCACATAACCTATCTGGGTATGAGATATTTAGATGCAAACACAACCTCCTGTCACTGTTTGACACTTAGGTGAAAATGTAGATTTGACAATTTCTCAAAATGAGACTTCACTAAATGACCCAAGATATCAATTTAACACCATGGAACACTTAGACACACTGAAAGGAGGGTGTTAGAAACATTAAACACCTTAGGGGCTCAAATGGATAGCCGAGAACATAGGCTTCACAAAGCATTTTATAGGCCTGATTTTCTCAAAATTTTTGAAATGTGACTAAAAATGAAGCATGCAATTTTTCGTCCCAACAATATCCACCCCTAGATTCTGAAGTAGAACCCTTATCTTTATCCTTCTCTTCCCAAGTCTTATTTTTTCTTCCTCCTCTTGTACTTCCTTGTCTCTCATTCTTTCTCTTCAACTTTTCCTTTGCTTTGATTGCCAACTGAAAACATTCCCCAAAGTTTCTAGGAACATTCAAACCAATTTCATCTTGACTACTATACTTCAACCCACTCATGTACCTTGAAAAATTTTCTTCTTCATCTTCTACCCCTCCTTTGATGCTTAGGGTAT
Organism: Cupressus sempervirens; assembly: GCA_028749045.1. Taxonomy (NCBI): domain Eukaryota; kingdom Viridiplantae; phylum Streptophyta; class Pinopsida; order Cupressales; family Cupressaceae; genus Cupressus; species Cupressus sempervirens. The sequence continues at coordinate 496,384,736 of CM053793.1, read as the reverse complement.
GAAATTTCTCACTATAGATCATAAAATCCATATCCCTCTATTTCACATTGTCCCTTCTCATCTTCATTTCTATAGCCAAATTTGATGGCAAAAACTGATTCCTTATCATTATCTTCATCCTATCCCAATTTAAAGTCTTGTTGAGGCCTCTAGCCATCCTTTCATTTTGCAAATTTGTCCACCACGTAAGGGCTATTCCCCTTAATGTTGCCTTTACTACTTTCACCTTATTCTCCTCTTCTATGTCTTCTAGATCAAAGAAATTATCAAGTGCGTCTATCCATCCAAGCACTTCTTCACTCTCCATCTTTCCTTGGTAGATAGGAAAATCCATCCCTGTCTTCAAACCAATACCCTGTGCTGCCTTTAGTATTCTTAGGAATCTTCTTTCCTTAGGATCATCTATTGCTCCATTGTCTTCTTCTCTTTCATTGTCCTCTTCATGCTCTTCTTCATGAACCACTTCCCTTCTAGGTTGTTCTTGTCTTTCCTTCTCTAAGGCTTCTATCCTTGCAATCAACTACAACCTCTCTCTTCTCATCTAACTTTCTTCCCTTTCTTTGGATCCTTCAAGATCTCTTCTTTCTCTTCTCTCCTTTTCCAACTCTTGTCTCAACTCTTCTAACTCCCTAGCCATTTTTCCCTTAGGAGGAATATTTGCAAACTAGTTTTCTTCTACCTATTCAAGTACCTTCTTACTAATTCTCTTTCTCACCAAGAACTCTTCTAACACCTTTGGTATAACTTTCAACTTTGGGACACATAAGGAGGCATTGGCACTCCAAGGCTTCAACAAAGGGACTAGTATACAAAAGATGACAAAAGACTCCTATGATGATGAAACTTGCAACTTATCAACTCCCAAAAATACCTTACTAATTCTTTGATACCACTTGATGTAGAATGGTTAGCAGAAGTGGTGGAATTTTACAAACTCTTCTTCAAAGACACTAAAACCCTTGAGCCCTTCAGGCTCACCAATATGCAAAATACCCACAAACGACTTAATGAGGCTTCCAAACAGCTATGATGGATCAAAATGGTGTAAAAAAGGTGGTTTAAACAAGAATAAATCACTTTGGATAGCCTTTGCAAAACCTATTGACCACAACCTTCAGAACTGCCTTCTAGCCCTATGAGCCCCCTATTAGCCTTGCTAGAACAGTTTTCACACATTTTCTCTAATTTTTCCCAAAGGAATTAAGAAGAAAATTATATTTTTAGATACCATTTTTAGGTTTATATAGCATATCAAAGTTTCTACATAGACTTCTTTTGACTAGGTTTGACTTCCTTCATAAGGTAACCTCCAAATGACATAGAAATCAAGCAAATAACAAAGCAACTATATCATCCTCTTATCCTCATTACTCCAAACTATCATTAGAGTTATAATATGGCATAAAATGACCAAATCCAAAATATTTTAGACTCACTCCACAAGAAACACTCAAAACACTCATTCAATAGCTTCAAACCCTTGTTGTATAGGGTTTTTTCAAAATCCTCTCTCCACTCACTTTGAAGTCAAACAAATGCATGGATCACCTTCACATCAATGCCCTAGGAAATTTCAATCCAATAAACACCCCCCTTCTTTAGACCAAACAGTCACTGCTATACATTACCCATCAATCCACCAAGGAACACTTTCATTATTTCTTGCACATTCACTATTTTTGCATTAGTGTTGCACTCAAAAGTGTTAGATCTTTATTGTACATTTTAGGAACATGCCTCCCATGAAGTCTAGGCCCTTGGGTTCATGGGAGGATGATTAATTTAAGAAAAAAACTAGACTATCACAATAAAAAAACTCAAGGAAACAATCTATTATAGATCAGAAGGCATAAATATTCTTTCAAAATAGAGTTAGGATCATTCAACAGTGAGTGAAATTGGATTAAATAACTCCTCTAATTTCTAGATAGGAATTTCCAACAATAAAGAGTTAAATAAAATAATGAGATAACATAAAAAATAGAGATCTATTGCTCACTATCTAACAGTCCGTACAGCCAGTCATCAATTCTTCCTTCTTTTTTCTTCACCTGTACAATGGATACATTGGAAATTTATTGAAACCCCCATACCTGTCCCAACCAATTCTAAATAGTTGGTGGCTTAATTGATCCTAAAAACCTTTTAAATACTAATTCCCTCCAAAAGACTCCATGACCATTCGCATTTAAATTTTAAATTTTAAACTTTGCCTTTGTGCAATTAATGAATGTTCTAAACTATTACTTTATTCCATTAACTTCTACATGGACTTATTCAATGACTCTAAACATGAATCTACCCAAACTTACTAAACTACCCATTACATTTCTCTTTCACCTATTACATTGCTTTGATCCTATTACATTGCATTGGTTCTTAGAACCTTTATCAAAACCTTTACATAATTTATTGAGTCCAACCTTATCATAAGCCATTATAGGCTTCAAAACATGCCAATTGACTTCTTTGGATACCATTTCATCCTTATTGATCCTTGTAGTCCTCATTTTCTTAGTTGCCTTCCTAGATACCCCTGCATCAGTATACATCTATCTTGTCCTTATTATCTCCAACAACGTCAATATATATCTTTGTCTACCTTTGTCTTTCTTAGATTCTATACATCTTATAAACACATACATTATATGATTCCTATCTTTGTCCACATTTTTAGTTTCTTCATTCATTATACAAATATCTAGTTGATGGGATGTGTTCCATCTATTCTACTTCTATTCTAGAAGGCATTTTTTAAATATTTAATTTTACAAGGTTTTTGTATTCTAAATGTTTTTGGATATGTGATCACTAGGTTTTCAATTACTCTATTCTTGCTAGTATCATGCTCTTTCAAAACATTAGCCTTTCCTCAAGTTGGTTGTTTAGGGAGAATATCCTTGTAAATCTCCTTTGATATTAGCAAAAACATTATCCCATTGTGTATTATATTATCCACACTAATCCATCTTACATTCATCTACCCACAAAGCAAAGCTTAATACTTCAAATGCATTTTTTCAAGAAGATTGATATCATGTGGATATGTGTGACAAAATATAACAAAAAAAAGTTCCAAACCTACAAAGTGACATTATTTTCCCATCTTTTGGTGCATGTCCTTTATGTCTTTGGCTTCTCTCTTTCTCATCCAAAATAAGATTCAGCCACTCTGAATCGAGAATGTACATACAGTTGCATTCCATATGCATGGACAATAGGTGGAGTTGAAAAAATGCACCACATTTACATTATTTCAATACATTTATAAGCTTTTTCTAATTTATAGACCATTGTGAATGTTAGAACTCTGGCTATTATGGCCATGATAATGTCCTTAGAGTCTTGATTTTCTTGCATGCTAAGGACATTACCCTCAACTATAAGAGTCAAAATATATCTAATTAATGAATTGTAACAAAAAAGAAAACTTGTTGCATTTTTTAGCTCCACCCAATGTCCTATGCATGTTAATTGAGATTGCATATTAAACTAGGGCCTCCTTTTTCATTTCTTGAAACCAAGAGATTAACATAATTAACATCTAAAAATACTACCATACTTACTACTACATTCCTATTGAAATACAAGTAAAAAAAACTTTCAATTTACCATACTCCAAATATTTACCATTAAAAATTTAATATTGTCAATTTATTTACTACTACATTCCTATTTCAAGGATATTTGAAACCTTCTAAAAAGAAATTATTTCATTCAAATTGATGGATTATGTATGATCCATCTAAACCGTATCTCCCTTACAGGAAGCTCTACACTTATTTCTAACCATCGAAAAGTTTGATTTGGTAGCTGCTTATGTTAAAAGCTTTCAACATTCACAAAAATATTAAATTCTCTAGATATGATTAATTTCTCTATAAATTCACCAATCTACACCATAACTGATCTGTTGGTCTTCCAAGCTAATTTCTCAAATGAGGGAAAAGTGTTTTGTACATAGAAAAATATACAAACAAGTATTGAACCAAATTTTCATTATGCACTTTTAGTTTTCCTTATGGCTCCCAAGTTCTTAGATAACTACTGGAGTTGTAACTCAACAAGGTCATAAGAATGATCTTTTCTTCACTATCTTGTAACCCAAATCCATAGCCATACATGGTACACTATTTAACGTGCTAGATTGAAAAAACATGTGTAATAATTCTTGCTAAAAATGCAATTAGGGGATCAAAAATTGTGTCTATGGTCACCCCTCTCTTGTTCCATAATGCCCCTATCTAGGGTTGGATACCTTGTCACTCTATGATGATCCTCTTTGTGATTTTTATAGGGCCATCCTCCAACCATACAAAATTGTCATGAATTTTACTAAGAATAATCTTAATCCATTCTATCTTGAACATGTTTGGAAAATTGAGGTTAGGGGTTAACCCTTTTCTCTCTACAACCTTGTAGTCTTCTTTCAATACTCTATTTTCACACTATTTTCCATAAACATCTCTTATCTCCATGTCTCCAATTCTTCCAACTTTAAAAATGTAGCAACATCTTACATCTTGTATCATCAAAACTTATGGTGGTATCATAGAAAATACACCAAATGGGTCTCCTTTATATACAATGTTAGGAATTTTTGAGAAATGTGTTTGTTTGATCTCATTACTTATTAATTGAACATTCAAAACTTCCTTTTCTTCCTTAACCACAACAATAGAAGAGCTAGATGCCATAACAACTAACTAGGATTTGTGAAAATTCAAACAATGTAGCTCAGCACATGATAAATAACTTGAAAATTTTGATTACTAGTGTCGAGCAGTAGTTGAATTCAATTTTTAAATGCTTGAATCCTTTTCTCCAATTTTCCTTCAACTCTTTGTGCTCTCTTCAATCTTGAATACTTACAAATGAGTCAAAAATTGACCATATAGCCCATAAAAATTTTCCATTAATGCTTAGTGCTTACACAACTATAAGCTCAGCTCTAATAGCAATTCTAAATCACTCAGATTCCATGTGATTTCTTCCACACTTAGCAAAAATAGTAAGTTCAACCAACACTATCACCTTCGATAGCTCGGCAACAACTAACTTTCACTCAGAAACCATAGTTAAACTTTTCATGCTCAAGAGTAACATGAAAATTCATATATTTCTTCTAAGCTCTATCCAATACATTGCATCTTTCTTCATGCATATATGATCATTTCAAAACTAAAGCCTTGGAATTGATGTATAATTGAACTTTGAAATATCATTCCCATACATACCTCTTAATTGCCTAGGTAGGGATGGTGTGATCACCTGATCCATTGGATGGAGTAATCCCATCTGAACTTGATGTACTACAATCTTCATTTTTCTTCCATGTCTTTTTCATCTACACTTTGAATTCTTCAACATCAACCTTTCCTTTTCCTTTATTGAATCTACTCCTAGTTGCTTTTGACCTTGTTAAACAATTTTTACTTATGTGACCAGTCTTCAAAAAACTAAAACATGTAGTTTGACTCAACCATCTTTTGTAGTCATTTCTAAAATATGTTCTAATGCAATTTTCAGAAACATGTCCACACTCTTGACAATAGTGACAACTATACCTTGTATTGTAATCCCAATTGTAGAATCTACCAGTATGGCTTACCTTGGCTTTCTTGTTTGATGACCAATTTGGCTTGGATCTACACTCATATGCTCTATGTCCATACTTCTTAGAGTTGTAGAAGTAATCTTCAAATCTTTGTGTGCTTGATGTCTTAGTCTTTCATTCATGTGCCTAATATCCTTATTTGTTTCACTTGTGATAGTTACCCATGAATTTCTTCTTAGGGTTCTAATTTGTATTGTTGCTCCTATAAACATTTTTTGTATGACCTATCTTTCCACAATTATGATAAGAAGGTTTGTAGTTGTTACCATTATTGTACCTTTGTTCACCACTTTTAGATGATTCTCCTTCTTAAATACTGGTGTAACCCAATCTAGTAGTATCATTTTTAGATATAGGAGATCTCATCAATCGCTCAAAGTACTTGATGGCTTCACTAGGTCTATTGAAACTTTCAAAAAATTCTTTTTCTCTTTTTAGAACATTTTTGAGTTGTTTGTTATGCAACTTTAGTGTTGTGATTTCAATATCTTTTCCATTCAATTCATGATTGTCGATCATCATTTGATTCAATATTTCTAGTTGCATTTGAGAAATCCTATTCACCTCTAATGTCTTCTCTTCTAGTCTATTGGTTAGTATCCTTTTGTCATCTTCAATGATGACTTTGTCTTCTTTAGCTTTCTTTTTATGCTTGGTTGCCTCCCATAGCAATACTAATTGGACTTATTATTCTATCTTGATATTTCTGACCTCTTTAGTTAGGGCTCCATTGTTTTCCATTAGATCTACAACTACTGCAATAAATTCACTTGTGTTTCCATCTATAAAAAATTCAATAGTGTTAATCTCTTGGTAATGTGTGGCATTCTCTTCAATATCTATCTCTTTCCTTCTCTTCAATGAGTGCTTCAACTCATCTCTTTCTTCATTTAGCTGATGTAGGTAAAGCTAGATTTCAATTTTCTAATTCTCAATAATCTTTCCTAACTTGTAAACTTCTATCTTCAAGATCTTTCCTCAAAGCTGCAAAGCTTTCATTTCTAGAGAACCAAAGTATTAGAGTTTGACAACATCAACCCCCACTACATGATCAGTTGCCACAATATCAACACAAAGCTTTGATACCAATTTTTGGAAATACAATAGGGAAATTAAACTCTGAGAGGGGTGGGGGGCAGGCATAAATCCTTCAAAACATTAACCATAAATTATTTTCCACACATCCATCTCACAATCTACATGTAAACTGGAATAGGTAGCTAAACATATTCATCCATAACATGAAAGAAAATAACATTCAAAACATATATGACACAAGATATTCGGTTGCCCAAAAACCCTCCAATGAGAAGGTAAAACTAGGGTGGGGATGACACCCACAAATCTCCACTATTGCAGTAATAAAGTGTATCCAATGAAGGCTACAATGTTTGATCATAAACTATGATCTACCCTATGAAAGGTCTATCCTATTAAAGACATACAATATTGTTAGATCTTACCCTATGAAAGGATTTCAACACCCTAGTAGAAGTGTGCTTGATTAAAGGACTTTAACTTATAATGTAGTAAGCACCTTGTTAAAGGATTTACAACAACTTGTTAAGATTGCTCTATTAAGAGATTTAACTGATTCACCTACTAGAATGTATCAACAATGATCCTATGGTTAGCAATCTATTGCTAGATAATGGATCATCTCTTTCCTAATGTGTACTTGGTCCTCAGTAATCAAATGTACCACTTATGTCCTCTAATTCCTTTCCTTTGTTCTCCTCTAACTAATTTTGTAATGTATCTCAATTCACAATTGCTTAGCCACCATGAATGCTCTATTTGCACATGCAAACTTCTCTCTATGCTCTCTCCTCTCTTACATCTTTTAGGGTTGATCCTCCTTAAGAAGACCTAGGTGACTTAGGGTTAGGTATGAATCAACAATTGTGATTCACCTAGTTTTCCACTTAAAACATCTGTTCAACTGATTGGTTACATGAACTACATAGTGTTTCTCAATAAAGATTCATCCTTATCATCTTATAATCGTAAAGCAATCCTTAAGTCAGCCCAAAAATGGTCTACATAGAAGTTTGTACCATTACAAACAACTATGTCCAAAACTATTTCCTCAACACTAGAAGTGTTTGATGCTTGACATCCACTAATCACTTGACATCTAAATGACTTGGCATCTACTATCTACTTGACACTTGAGTGACTTGACACTTACTAGTTACTCAACACATATTGTATATTGCTCGCTCAGCATATACTATCTAGCAACTTATGGTCAGAATTCATTACTTGTTCGAGATGACCTAAGAGAATGATTTAAGTATATTTAAACTCATATGTCAAAACCAATATAAGATTAATAGTGTATACATCTATCTTGTCCTTATTATCTCCAACAACATCAATATATATCTTTGTCTACCTCTTCCTTTCTTAGATTCTATACATCTTATACACACATACATTATATGATTCCTATCTATGCCCACATTTTCAGTTTCTTCATTCATTATACAAATATCTAGTTGATGTGATGTGTTCTATCTATTCTACTTCTAATCTAGAAGGCATTTTTTAAATATTTAATTTTGCAAGGTTTTTCTATTCTAAATGTTTTATGATATGCGATGATTGTGTTTTCAATTACTCTATTCTTGCTAGTATCATGCTCTTTCAAAACATTGGCCTTTCCTCAAGTTGGTTGTTTAGGGAGAATATCCTTGTAAATTTCCTTTGAGATTAGCAAAAACATTATCCCATTGTGTATTATATTATCTGTACTAATCCATCTTACATTCATCTACCCACAAAGCAAAGCTTAATACTTCAAATGTGTTTTTCTAAGGAAATTGATATCATGTGGATATGTGTGACAAAATATAACAAAAAAAGGTTCTAGACCTACAAAGTGACATTATTTTCCCATCTTCTAGTGTATGTCCTTTATTTCTTTGGCTTCTCTCCCTCCCATCCAAAATAAGATTCAACTACTCTGAATTGAGAATGAACGTATAGTTGCATTCCATATGCATGGACAATAGGTAGAGCTAAAAAAATGCACCACATTTACATTATTTCAATACGTCTATAATTTTTTTTAAATTTATAGACCATCATGAATGTTAGAACTCTGGTTGTTATGGCCATGATAATGTCCTTAGAGTCTTGATTTTCTTGCATGCTAAGGACATTACCCTTGACTATAAGAGTCAAAATATACCTAGTTAATGACCTATAACAAAAAAGAAAACTTGTTGCATTTTTCAACTCCACCTGATGTCCTATGCATGTTAATTGAGATTTCATATTGAACTAGGGCCTCCTTCTGCATTTCCTAAAACCAAGAGATTGACACAATTAACATCTAAAAATACTACCATACTTACTACTACTCTCCTATTGAAATACAAGTAAAGAAAACCTTCAATTTACCATACTCCAAATATTCACCATTAAAAATTCAATATTGTTAATTTATTTACTACTACATTCCTTTTCAAGGATATTTGAAACCTTCTAAAAAGAAATTATTTCATTCAAACTGATGGATTATGTACGATCCATCTAAATTGTATCTCCCTTACAAGAAGCTCTACACTTATTTCTAACCATTGAAAAGTTTGATTTGGTAGTTGCTTATGTTAAAAGCTTTCAAGATTCACAAAAATCTTAAATCCTCTAGATATGATAAATTTCTCAAGAGAGATAGTATGTATAGCAGACAACACTATGATTCAAATTTAAAGCGTATCATGTTATAAGCTCTTATCCTAAGAAAATTGATATCATTGATTTAACTTCCTAGTACTTAATAATTCAAAAATCATTGGTTTGTTACTTTTCAAGCATTATTTTCTTCTTATGAACTATGGTATTGTATGTATGAGTTCTAATTGGATTTTCTAAGTTTTTAATATATATTTTGATTCTTTTTTACTCTCGTTGTGCCCTTGTGATCCATGTCTCTTCAATGATTTTATTCATTACTGAGCACTCCAATATTATCCATTACATACCTTAATTTATACATAATGTCATTCTAGTATCTTTAATATGCCTCATAGAATCAATAATAAAGCCCAAAATAACCTACTTTCTACATAAATCATGATTTGGTAGTAGAAACATATTAATAGATCTAACATTCCATTTTGTCTTGTTCCACACACAATCTCTGAAAATATGGTTAAGACTTTCTTTTTAATGACAAATGAACATTTATCTAACTAAATACTAACATTTTAATCTATCACCAATTGAGAGTTTAAAATGAAGAATTTTTGAAGCAAGAATCTACACAATAGTTTAAACTTGTTTAACTTCCATTTTTTTTATCACGACTTTGATTTAAGGTAAATATGGGTGAAATACTTAGGTAAATTTCTTTTAGTAAAAAGAAAAAAAATTGTTGCTCTAAAAAAAAACACCAATCCTTAGAAAAAACTACAAAATAAAGTGTTGTAAAGTGTTATAGGAAAATCAATGGAGGCCAAAGATTCCACATATAGTCATTGAATTTATTGTGTATACACAAATTTCTCTTAATGTTTAAATATGTATTCCACTTCATGGAGGAAAAATACCAAAAATTACCAAATTGATAAACTTCTTTCTTGAATAATTTAAGGTAGGCTTATTTTGACAATGAGAGAACAAGAGACTATCCATGATATCAAATAAATCCATTCCACCAAATAAAAGAGTAACCAAAACTATTAAAATGATTTTCAAGTGATTAATCTTTCCAATTCAAAAATATATAAACTTGTCAAGTCATGCCTTCCAAATAGACTATAAGGATCAAGAAGCTCTAATTTGCAAAAATGGATTCAAAGAAATTTTCTCTTTTAATGTTGTAATTCAAAAAAATTATTTTCATTTAGGCTTATTTGATGGGAAAACACACGAAGGTTTGTCATGGTACATTTTCATTCATAGCCTAAATTATGCATTTTTTTGCCAAATATAGATTCATTGGTTTTGAGGTGCAATAATGTCAAAACCATCTTTGGTTTGGAGAAGTGTATTTGAACTTAGCCTTGTCACTTTAATTGGACCATAATGAGTGGTGCACTAGTTTGATAAGATGAATCTCATAGAAAATTTTAGAGGGCATCAAACAAGATTGTTAATAAAAGTATAAAGCTAAGAATATACAATTGAAAGCTTGGATTTCACTGACTAGAGAGAGAAATGCATTTTTATAGGAAAGAAAATCAAATTAAATAATTTCATAAGGATTCCCTTCACATATTTGAAGAGATACTCCCAACCAAAAGGGCGTGCTTAGGTAAAAAGAGATATATCTAGGCATAATTTGTTTCCATTTAGCAAGAATACAAGGAGAAACATTATCTATAATGATATATCTCAAAAGCTTAAGAGAGAAAATGTGTACATATGTGTATTTTTAGTAATGGGAGAAAGTAAATGAACACAACATTAGGTCATAGAGGGACATAAAGGAGTTTTGTGGGGTTATAGCTAAGATCCATAAATAATTATTTTGATTTTATTCTACATGATCATATAATGGGCATGAACATGCCTAGGCCTAGTTATTATTTATGATCATAGTATAGTCTACCTTTGTATAGTATAGTATGGTATAGTTAGTACTATAACTACTGTTACTATTGACTGACCTAGCCTCCTTCTACTTTCACTAGCCCTTAATGTGGTTGTATGTAATCCACTTGTACTAAATTATGTATACAAGACCCTTACTTTTCCTTTTTATGTTCCTTTTCTTCCTTTTCTATTGAAAATGATCACTGTAGAGACATAGATAACAAGGGCACAACAACAACCAAAATATATATTCACTACTTAATCCTAAATGAATGCATGAACAGAAAATTTCAGTGGGGGAAGACAATTATAACACAATCAATAAAAATTTAATGACTTTTAGTTGTCCTTCCATTCTCCCAACTTAGAAAAAGCTTCCATTATGTAGCCCCCAATTTCTCTTTATCATTGATTAGTGTGTATGTAAAGAGAAGAGAGTGAAGAGACCATGGTCAAAATACCACATCAAATTTTTATACATCAAGGAAGAACATTATTTAGTGCATGGTCATTCATAAAATCCAAACTAGTTTTATAAACAAATCCCTCAAGGGCCACAAAAATGAAAGTTTGGGTATGCAAAAAAATGGATAGTATTAATGTGTTGTGAAAGATGGAGAAACAAAGTCCTCAAAAGCCATGAATAGGAGCCACTAAAAAAATAATCTCTCACCTAAAACTAGTGATTGAAGTGTTCACATAGATGAACCCTGCACCTTCCCACCCACATTCTACCCAAAACAAAATGAAGTGGTGTTTCACTTTTCTTTTTTTATGTTTATATCCCATTAATGTTGGAATTTTGACAATAAAATTAAGGTTTGTCAAAATTTCAAAAAAAACTTAAGTAAAATTTGACCCTATCAGGATCATATTTAAAAAAAGTAAATTTGACAAGTTGAATTAGCCTTAGATCAAAAATTTAATTCAAAAATTAAGGCCTAATGTACTAGTTTTTACAAGATAGAGTTGTCATTGCACCAAAAGATTGACCTATCAATGAGCCTCCTTCTACTTTCACTAGCCCTTAATGTGGTTGTATGTAATCCACTTGTACTAAATTATGTATACAAGACCCTTCCTTTTCCTTTTTATGTTCCTTTTCTTCCTTTTCTATTGAAAATGATCACTGTAGAGACATAGATAACAAGGGTACAACAACAACCAAAATATATATTCACTACTTAATCCTAAATGAATGCATGAATGGAAAATTTCAGTGGGGGAAGACAATTATAACACAATCAATAAAAATTTAATGACTTTTAGTTGTCCTTCCATTCTCCCAACTTAGAAAAAGCTTCCATTATGTAGCCCCCAATTTCTCTTTATCATTGATTAGTGTGTATGTAAAGAGAAGAGAGTGAAGAGACTGTGGTCAAAATACCACATCAAATTTGTATACATCAAGGAACAACATTATTTAGTGCATGGTCATTCATAAAATCCAAACTAGTTTTATAAACAAAGCCCTCAAGGGCCACAAAAATGAAAGTTTGGGTATGCAAAAAAATGGATAGTATTAATGTGTTGTGAAAGATGGAGAAACAAATCCCTCAAAAGCCATGACTAGGAGCCACTAAAAAAATAATCTCTCACCTAAAACTAGTGATTGAAGTGTTCACATAGATGAACCCTGCACCTTCCCACCCATAGTCTACCCAAAACAAAATGAAGTGGTGTTTCACTTTTCTTTTCTTTTTGTTTATATCCCATTAATGTTGGAATTTTGACAATAAAATTAAGTTTTGTCAAAATTTCAAAAAAAGCTTAAGTAAAATTTGACCCTATCAGGATCATATTTAAAAAAAGTAAATTTGACAAGTTGAATTAGCCTTAGATCAAAAATTTAATTCAAAAATTAAGGCCTAATGTACTAGTTGTTACAAGATAGAGTTGTCATTGCACCAAAAGATTGACCTATCAATGCCTGATACAATCACTAGACTTATAGAACATAGGAGGAATTTAAGCCATATCATGAATCCTGAAGGGGAACATTGGTGGTTAGTCCAACAATCCTCCCCTCAACATTACCTAAGGAGATTTGAACCAATGACCAAGCTCTGAAACCACTTGGTACAAGCTAGAGTTGTCATTGCACCAAGAGATTGACCTGTCAATGCCCAATACAACTACTCAACTTATAGAACACAAGAGGTGGTTAAGTCATGTCACAAATCCTAAGGGGGAACATTGGCAGTTAGTCTAACACTAGTGTGATCTATCCTTAGATATTCTAATTGGTAGGCTCACTACATTTGAAAAGTAAAATTTTTATAACTATACGTCTTCTATTGTTGAATGTTCTTTCAAGGCTCAATTAACCCTTGATTGATCTAGAAGAGATAAAAATAGTAAACATGTGGATAGTGGCAATAAATCAAATGATTGTCTTGAAGAATTATTGGCAAGAAGGCTACCAAGATGAAAAGGCAAATACAAAGGTAAACTTCCTATAATATGCTTTACATGTAACAAAATTGTTCATATTGTTGCAAGATATCCTGACAAAGGTGTGAAGGAGGAAAGTAAAGAAAAAAAATAATGAGGAAGAAGAGATAGTAGAGAAAACCAAGGTAATAAGGACTAGAAGGGAAAAGGTAAGAAATATTGTTACATTGCTGGAGAAGATGGTTCTGATAGAGATTGCACTGAAAATGATGAAGAAGTTGTTTATGTTGCAATGAAAGATGAATTTGATGAAGATGAGAAAACAACTCTAATCTCACATGTGAGCAAGAATGATAGATGGATAATTGATAGTGGTTATTCACATCATATGATTGGTGATACAAGTAAGTTTGAAAAGCTAGATACACCATATTTTGTGAAAGGTAAAGAATTAATTATATTGAATGATAAGACCATATGTGAAAATGCATATTAGTTTGGTGGATTGAAATTTAATCTATTGAGTGTGGCATAGTTGAACATTCCAGGCTATAGAGTTGAATTCCAAAATAAGAAGAAAAAAATCTATGATGCTACTAGTGAACTAATTGGAAGTGGAGAGAAAAGAAGAGGTAACTTGTTCTATCTAGAACTACATGAAGATACATGTCTATTTGCACAGTTTGAAGATGTTTGGTTATGGAATAAGAGGCTATATCATGTGAACTTTGATAATTTGGTAAGCATTAGTAAGATGAAAAGAGTAAGAGGATTACCAAGATTGAGAAAATATGATAAAGTTGTGTGCAAATAATGTCAAATGGGAAAAATGAAAAGGTCTAGTTTCAAGAGCAATACCTAGTGTTCTATGATATCTTGGAGTTGGTTCTTACTATTTTATGTGGTCTTATTGAAGTGCAAATCTATTATTGTGATAAGTACTTTACTCTATTTGTTTATGATTTCTCTAGAATGGTGATTGTGATATTTCTTAAAGAGAAATTTGATGCATTTCAAATGTTTAAGCAGTATTTGGCTAAAGTTAAGAAGAAAACATGTGACATTTTGAAGTGATTGAGATCAAATAGAGGAGGTGAATTTATATCTAAGAGGTTCAATACGTATTGCAATGACAAAGGAAGAAAAAGAAAAATGAGTTCACCTAGGACTCCACTACTAAATGGAATAACTAAAAGAAGGAATAGATCAATAATGGACTATGCAAGAACACTAATATGGAAAATAATGTTTATAAAAGTATTGGAGAAAAGTTATTGTTGGAATTATAGATGGAATAACTGAGAGGGGGGGTGAATCAGTTACCACAAAAATAAATCCACAGATCCCTTAGATGTCTTAAATACCTATTTACTACTGATACTTGGTAAACACTATAAGAATGCTATAACTTGATAGATTAATTGGTTATTGATCATCTAGCATTTATAATTATTAATATGCATGCAAAAGTTAAATAAAATGAACACAAGAGACACTAGATTTAATGTGGAAACCCAATATGGAAAAAACCACCAAGTAACTAGCTACTAATTTTCATTCTTTTGAAGTGAACTTTGTTAGGAGCCAACCCTATTAAAGGTTACAGTACACATTGTTAGGTGTGACCTTATTAGAGGATTCAATCACCTTGTTAGGAGTGGCCTTGTTAGAGGTATTTAGAACAATTCAACTAAACTGTCACCTTGTTAGAGGATTTACAAAATGGCTATTAAACCAACTCTATTAAGAGATTTGAAATCATTGCTACAATGATTAAAAAAGTAACAATGAATTGACCTAAATAGGATGCAACTAAATTTTCTAATTACATATCTCTATTTTGCACCATTAGATCCTCCTTGATCAAATATAGCTTTGCTACTCTTTAATGATCTTTGATCATCCTTCAAATTTTCTTTCACATAATCAGTCTCCCTTATTCACATTACATCGATTCCATCACTTGCTCTTAGAATTTGCAACTTGACTTCTCATATATACCATTCAAACTATCAATTCGACTCATTCATAAGTTATATTTACCAATAAACCATACATCAATCAACTACAAATATTATTTAAAAAAAATAAATGTTATTTCATAAATCAATGAAATCCTTCATTGGATGACCCTGCTCAATAGATACTACTTCTAGAAATAATTTCCTGAGTTAACCATCTTGGCTCAGTTAACATTGCAACATCTACAAAATCCTTTGGCTACTAAGTTAACTTGGTAAGAACTAAATTCCTTCATTTTCCATGAGAGCTCAGTAAGAACTGTTTCTACAATATTTTCTTTTAATGATCGAGTGAGCTCGGGAATAGCTAAATTTCTTTGTTTAACCTTGAAAGCTCGGTAATAACTGTCTGCTTGGTAGACACTATAAACCTTCTTTACTAACCTTTTGAGCTTGGTAGGCTCTATCTTTTGCCTTGCTAACCATCTGAGCTCGATAGACTCTATCTTTTGCCTTACTGACCAATTGAGCTTGGTAGACTCTGTCTGATGACTAATATGACATTTTTGTAACATCAAAGACAACATACAATTGAAAAATTATATCTAACAATCTCCCTCTTTAGCATTGATGGCAACACATGTCATAGCAGAATGAAATTTGAAGACAAGTTTTTACTAATAGAATACTTCACCCTCTTCCTCGAATATAGTAATCTCCCTCTTTCATAATAATCTCTCCCTCTTACACAAACTCTTATTATTTTTGCAAATTTTAGAAAGATATGACAATATACTCTCCCTCTTTGACAACACATGCCAAAGACAACACAAATCAAATGAATAGCATTGTACCTGATGTACTAATTCATATGCAATGTCTTCATTACTTTGTTGCATCAACTGATAGATCTTTAATTTTTTTCGCATTGATGCATCACTAAAACTATATTTTAGTGACCTTCAGATAGGGGAATGACCCCTAAGTTACTTCTTAGATGCAAGAATGCATCCTTAGGTAAAGGCTTTGTGAATATGTTAGCAATTTGTTCTTTTGTATGGACATATTCCAATCTGATTTCCTTTTCTTGTACCAATTCTCTAACAAAGTGATACTTTATAGCAATATGCTTGGTCTTTGAATGCATCACTAGATTCTTGTATATGTTAATTACACTTGTGTTGTCACAAAACATAACAACATGTTCTTTGATTTCTTGCTTCATACCTTCCAATAATTGTTTGAACCATATAATGTTTGAGCAGTTTACTACTACTGCAACATATTCAGCCTCTACTATGGACTGGGATGTATAGTTCTACATTTACTTGTCCACAAAACCAACCTCTTTCCAAGAAAGAAAGGTCCTCCACTTATACTCTTTCTATCATAAACATTCCCTTCCCAATCTGCATTAGTGAACAATTTTAAATCCAGATTTCCTCCAAGTTTATACCATAATCCATAATCTTTAGTTCCTTTCAAATATTTCATGATCCTTTTGATTGCCATCATGTGATTTTCTTTTGGTTTTGCAAAGAATCTTGCTATAATTCCTACTACAAGAGTAATATCTAGTCTTGTGAGCACTACATACTGCAAATTTTCAATCATAGATCTATAAAATGTCTGATCCACTTCTTTTGATTCATCATCCTTGGTAAGTTTCAATCTAGTACATATAGGAGTTCCAACTGGTTTGGAGTCTTTCATACCAAAATTTTTTCAGTATCTCCTTGATGTATTTAGATTGAGTGATGTAGATACCATTTTTACTTTGATGAACTTGAAGACCAACAAAGAATTTGATTTCTCCAAACATTGACTTTTTAAATTCTTTGTTCATTTGTTTTGAAAATTCTTTGCAAAGATCATCATTTCCTATGAACAAAGTATCATCTACAAATATTTCTACCAAAATAATCTTATTATCTGGTCCTTCCTTTATGTACAAACTACTATTGTCATTAGTTCTTTGAAAACTAATATGAATAAGATAGTTATGCAATCTTTCATACCATGCTCTAGGGGCTTGTTTCAAACCATACAATGCTTTATGCAATTTGCAGACCATGTCCTTCTTGTCTAGATCAACAAAACCTTCAGGTTATTCAATGTAAACCTCTTCATCCAATATGCCATTGAGAAATTTTGACTTGACATCCATTCGATAAACTTTGAATCCTTTGTATACAGCATATGAAAGTAAGGTTCTGACATCTTCCAATCTTGCAAAAGGAGTAAAAGTCTCACCATAGTCTACACCTTCTTGAAAGTATCCTTTGCACACCAATCTATCTTTTTTCCTTGACACCTTACCATCTTCATTTAACTTATTTCTGAATACCCACTTAGTTCCAATAACATTCTTGTCTTTGGGTTTAGGTACAAGAGTCTATGTTTTGTTTTTCTCTATCTGTTCTATTTCTTCATTCATAGCTTCAATCTAACTTTCATTGTCTAATGCATCTTTGACATTTCTAGGTTCAAAATCAGCAAGTAAACAAGTTCCTTTCAACTTACTTCTTGTCATTGTTCCTTCTAATTTATCTTCAATGATCTAATCTAGTGCATGATGCTTTTTGACATACTTGGCTAACACAGGCTCCTTACCTTTTGAATGACTTGCATGGTTATCCTTCTATATCTCAACTTTTGGTTCTGGTTCTAGTTGCTTAGGCTTGGTAGATGTTGATTCGGTAGCTTCTGTTTGCAACTCAGGTTCTTGCAACTTGGTAGGCATTAGCTCAATTTAAACTTCCTACGACTTGGTTATTGAAGAATATGGAGTTGAAGATTCCTAATTAATAGGTATATTTGGCATTGTATCAATTTCCCTTTTGCTTTCTTCTTTAGTTCTTTCTGCAAACTCATCAACTTTCACATATGCACTTTCAATAACTTTGTGAGTAGATAAATTCAAACATCTATATATTTTTTTTTTACAAGAGTATCCCAAAAATATTCCTTCATCACCTTTTACATCAAATTTACCTTTTCTAGATTCTTTCAAAATGTAACATTTTCTTCCAAATACTTTTAGGTAACTTACATTGGGTTTGTAGCCATACCATAACTCATAGGGGCTTTTGAATGAGTCCTTTTTCAGTTGTACTTAGTTCAAGGTATGAATTTTAGTGCTAATAGCTTCCTTCTAGTATTTGATAGCAATGCTCTTTTCAATCATTAAGGTTCTTGCACAGTCCATGATAGATCTATTCCTTCTTTCAGCTATTCCATTTTGTTTAGGAGTTCCAGGTGCTGAAACCTATCTTTTGATTCCCCTTTCAATGCAAAAGTTAATGAACTCATGTGAAATGAATTCACCACCTCTGTCAAACCTCAAGCATTTCAGTCTTTTATCTATTTCCTTTTCTACTCTTTTCCATCCAATAGTCTTGCTTTTCCATCCATGAATTCTACTTTAAATCCATTATTGAGTAGTTGTGCCACACTCAACAGATATTGCTTTAGTCCTTCTACCCAATATGCATTATCACAAACAAGTTCCTTGGTCAATGAGATTCTTCCTTTTCCTTTTATACAACAAGGTTCATTGTTACCAAATCTTACACTACCACCATCATAGTCTTCAAAATATTCAAACTTAGTTTTATCACCAGTCATGTGATGAGAACAACCACTATCTATAATCCATATATCATTTTTGCTGCCATGAGAAATGAGTGCCATTTCTTCATCATTATCAAACTCATCTTTTACAACAATGTAAACAATTTCATCTTCTTCTTCATCATTAAAATCATTAGAATCTTTAGCCATGAAACATGTTTTCCTACCTTTATCCTTGAATTATTTGAAATATTTCTTGCCATTGCACTTGTGACCTTTCTTCTCATCCTTGTTCTATTTATTTGGGCACCTAGCAGAAATATGTCCAATTTCTTCACATGAAAAATAGATTAGAGGAACTTTACCTTTGTATTTCCCTTTGCCTATTGAATATTTCCTTGCTAGCAGAGCTTCAACCACCTCAAGATCACTGTCTAAACTTTGTTCTGATTCTTCATCACTATCTGACTAAGGATCCTTTATTTTGTTGCCTTTTTCTTTGAGTGAAAGCTTGGCTTCAAATGTTGATTCAATGTTCTTGGTAGCTGGAACATAATTATCATAGTTATCTAGCTTGAATGCAGTCAATCTTCAACCTATGGCCTCTAAATTTATCTTATGATTTGCTTCACATCTTCTTTCTTGAATTGTAGAGACTCTAATTACATAAATAGAAAGTAGAGTTCTAAGAACTTTACTTATAACTATCTCCTCCTTGATATCTTCTCCAGATGCTTTGATTACACTAACATGTGCTTTAACTCTTTCAAAATATTTTTCAATGTTTTCATCCTCTCTCATCTTTATTTGATCAAATTATCCTCTCAAAATTTTTTCTTTGGCTCTTCTCACATTATCATCTCCTCCATAGATTTCTTTCAGCTTGTTCCACATTTCAAAGGTACTTTTGCAATCCTTGATGTCATCAAATTCTTCATAACTCAGAGTAGATGCTATATCTATCACATTGTTGTTGTGAGTCTTCTTTTCAGCAATATCATTGATAAATAATGTACTAGCAGGCTTTGCATATTTTTCATCAAGGTACTTTAGTCCTAAATCACCAATAGAAGCCAGATGAAGTCTCATCAATCCCTACCATAATGAGAAGTTGTCCCTATTAAGTCATGGAATTTCTCTCTTGTAAGACATCCTAATGTTTAGCCTAGATCCTTGAAATCTTTTTTTGAAAGCACCAAGAGCTCTTATACCAATTGTTGGAATTATAGATGGAGTAACTAGGGGGGGGGGGGCAGTGTGAATCAGTTACCACAAAAATAAATCCACAGATGCCTTAGATATCTTAAATACCTATTTACTACTGATACTTAGTAGATTAACTAGTTACTAATCATCTAACATTCATAATTATTAATATGCATCCAAAAGTTAAATAAAATGAACATAAGAGACACTAGATTTAATGTGGAAACCCAATATGGGAAAAGCCACCAAGTAACTAGCTACCAATTTTCACTCTTCTAAAGTGAGAGCTATTAGGAGCCAACCCTATTAAAGGTTATCATCCTTCAAGTTTGCTTTCACAATAATCAATCTCCCTTCTTATTCATATTACATCGATTCCATCACTTTCTCTTAGAATTCGCAACATGACTTCTCATATATACCATTCAGACTATCAAGTTGACTCATTCATAAGTTACTTTTACCAATAAACCATACATCAGTCAGCTACACATATTATTTTAAACAAATAAATGTTATTTCATAAATCAATGAAATCCTTCATTAGATGACCCTACTTGGCAACTACTACTTCCAGAAATAATTTCTTGAGTTAACCATCTTGACTTAGTTAACATTGCAACATCTACCAAATCCTTTGGCTACCAAGTTAACTCGGTAAGAACTAAATTCCTTTGCTATCCATGAGAGCTCAGTAAGAATTGTTTCTACCATATTTTCCTTTGATGAATGAGTGAGCTTGGTAACAACTAAATTTCTTTGTTTAACCTTGAAATCTCGGTAACAACTATCTACTTGGTAGACACTATAAACTTTCTTTACTAACCCTCTAAGCTCGGTAGGCTCTATCTTTTGCCTTGTTGACCATTTGAGCTTGGTAGACTCTATCTTTTGCCTTGCTGACCAACTAAGTTCGTTAGACTCTATCTGATGACTAATATGACATTTGTGTAACATCAAAGACAACAAACAATTGAATAATTGTATCTAATAGTTATAAGTATTGATCTTTACACACTGAACCAAGTTCAAGTCAAGAAAGGTACAGAAAAAACCCTTTTGAACTTTGGTATGGATATACACCTAATGTTAATTAATTTAAATTTTTTGGAAAATTATTGTACATACTGAAAGATGCAAGGAAGGGAAAACTTGATGCAAAAAGTGATTAAGGTATATTCTTAGGATATTCCTCTCAAAGTAATATATACAAGTGTTTGAATTCTAACACTAACAAAATTGTGGAAAGTGCAAATGTTAGAGTTGATGAATTTGTAGAAATGAATGAAGAAGAATGCAATAAAGAACTTGAAGACTACATAAAAATTTTCTACATCTATGAAGAAGAACTAAGAACTTTACCTAAACAAAAGAGGGAGACTACCAAGCATCAATAAACAAGCTTTGTCAAGCCTTAGCATGCTATCAAGCATCAAGCTTTAGGAATCAAGTCACATAGGGAGGAGACCAAATGCTAGACAAAGGAAGTTGTGTTACAATAAGAGATACCTATATAAGATGAGCAAGCTAGACCAAGTTAATTACCACAAGGAGAAAAAAGATCTGAACCTATCTTAGAAAAATATGTTAGAAGGCACCATACACTAGATCAAATTATTGGAGACAAAGATTTAGGAGTCATGAAAAGAAATAAGTTGAAGAATGATACACATTTATTATATGTGTTTGAGCTAGGGACATATAAATATGCACTGAGGAATGAAGATTTGATTAAATAAATGAATAAGGAGATTCCTCAAATAGAGAACAACAAGACATGGTCATTGGTACCTAGGCCAAAGGATAATAATGTTATTGGAACCAAGTGGGTATTCAAAAATAGGTTGAATGAGAAAGGTGAAGTAATAAGGAACAAAGCAAGATTAGTTTTTAAGGGATATGCAAAAGAAGAAGGAATTGGCTATGGAGTGACATTTTCCCCATTTTCAAGGTTAGGAGTAAGAGCATTTCTTGCATATGCTTCTTAAAATGGTTTCAAGGTATATCATATGGATATTAAATCTTCTCTTCTGAATGGAATCTTGGAAGAAGAAGTCTACATTGAATTGTTAATGAAATAAATTTGTCATCATACTAGTCTAAATTTGTTGATCATATAGATCATGTATAAGCATGAAATCAGTGAATGAAGATGCCTAGTATTTCCTTCATTATGATCAGCATCTCCTTGGGGCACTTTGACTAAAATCATATTGCATAAATTGGTTAGTTTAATTAGTAACTAATTATTATCCAACTAGAGACACCAATTTCCATGGAAGCATTTTAAGAGTCAATCTAGAGAGGGACATGTCCTTTCTAAGGACATGTCGCTTGGGTTTTACACTTATATAGGGTGTAAATGTGGATAAATGACACACAATCACAAATAATTTTTTCTCCTTTAGAATCTTACTACCTCATTCAATTTATGGAAGAAATAAATATTTATTGCATAGCTATACATCATTGCAAAACACTTAACAGAGGTCTGGTATAAACAAAGATCATCCTTAGCAAGAGTAAAGGTATTACATCTATATTGAACTTTATAGAACTTGTAGAAACTTTACATAGTATCAGAGCTCTAGTAGTCGAACCTTGGCTCTGCAAATTAGTAACCAGACTTAATTCATATCTAGCTTCATTCTTTTACCTACAATGGCTACAACAACTAATGCAATCATACCCAAAGATAGATTCAATGGCACTGACCATTTCATTTCATGGAAATTTAGAATTATGATGGTTCTTGATGAAAATGATGTATTATAGTTCATTGATAAGAAATCTAAGAAACCTGATATTGAACCTAATAAAACTACCTGGATCAAAGGAAACATGAAAGCTATGATAATCATATTAGATGGAGTAAAATATGAAATAGTACCTATGCTAGTGAAACATCAAACAACATTCAAAATGATGAGTGCATTAATAAATGCATATGAGGTTACTAATAAAACTAGAACCCTATCACTAGAAAGGCAACTAAATAATATAAAAATAAGGAAGAGAGAATCTATAAATTCATACTTCCTAAGGGTGGCTAGTCTAAGAGATGAACTTACAAGCATTGGATACATAACTAATGATGAAGAATTAACATTAATGACAATAGATGGATTACCAGATTCATGGGAAATATTTTCACAAGGAGAAAGTTCTCGAGACAAACTTCTAGACTTCAATAGACTTAAAGGAGATTACCTTAAAGAGGAATCTATGCAACCCAAGAAAGGAGGAAAATTGAAAACCGAAGATGAAGAACTTCATGTTCTTAACACAAATTCCTATAAAGGTAAGAAGAAGCACTTCAATAAGAAGGATAGTCAAAGAAATAACAAACCTAAGAGAGATTTATCCAAAATAGAATGCTTCAAACATGAAAAAATTGGACACTATAAATCTAATTACCCTAAGAATACAAAGCAACAAGTAAACTATATAAATGTTACTAGGAAAGAGGAAAACTATGATCCTAAGAAACGTGGATTTTATTTAGTACTATCAAATGAAGTATCAAGAAAAGCATGGATAATTGATAGTGGATCATATTGACACATTATAGGATACAAAGAAGTACTAGACTCAATACCAAAAGAAGTTAATGACAAGGTTAACATAAGTGATAAGTCCACTCATTTTGTCAAAGGAATATAATATTTTTTACAATACTTGAAGATGGTGGACATAATATTACATTCATGGATGGTAAATTAATGACCTAGTCTAAGAAATATTCATTTAAAAAATCAAAGTTGATTGGTCAAAGAAAGGGATACTTGTATGAATTAAATATAGAACCTATTCTAGCCTTAATTCATGAAGCTTCTAATATAAATGAAATGTGGAATAGAAGGTTAGGACATCTAAACTTCAAAGCCTTATCAACGAAGGAGAACGAGGGGAATATACTTAAGATTTGTTTAAATATTTTTGTAAAGAAGAAGGAATTAAGAGGGAGTATAATGTTCCTTATAACCCACAAAAAGATGGGGCAGTATAAAGGAAGATTTGAAGAATTATAGAAGCAACAAGAGCTATGATGTTTGATCAAAATTTAGAATATTATCTTTAGGCAGAAGCCTCATGTACTACTATCTATATTTAGAACAGATGCCCTCACTCCCACCTTAGAGATAAAACTCTTGAAGAAGTCTTTTCTAAGGTTAAATCAAATATAATTCATCTTAGGATATTTGGGTTCCTAGTATACATACATACACCAAAATTTTGGAGTTCTTACTCGTAAGGAACATACTAGTTTACTTTGAACCTAATACTAGGGTGTACAAGATAGAGACCAAGCCTAACGAATAGCTAAAACCTATACTTAGCTGGGTTTATCCTAGCTCTGGACCAACTTCAACATAATCACTATGACTCCCTTCACTTTAAGCTTTACATGGCCAAGGTGGGCAAACCTTAGGGATTGATATGATTACTTCTATGATATTCTTCTCTTCAAGACAATTCCCTATAGTAGAAAGTGGGCAATGTTCTTCTATAATTTACCAATATCTTCCATATCATAGTAGCTAACTACAGCTAAGAAGATATTACAAATAAGTAACGACCAAAAATTTTAGTTCTTCATTACATGAAATGGTAAATTGATTGTTTGTAATTTGTGTGTTCAAAAACTATATGAATCATCAGTTTGTAACTTAAAAATTAGTGGCCAGTTTCTTATCCATTGTTATATAGAGTCACAATCAACAACTTAGACCTATTTCTACAACTTGTAACTAAATATATCAATAGTGAGATTTGAGTTTCATTCTTATGATATCCTTTTTATAAACCCTAAACCCTATCAGTTATAAAAAGTAATTACTTAATTCTTTGAATTAACAACAATTGCTAAGAGACATACAATTCATTCAAATTGAATTAAAGTGAAAGAAACTTTTTCATTTTAGTCTCAAATCATAGATATATAAGGAAGGAGACAAAACTCAAAGACACATATATATAATATTTCCTTTTTGTATTGATTTCCCTTTGAAAAATGTATACAATACAGATAAAACTCAAATTATATCTCAAAACTAGACAATTGATGCTTGATAATCACTGTATTCTGGAGTATATAGAATAGATTACATTCATATAATTACAAGAACTAGATAGACTACAAAAAGGCATAAAACATGAAAATTCTATAGACTACCAACCACCACTCCACATCTTAGGAATCCTTATATAGAGGATTGTAACAAGCTTCAGATGGGAGGGTATGTGTCAAAAACTATCTAGTCAAAAATAAAGGCAACAACCTTTAAAATATTTCATTAATACATTCTTTGTAGTTGGAGAATAGACATGAAAGTAGGTGCAAAAGTAGATGGAATTTTTGATGAGAGTGTTTTCTTTAACTATTTAGTCATCTTCCATCTCTTCTTTTCTTCTCGTAGCAACCTTTCTTGTTGTTTTTGTCTAATCATCCTCCTATGAAGGTAGAGCTTTAATGTCTACTATTAATTCCCATATGACTATATCTGATTCTATCTTAGGCCAAGTAGCATCCCTAATTGAATTAAAATTCTCTATATATTTATTCCACTTAGAATTTGTTATAGCCTTTACATCTCCCGAGACTTTACTCATATATGATTCTATCCTAAAGAGGAAATAAATTAGATCATAAACAACACTTATATATGTCTCATTATTAAAATAGGCCAAAAACCTCAGATGTCTCAAAATATCTTCAAATGAAGAAGATCATTCATGCCATTCTTTAAAATTTCCATCATTATCTATAATACCAAAAATGAAATTTGGTATCCCCACAACAATTTTTTTTTATTTTACATTGGATTAATTGCAACTTTCCTATGAAAAACCCATGCAACTCTCTTACCTTATTTATCATTTTTCTAGTATATATGATTAATAGCTTGGGTAAATCCCTTCTAAGGTAAGAGAAGGACAAAATTATCAAAAAGTTGAGCATAGGCCCCCATTCTATAAAGAGAGGAGAAAAAAGGTCTAATGCCTCTAAGAAATTGTATTCAACTCCTTGCAAATTAATGTAGTTGTTGTGCACAATTTGTGAAAGAATTTGTAGGGCACCAATTTTGTGCATAAGGAAATTCTGAATTGTCTTTATTTCCACATCCTTAGCACCATCCCACTCATCAATATCCATTTGTTGGGCTTCTCCTACAACTGAAATGTTAGCCTTAGTTTGGGTTTTACTGTCCTTTACCTCTATATTAGGTCTAGCTACAACCCTTAGACTCCTTATTTCTTCCTCCATATCAAAAATTTTCTTCTCTAGGACATAAATCCTCTTCAAATCTTCCCCATATTTTTTCCTAGCATCAATGGATATGCTATAAGTTGAGTATAGTGGTTCTTGCAATGCATCCATTTTGCTCTTGCTCATTAATGATGTTGTATTCACCAAATTGTGGAGTTGGTCACTGGATACAATGTAAACATTCTAAAAAATTACATTTCCTTGGGGGTAGTCCTTTATCTCCATGAGAGTTGGTTCATTACCATCTAGAGCTAGGCTTCATATTGCCATTGTTTTTCTATCTATGTTAAAACTAGCCCCCTGCAATTCACTAGTGATATTAGTCTCTTCAAAAGAGATCGATCTTTCTTATTTTCTAATCTAGTCTAACATAAAAGAAGAACTATGTTCCCAACTAGGAAAGAGCAAAATTCTACTTCTCATTACTAATGATCTTGCTTCCTCAACTATGAGATTTTCACTATTTGGATCATAATCCTGCAACCTCTGAACTAATCCTACAACTTTCTTAGGTGAATCTCCAAACTACAGTTGTAGGGAAAGTTCATTTTGTTTTTTTTTGTAAAGGAATTACTTAAATTCATTAGAATTTACAAATTGGTCATCCTTTGTGAACTCCTCTACTTGATTTATTCTTTCATCAAACATATTAGTCATGATGGGGATTTTTTTGTTCTTTTTTTCTTGTTTGATTAGAAAATTGTGTCTAATTATATCAAACAATTTTGATCCTTGAGGCATAATTTGCAATGCCTTTCCTCTAACCTTGTTAGGGATATGAATCATTTTTTGTTTATTTTTTTCTTTAGCTCATTAAGATCTTTCTGGTTGATCATCCTCCTACTAAGGAGATGAGGTTTTAACTCTGTCCTTAAATTTTGTAGGCACTTGTGTCATTAATTCATCAAAATTATCCAAACACTTATTGTACCTATCAAGATATGGTACATCATGGTGAAATCCCTTGAAAGATGGGTTAACTACCCTCATGGCTTCTTCTATTTGCATTATCTTTCTCCAATTTTGGGTCTTCTCCCTACATACCTCTATTTTTAGGCAATTCATGATGCAATCTTCTTCCTAGATTGGCTTGCTGCTAGGAAGAGTGTACTTCCTCATTTGTTTCAGAGCATTCCTCACCAAATCATTTGGATCATAGGTTCTAGTTGAGGCAGAGGGAAGTTTAAATTTAGGTAAAAATTGATCTATCTCTTCTATTGCATCCTTCCCTATCAAAAAATTAGCTATCTTTGTGTTTCTAGCTACAAAAGAGCCTTTCCTGATAGTAGGGCCTAGATAATCTCTATTGATCATTAGTACTTGCTAGAAAATTCTAACTAACCTAACCTCTCAAGAATATATTTAGGTAATACATGGCAAGGCCGAGGACATCCAAATACTCTTATAATTAAAATTAAAGTTTTCAAATAAAAACAAACTAGCCCAGTCATGGCTAAGTACTTTATCCTCATTTGGGAAAGTAGATGGTCTAATTAACATTCTTTCCCCATTAGGTACTTTTTCATTTATATTCATTAACATATTCATGATTAGAAATACAAAATCATTATAGAAAAAATAGTATTAGCATAGGGATTAAACATTTTCCAGAAGTGAGTCCATAATTACATAGGTAGGGTTTCTCCATTCTCCTCAATGGCTTTGATAAAATCTAGACTGATGTGCCCTATATTCTTGAAAAGGATAATGTGCATCAATAGTGAATAATGGAAAAAATTAAAGTTTCCCATGTCTTCCTTTTGAGCTACCTCAATTTCTTCATGCATTCTATCAATGATGTATTCCACAAAGTCATAATAGACAATATGATTTGGATCTTGGATATCCAATGCCATGATATATTCATAACCTAGGGCATTCATGGTGCCATCAACTCCCAATACCTTTTCAATCTCGAAAATTGTTTATTTGAAATATTTGTAGAAGAATTATAATGGCATTAGCTCCCCTACCTTTTTAGGAAATTCCCCCCTTTCCTTCTTTTATCTGGGAATGTGCCTTCTCATGATTGTCCCAGTGTCAAAACTTTTGGAACTTTTGAAAGATTCATTCATTTTTTCTTTCTCAATTTTCTTCATGAGAGGTCCTCCTAGGCTAATGACTTCACCAAAGGTTTCCCTATACAATCTACATAGGACACTAATATCCTTTTTGTGGAATATGCCTTGGTTGTTGGATTGTAAGATTTGATTAGTGATTTCACTAAATCAACATCAATTATTACCTCTAGCACTATCAATTTTTTTCCATATTTATGATCCATGGGTTGTAGATTTGTGATTTGGCATACCTATTCTAGAAAAAATACTAGAATAATTTGTTCCTATTGGTTTTAGGCATAATGGTATCCCCATAAGAAGAATATATATCTCTAAAGATATGATATTCAAAGTTTGAGCATGAGAGGACCTTGGGAGAAAATATGCTCACTCCTCTGCATACAAGGTTGCCAATTTTGTCTTTTCCTACTCTGTGGCCTATAAATATTCTTCCATCTCAACCTAAGCTATCATCCTTCCCTCTTCCTATGCCATTTTGTCTGTAACTAAAGATTTTTAGAACAATTTCTATTAAAACTAACTCTAAGAAAATTGAAAATATTTGCAAATTCTTGGCGCTCAAAATCTTATCTCTAAACTTATGCAAAAATCTATAACTCGAGAATCTATTATACTAGCTTATTAATGGAGGGAAATAAATAGAGGGGCATTTATATCTCTTAATGTCACCATGTGTAAGAAATCACAAAATTTGCAAAAGTGCAAAGAAATGACATATACAACCATATTTTTAAATCTTTTATGCACTTTTGATAGGACATAACCTTTAAAATCATGATGACGCTTCTAAAAGTCATTTTTTAATTGAAATTTCTTACTCATGACCTACTGACCATAGTACTCTACTTTTCCTTTTGCTTTTTCATACTCTATCTTCTATGGTTAGTGATTAACCATGTGATCAAGTGATCACAGGTTTTGATTCTTTACTTTGCTTCATTCATGTGGTTGTTGCTTTATGTTAGCATCTAAACTTAGCATCAACAACCCTAAGATCACCTTCAAATTATGAAGTGATGTCATCACACATGATTATCTATTTCAAACCTTTGATTTTGTGACTAGGCAATCATTACATTTAACTTTGAAAATTAACCACATCGTGTGGTTGCAATCAAAAAACCTTTTATGTTTACTAACTAAGAAATTAAGATCTTTGAAAATGGGCCATCACCACATGTCATCCTATCACTATCTCACCAAGATTAAATCATCTTCATATTTTTATAATGAAAAAGTGATAACCCTTGATAATCATTAATTTGGTAGTCCTAGAGAAAACTTTATTTTGCTATCCATGCCAATACCTTTGACCAATCATAAACCATCTTTATGCTACACCATTATGATACCTAACCACCACATCACCAATCTCAATCCACATGGCAGTATGTCATACCTCTACAACCCTTAACCATGGTTTTACTCTAACTCTAGTGACCCTAGATCCATAGCAAGTCATAGTTTTACATTTCAAACCCATGGTTAGACTAAACCTCATGAAAACCCATGACCAAAGACTATTTACAAAAAATTTAAACCTTATCGCATAATCATGGTTAATGATAAACTTTTCTAAATTTAGTGATTGATCGTGTGATCAAAGCAATCTCCCAATCATTTCTAAAGTTTAACATAACATATTTCTAAGGTGATAGTGAGACCAAGGCTGTCCCAACTACTTCACTAGGTCATGGTTATGGAGAAACTTAACCACTAACCTATTATGACTCAACAACCACATGCAAAACTTGATTTCACTTGGCTACACCATTTTTTGCTACAACTTGATAAGGAACATCAACCCTGCAACTAATTGTAGTCGCATGGTTGCAAATTTAAAACTCACAAGTCCTTTATCAAAAATAATTTTTTAAAACATAAAATGTCATTTTTTATGTATTTGAAAATTTAATTTTTTTGAATGGTGCGGGATTGAAAACAAGGGCTCACCTAGAGTAAAGCATTTTATGATAATCTCATAGAAACCCTAGGTGCCTAACATATGTAATAAATTTTAGAATAAGGGTTTTCCCAAGGGATGAAAACACATCATAACTAATCCAAACTACTCAATGGTTTAGAACAATTTAAAAACATAATTCTTATAAAAAGGCCTACTAGAAATGAGGGCTAACACAAAGGAAAAGAGAACTAAGCTAGAACCCTCTGAGAGGAAAGGTAATTTTTTTTAGTATAGTGAAACATCTAAAGCATATAGAGTTTTCATACCTAGTTAGAAAAACATTGAAGTTAGTAGGAATATGATATTTGAAGAATATCTAGAATTCAAAAGAGCCCTAAGTTCTGAAGATCCTACACATATACCTAGTTCTAAAGAAAATCATGAATCTGAGTTTCAAAGAAAGAACATTAAAGAAATTGAAGGTGAAATTTAAAATCTTAATCTTAAGGAAACTCAAAATCCTAAGAAAAGACCACTTTGGGCTATCAAGACTGTAGGGGAAGCACAAGACTTCACTACACCATATGGAACCTTTAGAGAAAGAAAAAGACCCATTTGAAATCTTTTTTAGTTATGTAGCACACATGAGTGATTTATCTAACTAACCCATGTTTCAGATGCTATTAAACATATAGCTTGGAAGGATGCTATGATGGAAGAATGCCAATCCATTATTAAGGATGATGTTTGGGAAATTATTCCAAGGCCTAAAGGAAATTTTTTTGTTTCTTCTAAGTGGATATTTAAAATCAAGCATGTTGCTAACTGTAGCATTGAAAAATATAAAGTCAAATTCATAGTGAGAGGATTCTCTCAAAAGGAGGGAATTTTTTATGAAGAAACCTTTGCTCCAGTTGCTAGATACACCTCTGTAAGAGTAGTCCTAGCTATTGCAGCATTAGAGGGATAGAAAGTACATTTGATGGACGTGAAAACAACATTTCTAAATGGAAAGATTATAGAAGAGGTATATTTGGAACAACCTAAATGGTGTAGGAGAACCTAATCCTAGAGGTCACTATGAGATATATATGTTTTTTGAGTCATGTAAACTCAATTATATGATGTATTGATTCATTTTGAATCCATTTGTAAAGTTGTTGACAAGAAATGTAAGCATGTGCACAAAATTGCTCAAGTTGTCAAATAGGTCATGTTTAGGTTTACATGGTCAAATTTGTGTAAAAGACCCATAGAAGGGTAAAATGATTATAAAAGGTCTTAAATATTCCATTTGGATATGTATAGAGAGGTTTGACAAATTTTTGAAGTCATTTTGTCAAAAATGTAAAAGTTGCATAAAAAGTTGTAAAATGCAACATTAAGAAAGTTGCTAACATTACAAAAATGAAGTAAAAAGGTAGGTAGTTGGTCTTGGGGGTAGTTAGGAAGGTTTTTAACTATAAAATTAATATAAATTCCATTTTATGGTCAAACCAAATCAAATTTGGAGAAGAGAAAATATTTTGATACATTTTTGGTGCATTCTATTTTTGTTGTTTTGATTGGTGTTTTAGTTTTAGTGTTGTTTCTAGGACTTGTATGGCCTTTTATGGCCTATAAACCATGTAATATAGTAATAGATATATATAGTGATGAATCCTTATTCTCATTCTTTTAGTTTGGTTCAATTTTGTAATGAAATGAATAAGTTATGAGCATTTTGTTGAAAGTGGATATTTGTAGATTTTTTGATTCCCTAAATATAGTCATGTTGCAATGTGTGGTATGGAGACTTTTTGGAGAATTAGTATCTCTAATAATATTCATTGGAAATATATTTTAATTTTAATTCATTTCCATTTTTTTTGAGTCATTTTTATGCAGATTTGTGAAGCTTTGGCATATTTTAGTGGAAACTAGTTTTTAAAGATCTTTGCTGGAGTTGTAAGCAATGATTTGTGCTTGAAAAATTATTTATGATGGGAAAAAATAAATGGCTTACATATTATTAAACTATATTCATAATATTTTCACATGGAATTTTTTTTGTATCATTTGGATTCATTTTTATAAAGATATGGGATACCCTAGGCAAGGTTTGGTGTTTTAATTCTAAATTATGAGAGGGATATGGACTAGAATTTGTAGTCTGAAACACTAATTGTCTTATGAATAAAATGGGGTCCTAAGGCCTCAAGATTTTGTGAGATGATATCTAATGTAGTTATATAAAAACTTTATTATTTCTAGAAATTTTGGTTTTGAGTTTTAGTGGGTCAAATAACTCAATTCTTGGAAATTGTAAAACTTGGGATAGTATTGAAGTTATTTGTTAAAGGAAGAAAACCAACAATATTTTTCCTCTTTTCAATTATTTCAATGATTAAATGAAGATTGGATCATCAAGATCTTAGATGATTTTTTTGGTTTGTAAGATGTACTACATCAAAGTGGTATCAGAGCTTGAAGATCTTGAGTGTGTGGGTAGAGTGCTGAGGGAGGCAATCCACACTAGGACCTTGGAGATTTGGTATTTATTTTGTTGATGAGTTTTTGCTGCAGGTGTTCATCCATCTCACTGCACGTGAAGGTTGAGTTGTGTGCATAGACACTGAAAGTCTATCAAGGGACAAGAGAGGGTACAGGGCCAAGGAGTGGTCCATTTGATTTCCAAGAGACTAGGGAGAGAGGCAAAGAGGAGGACTCCTAGGTGAGGCACAAGGGTCAGTTGTTGTGGTGAGTTTGAAATAGCATGGTAAAGTTGGATCTCTAATTGATAAGGCATCATAGAAGTTGCAGCCATTAATGCTACATTGATAGGAGTATTCAAGAAGATGATTTTGAGGACATTCTTGTGTCCTTAAGGGAAAAGATTATGGTGATAAAGACATGAAGAGGAAAAGGAAAAGGAAGGTAAAGATGAATATTTTTGTTATAATTTTTTTTGTAGGTTATGGTACACCTTTCCAAGAGACTTGGAAAATTTTCAAGGCTAGTAGTATGTTGTAGGAGCACCTAATCCTAGAGGTTACTATGAGATATATGTGGTTTTTGAGTAATTTAAAGTCAATTATATGATGCATTGGTTCATTTTGAATCCATTTGTAAAGGTGTTGACAAGAAATGTAAGCATGTGCACAATAGTCACATAGTTCATGTTTAGGTTTACATGGTCAAATTTTTTTAAAAGACCCATGGAAGGGTAAATATTCCATTTTGATATGTATATAGAGGTTTGACAAATTTTTGAAGTCATTTTGTCAAAAATGTAAAAGTTGCATAAAAAGTTATAAAATGCAACATTAAGAAAGTTGCTAACATTACAAAAAAGATGTAAAAAGGTAGATAGTTGGTCTTGGGGGTAGTTAGGAAGGTTTCTAACTATCAAATAGATATAAATACCATTTTATAGTTGAACCAAATCAGATTTGGAGAAGAGAAAATATTTTGATACATTTTAGTGCATTCTATTGTTGTTGTTTTGATTGGTGTTTTAGTTTTAGTGTTGTTTCTAGGCCCTATATGGTCTTTTAAAGCCTTAAAACCATGTAATATAGTAATGGATAGATAGAATAATGACTCATTCTTCTCATATTTTTTTTTTGGTTCAATTTTGTAAAGAAATGAATAAGTTATGAGCATTTTGGTGAAAGTGGGTATTTGCAGATTTGAGATTCCCTGAATATAGTTATGTTGCAATGTGTGGTAAGGACACATTTTGGAGACTTAGTACCTCTAATAATATTCATTGAAAATTTATGTGAATTATAATTCATTTTCTTTTTGTTTGAGTTATTTTTATGTAGATTTGTGAAGGTTATGCATATTTTAGTGGAAACTAGTTTTTAAAGATCTTCACCTGAGTTGCAAGCAATGGTTTGTGCTTGAAAAATTATTTGAAACTCATAATTCTAAAATATTTTTTTGCAAACTCAAGAAATCTCTCTGTAGGCTCAAATAGGTTCCTAGGGCATGGTATGAAAGAATCAATACACATCTCACCAGTCTAGGATTCTCTAAGAATGAAGCTAATCTAAATCTCTATTATAAAAGAAATAAAGATGATATGATAACTTTGATACTATATGTTGATAATTTACTAATAAAAAGTGATGATCATGTTATAGATCAATGCAAGAAAGATCTAGTCAAATAATTTGATATGAAAGATTTAGGACTCTTTCATTACTTCCTAGGATTGGAAGTATGGAAAAACTCTGATAGCATCATACTTAATCAAGGAAAGTATACATTAGACATCTTTAAGAGATTTGGAATGTGGAACTGCAAACCTATGTCTTCTCTAATAGAGACTAATCTACACAAACTTAGGGAAGCAACAGCAAAATCACCCTCCATAGATTCTACTCTTTATAGATAGATGATTGGTTCTCTTATGTACTTGGTAAATAGAAGACCCGATATTTTCTATGTCGTTAATGCCTTAAGTCAATTTATGTGTGACCCAAAGGAGATTCACCTAGTTTTAGTCAAACATATTATGAGATATCTACAAGGCACTTTAACCTTAGGCTCAAGTATGAGAATGTTGACTTGGACTTACATGGGTTCACAAACTCAGATTGGGCTAGAAGTGTTACTAATAGGAAAAGCACTTCAAGATGTTATTTTAGTTTAGGCTCTGTGATGATATCATGGATATGCAAAAAGTAGGCATCAGTAGCACAAAGTTTCATAGAAGTTGAATACATAGCGACAACAATGGCCTCTCAGGAACTAGTTTGGCTTAGAAAGTTACTTGTGAGATTATTTGGTCAACCCATGAATCCCACTATTATTCACTATGATAATTAGAGTTCCATGAAGATTTCTGTGAATCCATTTTTTCATGACAAGTCCAAGCATATTGAAATTTGTTACCATTATGTAAGAGATATGGTAGACAGGAAAACTGTCAAGTTAGAATACATTTGACTACAAATCAGACATCATATATTCTTGCCAAACCTCTCACTCAAGTAAAGATAGATCAGCTTAGAAAAAGACTTGGTATGGCTGAATTATAATACATTTGTATTCTTTAATTATTAATGAAATTATTTCGTGTTAAAATTATTATTATCAAGCTATTGAATATTATGGGCTTCACCATTTGTATTCATTATCTAAGAGGTGATGATCTCTGAGATAATGAACACTTGTATAAAAGACATTATGAGAGATGGCTATCTCCAAGATAATGTACTAAACAATAGAGAACTACTATTAGATCTAGATGAGTTCAATATCACATTGTGATATAGACATTTCTATGCCTATGAATCACAACTTGGATAAAGAAAGAGTTTAATTATTTTCTAGAATTTATCTTATGTACTAGCAGATGTTAACTCAGGATCATATTGTGATATAGGTCTATCAGTACCTATGAGTTGCAACTTGGAAAAGGGAAAATTTAATCACTCTCTAGGTTTAGCTTGTATATTGCATTCCATGCAATACTATTATCACAAGTGATAAGTCATATCATAGGTATAGTAATATGACATAGTATTATGTGTTCAATGATACCACCTATTTAGAAGATTCACATAGATATAGAGTATCAATCTATGTTTATTCATCTTAATTTATGGTGCTAGATATGCTATCTCTAAATATGATTATCAAGTTAAGAGGGAGTGCTAATGAAATAACTCTATCATCATACTTGTTTGAATCTACTGATCATACATATTCTATAAGCATGAAATCACTAAATGAAGAGGCCTTTATTGCCTTCATTGTGATCGACATCTCCTTAGGGCACTTTGATTAAAATTAGATTGCATAAATGGGTTAGTTTAATCACTAACTAACTATTATCCAACTAGAGATGTTGATTTCCATGGAAACATTTGTAGATCTAACCTAGAGAGGGAAATTTCCTTTCTAAGGACATGCCCCTTGGGTGTTATACTTATATGGGGTGTAAATGTGGATAAAGGACAAAATCACAAATAAAGTCTTCTCCTTTAGCATCTTACTGCCTCATTCAATTTATAGAAGAAATAAATATTTATTGTAGAACTATACATCATTGTAAAACACTTAATAGAGTTCTGGTATACACAAAGATCGTCTTTAGAAAGAGTAAAGGTATTACATCTATATTGACCTTTACATAATTTTAACAAACTTTACATGAACAACTTGAAGGATTTATTGACCCTAGCAAGAAGAACATGGTATGTAAGTTAAACAAAGAATTGTATGGTTTGATTCAAGCCCCTAGAGAATGATATGAAAGGTTAAATACATATATGGTAAAAATTGGTTTTGCAAGAATTAATGATAATAGAAATGTGTAGTTGAAAAGTAAAAATGAGAGTAAGATAGTGCTAGCTAAATTATTTTTTAATGATATAATATTTGGAGGACATGATATATTGTGCAAATCATTTTCTAATCAGATGAAGAAATTATTTGAGATGTCAATGTTTGGAAAGATTAAATTTTTTGTTGATTTACAAGTTTATCAAATGAAAGGAGGTATATAAATTACATAATCAAAGTATATCAAGGAGATATTCAAGACCTTTGGGAATGAACATGCAAGACTAGTTGGAATACCTATGGTTAGTAGAAATAAAATTTCAAAGAATGATAATTGTAAAGTGAACTAGATATTGTATAGGTCAATGATTGGAAAATTCCTATATATTGTTCATAGTCGACTAGACATTACATTTTCTATTGGAATTATTGCAATATTTTTAAGTAATCCTATGAAGAATCACATCATGGCTATGAAAAGGATACTAAGATATCAAAAGGGTAAAAAATACTATGGTTTATGGTTGATCTAGGGGATAAAAATAAATAAAGTTTGAAATGTCCCCAACATTCCAAGAATTAGGTTGATCTAGGGGATAAAAATAAGTAAAGTTTGAAATATCCCCAACATTCCAAGAATCACCATCATTAAAAAGTGTTTGCAACTATGACTCTAACACAACTTGAGCAAATGAAATCAGAGTTTGGATGCCAAAGTTATGGCTAGTCAAAGATTGGTGAAAATAAGAACAAAGGTTGTAAAAAAGGTGAAAAATGAATTATCTCAAAAGTGGTCAACAATGGATTTGATCGCATGTGAATGTTATACTTGTTTGAAGTCAGGTAAAAATGGTGTTTAGATGATGATGTCATGGAAATTTTAAAAATGAGAAAAATGAAAAATCAATCTACAAGAAAATATTTGTTAATGAGTTTCAAACCTATGACAACATCACTATAAAAAACGTCCACACTTGTTTCTACACCATACAAGTGGATTTACTAATTTAAGGAGGGAAATATTTTTAAACTTAGCAAAACCCACCATGGAGTAAATGGAGATCGATGGGAGTTGAACTCCTAACTGACCAGCTCCTAAAATTAAGGTCAACCATAGCACCATTTAGAGCTTCAAATTGATTTACAGGATTAGTTACATTCGAAAGGTATTTTAACCACCAACCTTATAAAAATAAGGTTTATTTGTTAAAATACCATTAAAAATGAAATGAGGGCATTTTTGTAAAATGGCAAAGGGGATACTTTCAAGAATTATTTTCCCAAGGGATATTATATTTTTATTTTGGTGGTTAAAGAATAATTATGGTTAATTTCAAGTATAAAAGGGGGTAGTAGGCCTTTGAAAAATCATCGAGGTGATGAGAAGGAGATTACAATTTTGGAGACTTGGTGATTATTCATACACATTGGAGAATAATATTACAATTGTTCTTGAAGGGAATTTTTTCAAAAAACTTGTAATTGATTTCTTGGTGCTAATTGGATCAGTCCCTCTATTGGAGTAGGACTCGAAGTCATAGTTTGACCTACAAACAAACTTCATTATCAATTTTATTTTGACTTATGTCTCTCTACTCTCTTTCATTCAATCATTACCTTATCATAGTTTATTTATTTAAGAATCAAAGTGATGTTAATTTTATAATTAATACTTTGAATTAACTTTACATAATTATGTTAAGCATTCCTCTATAATAGTCCTAGATCCTGATTAGATCAAGTTTGGTATCAAAGCTCTTGTGTGACTAGTTTTGTAGATTTGAATGCTAACAAGATCCATGATCAAGAAAGGAAAAGGGAAATTTGAGGAATACAATCCTAAGATTGAGAAATGAAGGACTAATACATCATCAAAAATGGAAGACAAAGGTGGTGGAAAAGTTTATGAAAACAAGAGTATCCAGAAGACACTTTAGAATTTGTAGACAATGGTAGAAGTTTTGGTACATGAAAGAGAAGAAAAGATACAAAGATGTACAAGTCATAGATAAATAAAAGAAAATAAAGGAGGTCATCATGATCCTCCAAACACACCTCACTTTTCTCCTTCTTCTCCCTTTTCTCCTTCTTCCCCCTCTTCTCCTTCTTCTACCCATTCTTGGTCTTCTAAGATTTTTAAGGGTGGAAATAAGCCTCAACTCAAGTTGGATGCTAAGTTTGAATTGCCAAAGTATTGTGGGGAGTTAAATTTTGAAAAATTAGATGGTTGGATTCGTCAAGTAGAAGTCTACTATAGAGTTCAAAACCTTGTAGATGATATTGATAGAATTTAGTTAGCCACTCTTTGGTTAGGTGGTATAACTCTTGTTAAAATTAAGGTAAATTTGTCTATTAGTGACTCAAAATTAGTCATTATATAGTTTCTACTAGGTTTCTCAGTTGCTACCAAGCTTCAAAACTTATGTACAGTTCATGCCAAGTGTAGCAATATCTACCAAGTTGTTCAATGCAAGTGATGAAAAATCTAGTGTTACTTGATCTCCACAATGTCAACTAAGTTACATAATGTTGACCATGTTTTCTAGTGTCTACCTGCCTTATAGTATAAGTGATGTAAATATAGTGTTGACGAAGCCATGGGGTGTCAAATGAGTGATTCAGGTTATGTCAAGTTTCACAGTATTCACTGAGTTATACAATGCTAACTGAGTTCAAGCTACATAGAAGTGATTAGTATGAATTGAGCATCTTTTTAAACCAAGTGCTAGATGATGTTGAGTGTTGATAGTAGTTTTTCATCGTTAGAACATCACCAATTTTATCTTCAAAACTTGAATCATAGTAGTTGGGATGACTTTGTGGATTTTGGTTAAACTTGTATTGTAGCTAACTTTAGTAAGTTATGATTTGGATTGGTATATATGTAATGCATTGTATCGTATCCAAGTATGCATGTGAAGAGTATATGATGAGAAGGAATGTGAATTAAGAAGGCTACAAGTAGTATAAGGGACAAAAAATATTTATCTATCACAACAAGGTGATCATTACAATTCAAGGAATCTCAACCAACAAATCAAAGTTTCAGATTAGAGATCAGCCATTGGTTCATCCTTACAAGTTTATTAGTTAAATCATTAAACATGGTAGACTTAACAGTCTTATGTAAATCTCCTCACAATCCTTATTGCTCATAATAGGGACGATCATCAAAAGTGATCAATTGTAAGCCTTAACAGGCCAATTTTACACTCCAATACTAAAGGTTGTAGGTGTCATCCCTACCCTAGTTGTACTTTCTATTTGGAAGGTTTCTAGATCACCATATCTTGTGTCAAATTACTATGAATGTTTATTTTCTTTCATTCTTTCATGCATGCAATTAGATCAAAATATTATATGTAAGATTAATTGGTGAAGTAAGGTTAAGTTTTATTGGTTCCTAATTCACTCCTCCCCTCTCAATAACCTTGCCTACCTCATATTTCAAAAATTATATGTAAGATTAATTGGTGAAGTAAGGTTAAGTTTTATTGGTTCCTAATTCACTCCTCCCCTCTCAATAACCTTGCCTACCTCATATTTCAAAAAATTGGTTTCAGAGCTTTGTAGTTCTCATAGAAGAATTTTAACAACTTGAGAAAAGATTAGAGGAAATCAAGGTATACAAGCTAGATAAGGCTATTGACAATGAAAAGTTGGATCTTGAATTGGATATTGGGAAATTAAAGAAAGAAAAGGAGAAACTCTCTCAATCATTGAAAAGAAGGGAAGATCTTGCAGTACAAACGAATGACAATCTCTACACTAAAGAAATAATTGAAGATATATATCTTGAAATGAACTTAGATGAAGCTAATGAAGCAATCAAAGACCTATTAGAAAATAATTCCAATCTTCAAGAAGAAGTTAGAAAGATGAAAAGAGAACAATAAATCTAGTCAGTGAGATTATGTGAAGTCATGGAAGGAAAAGAAAAAGCCAAAGAAGAGATAGAAGAAAAGTACAATGAAATTCAATATCTATTCATTCAACAAGAGGACTTTATTGATCATCTCACTAATGCAAATGAAGAACTCATGAATCTAAGGTCAAAAAATGAAAGGTTGTAGAATGATCTAAACATTGAAAAGAAAATGAATGAAAGGATGATGAAATGTAAAGAAAGCTTGAATTAATTGAATGAACAAAGTCAGTATAGACACAAAGGAAAAGTTGGAATAGTATACATGGAAGAAGGTGAATCATCCAAGCAAGGAGCTCAAAAGAATCAAAGGCCTACTTGTAATAATTGTGGTAAGATAGATCATAAATCAAACAAATATTGGAATAATTGTAAAGAAAAATTCAATGAAAAATGCTATAACTAAAGTAAGCTTGGACATAGATCAAGTGAATGCTAGGAGAAATCTAAGGTTGAAGAAAAAATTTGTAGTTGCAGTAAACAAGGACACAAATCTTCTGAATGCAAAACCAAGAAATTGAATCTAGTCGAATAGATTGTAAAAGCAATATTTGGATGAGACTATAACATGGTGTATATGCCACTACTATTGTAAATTTAGGAAAATTGGAGAAAATTGTGTGAAAAATCACATGAGGAAAAGAGATACCACTAAAAGATGTTTCATTTGTATAGAACTTGGAAATCTTGCCAAGAACTTTATGAACATGGGAAAATTTGAAGATGAAAAGAAAGTCAAGGCTGAAAATATTAGAAAGTAGATGAAGCATCAATGGATACCAAAATCTCTTGAGAATGCAAGTCCAAGTCATGAAGTAGATATCACTCAAGAGTTGGGTGACTCAAGCATTTCAACTTGAATCCCTATGGGAATAATTGGAACTAAGATTCAAAAGTAGACATCCCAAATCAATTATAGCTAGCAAGAAGAAGAGATCCATATTAAAATTCAAGATGCACAAGGATAACTGAGTGGTTGTAGAAATTCAAGACCTTACTGAGCTAGGTTGGGTCACAAGACCCTGCCAAGCAAGATTGGGATACACTAAATTATTATATGTAGACACCAAGTTTTTGAAGACTCTATCGAGTCATTATGATTCTACCAATTTATGAATGTCTATCAAGTATTAAAGGCTGAAACTAAGTGGAAGATATCCTATCACCAAGAAAGTAAACATACCAAGCATTAATGGTGATTGATAAGAGGAAATTTGTTAAAAGGGAGAAATTGAAGTAATTGTTTCACCATGAACTTCTAGAGCTATTAGTGTAGAATTATTTGAGATCCCCTGAGTGAATTGAGTATTTTTTTTTGAAGATTTTTTTGACTTTTCAGAAACCCTACTAAGCATGGTGTCTTCTAGTAGCAAAATCAAGAATGGGTCAGAAATGTTGGTTTGAGGAGTTGATTGTAAGGCACCAAACTTCAAGTTGAGTCTGGTAATTGCAAAAGTAGTTGACCTAGCTAGTGTACAATCACAAATTCTACCCAAGGTATTTCTCATGCATGATATCCATTCATATTATCACTATTCTATTCAAGACCTAGGCACTCATGAGATGAATGAAGCATTGAACAAGTTATGTGTGAATGACATTCTAAAATTTGAGCATCAACATTTGGAAGCCAAGGGCTTGACACACATATCACATATACCAAGAGACTTCCAAGTCAAATTGATAATATATATTATGATTCATGCACATAATGGCTAGTTATGGTTGGAGAAAACTATATAGATATCAAAGAAAATAATTCATAGAATCATTGGTCTGCCAATGTTGAACAAAGCCAAAGAAACCAAAACCCTAGGTTTGGTTGAAATGGTGAAGAGAACTCTTACCAAGTGGGATGACAAAGGAATAAAGATATGAAGAATCATAGACATGGAACTAAAGTTTGGAATTCATGTGATCGCTCATGAGATCTACAGCTCTAGTCCTCTTAATAGTGTGTCATGTGAGGTAGTTGATTTGGCTCTCAAAGTAGTAAAGAATAACATGACATTCAACCTTTTTGAGTTGTTATTGAATTAGTTCAATAAGAATATGGAGAGAATCAAAGGTTCCAAGAATAGTCCATGTAAGTTTGGTTCACTCTTGACTTGTTTATTCTTCTTTGTGAAAAAATTCTTCCCTTCCAAAAGGTACAATAGTTTGGAGAAAAAATTGTCCGTATTTTATACCAAATAAATGAGTATATAGTAGAAATGGGTGAAAACTTTGATAGCATCATGGAAAACTACTTTGAATCATTCAATAAGAAGATGCAAAATAGATATAGGATACCTAAGAAGCTTGTAGAAGACTATAAGGATGATAGCTATTTGATGGTGGACTATGACAAAGTATATATTCAGGTAGTTACACTAGTAAATTTGGACCCAATTTTTGACCAATTTTGACCAAGGTTTGTCTCTATTTTTCTTGTCAAAATTTTTGACCAAATTGTAGGTTGGTTGAAATTTCAATGAATAAATTGTAGGTTGGTCAAAATTTTGATGAATGTATTCCTCAAAATTTTGACCAACCTACAATTTGGTTGAAATTTTGATAAGAAAAATAGTGACGAACCTTGGTCAAAAATTGGGTCCAAGTGTACTAGTGTTAGACCAAGGGTGGCAGGGGTTAAACCTCTAGAGTATGGGGTTAACATTGATAACACCAAAGATATCATTGGGGCACTATTGAATGAGCTTGTGGATCCTAAAGCACCTTATTTAAGAACTTATGAAGAAGCCCAAGAAAGAATAGAACTTGAAATTAAGCTTCCTCAAGCAATTGACAAAGGAAAAAAGAGGATAGAAAAACTAAGACAAGCAAGTCTACTCTTCTACTAAAATAAGGAAAATGTGATGATGTGTAAGAAGATGATGTAGAGGATGAAGATGAGGAAACCAAATCTGAGGAAGAAGAGCCTATAAGGAAGAAAGGTAAGGTTATCATAACTAGACCTACTAATTCATCCACTATTGTATTCAAAGGAAGGGTACCAAAGTCCAGAAAGAAATTGAAGTTAGGTGAAGAGGATGCCAAGAAGATTATCTTCAAAAGGCCTCCACCTACACTTCAAAAAAAGTTAAAGGTTTGGAAGAAGGAGCTGGCATGGAAAATTTCAAATATCTTAGATATGAGACTAGGAATGCAGATGATAAAAAGTGTATTAAGGACATGCTTATGTCAAAATTGGGAAAATGGAAGTACTCACCAGATTGGCTTGTACAGTAAATTCTTGATGAGCTTATGCAAGTAATCAAGCCTAGATGGGAGCATGCAAAGAAGACTACAAAAGAAATCTTTGAATAGACTCTGAGGCAACTCATTTTGAGACTCTATGAAAAGAAGGTGAAAAAATCTTTGAAGAAAAATGAAAAAAAGTTCACTCTTAAATCCAACACATGTATGTTATTGATAAAAGACATTCAATATATAGTGAAGGT
Source organism: Cupressus sempervirens (assembly GCA_028749045.1). Lineage (NCBI taxonomy): Eukaryota > Viridiplantae > Streptophyta > Pinopsida > Cupressales > Cupressaceae > Cupressus > Cupressus sempervirens. Next base: position 496,340,533 of record CM053793.1, on the reverse strand, counting down.
AGCCACAACTACATGGAAAAACATTTACAAACTGCATCAACCTAGTGGTTTTATTGTTCATGTTAATGAAAAAGATGATGATGATGATGAGGAAGAGAATATAGAAATAAAAGATGATGATATTGATGATGTAAATATTGATGATGAGGAGGAAGAACAAGTAGCTACTAGAGGAAGTCTGTCAGAGATTCAAAGCATTGAGGAAATTGATGTAGAGAAGATTGCAGTAGTAGTAATGGCCTCATTTCCTCATTCTCTAAGAAAAGCCTTAGTGCAATCAAGCTTAGAGAAAGCTTTTACCAATTTGGTTGTGGGTATTACTGTAACACCAAGCACCCAACCAAGCTCAAGATCTGTTCAACTAAGTATTCCACTAATTGAAGTGACTAGCACTTCATGTAGTGAGTAGCATTACCTCCATCATTAGGTTTATTCATGCTCCAACAAGGTATTTCTACTATTAGTTCAATATCTACATTTTTTGCTAGCCCCTTACTTTCTACTATTGTTTCTATTCCACATGTATCCATAGCTAGTACTGTTGGCTTGGTTTTTTATGTATTAAAAATTTCTAAAATATTCTAGTGAAAATCCAATTCCCTTTCAAAATTAGGATTTTGTGTTCTTGAATCATTTTTGACCCCACATAAATCCCTAATTTGATGTTGATATTACAATGTTAAACCTTGCCCCAAAAAACCCTTTAGTTAGGTATACATGGTATGCATTTTAAAGAAATGTATGGGAAAAAATCATTTGAAAGCCCCCTTTTTATTTACCCAGGTACCTTTTAAAATTTGTTTACATTTCCTAACCTTACCCTAAGTTTTCATTTGAAATTATAACCCAAGCTTTTTGTTTTAATATTATGTGGGTTATATTTTATGTTTGAAAATCAGCTAAATCATAATGGTCCTTGATCTTCCTTAAGATCCAAGGTTGTCACTTTGTCCCCAATGAAAGTTACAAGGTTTTTCATCCTTGGCAACATAGTGAAAAGGTGGTACCTATCTATGGGATCTAGTAAGAAGTGAAAGGTTTCAAAAGCAAGTTTTTCACCATAGATTAGATAGTAGATCAATGAGACTCACTTTGTCACTAAAGAAAGTTGCTCGTTCTTTATTCATTGTGACATAGTGAGGGCTTGACAAGTGGAATATGGAAGGACCAGCCCTTGCAAAAAATACCATAGGCTCCAAGTCATGAAAGGGTTTCCAGATGTTAGATTTTGATTTGTCATGGGGATATACTTTATAGAGACAAGATGTTGGTTAGTGCTATCAGATCTTTTCAAGATAGGCAATGGTCACTTTTTTGCCATAAAAAGTTACATGGTTTTTACCCTTGGTGACATAGTGACATAAAGACGTGTCTAGCAGGCCCATCTTAGTTATAATATTCCTACTATTGGATGTCACTTTGCTGCCAACAAGAGTTGCAAGGTCTTTACTCTCGGTGATGAAGTGAGAGATTAACACATAGCATGGTGGTCCACTTTCAAAGGAATTATGTAGTATCATCCTTGATCATCTAATGTGTAAGAGATTAAAGGTTTTCATTATGTCACTAAGGGAAGCTACTCAACCTTTATCCATAGTGACATAGAGAGAAATTGACATGTGTCTAGTTACATGAATGAATAGTATGGTTGCCAGCAAGGTGAAAAAGGGTACACATGTAAATTTTCAATTGGATTAAGTGCCAAGTTGGAAGGTTGAAGCTGAGTCAAAGTGTGTTTTAGTTTCTAATTGTTGGATTTTTGTAAATTGATGGCCCATTTTCAAATTCAAAGGGGAATGCCACTTTGTTTTTCTCTACAGCCCATTTATGGGAATTAAAATCTTCTTGTATTAGATAATACAAGGAATGTAGTGAAGATGGTCGAGAAATTTATCCTACAAATAGATTTTCTAAATTCTTGGAGCCTAGATCTGTTGAAGAGCCTAGTATTTCACCTTGTTGAGTCGTGAAATTTTCTATATCAATGATTCATTGTAGAATTTAGAAAAGAAGTGAAAAGGCCAAATAAGTATCTCTATCTGCATATAATTAAATATTTTTGGTATTCTCCTCATTATTTTTTCAATATGCCTCCAAAGAAGAGTTTTTCTAGGAAGGTTAAATATGCCAGTAGAAATATTCATGATGATTTCTTAGGGAAATTAAGTGAATGTACCAATGAGTCCACCCAAATAAAGAAACTAGTTCTATAAACCCTAGGCTCCAAGTTGTAAATGGCTTATTTGACAAGGAAAATTGTATTTTGGGTGTCATGACTTCTAAAATAGGGTTACAATTATTTGAAAATTGGTTTTCAAAGAAGAGATTTCTTGCCCCCCATATAAATATCTAGAATTTTGACCTAGGCATGTTAGTAATTCTCAGAGTCTTCATAGATTCAAACCTCCTCACTACTATATCCCAAAATTATGATTTTGTAGCTAGGATGGTAAGGAGAATAGATGGGGAATGCTTGGTGAAAATTACCATGGAAGAAATACAACAAGTCTTTTGAATGGGTCCTATAATAGATTATGATGAGGTCAATTATTTTTAGGGATTAGAGAAGGACTACTTGCCTCACAAGGATCAAATTAGGAAAGGAGCACTGAGAAGACAATTAGCCACAATTAGAAACTTAACCTTTGTCATAACATCAACAAAAGAGCCTTTTAAGAAATAGTTCTTCAATTCTAGGTTTATATATATATATATATATATATATATATATATATAATGGTGCAGATTTCTTCCTTTGGAGTGGATATTATTTTTGATTTCACATCATTTCTAGCAAAAGAAATTCATGTAGGTTTGTTTGGAATTGAAAAGGGGAGAATTAAGAAAACCTTTTCTTTTTATTCTTTATTAATGCAATTTTTTTGTATAAGGGGGTTACATTCTTTGCAAAAGAAATGGTGTTAACAAGAGAACATGATGGAGAATCTCTGCCAGTACAATCGTGGAGTGCAGATATGACTTGGGATGTAGAGGAGGCTATTTTTGTAAGGTTTGAAAAGTATATTTTGTATCTAGACTGAGGAGCCTATTATTAAAAGATAATCCTAGGATATCCAAGGCATTCTTAGATTTCATCAGGCCTATGGACAACCCTAGCGATTTGAAAGTTTCCCATAATTGGGCAGACATTATACCATATCTAGTGTCAATAGTTTTCAGAGTATATGGATTCCAAGGAACTCTACATGTTCTTCCCTAACAAGTACCTCTTAAGGTAGGGATAGCTGAGATGTTATGGCAACTAGGTGGTTTGGAAGAAGCAGAATTAACTGGTAGGTCAAGAGGCTCTATTTTCTCATCTTGCATAGTTGCTCATCAATTTATCATTACAAAGGGTGGTTGGTTTTTTTTGTATTTACACCCATACAAAATGGCAGCCTCCCATGCTCATTTTAATGATAGTATAGGATTTTTTGAGATTTTTAGACAGAGGGCCACGATTGGTACTCGCAAGCATCAATTCTATTTTCCTAAGGATATAATAAGAAATGATTTTTCTCTCCAAGAACAAGAAATTAAGAAAGAAAAGTGGAGATTCTATTCTAGGGTATTAGAATTTATTAATTGTTTTGAGAAAGATTATAGTCCACTAAAAGATGCAAAGACATCAATGGACAAAGTAAGCAAATTGATGATCACTTTTTCATAGATCATGTAGGCAATGAATGAAAAGAATACTTTTCTCATCAATAATTTTCCTAACAAAGAAAGGGAGGCAATGAAGAAGTTGTTTTTTAATCTTACTATAGGATCATGACAATTGGTTATCCAAAGAAGGTCTAGCTACAACATAATCAAGAACAAAGAGCATGTAACTATTAAAGGAAAGCAAATAGTTGGATCAACTAGTGTTGCTTTGGGAGAAAGGTCTGAAGAGCCAAGGCCTAAAAGGAAAAATATAGAGGAGAAGCAGATGTCTCAAAAAAAAGACTATACACCTTCTCAATCTCCCTTACATATAGGAGAGGAACTACTCACTAAAGATAAAATTGAACAATTAGGTGTTGGAAGCATGAATGTTGATGATATTCCTATGGGGGAGTATTGTGGATATGTTATCATGATGATATGTTACATTCATAACTGAGTTTTCCATTGATGTCAAAATAGAAATCTTCTGTGGTTTCTAATAGAAGAACATCGAAAAGATTAAGTTGGTATGGACAACTAGTTTAGTATTCTCACTATCTGAGGTTATGGGAGATACTTCTGAGTATCTAGTATATGTAATTAATTTTAGGTGAAGAAATGTTAAGCCTAGAAGAAGTTATGCAAGTTTTGGTGATGTCTATTTTGAGATTTAGTTTATAGAGGCATGTTATGGTAAACTTGTTATATCTCTTAGAAGAATTGTTATTCTAAGAATCGAGGTTGAGGATGTGAAGAATAAATCTTGATGATGATGTAGCTAAGCTCATTCATCATAATAATGTGTGTACATAAATTTATTTAAGTTGCAAGGAAAAAGATTAATTTTATTGCTAAGTGTAACATGTTCTTAATGTGGTCCTATAATAATTAATTAAGAAGGTGTAACAACTGACTCAAGGAATTTTTTTATGGATTTGGTATAAAGGAAGAAATTTTTCCTTTATCATGAGTATGAAAGAGAAGTGATTTTTAAGTAGCTTAGAGAGTGAATTGTGAAGTTGAGAAGAGCATAGCAGAAGTGAAGGAAACTTCATTGCCAAGGTTTTATTGAGTGATCCAATCTTGGATACTCAGATCCAAGGTTTGCGACCTGGCCTGCAATGTTTGATAGTGATTCATTCAATTGAAAAAAGAAGAAGAAGAAGAGGAACTTAATAGTAAATTACTTGTTTGGGCATTGAGCTCTTCTTATAATTAAAATTGCATGTTTGGGAAGTGGATTATTCTTGCATACATTTTACTACAACTCCTAACAAGGTTAGCACAAATCCTAACAGGGTTGGAATCTCCTAATAGGGATTCAAAGTCTCCTAATACGGACTCTATGTACTAAATGTTGTAATAGAATCCTAATAGGGTTCATCCTCTAAAAAGGAATATTTATATTAGTACATTATCTTGTGGGCATCATTCCCACCGATGTTTTCTCTCTGATCAAGGATTTCCCTAGTTAACATATTTGGTGTAATTGTCTATGTGCATATTTTTATGGTTGTTTTTTACTTTGGTTGAATGGATAAGATTTTTTAAGGTTAATGAATATTTTAATTATTGGATAATTGATTCACCCCTCCCCCCCCTCCCCCTCTTAGTTATCTTGGTGGACTATTGTTTCTAATAATTGGTATTAGAGCATCAGGTCCTTGAAGATAAAGTTTAATAGTTTTGGGATATCCATGGTAATCATGTTCAAGAGAGATAGTCCTACATTTAATAGAGGAAATTTTGACACTCAAATGGTAGAAATTCTTGGTGAGTTATCATATTTGTGTAAAGAATAGAGTATTGAGTTTTCATATCCAGAATCCTTCTGTTGTATACAAAAGAACAAAAGCTCAAACAAAGATAGATCTAGATTCAAAGAAGACATAAATATAAAGGAAGGTATTTATCTACTTATGGAGAGAGAACCAAAAGGCATGAAAATTTTGTTTGTTGGACATGTAAAGAATTTGGCCATCTTTCATCTAGATGTCTTAAGAGATTAAGGAAAACTAGAAAGGGTTTACTTTCTGATCAAGTTGATGAATTTAAAGCAAGTATGGAAAGATTATTGAATGAATATGATAATGAGCCTAGATTGGTTAATGGAGACAATGTAATAAAGGAGATAGCTTTGGTGACTATTATGGAAAAAGAAAATGTGAGAGTTGATGAGAAATTTAGGATGCAAGAAAGAGTAATTGATTATGATTTAGATGATGATGTTGTTATTAAATAAAGGAATGATAAAGTATTCCTTGAGACTAACAACGATTTGCAGAATGAAGGAGGGCCAAGGCAAGAATAAAGCTCAAAACCTTTAGTAGAGCTAAGAGTTGAGATAACAACTCGTATTTCAAGAAAGAATATGAAAAAGAATCATCCAACGAAGTAGATCACCAGAAGTAGAGATACATGTGTGATGAAAAGAGGAAGAGTCAATGAAGAACTATGTTTGATATCTCAAGTTGAACCTAAGAATGTAGATGGAGCATATAAAGATGACTATTGGAAGCAAGCTATGAAAGAGGAATTAGATTAGATTGTAAAGAATGAGACATGAGAATTGGTCCTAAGACCAAAAAACAAGAATGTGATAAGAAATAAATGGGTATTTAGGAACAAGATGACTGAACAAGATAAAGTTGTAAGGAAAAAATAAAGATTGGTATGTAAAGGTTACTCACAGCAAGAAGGAATAGACTATGATGAGACCTATGCTCCTATGGCTAGAATTGAAGTAGTAATGTTATTCTTAGCATATGAAACATATAATAAATTCACAGTGTATCAAATGCATTTCAAGTTAGCATTTCTAAATGGAGAATTTAAAGAGGAAGTGTACATAGAGTAACCTAGAGGTTGTCCTTTTGTAGATGATAAGGACATAGTATGTAGATTGAAAAAAGCATTGAATGACTTGAAGCAAGCACCCAAAAAATAGTATGAAGGGTTGGACAAGCATTTGACAAAGCTTGGATATAGGAAAGGTATGGAAAATAGTAATCTCTATTGGAAAGAAATTGATGTTGGATTAATGAATTTTGTAATATTTGTTGATGATGTCATATTTGGAGGAAATGATGATGAAAATGAAAAGTTTGTATAAGAAATGAAGAAGGAATTTGAAATGAGTATGATAGGAGAAATGAAATATTTTCTAGGATTACAGATTGTATAGAATTCACACTAAGTATTTGAAAGATTTACTAGAGAGGTTTGGTTTGGAAACATGTAAACCTATTGGAACACCTATGGTAACTAGACACGAGTTATCTACAAAGATGAGACACCCATTGTTGAGTAGAAGAAGTATAGATCTATGATCGGAGGTTTGCAATATCTGACTCGCACAAGGCTAGATATAGAAAATGTAGTTGGAATTTTTGTAAGATTCCAAGATGATCCTAGAGAAGCACATTATATAGTAATTAAAAGGATATTTAGATACCTGAAAATAATACCTAAGTTCAGATTGTGGTATGATAGATCTAATGATTTCACTCTATATGCTTATATTGATGCTAATTGGGTAGGCAGTACAGATGACATAAAGAGCACCAGTGGTGCAGCCTTCTTTCTTGGAGGAAGATTAGTTTCTTGGCTAAGCAAGAAGTAGGATTGTACCTCACAAAGTATAGAAAAAGAAAAATATGTTGCAATAGGAAACAATTACAATCAATTTGTTTGGATGAAGCAAATACTAAAGGGTATAAGGATAGAATTCAATGAACCTAGTGTCATACATTATGACAACACAAGTATAGTAAATATGTCTAAGAATCTAGTGTTACATTTGAAGACCAAGCACATTTCTATCAAGTATCACATGTTGAGATAGAAAGTTGTAGAAAAGGAAATTAGATTGGAGTATGTGAGCACTAAAGATAGATTTTAGATATATTCACTAACCTTATTCCCAAATAAACTTTTGAGTATTTGTGAGGTATGATAGGGGTTATGCCCCTTCCTACATTAGAGTAGATGATACAAGAGTGCATTAGTCCAGTGTAATAGAGTACTATAGTTTGTCTAGATTGAATGTTGATGCTTCTTGTATGGGGGAGTATCTATGATGGATAGAGTCATCTAGGACTCTTGTTGGATGTTGTTTTTGAATAGTGTCTTTGGACACTTGAGCTAGTAAGAATCACTTCTTGCTAAGTTTGATGGTTGTTGAAACCTTTGACATTGATGTCAATGGGGGAGAAGTACTACATGTAAAACATCATGGGGGAGAAGTAGAAACAAGCAAGAATGAGTACAACATGTTGAGAAGAAGTAAAACATGGAATTGTAGTTTAAGGGAAAGCACATTAAGGTATATCAATGGGGGAGAATGATTGATGAAGAGGATTTGAAAAGAAAGGCTAACAATCTTTAACTATTGGTATTCTTGGAACTAGATTTTTTTTTCTATGTTGCCATCAATGCCAAAGTGGAAGATTGTTGGAAGCATGAATGGTAATGATATTCATATGGGGGAGTATTGTGGATAAGCTATCATGATGATATGTTACATTCATGACTAAGTTTATCATTGATGTCACCATAATAGTCTTCTGTGGTATCGGATAGAACAACAAAAAGATCAAGTTGGTACAGATGACTACTTGAGTATTCTCACTATCTAAGGTTATGGGAGATACTTCTAAGTATCTAGTATATGTAGTGAACATCGGTTGAAGAAATTTTAAGTCTAGAAGAAGTTATGCAAGTTTTGGTGATGTATGTTCTGAGATAGAGTTTACAAAGGCATGTTCTAGTAAACTTGTTATATCTCTTAGTAGAATTGTTATTCTAAGAATTGAGGTTGAGGATGTAGAGATGATATGTTGATGATGATGTAGCTAATCTCACTCATCATAATATTGCATGTACAGAAAGCTATTTAAGTTGCAAGGAAAAAGATTAATGTTATTGCTAAGTGTAACATGTTCTTAATATGGTCCTATACTAATTAATCAAGAAGGTGTAACAACTGACTTAGGGAATTATTTTATGGATTTGGTATAAACTAAGGACATTTTCCTATATCATGAGTATGGAAGAGAAATGATTTGTAAGTAGTTCATAGAATAGAATGTGAAGTTGAGAAGAGGAGAGTAGAAGTGAAGGAAACTTCATTGCTAAGGTTTTATTGAGTGATTTGAAGTTGGATACTTGGATTTGAGGTTGTGACCTAGTTTACAAGGTTTGATAGTGATTAGTTTAGTTGATAGAATTGAGGTAAGAGGAACATATAGTAAATTACTTTTTTAGGCAGTGAGCTCTTCTTGTAATTGAAATTGCATGTTTGGGCAATTGTCGAGTAGACTCTGAATACTAATGGATGAAGTACTGATCATTTATTTATTTTGCATGAGGAGAGATCATAGAATTTTATGAAGTATAAATCCAAAATTCAAATAAAATTTACTTTCATGTATAAAAAATATAATAGGTGGTCAACTCTTTTTTGCATTTAATCTTTGTGTTGTGGTTAGCTATTATAGCCCAGATTTACCTATAATCTAAGAATTATGGCCAAATATCTTCTATAAGGGATTAGTATTATGAATGAATATTATTAAGAGAGTAAAGTGTAAAGATAATATCTAGTATTGAACCATTTTATCCCTCAGGTGCACCCACCTTAGTTTTGTAGAACCTAAAGAGTAGAAAATCTTGGTGATTTTGTTGAAGTTTGGTCAAGATTTCAAGACTTCTTAGTTGAACATAGGAAATAGCTAACCCTTAGAATAATTTTTTCTTCATCATCTTGATGTCAAGTATTTTGTTTCTTGGTAGTTTGAAACACCAACAAGTACAATGATAGTTGAGAACAAGTCTCAACTGAGTACTGAAGTTTTAGATAAGGGTAAGGGTAAAGAAGAAGAAATTGATCTAGAAGAGGATATAATTATTTTGAACTAGGTTATCTCTACCCTCACTCCTAATCAAATGAAAACCATATGTGAATTATTGTAAAAGAGAGATAAGCAATAAAAACTTAGAGAAGAGAAGAAAAAGAAAACCCAAGTGCTTGAAGATAGAAAAGACATATTTGTAAATGCACTAAGTATTGAGGTTGATAGTACACAACCTATTTTGGACTAGTTAGTAGAAATTTTCCAAAAATTCAATGAAGACTTGAATCGATAGAATAAGCTGCTACAAAGAGAAGAAAGAAAGTTTGAAAACAAGGTATTGGAACAAGTGGCACAAAAAATTGCAATAAACTAGGTAAAATTATCTACTATTCTTATTTCATTGGAGACATCTATAAATAATGTCACTTCATTATTTTTTAAGTTGTGTGATACATCTACCTTCACACAAGGAATTAAAAATAAAATATCAAAGATAGATGAAGACATGAAGGCAAGTGCATACCATTTGTCACTTGACCCAATCTACATCTCTTCTCATTATTCAAAGACAAGATTTCTAGCAAGTTTGCGAGAAGAATTGTTAAAGGAAGAAGCTAGGATCAAGGCCACACTTGTAGAAATCTAAGACATGATTCTTCCAAACATGGATGCATTGTAGACACATATTGCACATGCTAAGACACTCATCCATGACAATAACTTCTCCATAGCCCATCACATGATGGAGTTATCAACAGAAGTTTAGATTGCATTGCATGCAAGTAAGGTGTTATAGGAAAATTGGCACAAGAAAATGGCATTAATCTTCAAGGTACACTCTAAATTCTTGTCATATTTTGGTATTAACATATAGTATACACCTTTTGAATTTATGTCAAAAAGGGAGAGAAGTATAGAAGTATAGATGAATGTATATGTGTATAAAGAGGAAATATAAAGAATATATGTATGGAGGAGAAGTACTCCAAATATATAAGGTTTATGTATGGGGAGCAGTATAGTATTATACAAAAACAAAAAAATCTTTTACAAAAACAATTTTGAAAAATCTGAAAAATAGAGTATGTTACTGAGTTGTAGACATAGAATGGTAATTAAAGAATGTTTTGACTTGTAATTTTGAGTATTTAATTTTTGGGATGATATGTTTTTTTGTCACTAATGATAAAGGGGGAGATTCTTGATATTAAGGTTAGTTTTTATATTAGTGACTCATACTTAGTCATTATATAGTTGCTACCAAGCTTCAGAACCTATGTGTAGTTCATGCCAAGTGTAGCAGTATCTACTGAGTTATTCAGTGCAAGTGATGTAAACTCTAGTGTTGGCTGAGATCCATAGTGTTAAACAAGTTACATAGTGTTAACCATGTTCTCTATTTTTTATCAAGCTCAAAGTGTTAGTGATGTGAATCTAGTGTTGACTGAGCCATGGAGTGTCAATTGAGTGATTCAGTATATGTCAAGTTTCATAGTATTCACTGAGTCACATAGTCTTGACCGAGTTCAAGCTACTTGGAAGTGATCAGTATGATCTAAACCTCTTGATAAACTAAATTTTAGATGATGTTGAGTGTTGGTAGTGGTTTTTGAGTATCAAAACATCATTGAGTTTGTCTTTAGAACCTGAGTTATAGTAGTTGGGTTGACTTTGTGGATTTTGGTGAAACTTATATTGTAGTCAACTTTAGTAAGTTATGATTTGGATTGGTATATATGTAACATATTGTATCATCCACGTATGTATGTGAAGAGTATATGATGAGCATAAATGTGAATTAAGAAAGCTACAAGAAGTATAAGGGACAACAAAGATTTATCTATCATAGCAAAGCGATCATTACAATTCAAGTAATTTCAACCAACAAATCAGAGTTGCAAATCAAAGATTAGCCACTAGTTCATTCTAACAGGTGTATTAGTTAAATCCTTTAACAAGGTAGACTTAATAGTCTTATGTAGATCTCTTGACTGAGTACACATTTCATTGTATGTTTTGTAAATCCTTTCACAAGGTGGACCTCACAGTCCTTATTGCTCCTAACATGGAAATTCATTACAAGTGATCAATTATAAGCCTTAATAGGCCAACTTTATACCATAGCACTCAAGCTTGTGGGTATCATCCCCACCCTAGTTTTACTTTTTATTTGGAAAGTTTCTGGGTCACCATATCTTATGTCAAATTGCTCAGAATGTTTATTTTCTTTCATTCTTTCATCCATGCAATTAGATCAAAATATTATATGAAGGATTAATTGGTGAAGTAAGATTACATTTTATCTACTCTTGATTCATCCCTCCTCTCTCAATAACCTTTCCTCCCTCATATTTCCAATAGCTCTAACCTAGTGGGAGAGTAGGGAAATGTCAAATTGTCCAAGAGTACAACCATGAATTTTGCAAAAAGGCTATCTCATTAAATGTTTCATTCTATACCCAAGATAATTTACTCAAATACATAGGTGGTTCTCATTCTTACCTTAGACATTCTATTTTTCTTTTGAATCCATGTAATTTGGATGAAGTACATGTACAAGAGACACACTTAGAGTCAAGGGGTAATGGTACTTTCATTGATAGGGTTGAAAGGAAGCCATATCAATTTGAAGGTAAATCCAAAGACGAAGGAAAGGGAAAAAAGACAGCTAAAATGAAGAAAGAGGGTGAAAAACCCACATGCTCACATTGAAAGAAAGAAGGGCATGATGATTCTAAGTGTTGGAAGTTGCTTCTAGAAAATAGAGCAAAGTGATATGGTGGAAACAAAGACAAAAAAAAGACTACTATTGTGATTCAAAAAGATCTTGGATCTAACTTCGGAGATGAGACAAAGGTTGTTTCTACTAGGATCCAAGGTAAAGGAAAATCTATATCTCTTTCTCTATCTATAAGTTCTTCAAATATAAGTGAAATTACAAGTAAATAATCTTCTCCTAAGAATGATAGGCAAAGGAGTGAATTATTTCATATTGGGGTTGTTATCCAACATACTAAGGTTGATGTTTCATTTGATACAAGTTCTCAAGTTAATTTGATATTTGAGGAAGTTTTTGAAAGGCTTAACTTGACTACAATACCTTATCCAAAACTATATCCTCTTAGATGGGTTTGCAATGATGCATAGTTACAAGTAACTAAGCAATGTAAATTGAGATTTTCTATCACTACAAACTTTGTAGATGAGGTAGAAGCTAATGTAGTCCCTTTAGATATTTGTGGTCTTGTTCTTGGGAGTCTATACCTATATGAGTGACAAGATATATTTTATAGGGGGGAGAACATGTATCATTTTTCCAAATATATGGTTGAATACATTGTATGAGAACATAAGATAAAGACTAATCTTGCACTAGTTAATGTTGGTCAAATGAAAAGTTTGGTAAATTCTAGTAAGAACTTTGTATTAATTCTTGTAAATGCAAATGAAGATGAAACATCTAAGGTATTCAAGGGGTGTGATCCTAAACATAAGTCTAAAATGGTCAAGATTGTTTCCACTTATGATAACTTGTTTTAGGAACCAAAAGGATTACCTCCTAAGAGAGAGATTCAACATGAAATTTAGTTACAAAATGATGTGCCACTTCCTAATATTGGCATGTATCATTTATCAGCTCTGCAAAATGAAGAAATAAAAAATTAGGTTCAAGAGCTAGGTTGGAAAGGAGTTATTCATTCTAGTACTTCTCCTTGTGGTTCTCCTATTATGTTGGTTCCAAAGAAAGATGGGACTTGGAGAATGTGCATTAACTACATGGCTCTAAATAAGATAAGAGTAAAGAACAAGTATCCTCTTCCTAGAATAGATGATTCACTTGATTAGTTGAAACATGCAATTTATTTCACTAAGCTATACTTGCATAATGGATATCATCAAATTCAAATTGTAGAGAATGATATTTGGAAAACTACTTTTAAGAAAAAACATGGACTATTTGAGTGGTTAGTCATGCCCTTTGGGCTTTTTAATGCACCAACTACATTTATGAGAGTCATGAATGTTATCTTTCATCCCTTTATTGATGATATTGTCATAATCTATTTAGATGATATCCCTATATTCAATGAGTCCTGAGATGATCATGTAGTTCATGTAAAAAGGGTCTTGGATGTATTGAGAAAAGAAAATCTTTATGTAAAGATGTCTAAGTGTGAATTTTCTAAGACATCATTAGTGTACTTAGGCTATGTTGTAGGGGATGGTCAACTAAAAGTAGACCTTGCAAAAGTCAAATTTATTGTAAAATGGCCTAAACCAAGTATAGTTATAGAAGTTAGGAGCTTCTTAGGTGTAGTTCAATATTGGAGGAACTTCATTGCAAGTTTCTCTCACACTGCATTACCATTTCATACATTAACTAGTATGAAGGAAACTTTTTAGTGGGGAGGTCTACAATAGAAGTCTTTCGATACTTTAAAGGAAAATTTGAGCACTACACTAGTTCTAGCTCTACTTGATTTACATCAACCATTTGATATTAAGACATGTGTGAGTAGATTTTCCATGGGAGCTATACTAATGTAAGGAGGTAAAATAGTATGCTACCACTCAAAAAAAATTTTAGGAGTAGTACATAACTATCCCATTTATGATAAGGAGCTTTATGCTTTAGTTCAAAGTGTTAAGAAATGAAAACACTACTTAATAGGGAAAGAAACTGTAATCCACACTAATCACTAGCCACTTCAATATTTGCACTCACAAAAGTTGCAACAAAGTAGGCACTTTAGGTGGATGGGTTTTCTATAAAATTTTCATTTGGTAATTAAGTATAAGAAGGGTGCTCATAAAAAAAGTATGCTCTCTAGGCCTCCTATTAAGAATGATTTTATAATCCTTCAGAATAGGTCTATGGTTCATGAAATTTTTTAGGAATATTATGTTAATGATGAGAACTTTAAGGATGTCTATGCAACTTTGATCTAGGGTAAACATGTTAAAGAGAAAGATTACTATGTGTAGGATAATTTTTTGTACCACTTGGGAAAACTATGCATTCCTAAAGATGAACAAGCACATGTAATTCAAGAAGCACATACCTTTTTGATTGGAGGACATTTCAGGGTAAGTAAGACATTGACTCAATTACAAAAATATTTTTACTAGCCTCATATGTAAGAAACTATCACTAAGTATATTAAAGGATGTGTAATGTGTACAACTAGCAAACCAAGTAATAGGAAATTGGGTTTTTACACACCCTTACTTCTACCATCCCATCCATGGTAAAGTGTATCTATGAATTTTGTGGGGGGTTTACCTATGTATAAGAAGGGTCATGATTATTTATATGTAGTGGTTGATTAATTCAACAAAATGTGTATTTTAATGCCTTGTAAAAAGCAAGTAACTAATAAATTGACAGCTCATTTGTATTTTCAATTTGTATGGGTTCATTTTGGGTTACCTAATTCTATTGTATTAGATAGAGATTCTCGATTCTTAGGGGAATTTTGGTCATCTTTACGGAGACTCATGGAAACAAAGTTGAGAAAGAGTACAACTTTCCATACATAGACTAATGGATAGACATAGGTAGTCAATAGGACAATTTTTTATCTACTCAAGGTTACTACAATAAGAATCCTAAGTTGTGGGATGAAATTCATCACTATGTACAAAATGCTTACAACCATGCAACACACTCTTCTAAAAAGAGGTCTCATTTTGAGACTTTCTTTAGATACTTTCCTAAGACAGCAATGGATTTTACTTTTGGGAAGGACAATGTTGTACATGGATGCCATGATGTAGAAAAAGTTTTAAAGTTCATCTAGATGGTCCAAGCAATCCATCAGGTAGTAGAAGCATAATTGGAGTAGACCCAAGAAAATACAAGGCTTGCCATGATAAGTATCACATCGATCACCATTTCCAATTTGGTGATAGATTTTGGTTACACATCAACAAGGAAAGAATGCAAGGTGAAGGAATGATGCTCAAGCCTATTCAGTATGGTCCTTTTGAGATCTTACATAAGATTGGTACCAATGCCTTCTGCCTTAATCTTCCTTCATACATGCAGATTCTACTCAATTGTCAATGTTGAGAATATGAATTTGTATGAGCCTTCAATGATCTTGGATGAAGACATTGGTGCAGGAGCACCCCATCAAAATTAAGTAGTCTTAAGGTATTCTAGGCCTTCTCAACCCTTGATTCTAGCATATTGGTTAATTAGGCTCTTTCTTGCATTGTGATCCTATTTGTATGAACCCTTGAACAACTTTGATATTTGTATAAACTAGTTGTTTCATGAGGTCACAAGGATCTATTAGTCTCCCAGGGTCTTGTTAAAGGTCTTAGGAAGGGTTAGGGCCTTTTAAAGTCATGTTAGAATCATCAAATCAAAATAAGTTGCATAATCATGACAATAATGCAACATTTACCTTATATTAACAACTTTTCTTTGTAATAAGTTCCCTCCAATGGTCACAACCTTCAAATTTCAGTTGGACCAATTGGAGGAAGGTCTTCATAAGCCCTTTTAGGTAGGTGGAAGACATAGGATGTAATATCTTGCTTTTGAATCAATAAAAACTACTATTTTTCTTGCAAAAATGTTGGTTTTCTATTCATTGTACAGACTATATAGATAGTGGTGAATGGAGGGTTAGGTTTTATCAAAGCTTAAAGAGTTACCTTTCTAATGAGCCTACTCTAAGCTCTTCAATCACCAGGAGATTGGAGATATAAGGGTTTTTGTAAAAACTAATCACAAACCCTAACTACCTAGGGTTTTGGAGAAAAATGGCAATATCTCCCATTTTCACTAGTGGAAAAATCTGAAATGGGAGATTGTCAAGTGTATTTTATGATTTTGAAGGTTTCAGGGTAGGAACAGATGGTGGCCATATTGTATAAGCAAGGATGAGTTGGCATCTTCATGTGAGAACTCTGCTACATACTAAACTTTACAAAAATCCATGCCTTGGAAGTTGAGCTAGGTTTTGAAACTTTGGAATCCTTTTACTAATGATCCAATCTAAGTATTCTTTGTGTTAGCTTTGAACTGCACTTTTGATTATTATTAGTTCCTTTGTAAAAGTGACCTAATTGGGGCAATTAGGCCTCTTATGCATTGTTGTTTTAGAAGGTTAAAAGGTGACATTAGGATCTTCCTTTTTGGGAGTATGTTAAACTTAGTAAAGGGTGCTAAGAATGGTAATTTGTTCCTAGGGTCCTTTGGAGGATTTTTCACTTAAGGCACAAATTGACTTTAAGAGGGCCATTAGGCCTATTGCTGCATTACTAGAACAGAATAGTGAAAGTTGGGTTTGGATTGCTGATTGGCAATGATTTCTTGATCTTTTGCACTTTTTTTCAACCCCAAGTATGTCAATAGATCAAAAATTTGTGAATGTACCATTTGAGGGTAAGAAGTCAAGTCTTGCTAAACCATAATTGCATGGATTAGGTGTGATCCTTTAAATCTTGTTTTTATGCAAAGGTGCAAAAGCTTGGGTGTTTCTCTTGTCATGTTGGACTAGTGATCAGCATATCCTAGGATAGTTGTTGTTAACCCTTACCTCTACATTAATTGGTATCACAGCCTTAAGATCTCTAAGGCTTGAAGTTTTTCCATCATTTTTGAAGAAGAAGGAGATGGGTTGTCATCAAGAATGAAAAATATTGAGATTGTGAAGTACTCAAGGGAGAAAAGACAAAGGGAGATTGAGAAAAGAAGCAGGGATAATCTCAAAAATACTAAGATAATGTAGATGAGGGATGAGATAATCAGACTTAAAGCAGAGCTTGGGAAGAGCAGTGGGAACTCTGGTGATTTTGAACAAGGGAGTGATGATGAATCCCTTTTGGAGGAAGAAGAGGAAGAATGCCCTCTAGATCAGAGGTTGCTTGTGAAGACTCTAAAGTCCATGGAAAGGAGATCCTTGGATGCTAAGTTTGATTTGCCCACTTATGACGGGAAGATGGATCTTGATGCTGCTGTGTATTGGGTGAATGCCCTAACTAGTTTCTTTGATTGTGAAACCATCCCTAAAAATTAGAAGGTTATGATAGCCAAGTCAAGGCTAAGAGGGTCTTCTTTGGTATGGTGGAACTTTATCCAAGATGACAGGGTAAAGAAAGGAAAAAATTAGGTCTCCACATGGAAGAAAATGGTGGCCTTGCTCTAAGAAGCCTATGTACCTATAGATTATGAGGTGCAACTCCATAAAAGGAGGATGGGATTGAGACAAAAAGACATGGATCTCTCAACATATACTAAAGAATTCCACAATCTTGTGATGAAGTCTGGTATTGTAGAACTAGAGAACTTGAAACTTGCAAGGTACTTGCAAGGACTCAAATTTTCAATTCAAGATGAATTGAGGCTAACCACCATAACCATTGTCCAAAAATGTTTCATGTGGGCTTCCAAGGTAGAAGAGAGGTTCAAAAGTAGCAGTGAAAAAGGTGGAAGAGGTAGAGGAAGGAATGATAGAGCAAGAACAAATTCTTGGAATAAAGGGAAGTCAGATAAACCAAACAAGTCTCTTGATCAAGAGACCAAAGAACAAGATGAATCTAGTTCAAGGGGATATACAAGAGGTAGAAGAACCTTTAGTAGGGGTAGAGGAAGATCAGATAGGCCTCCAAAATACTACAACTAAAATCCAACAAATGCCCAGAGAAAGCAAACAAAAATGAAGGTGAAAGGAGAGCTCAACTTTTTCATGAGGAAAGAGACCTTGAAGTAGAAGAAGGCATAGCATTGATGATGAGACAAGAATTTTTGCAAGTGCCACATACTCAAGAGCCTCCACAAAGAAAGAATTTGTTTAGAACAAGGGTCAAATGCCAAGGGAAGGTATACAATTTGTTAATAGATTATGGTTCAACTAAAAATCTAGTTTCTAAGGAACTGGTGCAAAAGTTAGAATTAACTAAGACCCCCTATCCTTTCCCCTATCATGTTTCATGGTTTACTAAAGGTCAAAAAACCCTTGTGACTAAACAAACCATGGTGGAAGTCTCCTTGGGTGACTTTAAGGACATTTCCCTATGTGATGTAGTGGAGATGGATGCCTGCCATCTACTACTTGGCAAACTCTAGCAATATGACATGGATGCAACATATAGTTGAGGTAAGAATACCTATACCATAATCAAAACTTACACCTTGAAACCTTTTCTTGATCAAAAAAATGATAAGGATCCTATAGTTGTTGAATGAAAAGGAGATGTTTGAAACAATTAAAGAATTAGATGAGGGGTATGTACTGATCCATAAGCCTAAAGAGGAAGTGAAGACTAAAAAAGTTAAGCCAATCCCCAAAGAGGTGCAAAAACTTCTTGAGGAGTATCAAGGGGTAGTAGCAATTGATTTACCTTTTTCCTTGCCACCCATTAGGGATGTAAGTTATCAAATAGACTTTATAACTAGTGCTTCTTTGCCTAATAAGGCCCCTTACAAAATGACACCTGCACAAAATGTTGAGATTGCTAAACAAGTTAGTGAATTGCTAGGAAAAGGTCTAATTTAGAAAAGTCTAAGTCCTTGTACAGTGCTTAATATTTTGGCTCCAAAGAAAGATAGAAAATGGAGATTGTGTACTAATAGCATGATAGTCAATAAAATAACCATTAAATATAGATTTCCAATTCCAAGAATAGAGGATCTTCTTGACCAATTAGGGGGTGCTTCCTACCTCTCAAAAATTGATTTAAAATTAGGTTATCATCAAATAAGGACAAATCTAGGTGATGAATGGAAAACAAAATTCAAAACAATAGAGGGTTTGTATGAATGGCTTGTTATGCCTTTGGATTAAGTAATGCACGTTTAATCTTCATGAGGTTAATGAATGAGATCTTTCAAGACTATAATGGAAAGTTTTTGGTTATCTATCTTGATAACATAATGATATTTAGTTGTAGCTTGGAAGAACATCTCCAACACTTAAGCATGGTATTTAAAAGGTTGCAGGAACATAAACTGATTATCAACCTTGAAAAGTGTACCTTCTTGCAAAAAGAACTTACATTCTTGGGATTTGTGATCTCTTAAGGCACTTTGAAAATAGATCCTTCAAAAGGTGAAGCAATAGTTAACTAGCCTCCTCCTAAAACAAAAAGTGATGTCAAAAGGTTCCATGGGTTAGCTACATTTTATAGGAAGTTTGTGAATAAATTTAGCCATGTGTGTGCTCCACTATTAGATACCATTAAAGGTGGAAGGAAGGTTAAGTTTGTATGGACAAAATAGGCCAATGATGCCTTTGAATACCTTAAATATAGAATTGCAAAATATCCTATACTAACCATCCCTAATTTCAAAAAAAAATTCATAGTGGAAATAGATGCTAGAAACCTAGCTATTGGTGTGGTCTTAAGTCAAGATGGCAAGCCAATTCCATTTTTCTCAAAGAAACTAAATGATGCCAAGAAGAAATACTCCACCTATGATCTAGAGCTTTATGCTATGGTCCAAGCTCTTAGAAAATGGAGACATTATCTCTTGCCTAAATAATTTTTAGTCTTCACTGATAACCATGCCTTGAACTACCTAAATTCACAAGACAAGTTGAATGTCAAACACCTTAAATGGATGGAACAATTGTAGGCATATTATTTTAGCATTAAACATAAGAAGGGTCAAGCCAACAAGGTGGTTGATGCATTGAGTAGGAGGATCACTTTGGTGCAAAAAATTCACCTCCAAAGCATTGGGATAAATGCTCTCAAATACCTTTACAAAGATAATACTGATTTTGGCAACATTTATTAGGTATGCACTACATTAGTCGGCAGATATAACACTAATTTCTCCAAATATCTCATTCAAGATGACTTGGTTTTTAAGGGACATCAGTTATGTATCCCTAGGTGTTCAATGAGGGATAACATTATTAAAAAAAAACATTATGGGGGAATGAGTGGCCATTTTGGTCTAGATGAAACATTAGAAGTAGTTAGGAGGTATTACCATTGGCCAAAGATGCAAAATGATGTCAAAAAATTTGTGGAAACTTGTGTCATATGCCAACAAGCTAAAGGTACATTAACTAACCAAGGTCTTTATCAACCCCTTCCTATACCTTCTAGGCCATGGCAAGCTATTTCAATGGACTTTGTTATGGGACTTCCAAGGACAAAATAGGGCTATGATAACATTTTTGTGGTAGTTGACCTTTTTATCAAAGTGGTACACTTTATAACCTGTAAGAGTACTCATGATGCATCACATATTGCACAATCATTCTTCAAGGAAATTGTTAGAATCCATGGGTTTCCTGAGTCTATTGTATTAGATAGGCATGACAAGTTCCAAGGTCACTTTTGGGGAACCTTGCATAAGAAGTTGGGAACAAATTTGTAATATAGTTTTGCTTAGCATCCTCAAATGGATGGGTAGACAGAGGTCATAAACAAGTCTCTTGGTAATCTCCTTAGGTGCTTGACAAAACAATGCACACAAAGTTGGAATCTCTTGTTACCTTAAGCTAAATTTTCCTTTAATGACTCCTTGAATAGATCCATAGATCAAACACCCTTCCAAATAGTTTATGGCATGCATCCTAAGGGACCTATGGAATTGAGGGAACTTCCTTATGATTTTAAAGTTAGTTCCAAAGGGGAAGAACTAGTAGAAATGATAAAGTAGGTATAGGAATAGGTCAAGGATAGTTTGGAGCAGTCGACACAGAAGTACAAAGCAATGGAAGATAAGAAGAGAAGGGAGGTTCACTTTAAGGTAGTTGACAAAGCGTAGGCTTACCTAAGAAAGGAGAGGATTCCTAAGGATCAACACACCAAGATTAAAATGAAGAAAATAGGACCATGCACAGTACTACATAAGTTTGGTGAAAATTCTTATGAAATTGCTCTCCCACCTTCCCTTTCCATTTCTCCTATTTTTAATATTGCTAATCTAACTCCTTTTAAAGGAAATGCAAATATGACAAGTATTAATGGTGAGGAAGAGTCACATGCTGATTGGTTGCAAGAACTTCCACCAAGTCAACCCCTTCAATTGGAGAAGATCCTTGACACTAAAATCTACAAAAAGACCAAGCATAAAACTTATCTATAGTACCTTATCAAGTGGAAAGGTCTTCTTAATATTGATGGCACTTGGATGACAGAGAAAGACATCAACAAGCATGGCTACACTTTGGATCAATTAGCCTCAAGTGGGAACTTGAGATTCAAATAGCCTAGGTAGCATGGTGTAGGAGCACCCCATCAAAATAAAGTAGTCTTGAGGTCTTCCAGGCCTTCTCAACCCTTGATTCTAGCTTATTGGTTAATTAGGCTCTTTCTTGCATAGTGATCCTATTTGTGTGAACCCTTGAACAACTTTTGATATTTGTATAAACCAGTTGTTTTATGAGGTCACGAGGATCTAGTAGTCTCCTAGGGTCTTGTTAAAGTCTTAGGAAGGGTTAGGGTCTTTTAAAGTCATGTTAGAATCATCAAACCAAAATAAGTTGCATAATCATGACAATAATACAACATTTAACTTATATTAACAAATTATGTTTGTAATAAATTCCCTCTAGTGGTCACAACCTTCAAATTTTGGTTGGACCAATTGGAGGAAGGTCTTCATAAGCCCTTACATGTGGGTGGAAGAAATAGGATGTAATATCTTGCTTTTGAATCAATAAAAACTATTGTTTTTCCTGCAAAAATGCTGGTTTTCTATTCATTGTATGGATTGTATCAATAGTGGTGACTAGAGGGTCAGGTTTTATCAAAGCTTAAGGAGTTACCTTTCTAATGAGCCTACTCTAAGCTCTTGAATTGCCAGGAGATTGGAGATATAAGGGTTTTTGTAAAACTGATCACAAACCCTAACTACATAGGGTTTTGGAGAAAAATGACAATATCTCCCATTTCCACTAGTGGAAAAATCTGAAATGGGAGATTGTCAAGTGTATTTTATGATTTTGAAGGTTTTAGGGTAGGAGTAGATGATGGCCATACTGTATAAGCAAGGATGAATTGGCATCTTCACATGACAACTCTGTTACATACTAAACTTTGCAAAAATCCATTCCTTGGGAGTTGAGCTAGGTTTTGAAGCTTTGGAATCCTTCTATTAATGATCCAATCCAACTATTCTTTATGGTAGTTTTGAACTACACTTCTGATTTTTAGTAGTTCCTTTGTAAAAGTGACCTAATTAGGGCAATTAGGCCTATTATGCATTGTTGTTTTAGAAGGTTAAAATGTGACATCAGGACCTACCTTTTTGGGAGTATGTTAAAATTAGTAAAGGGTTCTAAGAATGGTAATTTTTTCCTAGGGTCCTTTGGAGGATTTTTCACTTAAGCCACAAATTGACTTTAAGTGGGCTACTAGGCCTATTGTTGCATTACTAGGACAAAATAGTGAAAGTTTGGTTTGGATTGCTGATTGGTAGTGATTCCTTTATCTTTTGCACTTTTGTTCAACCCCAAGTATGTTGGTAGATCCAAAATGTGTGAATCCACCATTTGAGGGTAAGAAGTCAAGTCTTTTCAAACCATAATTGCATGGATTAGGAGTGATCCTTTAAATCTTGTTTTTATGCAAAGGTGTAGAAGCTTGGGCATTTCTCTTGTCATGTTGGACTAGTGATTAGCATATCCTAGAATAGTTGTTGTTAACCCTTACCTATGCATCAGACACTAACATTCGAGTTTCATCTATTGATGATCATTCACTAGATTACATGTTAGAATTTCCAGAAGATGTCATCCTTGATAGGAATGTTAGGACTTCACAAAGAGGACCAGTTGAATAAATCAAAGTGGGATTGAAGGAGATGCATCCAAGCAAGGTAATACTTTGGAAGTAATTAAACTTTTAGAGGTCCAAATGCTCTTTAGTGGGGAGGCTTAATCTGGGGGATAAAAATTAGTGAAAATTGAAATGTCCCCAATGCTCCAAGAATCACCATCATTGCAAATTATTTGTAATTCTAGC
Source organism: Cupressus sempervirens (assembly GCA_028749045.1). Classification (NCBI taxonomy): domain Eukaryota; kingdom Viridiplantae; phylum Streptophyta; class Pinopsida; order Cupressales; family Cupressaceae; genus Cupressus; species Cupressus sempervirens. The sequence continues at coordinate 496,317,086 of CM053793.1, read as the reverse complement.
TCCAACGTAACTTGAAAGGGTAAAATTTAAAATTGGATGTCAAATTTATGGTCAATCAAATATTGGTCAAACTAGGAACAAAGTTTGTAAAAAAGGTGAAAAATTAATCTTCTCAAAAGTGGTAAATAATGGATTTAAAATTAAAGAGCTCGTCCAGAGCTTTCCAATGACATTTTTTTGGTCAAAAAAAGTGATTGTATGTGAAATTTATGTTTGTTTGAATTTGGGGTAAAATGATGTCATGAAAATTTTTAAAATGAGAAAAATGACCCTATGGGAGATCGGTGTGAGTTGAACTCTTGACCGACCAACTCCTAAAGTTAAGGCTATTGTACCATTTTGACCTTCAATGTTTTTTCTAGGATTAGTTAAATTTGAAAGGTATGTTAAACACCAACCTTATTAAAACAAGGCTTATTTATTAAGATACCCTAAAAAATGAAATAAGGCCATATTTGTAAAATGGAAAAGGGAATATTTTTAGGGATTATTTTCCCAAGGGAGATTATTTTTTTTTTTTGGTGATTAAAGCCTAATTATTGCTAATTTCATGTATAAAAGGAGGTGGTAGGCCTTTGAAAAATCATCTAGGTGATGAGAAGGAGATTATGATTTTTGAGACTTGGTGATTATTCTTGCACATTGGAGAATAATGTTGTAATTGTGCTTGAAGGGAATTATTTCAAAACACTTGTAATTGATTTCTTGGAGATAATCAGATCAGACACTCTATTGGAGTAGGACCTGGAGATTTAGTCTAACCCAAGGAAAAACTCCATTATCAATTGTGTTCTGACTTCTATCTCTCTACTCTCTCTCATTCAATCATTACCTTATTATGCTTTGTTCATTTAAGAATTTAAGTTATTTTAATTTGATAATTAATTCTTTGAATTAACTTTATGTAATCATGTTAAGCATTCCTCTATAATAGTCCTAGATCCTAATTAGATCAATAGTATACAAAGAATGACAAGTTTGAGCTTAGAGTGTACATAGATGTTGATTGGGCCGAAACCATTGATGATAGAAAGAGCACAAGTGGAAGCACTTTCTTTCTAGGAATGAAGCTAATTTCATGGACAAGAAAGAAGAAAAATTGTATTTCTCAATCCATAATAGAAGTTGAGTATGTTGCTACAGTAGTCAATAGTTCAAACATTGCATAGATCATGCAATTATTAGAAGGAATGAAGGAAGAGATTACTAAACTGGTGGAGATATATTGTGACAACACTAGTGCTATAGACATATTAAAGAATCATGTGATGCATACAAAGACTGAGAATATTTCTATTAAGTATCATTACTTAAGGGAATTAGTATAAGACAAAGAATTAAGATTGGAATACGTGAACACAAAGGAGGATAAAGCTAATATATTCACTAAGGAATTACCTAACGATGCATTTTTGTATCTAAGAGGTAAGTTAGGGGCCATTCCCCTATCAGAGGAGAACTAAGAAGAGATATTGTATTGTGTCAATTGTTATGATCATAATATCTTATAGTTTGACATATAAGGTTACACTTTATGAGTTGCCTAAAGCTGTGTAAAGATGAATAGAAGTATGAGTAGATGAGACTGCAAGAGATCATGGACAAAGATGATAGAGGGAAAGCTAACTTCAAAGATTAGTTTGCATAACAATAGGGAGAATGGATATTGAGGATGATGTCTTTGGCATTGTTGTCAAAGAGGGAGTATATGTTAGTTACCATCTAGTTAAACATGAAGAGGGAGAATATGAATATAATATCTAAAGCTACGTAAGGAAGAAGTATGAAAAATTCCAAAGAGTGATCCTTTACAATTGGTATTACAATGAAAAATCACAATTTGTATCATAGAGGAAGAAGTGTAAAGAAGAAGAAAAGTTGCCAGATTATATTTGAGATTGTATGCATGAGAATATAGATGAAACATAGCATATTAATGAAGATATGATATAGTAAATAGAGGGATTTGTTAGTGAAAAATATATGAGAAATTATTTTGCATTTTCATGGTGACTAAAGGTGTCACCATCAATGCCAAAGAGGGAGATTGCTGGAAACTACAATTGGAACAATTATTATGTTGTCAATGATGTCAAACCTTATTGGTAGGCCATTTACTAACACTATAGAGTGTCATATTAGTTGATTGATGAAGAGGATTTGAAAATAATATATAATAAGGTGAACTATTAAAATTGTTGAGTAAAGAAGAGTAAGTTTTATGGAATCAAAATGTGCACTCACAACAACATTTGGAGTCAAATTGGGATCGCAATTTGTGACTGCAGTGTGATTTTTTTGTGATTTTTATGTTTTTTTTGCAAGTGTCCCTAGTGTTGTCATTATAATGACATTGACATCATAATTGCAATGTCTCCATGATTATAAAAAAATCTTATGTAATCAAAATGTGTACTCACTACAACATTTGGGGTCAACAAAATGTCTCCATAATTTTTTTTCTTCTTGCAAGTGTCCCTAATGTTTTCATTATAATGACATTGGCATTATAATTGTGATGTCTCCATAATTACAAAAAAAAAAAGAAAACACAACATTAATCATTCCCCATTTGATCGATTGTGGAGACCTATGCACGAAAGAGTGTGGAGAGCCTTGAACGAGGGTGAAGAGCTCTGAATGTTGGTGGAGATAAGTTGTGAAAGAATGTGGATCTAGGATTTTGTTGTCATGCCCTTGTGATCTTCGTGTCCTTTCTCTACAATTTTCTTCAAGGTGAGAAGAGGTACCTATTCCTTTCATTCTAAACATGTATCTCTTTATATTTCCCCCAATAGCTGATTAGAGAATCTTTTCTTTCACTTGGGGTCTTAAGTCAAAGATGTGTTCTAGAGCCACCATTCCCTTGGGGATGTTGTGTTGGAATTATGTTTTATTTGTCATTATTGACAACACTTATTCAATTCTATATGGTTACCAAGCTCATACCTCACTCTATAGTTTATACTGAGTATTTAGTGGTTGCCAAGTAAGTTCATCAATTAAGCAGTTCACACCAAGCATTCCTAAAGCTATTGAGTGAGTGTGTAGTACAGTTGTGTTTATTGAGTAGACAATTATCACCAAATAGATAGTGGTCACTGAGCTTCACAGTGTCAACTGAGTCATCAATTTGTGTAATGAGAAGCTAGTGTTTACCAAGTGATGGATGTGTAGTGTTTACCAAGTGAAAGCAAGGTAAATAAAGGATTCAATATCTACTAAGTGACACTATATCTACCAAGTCTCCAATGGTTATTGAGTTTGAAGCTATGTTGTGTGATTAGTATGGACCGAGCTTTTACTTCTACCAAGTGCATGATGATGTTGAGTAATGCAATGGATGTTGAGTATTAGAAGTTCACCAAGTCAGCTTATAGAACCTAAGTTTCTACTATTTGGCCGACTCAATAATATTTTGTTTACTTGTGTTTTAACTAACCTTGTAATTGTAAATATTAGAATGGTATATATGTAATGTATTGTATCATTTTCAATATATGCACAAGTGTATCAAGGAATGGATATGTAATATTTTGAGAAGAGTGAATATGAATTAGAAGTAGAGCAAAGTATTTAGCAAGGTCTACAAGGAGCAGTAAAGATATATCAATCAAAAGAGGTGATCTATACTTCAAAGATTTATTCAGCAATCAAGTTGTAAGTTAGATCTACTATTTTATCCTGACAGGTGAATCAATTTTCTAAATCCTTTAATAGGGTAGACTTAATATTCTTTCTCTAAATCTTTTAACAGAGTGCATACTTCATTGTATGTTTGTAAAACCTCTAACAAGGTGGATCATCAAAGTGGTCAATGTAAGCCCTAACAGGCCAACTTTATACTACAGTAGTAAAGTTTTGTGGTTATCATCTGCACCCTAGTTTTACTTTCTATTTGGAAGGTTTCTAGGTCACCAAAATTATATCTTCATGTGTTATGAATGTTTATCTTTTCTCATGCATGTTGTAGATTAGATGAATTAATGATGAATGGATTAAGTACTAAATTAATTTAAAAGTTTTTGAGGTTACTAATTCACCCCTCCCCTCTTAGTAACTTAGCTAGTCTTGATTATTTCCAACAATTGGTATCAGAGCATTGTGGTTCTTAGGATAAAGCTTGACAGCTTGAGCAAAGATCAAGGGAAATGGAGATATTCAAACTTGATAAAGCTATTGATAATGAAAAGCTAGATCTAGAGATGGCCATAGCTCAACTCAAGGAAGCAAAAGAGCATCTTTCCCAATCCTTGAAAAGAAGGAACTTGTAAAACAAATGAATGACCACTAGTATGTTGAAGAAAATATTGAAGACTTTTTCCCCTCCAGTAGTTCAGATGAAGCAAATGAGGCAATCAAAGAACTCCTAGAAAAGAATGGCTCTCTACAAGAAGAGGTAAGAAAATTGAAAAGAGAATAAGAAATTCAATCAATAAGAATGTGTGAAATCTTGGAACAAAGGAATAAGGCAAGTGAAGACTTGGAAACAAGAAATAATGAAACTCAAAGTCAATCTCTTCAGCAAGAAAGTATTATCAATTAGCTCTCCAATGCAAATGAGGAAATTATGAGCTTTAGATCTAATAATGGAAGTTTAAGGAATGATTTAATCACTAAAAGATAGATCAATGAAAGATTGAAAGTTGATTTAATTTTTGAAAAGCAATTCAATGAAAGGATAATGAAATCTCAAGTAGACATGGATCAATTGAATCAGGAAAGTGAGCAGAATCTTCATAGGCAAAAAGGTAAAGTAGGACATGGATACAAAGAAGAAGGCGAATCTTCCAAACAAGGTGCCCAAAGGAATCAAAGACCTAATTGCAATCACTATGGTAAGTCAGGTCATACATCAAACAAATATTGGAGCAATGGAAAGGAAAAATTTAATGGAAAATGTTGCAATTGTAGTGAGCATGGTCATAAAGCTAATGAATGCAAGGAGAAACAAAAATTTGAAGGTAAATGTCACAAATGCAAGAAACAAGGTCACAAGGCATCTAAATGTAGATCTAAACCATTCAATCTAGTTGAACAACTTGTAAAGGCAATATTTGGTTGGGACTACAATACTTGGTGTAGATGTCACTATTATGGAGAATATGGACACATTGGCATAAATTGTGCAAGGCATCACTTGAGGAAGAAGGATACAATAGTAAGATGTTATACATGCATTGAACTTGGTCATATAGCTAAGAACTACATAAACATAGGAAAGGTTGAAGATGAAAAGAAAGCTAAATCTAATAATATCAAGAAACAAATAAGATAGTAGTGGATTCCAAAATCTATTGAGTAAGATAGTTCTAATGATGGTCATGTCACTCAAGAATTGGGTGACTCCACCATTTCCAATTAGATTCTTAAAGGAGGAACTAGAACTGTATCATCAAGTCATATCTCGAGTAGTTCCAAATGAAAGAAAATAGAAGATCCAAATTAGTATTTTAGATATAGAGGGATCACATGAAATCAACATTCACCAAGCAAGGTTGGTCATAGACTCAACCGAGCTAGGTTGGGAGTAATAAATTTTTTGTTTAGATGCCGAATCACAAGCTTCTATCGAGCAAGTGAGTGGATGGCAGTCTATCATGAACTACATCATTATGGTACCAAGAATTAATGGAGAATTTTCATAAAAAATGGTAGAATTTGACTTCATTTTTCATCGCAACTTTAGAATACATAGAGCAGAGAAATTTCCAGGTAGATCCAAGCAATCTTGAGCAAATTTGTAGCAAAGATTTGTTCAAAAAAAAAAATCTCATTAACTAAGCAGCCATGGCATCTAGAAGTAGTAGGAGAAGCAAAGCAAAAAGAGGATCAGAGATGTTGGTAAAAGGTGTGGAATGGGAAGCACCAAACTTCAAGTTGGTTCCAACAGTTGTAGAGTCAGTTGACCCTAATGGAGCTAAATCACAAATTCCTCCCAAGGTACTTCTAATTAACAATATTCACACTCATTTTAAGTGTTATATTCAAGAGATTGGAGCCCTACAGATGGATAGTGCCCTAGGAGAAATGTGTGTTGATGGATCATTAAAGCCCAAGCATAAGCATTTATAAGTCAAAGGGTTAACCCATATCTTGCATATGCCAAGGACCTTTCAGATTAAGTGGATTTGGTATATTCTTAGTCATGTACATAATGGTCAATTGTAGTTAGAATAGCTAGTGTTGATCACAAAGAAAATGATTCATAAGATTATGAATCTCCCTATGCTGAGCAAAGCCAAAACTACCAAAACCATAGATTAGGATGAACTTCAAAAGAAAACCCTAGCCGAGTGGGATGGTAGAGGTCTAAAGATTAGCACAGTATCTAATGTTAAATTAAGGTTTGGTATTCATGTCATTGCTCACAAGATTTATAGCTCCAGTCATTTGAATAGTGTGTCATGTGAGGTAGTTGATTTGGTATTCAAGGTTGTAAAGAAAAATTTGGAATTTGATCTATCAGAGTTATTGTTGAAGCAATTGAACAAAAATATGGACAACATCAGGACATCAAAGAACAACCCCTAAAAATTTGGTTCTTTGTTAACATGTCTTTTCTTTTATGTTCAAATTTTTTTCCCATCTAAAGGTTTAGTTGTGTGGAAGAAAGATGCTCCAATTCTCTATCAAATTAATGATTTCATTGTAGAAATGGGTGAAAACTTTGATAGTATTATGGATAATTACTTTGAAGTTTTCAAGGAGGAGATGAACAATAGGTTCAGGATTCCTCCCAATCTTGTTGAAGACTATAAAGATGATGTATGTTTTATGGTTTATTGCGATAGAGTGTATGTCCAGGCAATCAGACCTAGAAATGCATGGGTGAAACCCCTTCCATATGAGGTTAACATTGATGAAACAAAAGATATCATTGAAGCACTAGTAAATGAGCCAATAGATCTAAAGCAACCAATTTTTGGAACTCATGAAGAAGCTAAAGCTAGAATTGAGCTTGAAATCAAGCTACCCTAGGCTATAAGCAAAGGTAAGAGCAATGTAGCCAAGTTGAAAACCTCAAGTGCCCCTCTCATGCTTACTAATGGAAAAGGAGAGGATGAAGAAGAATCAAAAGAAGAAAAAGAGCATGAATCTAAGAAGGAGGAAGAGCCTATGAAAAAGAAGAGCAAGGTAATTATTACCAAGCCACCCAAGACCTCCATAGTTGTATTCACAAGAAGATCTAAAAGGAAAGGAGATAGTGAAGTTGTTCTTGTTAAGCCTCCTCCCATATTTCAAGAAAGACTCAATCAATTGAGAGTAGGTGCTAGAATCAATAACTTCAAAGCACTCAAGTATTAATCTAGGACTCCAGCAAAACAAAAGGAAGTTGAAGATTTGATCATGGACAAACTAGGAAGATGGAAATTCTCTCCTTATCAGTTTGCTTCACAAATCACTACAGTCCTATTAGAAAAAGTCAAGGTTAGGTGGCAATCAGCTGAATAGATAGCTAAAGACATATTTGAGCAATCCTTGAGAAAATTACTACCAAATATTTCAAATGTAGAGGTTAAGGTTGCAATGAACAAGAATGAAGAGAAAATGATGATGAGATTTCATACTTGTCTAATTTTGGTCAAAGAAATTGAGCATGTGATCAAGGATGCCACATCTATGTGGGAAAATATCTATCATCTACACAAGCCCAATGAAAATCTAGTAGAGATCAAGGATGATGATGATGACAGTGACAATGAAGAAGAAGATAACACTCTGTGTGTCACTTTTGATGTTGAGGACTATTAGGCATTAAAGAATGATGATGAAGAGAAAGAGGAAGAAGCTGAAGAGGAAGATAAGAAAGGACATAAAGAGAATGATCCAATGAGAATAGCAACACAAGTTATAGCCTCCCTTCCTCATTCTCCACCTAAGACTGCTACATCATCAGGGTTGGAATTAGCTTCAACAAATGTGATAGCAACTACAACAGACACATCATTTGTTTAGTCACTATTTTCTACCTCTTAGCTCCAAGTATCAATAATGGAAGTATTTACCACTTCATCTACCAAGAGACAACCCTCTTTATTAGCTCTTGAGTCATCTACATTAGTAGTATGTGAAGCATCTAGCTCTACAATCTTGTCAACTTCATCAATAGCATGTACAATAAGTTCACCATCATGTTCTTCAGTTTTGACTATTGTAGCTTTGATAGCACCAACTTTTGTTCCAGTAAGTTCTTTTGTTGTAAGTACTCCAATTTGTGCTCCACCTATTATTACTTCAATTTTGGATAGCACATCAGTTTTGGATTCAGTAAGCACTTCTTTTAGTTTTCCTTCAGCTGGTCTTATTCAAGTTTTTACTACAAGCGCAACTATCCCTACAATTGTCTCTATTTCTAAGTCCAAGGAAGTAAGGTTAGAAGTAGAACCAAGGACACCCCTAAAACTTCTACTTATTGGTAAGGAAATTAATGATGACATTGATTTGGACAAGGAAATTGTAATTCCCAAGTTGGATCTAGATACTGCTATAGTTGATGAAATGAGATTGGTTAGTCAAATTTTGGAATAGAAGGCAAGGTAGAAGTAGTTAAGAGCTGAAAGAGATAGAGAGTTTAGAATAATTGAGAATGCAAAGAATATAATAACAAAGGCTATAGGTGTTGATGTGGACTCATCTCAACACATTTTTCTATAGTTGGAAGAAGCAATCAATAAGTTCAATGAGGATACATCTGGCCAAGAGAAGCTAATTGAGAAGGTAGAGAAAAAGTTTGATAATAAGGTGCTTGAGCACATTGCTCAACACATTTCCATAAGCCAAGTAGAGCTATCCTCAATTTTGAGCAATCTTGAACATTCTTTTTCCAATGTGATATCACTTTTTGCTAAGCTTTGTGATGTTACTGAGTATACCAAGGAGATCAAAGAAAAACTCAATAGGATTGATGTAGATATGAAGACAAGCACTCAAAGGTTGTAGCTTGACCCTAGCTCAAGCTTAGATCATCACATTAAGGTGAGATTTTTGTCATATATGTAGGTAGAATTGCTAAGAGAGGAATCAAAGATTAGGTCCACATTGATAGATATCCAAAGCATGATCCTTCCAATCATGGACACAATGCAAAAGCATATTGTATATTCAAAGATATTGGTCCAAGATAACAATTTTTCTATTGTAGATCACATGATTGAAATTTCATAAGAAGTTCAAGTGGAACTCTCCACCTATAAAATTTTGCAAGACAACTAGGATAAGACATTAACTCTTATTCTCAAGGTACACTTTGAATTTCTCTCATATTTTGGTGTCTCTATTTGAATATATTGGATAACTCTTTGGCATAAAGAGGGGGAGTAAGAGATGGTAAGAAACATGTAGAGACAAAGGGGGAGAGAATAGATTAATTTATGTACAAAATAAAAAGGATAAAAGACTATGTATATATTATGACTTATGTATCAGGGAGATATGTACAAATGTATATACAGTAGCTTTACAAAGATCAATTTTTGAAAAATCAAAAATTAGTATGTCAGTGTACCTAAGTCCTGGCTTATAATTATTTTTGTCACTAATTCCAAAGAGGGAGATTGTTGAAATTATGTTGTATTTGTCATTAGTGACAAAACTTATTCAATCTTGTATGGTTACTAAGCTCACAACTTAGTCTATAGTTTATACCGAGCATTTAGTGGTTGCCAAGTAAGTTCATTAGTTAAGCAATTCACACCAAGCATTCCTGAAGCTATCGAGTGAGCGTGCAGTCCAGTAGTGTTTACCAAGTAGACAGTTATCACTAAGAAAATAATGGTCACTGAGCTTCATAGTGTCTACTGAGTCATCAGTTTGTTTGATAAGAAGCCAATGTTTACCAAGTGATGGATGTGTAGTGTTTACCAAGTGAAAGAAGGGTAAACAAAGGATTCAGTATCTACCGAGTGACACTATATCTACCAAGTCTCCAATGGTTACCAAATTTGAATCTATGTTGTGTGATTAGTATGGACTAAGCTTTTACTTCTACTGAGTTCATGATGATGTTGAGTAATGTAATGGATGCCAAGTATCAAGAGTTCACCAAGTCAGCTTACAGAATCCAAGTTTCTACTATTTGGCCAACTCAGTAATATTTTTTTTACTTGTGTTTTAGCCAAACTTCTAATTGTAAATATTGGAATGATATATATGTAATGTATTGTATCATTTATAATATATTTTCAAGTTTATCAAGGAATGGATATGTAATGTTTTGAGAAGAGTGAATGCAAATCAGCAGTAGAGCAGAGTATTCAACAAGGTCTACAAAGAGCAGTAAAGATATATCAATCACAAGAGGTGATCTTTACTTCAATGATCTATTCAGCAATCAAGTTGTAAGTTAGATCTAATATTTCATCTTGACAGGTGAATTAGTTTTCTAAATCCTTTAATAGGGTAGACTTAATAGTTTTTCTTTAAATCTCTTAACAGAGTGCATAGTTCATTGTATGTTTGTAAAACATCTAACAAGGTGGATCTAGCAATCCAAATTGCTCTTACAAGGGAAGATCATTAGAAGTGGTTAATGTAAGCCCTAATAGGCCAACTTTATACTACAGTAGTGAAGTTTTGTGGGTATCATCCCCACCCCAATTTTACTTTCTATTTGGAAGGTTTTTGGGTCACTAAAATTCTGTGTTCATGTGTTATGAATGTTTATCTTTTCTCATGCATGTTGTAGATTAGATGAATTAATGATGAATGGATTAAGTGCTCAATTAATTTAAAAGTTTTTGAAGTTACTGATTCACCCCTCCTCTCTTAGTAACCTGGCTAGTCTTGATTATTTCCAACATGTTGTTGGTAAGGAGATTAAGGATTCCATCCTCAATGCCATTATTCTTGGTCTCATCCTAATCTTAATATAATATTCAAACACCCCTATGTTATCTAGAAAAACAAGGATGTGTCAATCATCTTCAAAGACTTGGAGATCAGTGATATTGTTTAGGATTTAAGGCATTGGGACTTAGGAATATTCATATCAGAAATGGCACAAAAATGTAGCACAATAAACTAGATCCACATCAATAGCTACATCATAAATATTATGTATGCCTACAAATCAAACATTTGTAACAAGCATGTTACATTAAAGCCAAAAACAATCCAAGAACTATGAGTGTGGCTAACATAGTTGAGAAACACACTAAAATAGTTTATGATAGGCATTTGTGATTACAAGAATATTGTAAATATACACTTTGAACAACTTTGTGACAAATTTAAGTGGCTCAACTCTTTAAAGAGTGTTCCTTGGGTTTCTAGATTTTTTAAATAGAAAATAATAAATTTTGATCAACTTCTCAATATTCTAGGTTCCCAACTTTATATAATTAGCTGCAAATTCCATAACAATAAAGAAAAAAGTGAAATTTTCATTACAAATCTCATGATTATTGGCAAATATTTTCAGTTGTAGTTTTTTTTATGTCAAGATCTCTATTTTAAAATTCATGTAATAATTTAGGCTTTATGTGTACTATAAATATGTGATCAATGCCAAAGGCCTCAGTTGTAGCTCTTTGTCAAGTTTTAGCATAGTTTTTGTCAATTTATGGTGCCACTAGGGTTTCATGTGTTTGGTTGACTTAAAGTAAAACTCTAGTGGTTCGAGATAGTTTTCATCCTTTGATTTTAGTTTAGTTTACTCAAACCCCTAAGCAGTAAATATTCTTTCACTAATTGAAATAATAATTGAGGTTAATGAAGTTTTCGACAATAGGATTTTGGGATTAATTTGTATGATTTCATGTGTTTGGTTGACTTAAAGTAAAACTCTAGTGTTTGGAGATAGTTTTCATCCTTTGATTTTAGTTTTGTATACTCAAACCCCTAATTAGTAATTATTCTTTAACTAATTGAAATAATAACTGAGGCTAATGAATTTTTCCAAAATAGGATTTTGGGATTAATTTGTACATTTTCTATGAATAGCATCAAACTTGAGTCACCAATATTGTTTGGTTGTTCTTTTGTTGATCATGTTTTTACTAACCTTCAAATGATCTAGATATTTCACAGTAGGAGATACCAAACATGTAAGAAAGTAGTGCATTGTGATCTCTATGCCCTTTCTTTGCATTGTCTCAGAGTGAAAGAGGAGTAAGTGTTATTTATACCTCAATGAAACAAGTAAGCAATTGTATATCTACAATAACATTGTGTTTTTTGTTTACATCATTTCTATCAATTGTAATACAAATAAGGTGTGAGCAACTACATTTTATTGTATATCATATTACTAGGCTTCATCAAACACCACCTCTTTGAATCATATAAAATTAAGGTTTTATAAGAAAACTAAGGTTTTACTAAGCTTGATGCAATCTCTATCAAAGATCTTTACCAACTAGATAATCACTAAAATAAAAGGTAAAGGAATTTTTCAGTCTCTAGAAATAACTGGGATGAAATTTGGTTTTGGCTTATGGGAAACACTAGTACAGGAATATCCAAGAAGGGAATTTGTTCTAGTAAAAAAACTTTTTCTTTAATTATTTCTATAAGTAATATAGAATTTTATGAACATAAGTAACATTTCTTCCATCAGCCCCCCCCAATGCACAGTTATAAAGTACTGGTGCTCTACCAAACTTATTTGGCATAAGATCCTTCTCTTTAACGAATTTACAATACATTGGTAGTCATCTTGATTTCGTAAAGATCTTGACATAACAAAAAAAGTAACATTTTACCTTCCATATTTAAGATATTAAATTGCTAAAAAGTGGTAAGAAAACACCCAACTAACAATTTTGATCCAAAGAGAATAGCCATTTTAATACCAAAAGATGACATCAAAATGTAGATGGGTTGTTCTTGCTAGTATAATTCAGTCATTTTCCCCAAAACTATACATCATGTTAAATAATTTCAAATTTATTGTAAGTATAACCTCCAAAAAATTTAGTCAATTGTTTAATTAGATCCAACCCTCTAGAAAAAAAATACTTAACTACATATTTGAAACACAAGTGGCACTTCTATTTGTTACATATACTAACACATATTATGGTGGATTCTAAATCATTTAATGAATAAAACTATCTTCATTAATCCAAAACCAATAGCATCTCAATATCATAACAATAAAGGTACAACAATCTAATTCAAAAAATTGTAACTAAACCCAAATACCTCATCTTCAATAGTCTAGAGACTTAGATTTATTCTCTTTAAAAGATCAATGGTTTAAATATTCTACTTCTGCACTAGCACACCCAAAAGAATCTCCACATACAACTCACTCAAATACCTTATAGCATATTCATAACAATAATTTGGAGTTCTTAAAACATAGAATATGATTTCTAGCTCAAATTGAACTATTTTCCCTAGCACATGTTGATGCTAATTCAGCCTCATTATCCCTTACCATACTAATATATCTCTTCAAAGAAAAAACTCTAGACTTTCAATTTATCTTCAAGTTCAATTTTGTTCTACATTTGGAATGCATGCATCCAATGTAGCAATGTGCTTAGCCAATACTTATAACTAACACTTTAAATTGGTACTACTTATAATCAATCCAATTATGAATGATCACATACTAGTAATATCCTATGCATTCAATACCAAAAACATCACACAAGTTGATCCTAGAGGTTATTTCCTTGGAAATTTACCTCCACATCAACCAAAAATTATACCACTCATCTCATGCATCTAATAAATGTCTTTCACCTCTTCTCTAACAATATGTAACTTTGGCTCTAATATAAATCATGGCGAGATAGTCCATGTATAATAGATTAAGTAGATAAAATATAAAGGGTGTTTCCTTCAAAATATATTCATTATACTTACTTCTCATTCATTGATAATATTTCGTTTGATATATAATATTTTGTCTTGGTCACTCACATGTTATGACAAAGGGTAACACCACCTTTACCAACACATAACCAAAAACATAACACCATGGAGATAAAAAGAAGGGAAAATATTTTTAAAAAGCATACATTAATACTTGAAAATCCTTACAAATTCTCCAAGATGAGAGAACTCTAATTTCTTACAGTATGAGAAAGCTTCCAATATAAGATCTTAGTAAATGAAATGACCCTTTTCTCCTTTTTCCCTTCCATTTTTTGTCACTTTCTTTGCATCACATTGTTACTTGGCCTCTCTATGCCTCTCCTAATTATGCTTATAATGAGTAAACACAAATAATTTAGAAACAAACCATAATTTTTTTAGATACTAAAATCTCTCTAGCTAATCTTATTTAAATCTTACTATGACTTAGTCCTAGAATCTCACAAGTGTATAACAAGATAAATTCCTTACAACCAACTCTATCCATCTAGACCTATGACTCATCCTCTCTAGAAATTATTCATCAACATATAGAACACAATTACTTACATCAAGAAATTATAATTCCTCATAAATTCCAAGAACACATTTTTAGAGCTTTTCCCTCGAAAAGATTGATGACTTGGAAGTTGGGATGCTCTTACATTACATAGACAATCATCCTACCATTTATTTTATTTCTCAAGTTTTTGAAGGTCATTTTTTTGTATGGGATTTTGGTTGAACATATTCAAACATAAATTAGGGCCTTCTTAATAACATCATGATTTCCCTTTTATTACTTAAGTTGTGGAGAAAAAGGAATGGATAAGCTTTTGTAAATTGAAGTCGATTCAATTTTTTTACAAATGCATATAAACATTGAATTTTAGAAGGGAAGTAGAATATCAATTTTCTTTTATATTTTTAATTAATGTTAAGGGATTTCAAAAATATGATTTAAAACTTAATTCAATTTAATTTAATATAAATACATACATGTATGCACACACACACACACACACACATAGACATGCACACACACGCACACGCACACACACACATGCAAATGCACACACACACACACACACACACACACACACACACACACACACACACACACACACACACACACACACACACAAACACACACACCGAGGTGTGTGTGTGTGTGTGTGTGTGTGTGTCTATGCATGTATGTATGTATATATATAGAGAGATTTTCCTTAAGTTCTTATTACATCTTAGCACAACAAAAAAATTGATCCAAGTGCATACATATTCTAGAATCCAAATAATAAAACAATAAAACTCACTCAACCCATGCTAAATGACTTACCTCAACATCTTGCACAAAAATAATGCAGACTAGGAAAAATGGGAAGAGTTCACAAGAAATTTTAAAAAAACATGTAATAGGAGGTATTTTTACAAAGAAAAAAGCCCAAATAATTCCTTCAATCTACCGAAGGAATTGTTATCAAACTTGATGTAAGGAGTGTTTGAGTTTCTTGATAGTTTATTGAGCTTGTATTATAGAAAGTGGTTTCTAGGAGTTTGTTTCAAGGGTTAGACATGTTTAACCCCATGCAATATAACTTATTGACTAACAAGGGTTCAAAGACATGTCATTCTAAGGAAATGAAAAAAAAAAAAAAAGATTTTCTAATGTACCTACTAACAAGAATTTTTTATTCATTTAGAATGCTTTTAAAATGATTTTCCATGTAATGTAGAAAATAGAGAAAGTGTAGATGAACAAAAATGGTTGGTAATACAGTATTTTGATTGGTGAGAATACATTTTTTTCATACAACTTTACATCATTTGGAAGAATCTCTACAACATGTACCATTCCTATTACATCCATTTTAAGCTCTGTAGAAATGTCGCATATGATATTTTTTGAGCTTCATTCAAACAATGTACATTTTCTCTTCATTATATGTTTGGTTTATCAATGATTTCCTCTAGTTTGATTATGGTGCATCTCAATTAGCTGCTCCAATGATGCAATCACCCATCTATCTCTAGATTGTGCAAGCACTTGTTATTTTATAGAATCTAGATAGATACTGACAATTCCAAAGCCATAAACCTGAAGACCATCATGTGTGTGTCCCACTTTAGGGAAAAATTCGATGTCATGTTCATGTCCATATGTTTCAATCATTTCCTTCAAACTCAAATGATGTGCACCTATGGAATTCTTTAGGTGAATCCCACTACCCATTAAAGCTGAGGCTTGCTGTTGAGCATATGTTACTACTACTTTTTGCAACTAAAGTACCTCAACTTGGCATTGCTTTGTCACCTTAAGATAACTTACATTATCTCTAGCCCTAGGTAGTTCCACAGTTATATCCTCTATAGCTTGATTCATCATTTCAAGGGCTACATTTAGCTAAGTTCTTATCCTCTCATTAGCAAGAATATTGGGGTGAAATAGTCCTTTACACCCTAAAAACCATTGTGTTACTTCATTAAAATCAAGATTTGAGCAAATCCAATTATACAAAACCTACTACAACTTTGGAAAAAATGTTACCTCCAACATTGTAACCATATGGTAAATGGGAATGGAATATTCCAAGCCATAACCCAATTAAATTGGTCTAGTGGCTAATTAGCTGGGTTGATTATAAATTCATGTAGACCTATCATCACATTAGGTACAATAGAATGAACAATCAATTGTTCCCAGCTAGTAGGATAAAATATAGTTTTCCAAGGTGATTAAATTGCATACGCAAATTCATCACTTACATGCTGGGCATGAAGCATATTCCTCAACTTATAATGAATGGTTGGATATAAAGGATCCATACAACTAGTCCAACAATGGAAGCCAAGGATGTAACCATGTATGTATTGGCACTGTCTCCCTCTAAGGATACCAAGTATCTACTATTGTTGTTAATATGGGCATCACTATATGATCCATAATGGTATGAAGTATTGAAGCAAGTAGTAACTTCTCCCATGTCTCCAAAGAATGTAGCATAGGTTTAGTAATGCTTGGCTTCTAGGAATTTGTAGCAACTATTCTCACTATTGGAAGAATAACTTCAGTGAAGAGTTGAGTGTAAGGAGTTGAAGAAGCAAGTGCTTCTTCTATGTAAATGCCATAATTATGAGGTTCATTCCCTTGTAGCAGCCTCTACCACAATAAAATTACCTCTAAACCATACAAAGGATGTTGAAGTGGTTCCCAATATTGAAACATTCTTATAAGAAATGGCAAAGCAAATGCAGATGAAATACATGACAAATTGCAAAACTTGTAGTTCTCCTGACATTTCAACTATAAATTCTAAAAGACACTTGCAAGTGACGAAAAAATCATAGTACCTACTACAATACTTTCCTAGATTCTATCCATTGCTCCCATAATATCCACTATTTTATCTAGTTGTTGTTTATATTATGTAGTTTGTTTTTGAAGTTGCTTCTTCTCCTTTTGGTATATTTCCATAGACTCTCTCTCATGTCTTAAATTCTGATAAAAAATTTGAATATCTGCCTCTACCATATCTAAAATTAAATTTACATTGTGTTATAAATTTGGAATAGGTGTTTGATCCTTGATAGCTTTCATTTCAGCATTTAGGCATTCAAGTTTCCAATTTTTCTCTTCATTTGATGTTTGGTTTATCAATAATTTCCTCTAGTTTGATTACGGTGCATCTCAATTAGTTGTTCCAATGCTACAATCACCCATATATGTATAGATTGTGCAAGTACTTGTTGTTTTATAGAATCTAGATAGATACTAACAATTGGAAAGCTATAAACTTGAAGACCATCATGTGTGCATCCCACTTTAGGGAAAATTTTGATGTCATTTTCTTGTGCATATGTTTCAATCACTTCCTTCAAACTCAACTGAGGTGCACCCATGGAATTATTTGGGTGAATCCCACTACCCATGGAAGCTAAGGCTTGCTATTGAGCATATGTTGCCATTTCTTGGTTCTACTCAAGTGCCTAAAGTTGGCATTGCTCCTTCACCCTAAGATAGCTTACATTCTCTTTAGCCCTAGGTTGTTCCACAATCATATCCTCTATAGCTTGATTCATCATTTTCATGTACTACATTTAACTAACTTCTTATCCTCTCATTAGAAATAAGATTGGGGAAAAATAGTCCTTTCCACCCTAAAAACCATTGTGTTACTTCATTAAAATCATGATTTGAACAAAGCCAATGATGCAAAACTTGCTGCCTCTTTGAAATTTTTTTGCCTCCAACATTGCAACCATATGATAAATTTGAATAGAAGATTCCCAAGCCATAACCTAGTTAAATTGTTCTAGTTGTTGATTAGCTGGGTTGATTACAAATTCCTATAGAACTATCATCACATTAGGTGTAATAGAACAAATAATTAGTTGTTCCCAGCTAGCAAGATCAAATATAGTTTTCCAAGGTGATTAAATTGCATATGTAGATGCATCACTTGCATGCCAAGCATGAAGAAAATTCCCCAACTTATAAAAAATGGTTGGATATAAAGGCTCCATTCACTGTCCCAACAATGGAAGCCAAGGATGTAACCATGCATGTATTGGCATAGTCTCCTTGTGAGGATCCCAAGTATCTATTGTTGTTAATTTGGGCATCACTATATAATCCAAAATGGTATGAAGTACTGAAGATGATAGTAACTTCAACCATGTCTCCAAAAAATGTAGCATAAATTTAGGGTCCCTTGACTTCTAGGAATTTGTAGTATCTATTCTTACTATTGGAAGAATAGCTTCATTGAAGAGTTGAGTGTAAGGAGTTGAAGAAGCAAGTTATTCTTCTCTGTAAATGAAATAATCACAAGGCTCATTCCCTTGTAGAAGCCTCTACCATAATGATATTACCTCTAACCCATGCAAAGGATGTTGAATTGGTTCCCAATCTTGAAACACTCTTATAATGAATGGAAAAGAAAATGCAGATGTAATACATGACAAATTACACAACTTGTAGTCCTTCTAATAGTTGGATTATAAATTCTCAAACACTTTCAAGTGATTCCAATGTTATAGTACCTACTATAAAACTTTCATGGATTCTATCTAGTGCTCCCATAATATACTCTATGTTGTCTAGCTCTTGTTTTTGTTGTGTAGTTTATTTCTGAAGCCACTCCTTCTCCTTCTAATATATTGCTACAGACTCTCTCTCGTGCCTTAAATTCTAATCAAACTTTTGAATATTTACCTCTTCCATATCTAAAATCAACTTTACATTGTTTTATAACTTTGGTATAGGTGTTTTATCCTTGATAGCTTTCATTTCAACATATTATCATTCATATTTTCAAGTTTTCTCTTCATTATATGTTTGGTTTATCAATGATTTTATCTAGTTTGATTATAGTGCATCTCAATGATCTGCTCCAATGATGTAATCACCCATCTATCTCTAGATTGTATAAGAACTTATTATTTTACATAATATAGATAGAAACTAATAGTTTCGAAGCCATAAACCTAAAGACCATCATGTGTGCATCCAACTTTAGGGAAGGATTGGATGTGATTTTCTGGTTCATATGTTTCAATCACTTCCTTCAAACACAACTAAGGTTCACCCATGGACTTATTTAGCTGAATCTCACTACCCATGGAATCTAAGGCTTGCTATTGAGCATATAATGTTGCTACTTGTTGCTACATAAGTGCTAGGATAGCTTAGATTCTGTCTAGCCCCGGGTCATTCCATAGTCATATCCTCTACAACTTGATTCATCATTTCAAGGGCTACATTTATCTAAATTCTTATCCTCTCATTAGCAAGAAGCTCAGGGTAAAATAGTCCTTTCCACCCTAAAAACCACTATGTTACTTCATAAAATTAGGATTTGAACAAAGAAAATGATATAGACCCTGTTGCCTCTTTGGAAAAAATGTCACCTCCAACATTGCAATCATATGATAAATGGGAATACAATATTCCCAAGACATAACCCAATCAAATTGGTCTAGTTTCTAATTAGCTAGGTTGATTACAAATTCTTGAAGAAATATCATCATATTAGGTATGACAAAATGAACAATCAGTTATACCCAACAAGCAGAATCAAATACTATTTTCCAAGGTGATAAAATTGCATATGCAGATGCATCACTTTCATGCCAGGCATGAAGCACATTCCCCAACTTATAACAAATGTTTGGATATAAAATCTCCAATGTTAACCCAATAATGGAAGCCAAGGATGTAACCATGAATATATTGGCATAGTCTCCCTATGAGGATCCCAAGTATCTACTGCTACTATTAATTTGGGCATCACTTTATGATCCAAAAATTTATGAAGTACTAAAGCTAGTAGTAAATTCTCCCATGTCTCTAGAAAATGTAGCATAGGTTTAGGGTCCCTTGGCTCCCAAGAATTTGTAGCATCTATTCTCACTACTATAAGAATAACTTCAATGAAGAGTTAAGTGTAAGGAGTTGAAGAAGTTAGATCTACTTCTATGTAAATGCCATAATCATGAGGCTCATTCCCTTGCAAAAGCCTCTTCCATAATGAAATTACCTCTAAAACATGAAAAGGATGTTGAAGTGGTTCCAAAACTTGAAATGCTCTTATAAGCAATGGGAAAAAAAATGTAGATACAATACATGAAAATTGCACAACTTGTATTCCTCCTTATGTTTAGACTGTAAATTCTCAAAGACACTTGCAAGTGATTCAATGTCATAGTACCTACCACAACACTCTCCTTAATTCTATCTAGTTCTCCCATAATATCCTCTATGTTGTCTAGCTATTGGTTTTACCATGATGTTTCTTTCCAAAGAAGTTCTTTCTCCTTCTGGTATATTGCCATAGACTCTCTCTCTCTCTCTCTCTCTCTCTCTCTCTCTCTCTCTCTCTCTCTCTCTCTCTCTCTCTCGTGTCTTAAATTCTAATCGAACTTCTGAATATCTACCTCTACCATATCTAAAATCAACTTCACACTATTTTGTAACTTTGGCATGGGAGTTTGATCCTTTATAGCTTTCATTTCAACATTCAATTTTTCAAGATTGGTCAAAACCCGTACTTGCAGACCTCTCATGTTAAGAACCTTCTATACCATTTCAACACCTTGTTCTTTCTTCTATGCTAAGAGTTCTTCAAGTGCATTTTCTTGTAAAACATTAATTTTGTTGAACAATTTTAAACTCTTAAAAAATGTGTTGTTGTTTTCTATTATCATTGATGAGCTTCTCTTGAACAAAATCAAAATGAAGAGGCATAAATGAATTTTTTTTAATGAAATTTCCTTCATTTCACCCATATCTTCTCTTTATGTCCCCAAGCTAGACAATAATGTCAATTAGTTCTCATCAAAAACTAAGACACTAAATAGGTAAAAGGACCATGCCCTAGATGATGACACTTTAGGTGGTTCAAGTACATCACATGTTCTATCCTATACTTGTGTTTTGCTCAAACAATTTTTTTTAATAGCTCTAAAAATCTTGTTTTGTGTGTTTTAGCAATCTTATTTTTTCAGCTCCTAGCATTAATCCTATGTTCACTGTGCTTCCTACTAGAAGGAATAGAACCAAAGAGGTAATGTTAATTGCAATTTCATCAATACATAGCATGGCCACAAAAATGATGGCAATGCCTATTGGTAAGTAGATTCCTCTTTTTCTCTGTCATTTTTCATGTGTTTATTTCACTTGAAATATTATTTCTTAAGGGGAATTTTGTAATATTAGATTCATTTTATGTAGGAGGTGATGAGGATATTCCTAGATGTAACCATATTAGATGTATGGGAACACTAAATAATTGTGATCAATTTCTCGTGAGCAATGAAGATGGACTTCCCCTAAGAGTAGCCCAACTTCTAGGTACTTTAAAGATTGATCATTTCTTAAATATTTTAGATGTTAATGAGGAATTTAGGTATTCGAGGTGGGGGGTGGGTGAACTTCCACCTTCATTTGGTTGGCCCTATTTAGTAGAGAATATATATTGCTATTCTCGAAATGAAGTGAAGCTCAAAATTAACCTATGATTGCATGACAACTAACAGTTTGAATCTCTTGGTTGCACGCAATGCGGAAGGAGGCCATAGTTCAATATGCAATCTCAATTCATATGCATACAACATCAGGTGGAGCTAAAAAATACAATAGGTTTGCATTTTTGTTAGAGGTATTTAATTAGGTATTTTAAGTTATATACCATCATGAACATTATAACTTTGACTCTTATAGGCAAGGTTAATGTCCTCAACATGCAAGAAAATCAAGACTTTTTATGTGTTGGCTTGTTGAGGACATTCTCTTAGCCATAGCAGCTAGAGTTATAATGTTCATGATGGTCTATAATTTAAAAAAATTAATAGACCTATTAAATAAATGTAAATATGGTGTATTTTTTCAGCCCCACCTATTGTCCATGCATATAAAATGTAGTTGCACGTACATTCTCAATTCAGAGTGGCATAATCTATTTTTGATGCGATGGAAAAATGACATGTGCTAGAAGATGGGAAAATGATGTCATTTTTGCAAGTGTGAAACCTTTTTTTGATATATTTAGTCACACATATCATTTAAGATCATTTTTTTCTTTATATTTCAAGTTGAAATAGGTGTATTTTTTCCACTAATAATCTTGCATTCCCTAGATAGCTAAGGTAGCACACTTCACTAGAGGGCATGCATTACAAGGTAAATGTTCTAGAGTATATCTTTTTCATGGATGATGTAGGAAATTCATGGTTGCTAACATTGATTTTTTTTCAATTTATGGGACAATAGGCACCATCAGAATGACTCTACATATATCCATGTAGAATATGAGAGTTGTTAAACTACATCAAACATAGATATGACAATCCACTCATTTTCATTATAGAGAATGGTAAGAAATTTTACATGATTGAATATATAAAAAGCATCATGGAGAATTTCATTAATAGAAGCAATTTTTAATGAATTTTTTTGTCAAGTTTAAATTGTGTATTTTAATTTTTAATGATGTTTGTTGTTAAGTTTAAATTGTATATCCTTAGCAGACCAAGCATAAAGGTACAAAGAAAGTGAATATTATGTTTAACTAATTTTGGTTGTTGCATGAAATGATTTTATCCAATCTAATCCAAAGTTTCTTTCTTTGAATCATCAAGTATAACAATTGATGTGTGAAGCTTACAATATTGTAACAATCACAACCTTTAACTTAAATGGGCCTATAATGATACTTTTTGTACAACATATTTGCAACAATAGAATGATGTTGAGTTTCTTGATAATGATGATTTTCTTGATGGTCCATGATGATATTTGTTCCATGATAGTAATATATATAATTTTTTAAAATATTGTTGTATGTAAGGTAGGCCAAAAATGAATCTGAACCCAACCTAAAGAAATTTTAGTGAATGTTGAACTTGAATGTGTATCTGAATCCAAATTGACAGCTTAACCAAATTGCTTGACCTTGATGAATTTCAAACTAGGATGCTAAAAAATATCCATTCCTTCCCACATTGCATCCTCAAGTAAAATATTCTTCCATTTCACAAGATACTCCAAAAGAATCTTGTTCCTTGACCTCTTTTCCCTTACACTAACACTCTTCCAAGTTCTAGAATCAATTTTCCTTCATCATCCACAAATGAAAGCACTTGTAAAGGGGAATTTTTATATTTGAGGGATTTCTTCAAATAGGAAATGTGTAGAATATTATGAATTATGCTACTAGCTGGAAGTTCAAGCTCATAAAATGCCTCACCAATCTCTTCCTTAATACATTGTAGGGTCCATTAAATTGTAATTTTGGGTATTCAGATCAATTCCATTTTATGGAGGATCTTATATGTGGTGCAATATCAAGAACACCATGTTAGAAACCTCAAAAAATATCTTCACTAAGTGCCTATCAACATAGAGCTTTTGTTGGGTTTAAGCATGCTACAAGTTTTTCTATGTCTTCAAGATATGTGTGGTATGTTGTCTCACATCCTTTTCTCTTGGGACTCTACAATCCATAAACATAAAATCTGAATATGAAGTAGCATCATGAAAATAAACCATAAGCAAGATTAAAGGAAACATGGGATTTCCCATGTAGTAACTATGATCTAAAAACAAGCAACTTTTGGTGTCATGGCTATCCATTGGTCTTGTAATGGCACATAAGCAATATCTTTTTTCTTAAAATAATTTGACAAGCCATCAAAAATGTAGTGGTCCATCTTGATGGCTAGCCATTCCTTGCAAAGCACAGTTGTCAAAACAACATCGTAACTATGATGGAAATATCCAACAGATAACCATTGCTTGTATAGTGTTGCTCTTGCATACACATTACAATTGTGATGGTTTACTAGAATTTTAAAGTTTTATAATTATGATGATGTACTATTTCAATTGTGACATCATGAACATGAAATCTTGTCCCTCCCTTTTTCCAAGTAATGATAGTGTTATTCATTGCCATTATGACAGTTTCCCTCATCATCATAATTTATGACAAAAAAATTGGATGGCCATCTGATGGGAGCCAATTTGTGGTTCTATCACTAGGGAGGTAGGTAGACATTGCAATCACGATGGCTTGTCATCAAAAAGTAGGTCCAAATGTAGTAGTGACTTGATCAGTTAGTCTTTGATAAAATAATATATTATTTAATCATTATATTAAGTAACGAAGTTAGATGAGTTGAAGTATAGAAGAGATGTTTGATGAAAGACAAGATGTTGAGTAAAACACAAGCTTAACTGAGTGACAATTTTACTAGCTCAATGAAGAAGTTGAAGTAGAAGATTAAATAACTTAAGAGTTAACCAAGAAAATAACATTATTCAAGTGATAGTAGTGATTGAGAAAGATAAAGGAAAAATGAAGAAGGATAAAAGCACAAACTTGTGTCACCCTTTTACAATGGAAAAGGCTAACAAAATTATAACTATTCATCTTCAAGGACATAAAATGGTAGTGTTATTTAGAATTTGATAATGAAGTAAACTAATGAAATGTGTAGAAATGGAAAAATTTTAGGATTATAATTTTTAATAGGTATTTGGATTAAGAATTGATATATTTTCCTAGATTTTCAAGACAAATTTTTACTTGCTGAAAAATGCTATAAATTATGGTTCTAGTTCCCAACACAAAATAATATGGAAATAAACTTATTTCCCTTCGATCTTAGATTATGTTATAGATAACATATATAGCTAGAATTTTAAAAAAAAGCCTTTAGACCTATATGTTATCTTTTATAACAATTCAAAATTAACTCATTTGAAATTGATAGTTTTCATCTCCCACCACATTTTTAAAAATAATTCTTTTCTAACCAAAAGAAAAATTATACATGAAGAGGACTCTCTTCTCTAAAATGTCATGTGATTTTAAATTTTTTATATGATTTTATATTTTTCCTTTTTGAAACTTGACATCTTCTTGAGTGTTAAAATATATTGTAGAATTTTTTAATTACAATATATTATATATAATTAAAACACTATAAACTATATATGAGAATATTCTTGATTTTGAACTATATAAATGGTGTTTATATGTTATCAAAAAAATATCCCAAAAAATAGTAAGAGTTATTGAAATGTCAATTTTCTGAAATAATTTTATTTCTTTAGTAATTAGATGCAAACTAGTGTAAAACATGCATTTAATTGACATTTCCAATTGGAAAAGTGCGAGACCATATATAACTGAGCTAGAGTGAATTTTTCTAGATTGATTTTTGGATAGAAATACTCAAATTCAGTCATTCTGATAAGTCAACCTAAAAGGTGACACAGCTTTGTAATTTTACCCAAAAGTGATTGAGCCCATTGAAGGCTGAGCAAGCCAGTGTAAGTTGAGTAAGACAAAATAGTAGAGACTGAGCTACCTAGTAATGACTGAGTGTTAGAAAATCAAGAGTTTGTGAAAGAATTAAGATTGGAGGCCTACATAGCTTAAATTTTCCATTAGTCAAAATGCATAAATGATAAGGATTGATGAGCTAACATATTTAATGCATGAATTAAGTTTGTTAAGTGACCTATGGTGAGGATTTAAGGAGAAGTTTCTAGAAGTTTCAAGAAAGGAGAAGGAGGACTAAAAGATGGACAGACTCGATGAATCTGATCAAACTCTAAGAGCTACGATGATGTTTAAGCTGAAAAAGATGAAAGCTAACTATCTAAGATGACACAAGACACATTTCATGGTTGTTGATATGAAAATTTATGAAGGACAATGGAGAATAGAGAAACATAGGAAAAGTCAGTAGATTGGTGAAGTGTGATTGCTTGAGGAGTTGCCAAGAAGATTAGAGATGGGGTATATAGTGAAGTCTAGTCAATGACTTAGGAATGAGGCAAATGGATATCTAAATTTGAAAAGTGATTTATATTTTATCAGATCAAGTCTAGTTGTTACTTTCTAACAATTATGGTAGTGAAAATCCTTTAATTAAGGGTCACACCTAACAATTACAACCATAAAAAGCACTTTATTGTTGCAGTAGTGGAGATTTTGTGGGTGTTATCCCCACCAAACTTTCACCTTCGAGGATTTTTGTATTACACAATATTTTAATATGCATTGATTAATTTTTATGTGCTTTAATCATGCAAGTAGATATTAGATCTAATATTACACATTATTACATGATGATGCATGGTTAAAAGGTTAATAAGGTGCATGGTAAAATAAGTTTTATATGGTTTATGTTTATGTTTTAAGCATTAAGAGTTTTAAAGATTTTGATTCACCCCAAAACCCCACCCCACTCTCTTAGCATCTAAATTTTTCATTAGATTTATAAAAAATGGTATCAAAGCTTAGATCTATAAGAAAGAAGTCTAACAACTTGAGAGTCAAAGATCTTGGAGATGGAAGACTACAAACTAGAAAAGGTGATTGAGAATCATAAGCTTGATTTGTAGATTACTTTAGACCAAGTTAAGGCTACAAAGGATGAATTGAAGAAATCCTTGAAAAAAAGGAAGGAGGTGACAATCCAACAAAATGACATAGAATACCAGGAAGAAAGTATAGAGGACTTATGTGATGAAGGAACATCTAGTGAAACTAATACACCAATAGAAGATGTATTGGATAAGAAAAACATCCTAAATGAAGAAGTAAGAGCACTAAAGAGATAACATGAGACACACTTAGTAAGGCTATGTGAAATGACTAAAAAAATTTGAAAAATTGAAGAAGACAAGGCAATGACTGATGAAGATAAGAAGAAAATGGCTACAAGACTTGATGAAAGGATCAATGAGGTAAAAAGGATGAAAAATAATCAAATTGAGATGTTTAATTGGTTATTAAGTGTCTATCATGAAATTTCAAGGAAGGTGGAAGAGATTGCAGGCCTAAGATTAGAGAATAATCAACTAAAAAATGAACTGAGAGTTGAAAAAAATTAATTGAAAGAATGAATAGATCTAGAGAGGTCATGAGATAACTTGATGAAAAGTTAAGAGCATAAAGAAGACCTCATGATACTACTAGATTAGATTGTACCAAGTTCATATCATTTTTTGAGTAAGGAGAGTCATCAAAGCATGGAGAACAAACAAATGCAAAATCAAAGAGCAAGAAGACTACATGCTATTACTATGGAAAGCCAAGCCATGCAACAAATGTCTGCAAGAGAAAAATTGGTAAGTCCAATCCTAACCCAAAATTTAATGGTTATTAATTTAATTGTAAAAATCATGGACACCAAGAATATGAGTGTAGATCAAAGATCAATAAGACACCAATTGCATCTAGATTTGAGGGTCATTGCTATACATTTCTGATGCAGGAGCATCCTTGGTTGCCTTATTATCTTGCTCATTTTGTTCATTCTACAAGTTGGTGTTGAGTTACTATAGCACTTTGTTGGTGCTAAGTTACTATAGAACTTAGTTGGTGTCAAGTTACTATAGCAATATAGTGTTGATTGAGTGTTCCTTCATGTGTCAAGTTTTCTTGTTTATGCTGAGTGTCAGCCTTTGGACATGATTTCTATGAGCCAACTTCTGGGATTTATTTCAATCGTCACATTTATGTTAAGATCTTTTCTTGGGATGTGTCCAGACCGTTGTTGGGTTGGCCTTCCTCTTATGTAATGTTCTAGGATGCTCTATAAGTCATTTTGGCAAGTATATGTAGAATGTTTAGGCTTAGAGTTAGAGCAATTTTTAGAGGAATTCTGGACTAGAACACAAAAGTTTGGAAAGTTTGTTGCGTATGTATCTGGAGCTATGAATTTGATGTTGGATCTTTGATCTTGAATATATTTTGTATCTGGCCATAACCAAGAAGGGCTTATAGCTAGGCATGTATGTTGAATATTTGAAGAATTAATAAAAGTATTTTACTCTTCTTCCTCCTTTGGTTGTTGTCCTTTGTGTTTGCTTCTATTGTGTTAACTCTTGCAGGGTGGTTTAGAGAGTTGGGTATGCCATTGTCCCTAGGTTTCCCCATCCTTCCTTGCATCACAAGGTATTAGAGCTAGAGGTTCATCCTTATGGAGATTGGATTGTGTAGAACCTTGAGTGAATTAGGTTTTAGGGTTGCAAATCTATGGATTTGACCTATAACTTGCAAAGGGTTATGATCTTGCATGAACCTAATTTTTAAAGATGGTTTGAGGTAGAGGAAATGTTGATAATGCAATATTAGATACATTAAGACAAATTATAGCTAGGTTAGATGCTGTGAGGACAACCCAAAGGAGAGATGCACATCTAGATGATGTAAGTGATGATGAAGTAGTAGCATCAAACCCTAATCCAAAACTTGAAGAAGATCAAGATGAAGTAAGGGTGTTGAGAGTGTTGTCTAGGGAAAATTCAAAGCCTACTATAGAAGTTGTTCCTTATGATGGAAAATTGGATACCAATGCTGGGTTGGATTGGATCTCTGATATGGAAAAGTTCTTTGAGTATGAAAACACTCCTAACAATAAGAAGGTGAAGATTGCAGTGACTAGGCTAAAAGGTCATGCTTCACTATGGTGGGAGCATTTGCAAACTAATAGGAAAAGGAGAGGAAAGGAGAAGATTAGAACTTGGCCAAAGATGGTGAACAAGGTAAAAAAAAAAATCCTTCCTACTGATTACCAAGTTAGCTTGTTTAGAAAGATGCAAAATTTGAGACAAAAGGACATGACTATGAAAGAGTATATTAAGGAATTCTATAGATTGGACATCAGATCTAGACATGTGGATGATGATGTTGAGAAAATTGCAAGGTACATAAATGGATTAAGATCTAGAATTCAAGATGAAATAAGTTTTATGAAGTTGGAAAGTGTTAAAGAACCATACCAATATGTCTTGAAGGCTAAGGAGATCTTGACAAAGAAGCATGAACAAAGACAAAGAGGTAGAGGTAGATCTTATGGTGAAGGTGGCAGATCTAACAATTTTGTATAAGATAAAAGAAAATATAAGTGGAAGAATGGTGTTAAAGGCAAGATCAAATGGAAAAGTGGTAATTCTTACCAAGGAGGTACTAATTCTTACCAAGGAAGAGGTAATTCTTATTCTAGAAGTGGATTTCATGGTAATTGTTTCAGATGTGGTAAAGAGGGACATAGATATTTTAAATGTAAATCCTCTAAAAGTGGACAAGGTAATAGAAATGTTGTGATTCAAGGAGATGATGAGGGTTCACCAAGTGGATCTAAGGCTAGAGAAAATCTGATGGTGAGAAGAACCTTATGTAATAAGGGAAGTGATGAGGAACCTATTTTAAGGAGAAGTCTTTTCAAGAAAAGATGTAAGATGGCTGGAAAATGCCACAAAGTGATCATTGATAGTGGAAGTTCTACAAATCTAGGATTAGAAGAGCTGGTTACAAAGTTGTAGTTGTAGAGGTTGAAGCATCCCAAACCTTATCATGTTTCATGGATCAAAGATGAGCATAAGATATTAGTAAGTGAGCAATGTATTGTGAAGTTCAAGATTGGACATTACTTTGATGAAGTTTTGTGTGATATTATGCCTATGGATTGTTGTCATATTTTTTTGGGTAGACCTTGGCAATATGATAAATATGTTTTTCATGAGGGAAGATTGAATCAATATACTCTTTGGGTGAATGGGAAGAAGCAAATATTACTGCCTTTGATTGAAAGTCCAGATGAGGTTAGTTGAACTACA
This sequence comes from Cupressus sempervirens, assembly GCA_028749045.1. Classification (NCBI taxonomy): domain Eukaryota; kingdom Viridiplantae; phylum Streptophyta; class Pinopsida; order Cupressales; family Cupressaceae; genus Cupressus; species Cupressus sempervirens. Next base: position 496,287,139 of record CM053793.1, on the reverse strand, counting down.
ATAAAAGTTTGCATGGTTAATGGGAAACAATTTGAAAAGGAAGTGAAGAAGAATCAAGTCTTTTTTGCCATAGTTTGTAGAGGACCGAGTGTTGGTAGTAATGATCGAGCAGTAGAAGTTGGTAATGACTGAGTGATAGCAGATAGTTATAGCTAAGTACCAATAGAAATTATAGAATTGCTAAATGAGTATATGGATATTGTTTTTGAGGATATTCCTAATGATTTACCACCAATGAGAAGTATAAGCCATTGTATGGATCTAATTCCTAGAGCTAGTTTTTCAAACAAAGTGTTGGTGTTTTTGTTTTTAGATGTTAAAACAATGCTAAAACTACTAGGCGACAAAAGGCTTAATACCTAGATATCAGTACATACACAACCTAAAGAATAGCCAATTATCATTGTCACTTGCATATGCAAAGTACTAGGACCCAACTTCAACAAAACCTCAGACGATTTTCTACTCTTTTGGCTCTGTAAAAACCAGGGTGGGTGTACCCGGGGATGGTTCAAAAATGGAACAATTGTATGAGAATTATTCTTAGTTTCATTTTGATTCTCATTTCTAAATCCTCAAACATATACATAACTCTTACCAAATTGGTAAACACATCCCTTGAACAGATATGGCCAAGAAATCTTCTATAGATCTGCAGATGTTTTCAATAGCAATGGCTAAATGAAGCTAAAACATTCCATGCAGGCAAGTGCTGGCCAACTTTGAATATCTTACAGGAAATAAAAGTAAAATTTGATTTTATGATGTATTTTGAAAAAACCAGTCATAATATACTTCTCTTTTGGCTGAAATACTTTCGATCAGTGCCTAATCCATTGGGGTTCAGAGTCTATAGTAAATTCTTAGATCTAATTTGTTGCTTTGCAACAAATTCTTATCAGCAATTCTTATCAGAATTTATCACTCAAAAATCCTTTTCAATACCTAAGCAATCTCATCACATTCATCAGAGCCCTTATTTAATCCATTGAATTAATAGCAATAACAAATGGATGTACAACCTTACTATATTGCAATCAATTGCATAAGCTTTTACTCACACAACATCAAGGTAGCTAAGTATTTAAAAGGAGACAAAATTCAGAAAGAACTGATATGGGGACAGTTCATAATTTGTATTCATTTCCTTTGAAAATGGTATATCCTTTACAATAGACCCAGAAAGACCTTCAGAAAAGAACCACAGTTCTTTCTACATTCATGTATTCTCAGAAATTTTGATAGAAAAGTATACTACAAACTTGCTTTCCAAATGTTTGGACCAAAAATAGGACTAAGCACAATACTTAGTAAAAACAGAATTCAGACCATTCTTTAGCCTTGGGATCTCACTTAAATAGTGTGAGATGCAACAAGCTTCAGGCTAAAGAAGGTGATAGGTGTCCTTTCAAAAGAAAGACAAAAACAAAATAACAGAAAGATTAACAACATTTCTTGGCGGGTCCCTTTCTGTTATGCTTCTAAATTGTTGAGACAAGAGCACGATCTGACCTTACAATCATTCTTCACTTTCAGAGTACATACCCATGAGGTCTGTAAGTGATGTATCATCTTCTGTTACCTGCAAACTCACTTTAACCTGGGGATTTTCCATGTCATCATTGCTAATTACAAGGGTAACTATTACTTTTGCATCTTCTTCCTCATTGTCTCTTGACATCTATTCACTAAACTGATTTTTCCACTTATTAAAAGTATCATCATCTGGCCAATCAAAACTTAGAGTTTCTCTTTGTATCTTTATTAAAGAATTTGCATTTTCCTCTAAATCATCAACTTCTTTTCTCATAGCAGTATAATACAATTGTACTTTTACCAGCTCCTCGTTTGTCTTTGCCCAAAACCAATGGCCAGTCTCACTGATGATGTTTATTATTTTGTTATCGAATAATTTATCCATTTCCTTTTTCCATTTTTCTTTTTCCTTTACTGTATCAATAGATTCTAAAGCACAAGGAAATAGGGTGAATTTTTCAGCAAGATATTTTGAAAAATAGAGTATCAATTTTCTCTGTAAAGAATCTCTTTCATTCTCAAAATTTTCTTACTTATTCAATAAATCAAAAATCTTTTCAACTTGATGATAAGGCATTTGGACTGCAGATATACATATAATTGTAATATCATTATTTCTCTATCTCCATTTCTGCGCAAGAGAATTTAGTCCATCCTTTTCTTTATTCAACTCATCCATGAGGGTTACAATCCTTGTCAACTGATCATAAAAAGTTGACCATTGTATTTTATCCCTCAAATATGTCACACCCTGCTTCCATTTTTCTTCCTGCTGATTTCTAAATTCTATCTGCCACTCATGTAATTTGGTTTTTTCTGTTTCAAATTCCTCTGCAGTATAGAATTGGGGTCTTTCAGGGGTGTCAGGTATTTCAATGATAGGGTTTAATCCAATAGATGACTGTGGAGGATATGCAATTCTCAGTGTACTGGATTCTCCCACTTTCCTTTTTCCAAGTATCTTCTCCAATTGAGATACCCTATTTTCTAGCTCAATTCTCCTTTTTACCTCTTGATTATAAGCATCCACCACTATTTCATATTTACTGTGCATATCAATCATTTCCTTCTCTTCTCTTTCTGAAATGGCCAAGGAAAATTTAGAATAATCCACATTCATGTGGGCTGCCTATACATTTGAAGTATCAGCAACTCTCCTTACAATGATACTCCCTGTTAGTCCTGAATCGTCAGGCTATGATGAAGTAGTCCTGGATCCTCTTCTCAGGGACCACATAACAAGGGCAGCTTGATCATTGCTAAATGTTGTACCCAAGAATTCCTCTTTATTTGGGTCCTGTAGTCCTAAATTATTTGATACAGAATTAAAAATTAATGCATCAGCAATATCCCAATTGGGCAATAATAAAATATTTGCATTTTTTACCATATGTCTACCCTCATCAGTTGTTATATTCTAGAACTCTTACATCATTTGTTCCTTTATTTGATTTTGAATGGAGGCCTCATCCATTTTTGGATGCTCTGTTTTCATATTCTTACACCTTTGCTCAAAAATGTGCATGTTTACCCTCCATGCAAACTGATGGAAAGCCCTAGATCTTACAAAACTATTATCAGACAAAAAATGCTGACTGGCTTGTTCCAAAATAGGGTCCAATTCTCTTCCTCTAAAATATGCTACAGTTAATTCAAAACTTGGCACAGGAGGTTCCTGGGGGTTCCCTTCATCAATTTCTACTTGTGTAACAAAAATTTCTCCTTGTGACCCCATTTGTTCAAATTGCTCATTGGTGAGCTGCTCTTCCTCAATTCTCATTGGAGTTTGAGAAGGTGAGTAACCTTCATCAGGGGATTCTTCTTCCCTTATTATTTTTCTTCTTTTGGGAGAAGGTTCAGGGGGTCTTTCTTCCAGGACAGTACTGGTAGATTCAACTACCTATTTTTCTTTGTGTACAATGGGCATCTGCTGCCGAACAATAGTATATCCTGTCTTCTTTCGTACCACCAGTGGACCCATTCCAATGTTGGGGGTGAAACCCAATTTTCTCATAACCTCTCTGGCTTTATCTAGAAAAGAATCAATAAAATGTTGTTTCTTCTCATTCATTACTTCCATTATCTCAGAGAAAGTACTCATGAGCTTATTTATCTTATTTGCATTGGTTGCAGCATTACTAAGAGGACTGTAATCTTTTTCAAAACAATTAATAAACTCCAAAATTTTTGAATAGACTCTCCATTTTCTTTCTTTATTTCTTGCTCATGGAGAGAATATTCATTTCTTATTATATCTTCAGGAAAATAGAATTCATGCTGAACTGGACGAAGCTTGATTCTAAGTCCAAGAGCAGAGTTAAAGAAACCTTCTGTATCACAAAAATGAGCATGAGACACTACCATCTTATATTGATCCAAAATTTTGTGGAGAAAGATCCACCCTTCTTTAGTTATCAAAAATTGGTGGGCTATAGTGCAAGTAGGAAAAATTGATCATGTTCCCCTTTTGTGCAAAAATGCCTCCTCCACTCCTCCCAACTGCCACAAAAATTCAGCTATCCCTACCTTTAAAGGTACCTGATAGGGTAGTACATGGGGTGTTCCTTTGAATCCATAGACCCTGATAACAGTTAAGACTGAATATGGGATAATATCTCCCCAATTATGTGAAACTTTTAGACTATGGGGTTTGTCCATAGGCCTAACAAGATGCATTAGTGCCTTAGGAATTTTGGGATTATCACTCAATATGAGGCATCTTAGTTTGGAGGAAAAGTGCCTATCAAATCTAACAAAGCTAGCATTTTCTGCTTCCCAAGTCATGTCTGCACTCCATAATTGGACTGGCAGTGCCTCCCCCTCTTGTTCCCTATTTAAAACCATTTCTTTACCAAAATAAGTGGCCCCTTTAAAAAGAAACATATGCATCAATAGGGAATACTGACCCCAAACCTTTTCCACCTTGCCCTTTGCAATCCCCACCAATCCCTGGTGAATCTCATTAGCCAAGTAAGATGCAAAATCAAAAATTATTTCCACACCAAAAGAGGAGATTTGGGTGATCATATACATGAAGCTCACTGGAATAAAATCTTCTTCGCCCTCTCCGAAGACTCTACACAGGGTCCTATATATCTCTACTACCCTGGCATTAAAGCATGATTTCTTGAATGGTTCTTTAGAAGACAATGTTATGGTTGGGAGGCCTCCAATCCGGCCTATGTGGGCTTTCAGTGCACCTTGTCTAACTACATCCATTTTGGACATATATTCTTTTTCTAACTCTATCAAATTAATGGGCACATGATACATAGTGAGAGGTCCCAAACTGAAAACCTTCCTAATCTCCTCGGGACTGATGGTAACTAAAGCCTCACCATCCATTCTTTTCACTACCTTAGTGGCTTGGTCATAATTTTTTGCTATAGCTTCAAGCAGGTCAAAATCCATAAACACACTGGGGACAACAAGCTTTCCAAGATCAAAATTCCATATATTGGCATGAGGGGCATATAACTTCCTTTCTGCAAACCATTTTTTGAATAAACTCAAACTAGTTTGAGAAGTTTGAGCATCCTAAACCCAATTACCCTTATCATACAATCCATCAGCTATCCTTAGCCTAGGGTTTAGTGAGGTTAACCTCTTAACTTGCACTATTTCTACAGTAGACTCAGGAAGCAACTCAAGAAAATCATCATGGACATTTCTATCCAAGTAGTTTATTGCACTTGAAAATCCCTTCTTCGGAGGCATCTTGGGCTATCTTTTTAGAACTTAAAAGCTTACGAAGATTATGGTAGTATTACTTACTTGAATTATGTCTCTGTTTTCCTCTGTATTCCTACAAATTTTCCACGAACAGACAACTTGACAATTTTTATCAAACCTTGGCACACTTTTCTTTCAGTAATGGCTTCTGCACAAGAATGGCTCCAAATCTTTTCTCGCGTGAGATGAAACTGATGAAATCACTCTGTATTATACTCTATTTTTTCTCACGGACAAATCTTTCTTGTCTAATTAATACAGAGAGTGGCACTACAATTTTCATTTAAAACTGCGTTGTTGATCTTCAAAGATCCTACAATCATGTGGTGCAGAGAGAACAACTAGGAGTTGTATTTGCCATGTCAATTATTTTACCCAATGAGAACTTGCCACGTACAGAATTCTTTCTTTGATGGCATTTATATTTGGACCCACTGACGACTAAGAACACGTGTCAGCATATCGCTACTTTGTTATGCATAAAGAACGAGCACCTTGCCATAGTGAAGCGGCGACAATCATTGATCTGATCCGGAAATAATCAAAAGATATGCTACAGGGCTTCTTAAGAAGGAAGGTGGCGGGCCCAAATCGCTATGTCGCTATAATTATCTCCCTTGCAACTCTTCATAGTGAGGAGACGACAGCCATTGATCACTTACCAAATCAAAGGTGAGGAAAAAACACAGGATCTCCTGATTTATATTTGCTATGTCGCATGGCTTAACAAGCATGCAACTTGTCATAGCGAGGTAGCGAGCTTCGTTGATCCACTTCAAGCTGACGTTCAGGATTTTTTGTACACTCAGTCAGATAGGCATTAATAAGAATCGGATCTCTGCATAGTTGGCACATGTCAAAATTTACCATAGTCATTTATCATTCCACGTCACCAAAGATCTTGCCGATCTTTTACCATTTTACGGGGCCTCACTAATTCGCTAATGGTGAAGCACCTAAATTTTCTGATAGCGAGGTAGTGAGCTCCGGCACTTAAAAGGATTTCGTGCCGAAAAATGCAAGGGTTACCCAGTAATCACTTCTGTTAATTAAAACTAATTCTGACAACAATATTTATGACTGGTCATGCCACCTGGTGTAATTATGATACAAGCAAGATGCAATGTCACCATCTTCAGATTTTCACGTGGCCTCGCTACTTCGCTAATGGCGAAGTGCCTGATTTTTCTGATAGCGAGGTGGCAAAATGTATTCAAAAACCATCATTCTAGCTCTGATGTCAGATATTCTAGTGGGTCCCTATCCTTTTTGGACGGTAACTTGCAAAGTGTACCCGCATAATAAATCATTTAATAAGCAAATCTTCGATCGCCGTATCTTCACTTTACGGTCCCGCCTCTTAAAATACTCAACACTCGTTACCTCACCATACTTAATAAGCATGAACTTGTCATAGCGAGGTAACGACAATGGTAGATCTAGTCAGATCTGACGGTTGGGACAAATAGGAAGAAAGGTAACCCGGGAGAAAGGAAAAGGAATATGACAGCATATTCGTCTCTTTTGAAAATTCAAAATTTCGCGCCCGACAATTTATGAATAGAGATGATATAGGGTTTACATGATGATTATTTCTTATGGATGGATTATCCAAAACCCTATGCTTCACTTAGGAATAGAACATTTGACTTTTCTATGATTTAACAGAAAACTTCTACTACACAAAAAGTCAGACCAACACAAAGCACCATATAGATTGACACCTACAGAGAATGAAGAACTTAATAGACAAGTGCATGAATTGTTGTAGAAAGGTTTGATCAAAGAAAGCTTGAGTCCATGTGCTATACCTAGTGCATTAGCACTTAAAAGGAATGGAGAATGGAGAATGTGTACCAATTCCAGAGCTATTAACAAGATTATATTGAAATATAGGTTTCTTATGCCAAGGATGGATGACATAATGGATTGTTTAAGTGGAGCAAAGTATTTTACCAAGATTGATTTGAAGAGTGGCTATCATTAGATCAAAATCAGAGAAGGTGATGAATGGAAGACTACTTTCAAGAAAAAAGATGGTTTGTATGAATGGTTGGTTAAGCCTTTTGGTTTGACTAATGCACCTAGTACTTTTATGAGGTTGATGAATGAAGTTTTGAAAATATGTTTGGGTAAGTTTGTGATTGTTTATTTGGATGATATTTTGATACTTAGTAAGACCAATGAAGAACATCTTGAGCATATTAGACAAGTATTGTAGAGGTTGAAAGAGGAAAAATTGTTGATTAATCTAAAAAAGTGTTCTTTTATGCAAGAGGAGATTGTGTGTTTGGGATTTGTGATTTTAGTTGATGGATTGAAAATGGATCCTAAGAAGGTTAAAGAAATTTTGGAATCACCTACACCTAAGAATGTGGGTGAGGTAAGATCATTTCATGGTTTGGCTAGTTTTTACAGAATGTTTATAAAGAATTTTAGAGTTGTTTGTAATGCTATGACTAAGATAATGAGGGGAGATAAAAAAGGAATTCAAGTGGACACATGGAGCTGATAAGAGTTTTGAGACTTTTAAACAAAAGGTTTCTAAATTACCTATATTGGCTTTGTTTGATTTCAACAAAGTATTTGAAGTTGAATTTGATGCAAGTGGCAATGCAATTAGAGTTGTATTTAGTCAAGAAGATAAACCCATTGTTTTCTTTAGTGAAAAGTTGAGTGATGCTAAAAGGAAGTATTCTATGTATAATCAAGATTTTTATGCTATTGTTCAAGCCTTGAAGAAGTGGAGACAATATTTGATTCCTAAGGAGTTTGTGTTGTATACTAATCATAAAGCTTTACAATACTTGGGAAGTCAACATAAATTGAGTCAGAGACATATGAAGTGGGTTGAGTACTTGCAGAGTTTCAAATTTGTTATTAAGCATAAGAGTGGAGTTACTAATAGAGTTGCTGATGCATTGAGTAGAATATTTTCTTTGTTGACTGAAATGAAGGTTGAAGTTCTTGGTTTAGATAAAATGAAAGAGTTGTATGATGTTGATCCTGATTTTTTTGAGGTATGGAGAGAGTGCAGAGCACCAAATCTAATAGATCACATAAGTAAGTATGATGAGTATTTCATTCAAGAAGGTATGTTGTCCAAAGGGATTTGGTTGTGTATTCCTATAAGTTTTATGAGGTTGAATATGATTAAGGAAAAGCATAGTGGTGGATTGGCTGGACATTTTGGAATCGATAAGTCATGGAGTTTGCTAAAAGAGAAGTATTATTGGCCACAAATGTATAAGGATTTTTAGAAATTTGTAAAGAGTTATGGAGTTTGTCAAATTACAAAATAAGTAAGTCAAAATACTAGTTTGTATACACCTATTACTATTCTTGAGAAACCTTGGAGTGACATCAATATGGATTTTATTCTTGGATTACCTAAGACAATGAAGGGGTATGATTCCATATTTGTTGTAGTGGATAGATTTTCTAAGATGACTCATTTCATACCATGTAAGAAGAAATCTAATGTTGAGCATGTTGCTGAACTTTTCTTTAAAGAGATTGTGAGATTACATGGATTACCAAGAAATATCTAATAGAGATAGTAAGTTTGTTGGCTATTTTTTGAAGACTTTGTGGAAGAAGATGGGTACTGAGTTGAAGTTTAGTTCTACATTCCATCCACAAATAGATGGACATACAAAGGTTGTGAATAGAAGCTTGGGTAATTTGTTGAGATGTTTAGTTGGAGATAAGCCAAGTAATTGGGAAGTAGTCTTGGCACAAGTTGAGTTTGCATATAACAATTATGTGAATAGGAGTACAGGGAAAACACCTTTTGAGATTGTTACTAGAATGCATCCTAGAGGTATATAAGATTTGAGAGATGTTGCTGGTGAAGAAAAGAAAAGCATTGTAGGAGAAGAATTTTCTAATTTTATGGATTGTTTTCATAAGAAAGTGGAGTTGAGGTTGGAACAAAGTAATCAGAAGTATAAGGAGAATGCTGACAAGTCTAGAAGACATCATGTTTTTAAAGTTGGTGATGAGGTGATGGTTCATTTAAAGAAAGGAATATTTCTTGTTGGAACATACAATAATCTGAAGATGAAGAAATTTGGACCTTGTAAGATCTTGAAGAAGTTTGATAGTGGTAATGCTTATGAAGTGTAGTTACCTAATGACATGGATATATCTCCTATATTCAATATTACTGATTTATATAAGTATCATGAGTCAAATGATGAAGTTGTTGTATTATAAGATTATCTTAAGAAGCAGATTGAAGAAGTTGAACATATATTGGATAGAGAGTTGGCAAGAGCACAAGTAGAAAAGATTACTATGAATATTTGGTGAAGTGGAAGAACAAGCCTATTGAAGATGCTTCATGGATTTCTCAATCTGAGTTGGATTCAACTTAGATTGCAACATCTCAATGATTTAGGAAAATCATTTCTTTCAACCCTAGTTGTCTAATTGAGGAGCATCCTAGGTTTCCTTGATATCTTACTCATTTTTTTCATTCTACAAGTTTGTGCCAAGTTACTATAGAACTTATTTGGTTTCAATTTACTATAGCAATTAGTTGGTGCCGAGTTACTTGAGCACTTAGTTGGTGCCAAGTTATTGTAGCACTTAGTTGGTGCCGAGTTACTATAGCACTTAGTTGGTACCAAATTACTGTAGTAATCTAGTGTTGACCGATTGTTCCTTTCATGTGCCAAGTGACTCTTCATGTGTCATGTTACTTAGTGTATGCCAAGTGACCCTTCATGTACTGAGTTTTCCTATTTATGCCAAGTGTCAGCCTTTAGATGTAATTTCTACAAGTCAACTTGCAGGATTTATTTTGATCATGATATTTATGTTAAGATATTTTCTTGGGATGTGTCTAGACCATTGTTGGGTTGGTATTCCTCTTATGTAATGTTCTAGAATGAATTGTAAGCAATTTTGGCAATTATATATATAATGTTTAGGCTTAGAGTTAGAGCATTTTTTAGAGGAATTTTGGAGCAGAACATGAAAGTTTGGAAATTTTGTTGCATATGTATCTAGAGCTATGAATTTGATGTAGGATCTTTGATCTTGAATATATTTTGTATCTAGCCATAACCCAAAATGCCTTACAGCTGGGAATATTTGAAGAATCAATAAAAGTATTTCACTCTTCTTCCTCCTTTGGTTGATGTCCTTTGTGTTAACTCTTACAAGGTGGTTCAAAGAGCTAGGTGTGCCATTGGCCCTAGTTTTTTCTATCCTTCCTTGCATTAATGCCAAAGGTATCGTCACAAGGCATAGGGTTGTAGATCTTATGTAAAATACACTTGGAGACCCAAAGGTCATGGAAATGCAACTAGGAAAGGTAATGAAATAAATTAGGATTAAAATACTTTGATCACATTTCATTTACATGGAAAGTATGGACATATTGAAACAAATTGTGCAAGAATACATCTCAGAGGAATATCAAGAAACTAGAAGAGTTTTGGTCCAATATGTTTTCACTATTAGAAGGTCAGTCACCTAAGTAGAGAATGTAGGAACTAAAAACTAAAAACTAATGTTGAGGAGAACAATATAAAAGTAAAGGTTAATGTTGAAAAAGTGAGAAACCAAATGAATCAAACTTGGAAAAGAAATATGAAGGAGACAATAGTGAAAATGATGAAGTTGTGATCACCCAATCCAATGGATCAGGTGATTTCAACACAAAAACTAAGACAAAGAGGTATGTATGGAATTATATTTCAAATTTTTAAATTACATCAGTTCCTAAGATTGAAAGAATAAAAGTCCAAATCAACATAATATTAGGTGCATAAGGACAAATTTGTAGTATTAACCAAGTGAATGTTTGGATCTTGAGTTGAAAAGAAAGTAATGGCTAAGTATTATATCGAGTTTTTGTACGAAACATTAATGAGGCCCTAAAATAAAAATTTTACTTATTTAGAAAAAAATTTCAATCATTTTGGTCACATTTTACTTGATTTTTCCAAGGAATATAGAGCATGAGAAATTTCTAAGTAAATTTGTACAAGTTTGTGAAGATTCACTGTGTGTCATTGACGTTATGAGAAGATTTGTGAGACTTGAGTTGCAGTCGAGTAATGAAAAAATTTAAAAATATCTAACCCTAAGTGACATAATGCCAACCTATTTTTCTACAAAAAAGATGAATATTGAATCAAATATTAGTAGAGTTGAGTTAGTAAGAAATAAAGTTGTTAATCTACCTAAGTTCAAAACTTGTCTTGAAATTATTGTCAAAGTAGATACATCAGGTGCCCTATTCTTAATTCTACCAACACTCCTCTCAATTCATGATGTAAGATCTTGTTACATGTGCAAAATTGGTGTGATAGGATATTTCAAGTTGAGAACTTATGAGAAGTTGTGCATTGATGGAAAACTAAAGGAAGAACACAAACATGTTGTCAAGAAAGGGTTAATTCATGCCCTAAATTTTTTGAGGGTTTTCAAAATTGAATGGATTAATATTTTTATTAGAAAAATTTACAATATGAATATATGGTTGGATGGTAGAGAAATTAATATCACCTAAGAAAATCATACATTGAGTCACTAGATACTCTCTCATAGACAAGGTTAAGACAATTAGTTAATAAAGAAAAGATGTGATTGAAGAAAAAATATTGGTAGTATGGAATAAATGTGTAATGACTATTTCCACCATTATTGATGTCAAGATTGAGTTTTTTGTAAGGGTTATATCTCATAATTTTTATCAATCTAGCTAAGTGGATAGTGTTTCCTATGTTGCAATTGATGTTACATAGAAAATTACAAAGTAAGATCACAATAATGACCTTGTCAGCCTGCAACTGACACAATTGGCTAAAAATTTGGAGAGCATTAGAAAAGAAAATATCACTATGTGTAAGTTTGGTTCACTAATTTTTTGTATATTATTTTATGTATAGAATTATTTTCCTACCATTAACTTAATGTTACTTGGAACAAGTAGAAGCTAGTCACTTAGCAAATTAATGCGTTCATTAAGCAATTGGGAGATAATTTTGAGAAGGTTATGGATGCATATTTTGAAGAGTTTAAGTAGAAGAGGAAAAATAGGTCAACGATTCCTCAATCCCTAGTTTAAAAATATTATGATGATGTTTACTTTCTAGTTGTCATAGATAAGACTTACATCTAGGAAGTGATATCCATGGTGGTATAGTTGAGACCATTACCCTATGAGATAAACATTGACGAAGCTACAACTATAATAAGTAAATTATTAGATGAACTTGTTGATAAGGATGTTGATCCATTAGATATATATGATACATAAAAGGTGGAGATGATTGTATAGATCAATGCTCCCAAAATAGAGAAGAAGAGAAATGCAATGATAAAGAGTTTGGAGAGAACGTTTGGTGAAGGAGTTGAACAAAAGGTACAAATGAAGATAATTGAGGCTAAAGTTGAGGATGTGTCTAGTGAAGAAGAGGAACAAGGAAATAAAGAAGAGGAAGTAAAAGGAAAAGGAAAAGAGATATTGTTTACCGATCCTTGAGAAAGCAAGAGTACAAAGAAGGCCATCAAGCTAGTCCCTTCAAGATAAATTGTCAAAAGACAAAGGACTAGGCAATCTACTACAACTATGGCCAATCCCAAGAAAGGAGTAGCTAAATATACTAAGCCTTCTCAAAGGAAAATATTGAAAATGAGAAAGAATACCTTAGCAGAGGAATTCAAGCCAAATAAGCTTTCAAAGAAGAAAAGGAGAAGGGTTGTTATGCCTAAAGATGATGAGGAAGATGATGAAGAGATGAACAAGTTATAAGATATAAGTAAACTTAGGATTATAATGTACAAGCCACCCCAAACTATAGATGAACTTTGTGAAAAAATTAGGGGGAGTGCAAGTATGGTAGGTTTTAGATTTGTTAAGTACGATACATTGGACACTACAAATAAAGCTATGATTGGGGAAGGATTTTTGGATATGATGGCAATATATAAGTACATGCCATTGGAGATAGGTAATTTGATACCTAATGAGTTGTATATTAGGATTGATGAAAGATGAAAATATTTACTGAAGACCTAAAGGAAAAGAAGATTAGGCACTCTAGAAAATGTAATGCATGAGCTAAGAAGAAAGAAAATATCCAAAGCTATGAGGGAGTATAAAAAAAAAAATTTCCTAAGAGGAGAACATTTCTAATTTTGAAAGGAAAAATAGAGAATGTGGTTGAAGAGAGAAAAATAATTTGGAAGAATGTCTATGGAATTATGATTGATGATGAAAATATGGATGAGGGTGAGAAATCTAAGACTAAAAAGGATGAATTGGATAATATAGAAGATTTCAATGATGATACCATTCAACATGGTGGAGAAAAAATTGAACCAATCATAATGGAAGATGAACCAAAGGTCAGCCTAGTAAAATATTTTACAAATGTAGTAAATGTAAAGGTTGAAACTTAGAATAAGCAACCCATGTTGATCAAGCTAGAGAGGAAAGAGGAAGCTCCACAATCTGACTCAGTTCATGAAGTCTGCTTGAATCCAAATCCCATGATTGTACATGTAAAGGAATATCCTAAGATTGAGGTGACATCATAATAGGTAGACTCAACACCTTTTATTCCTATGAACCCTATTTTTTTCAATTAGTCCAATTGATAGTCAAGGTAAAATATGTATTGGTGAGAAACCACATGCCTTAGGACATTTTTAGGAGGGAGAGAAGGAGGAAAGACTACAAAGTTCAACCAATGAACTTGAAGTTGATGATAACAAGGAGAATAAATAAGAATCTACATATTAGTCAAGTACTCAAGAAAGTAAACTAAAGTAGATCAAGAGAGATGAGGAGCCTAAGAAATCCAAGGAGACTAGAGAGGAACCACATAATCCAATTCTAGATTTACCTATACAAGAACATCCAACTTTGTCAAGCTCCAACACACCAAACTCTAAAGGAAAGAGATTGAAGAAGAAGGTGAAGCTATCACCACAAGCCATGAAGAGTAGACCATTACTCTTGATGAAGAGATCATTATTCCAAATTGGAACACATCTAAGTTGAGTTTTGAGAAAATAAGGACACTTAATGAATTGTTAGATAGGAAGGCCAAGCAAGAGGAGACAAGAAAAGAGAATAAAAAGTCAAGTATTTTATGATATCAAAGATATATTTCTTGATATTATTGTTGTAAATGATTTGGATGAGAAGACTCCTATAATTGAACAACTAATGATACAAACACACAAGAGAAATTCATGTAGTGGTTAGAAAGAAAATTTCAGAATGGAGTATCAGACAAGGTTGCTATAGAAATTGTAATTAAGATGGTTGACCTCTCCACTTTAATTATTGATTTGGAGTAGCTAGTAACTAATGCAAAAAAATTGTTTGCTAAAATATGCAATGTTACCAAATTTACAAAGGAGATATGGGATGAAATGGACAATATTGATGTTGATCTATAGAAGTGTGGACCAGATCTGAACATGGATCCTAGTTCCACTTCAGTGTATTTTTTAAAGATCATATTTTTGCAAGGTAAGCCATTAGAGTTGATACATGAAGAGTTCAACATAAAAAATTAGGTAACTTCCATTTAATCCCTATTATTACCTTATTTAAAATTTATGCAAAGACATTTACACATTGCAAAGGACCTAATAAAGAGTCAAAAAGTGTCTATAAAGGATAACATGGTAAATCTCATAGCTATATTGGAGATTAAAAGACAACTTCTTGGGAAACTCAAGGACAATTGGGATAAAACTATGGTTGTTGTTATGAGATTGCACTACCCATTTTTGAAAGAATTTGGTACAATCCTCAAGCCACAATTGAATGCCACTACTTGCCATAAGTGACAAAAACAAGGAGGAAATGTTTATATATCAAGTATGATTATAAAGAGGGAAATGTATGAGGATTTTAAAAATTAAATGTATACTATGACTATAAAGTACAAGGGGAAATTGAGTATTAAGGAGAAAATTTTGAAAAAAAAGAATTTTTGGAAAATATTTTGAAGATGTAAGTTATAATGTCATACATGATGACTGAGCTATAGGTATGGAGTGTTGACCCTATGACAAGAGATTTCAATTAGTGCCAAAACACTTAGTCATTATTCAAGAATCTTAGTTAATATTGCAACGAAAATTTCCTTTAGTTAGCATTTTTTTCAGTGTAGCCCAAGAAGATTGAGAAGATCTTGTGTAAATTCAGTATCTAAGCTTCATAATGTTAACTAAGAAAGTAGTTTTCATCGAGTTCTTAGCATGAATCAAGCATCCATTGAAAGCAAGGAGAGAAGTGTAACCTAAGCGTATAGTATCACCCAAGCATCCAATGTTATCTGAGTACCCAAGTATTACTTGAGTACATTGTATCGCTCGACCATCAACATATCACTTGAGTACATAGTTTCACCTAAGCATCAAAATTAATATACTTGAAGATATAATTTGATTATTGAAAATGAACCTTTTCATTGATTTATAGCTATATAAGAAATATGAAATACTTTTGTGAAATGCATGTAAGTGTGTAATATGGAAAATGGATGTAAGGCCCCTTCCCTAGTACCCTATTATATATCCTAATAACACAAATATGATTAGAGCTAAGAAGAGTGGGGAGATGAGATGTCATGTTTCTGTCTCTTGTGTATATAGTGTAAATTATATATTATTACCATAGACCTTATGATAGAATGATGGTAAGAAGGTTTTGAGATCTAATTATTCCATGATTGACATTTTTCTTATCAATAATGAACTTGAGATCTTATTAAGACTGATGTATATTTTAGTTATTGTTGTGCTAAGTGCCCTATTCAAGATTAAATCCATTGATAAGCTAAGAACCTATGGAATAAAGGCTTGAGACATCATAACTTAGAAATCATGTGAAGGATTTGAGCAAATATGCAAATCAAATCCACAAAGCCCTCAAATACCTACATGTAGAAAACCTGTCATAGAGAAGAAAAGGACAAGAAGAGGCAAGGGTTTTCTCTATAAACATGCAAATTATATATTCAAATGATGGAAGAGATTAAGATTTACAAAGAGATCAATCCTTGTAAAAGAAGATCGAAACCTGAAAAGGGTAACCTTAAAGATACAAAGGGTAACCTAAAGGTAAAATCTATTTAATAATTACTAATTAATTATTAAATAGAGAAAGAAAAAAATGCATAAAGTGAAATCTTAAGAAGGGAGAAAAGGTAATTTAATAAATTAAATGAAATTAACCTTTTTCTCTAACAACCCCCCTTAAGATGAGCAATAATGTAGTTACAAACAATGTTGAAACTACAATGGAATGCTAAAAACCTAGTGAAGGACTGTAGAAGCTTCCAACTAAAGGAATATTCCATAAAATAGGAATAAAGAGTGATCATGAAGAAAACCACTGAAGCATGAAGAAGCTGTAAACTTTGTTAAAAGGAAACTATTGATCTATATAATCTCCTCTAAAATAGAACCTAACCAAGTAGAGAAGAATGTAATTTGCATTGAATCAAGAGGCAAACAAAGGCAAACAACTAAATTCAAAAATATATATGGCATGAAACACCAAATCCTATAGAGCTAATCAATTGAACCAAGGAAGGTTACAATCAAAGTAGGAACAAAAAGAAGAGTATCTATATGGTAGATGATCCATCTCACTGAAATGCATAGGTATCCAGCCACTACAATTACCTAGTACATAGGATCAAATACTAAATACATAGCTCACTCCAATGAACAAAGGAAGCATAAGAAATAATAGAAGAACACCCCCTAATGTAGATAAGGGTGAGGTGACAGCCAACTAAGAAAGTGGGCCAAAAATCTCCTACAAAATAGAAAGAACCAAGAACATTAAGAGTGAGGAAGAGGTACAAACACCTATAAAGGCATGTGTCATCGACACATCATGGAGCTAATGTCATGGAAGGGACACTCACTTGACAAAGGAAGAGAGCACTAAATGGAAAACAACTATCCCCCCATGGCACTTTATAATTTAGTGTGAGTACAATAAATCACAATGATAAAAAAGATCCTAAAAAGCAAGGAGTGGAACTTTATCTTAGTGTATTTGCATAAAAATGCTTACAAATGAAATCAACAATGATCAAAAAGGGAAAATAGCTGATACAACACATTGTACAACCCAAAAGAAGAGATCCCATGCCATGAAAATGATCTCCAAACCTGAAACATCCAAAATATCCACCATAGTGCAATAAAAGAAAAAAACATGATAGAAGAGAAGGGAGCAGAATCTAGAAGAAATTGCAACATTTCTAAAAAGTAGACAGAACTAGCTTTCAAAAATATAATGTTTTCAAAAAACGGAGATGGGACGCTCAAGATATGCCCTTTGGAGTGAAAAAATGAACATCCAAATTTGACTACAAAAATAGAAAAATAAACTACATCAAAACCAAAAATCTCCTACACTACTATCTTCATCTCAGAACGAGCCTTTTGGAGCTTCTTTTAGATTGAAAAAATATGTCTATATGCTCAAGGTATAGAGAAAAAACCAATAGGGCCCCTAGAAATGCATTAAAAAAAATTAAAAATTAAAAAAAACTGCACTGCTAGTGGAGTGGCAGCCAAGTGGCAGGTTAGGTGGTGGTCCACTATAGAGTGGGGCCACCATGGTGGAGCTATTGCGGAACCACTAAGCGGTGACCCCTAGCGATAACCACAATGGTTCTACTGCAATTAGTTAACTACCCTAGGTTAAAGACCTACAAAATAAATTTATTTAAAAAAAAAAAAAAATTTGGCATTTCAAACTACGTGTAGAGGCTGTACGGCCCTGTCGAGCAATTTTTTTTGCCTCCTAGATCAACATTTTGCAAAATGGACAAACTTTATATGGAAACAAGGGTTTTGACACCTTTTGGATCCATCCATGAAGTTGATTTGGCCTCAAACTACTCCAAAAATAATTGACACCCCATTTTCTCAGGAAATACCCAAAAAACTCTATATCTGATCCGTCAAACACTTATTCTCCCTTTTTCTTGAAATAGTGAACAAGCTACAATAGATCTGGCTCTAATACCATTAAGGATTTGAGAAAATATACAAATCAAATCCATGAAGCCCTCAAATACCTACATGTAGAAAACTTGTCACAGAGAAGAAAAAGAAAACAAGAGGAAAGGGTTTGCTCTAAAAGTACAAAAATTGTATATTTAGATGATGGAAGAGATTAAGAATTACAAAGAGATCAATCCTTATAAAAGGAGATCAAAACCCAAAAAGGGTAACCTAAAAGATACAAAGGGTAACCTAAAGGTAAAATCTATTTAATAACTACTAATTAATTATTAAATAAAGAAAGCAAAAAACACATAAAGCAAAATTTTAAGAAGGGAGAAAAGGTAATTTAATAAATGAAACTAAATTAACCTTTTTCTCTAACAATAATGAACCTGAGATCTTATTAAGACTGATGTATATTTTAGTTATTGTTGTGCTAAGTACCCTATTCAGAATTAAATCAATTTATAAGCTAAGAACCTATGGAATAAGGGCTCGAGGCATCATAACTTGGAAGTTATGTTGATGTGTTCATGATATTTTATAATATATGAGCATAATTAATTTAGGTGGTTATTATGTAAATATGAATCAACACCCACCCTTGTGAATACTACTAATAGTCATAGATAAAAATTGTTATCAAAATTGGATAAGGGTCTACACGATAGAACTTGATATGAAGTAATGTAATAAGTTAATTATTGTGCAAGTAATACTAGGTAGATATGTTGATATTTATAGTGATGGATTTTATGGCCCAATTAAATGTAATGGATTTATTCTATGATTGATTTTGAAATTGTGTGATTATGCAAACATCCTGATTACCTAACATAATTGATACACCCTATAATGCATTATCTCATAATGATAAGGCGATATTGTTAGTAACCAAAGTATATTTAATTGAATCAAAGGATACTAGTTGTGATGGTTACATTTAAGAGATTTTGACCTAAGATATGTATTCAGAACTAATTATCATGATGGCTAATTTAACAATGTAGATTCAACATTTCATCATTAGGATATGAAATGGATTATGATGTGGTTCAGATTATTAGTTGGATTATTTGATTAGATATTAATATTCATATGCAAATTTTGATATTTAACATTTTAAATTTTTTATATGAAAATGATTAGAAAATAAAAGTTGATTATGACAATTAAGTGTGTAAATGTGAATTATTCAATATGGCATTTGTCATGCAACTATATACATGCATTTTATATGATTTTTCATTGGCTATTGATATTCAAGTTTAGCGTGCAGGCAATTGAACCATGGAATTTTTTGGGGAAACAAGGTCCAAACTCATGTGGACACAATTTAGCCAAGGCAAATCTTTGGAAGTTTCAAAAGCCTCACTATGATATGTTTATTTTGTAAACATGATTTTTCATGTGTGTAATAAATTTAAATTCATGAGTAACTAGGGACATGTTATTGTGATGTCTAATGTATTTTAATGTGTCACTTGACACTTGTAATTGTTGATGGGTTGATGACATGTCACCTAGGGTTTTGGTCATGGTTATACTTAACCTTAAACTAATTACCATTCCTAAGATAAAGAAAATCCACTTGGAGAAAGGATAGGGTGGGTCAACATCAAGGAAAATTCGAATTCAAAATTGACAAGGATTTTAGAGGGTCAATAGGTGGTCCCAAAGGACTACTTATTTGAAAATAAGCTGCCTATATGTTAGCATAACATGTTAGGGTTCTAAATTTGAAAAATATATTTCTTAGATAGTCTAGGGGGGCCTTAACCAATTTATTATTCCACCAACTCAAAAATTGAGTCATCTCATGAGTTCATCCCCATCTTTCCACTTGGTCAAAATAGAAATTTTGGTAGGGACAAGTTTGTAAGGGATAGTGGCTTGATGTTTTTGACAAAATGAGATATTGGAAGAGAATTTTAGGGGACTTGGGTAAACTAGTGAGGTGTTCACCCCTTCTCTAAGTATAGAGACAATTAGGATTTGGATGGAGGAAGGACTAAGGAGAAGGGAGCTCTACAAAAACTTTCATATTTCCTTTAGCTTGGACCAAGGTTGGTTCTGATACCATAACTCTCATAGCACTTTCAAAATGATGTTCTTCTTGTTCATATTATGTTAATATTCATGTCATGTGTTTTTCTTGAGATTGTTTGTATGTGCCATTATTGTGATGGATTTCTCTTGCATATTTTTCCTTGTCTTTGTGTGTATGAATGTTAATGGGTGTGAAGGCTTCACTCACCCTTGGGAGGGAAGAGATGCATTGGGTGAAGGGGTTACTTGGGCTCAACATTGAAGTTGAGAGTTTTTCCTCTTGGAGAGAATTTTTTTGTTCATGGAGTATGGGCTCCATTGAAGCCATATGCCTTGTTTATTATTATGGGATGTATAAGTGTATTGATGTCATGAGGAGCATGTATTTTGATAGCCTTGAAGAGGCATTATGCAATTAGAAATATATGTATATTTTGATATTGAATTCTCCTCTTTGAATAACCTACCTTCACCCATTGTTTCATGATTCCAATGGTGAATCATTGTGTTAAACCTTGAATGGATTTTATATATGTTGTAATGTTATATTTTATGCATTGTTATTTCTTGAGTGCAACCTGTCTGAGCCTTGTTTCCCCAACTTAGTGGATGGCTTCTTATAAGCCTAGGATGGGATACGAGCCTCCATGGTTCTTGTGTAAATGTTTTTGTAGGTTTGTGCTCTTTGGATCCAAGGAAAAAGTCTATTGTCACTCATGTATCAAGGGAAAAAGGAAGGGATATTTCATTTTGTAATGTATTTGAAAGGATGAAACTGTTCTCCATGTTTTTAGTATTACATTCGTATAGTCAAATTTCCCATTGTTTTATTTTTGTGTAAGATATTGTGCAATAAAGAGCATCATGTTATGTACATTATTGTGAGGACTGTATTCATGGAAGAAATGAAAGAATTTTTTTACTATCAAATGTATTGTATAGTAGAATGCATTCAGATGTAATGCATGGAAAGAGTGCAGTTGCATTGTAGGATATAAAAATATGCCTTTAGATGAAATGAAGAAAAAATGTTTCCTTGGTATCAAAATGGACATAGGTAGTTGCATTGTAAGATTCAATGTTATGCACATCGTTTGCATTGGAATAGAAAAAGTTGACCATCATCACATTCATAGTTGGATATAAAAAGGGATTTATCTCCAGAGTTAATGTAATGATTTTATTTGATACTCAAGGTGTAAGCATGCATATGAAGAATCAAATTCATTTGATTTATGACTAAATACAATTGAATGCATTTAAAAGATTGTTCATTAAATGTAATTTATTTATACATTACTTCACTATGAGATGTCAATTAAAATCCCACTATTGATACAAAAGGTTAATCTATTAGTTTCATATTAATCATGTGTTAAGTTATTGTTCCAATGATTCTAAATAGATTTATAATCTAGATATTCACATTGGAATGTTAGTAATAATATCAAAAAGGTTCTTAACATCATAAGTAAATAGAGAAGATAAATCACATAGATGCTAGAGAAAAAAATAATCTAGAGGAACAGAAAGATAAGCTAAAATTATAGGTTGGGAGAGAGTATTACACTCTCCAAAAAAATGTACGGGAAGGGAGAAATAATATAGTACCCAATTAGAGACCAATAAAATATTGCTAGGGAATATTCCCTAGGATCCTTGTCTTCCAAATAAAGATATACATTATATAGGTACTTGAGGCATACTTATCAATATCTTACAAAAGAGTAATAACATAATCAAAGAAGTTAGCACTAAATCACTCCCTAAGAGAAGTCATGTGACCTATCCAAGACATTGAAATGTTCCACCTTCAAAAATAATAATAATAACTTAGGATCTTAATCCCACAAACAAAAGTAAAATAGAGAGATAGTTATTTTTAAAAATAAATCCTATCATATATTATATAAAACCCACATACCTATACTCGATGGGCTATCAACTTCACATCAAGATGGAATATGTGTGGTAGGTGGGGCCCTACGATGGTTGGAAGGAGGGAGAGGGGATCACATGCTTCCCACTCTTCCATTTTCACTCTCCTCCCTAGATGTCTTTTTGTGGGGTGCTAAGACATTGACCCCTCCTATCAATCATGCCTTTAGTGGAGTACAAATGGGTGCTAAGGAAAACTTGTGGCCATGTCATGCAGTTCAACACTTAGTGCTTGGTGCTTAAGAGTGTGTGTAGGATGGGGAAGGGTAAAGGGGAGGATTGGTGGCATGGTGTATGGGGAGTTATAAGGGGTTTGTAAGAAGTTAAAATGTTGGGAAGGAAGTGTTAGGTGAGGGTTGTTGGAAATTGACCATGGCCAACCACGTGGACCTTGGGAAGAGTTGAGGATGAGTCACTTGAGACATAGGAGTAAGTAGGGATTTAGGGAATTAGTTAGTAGTTAAAGAAAATGTAATATGGTTTAGTAGTTTAGATTCACAATTAGGGAATTAGTAAATTTTAAATTAGTTTTTATGAAATTGTCAAATGGAATTCTTGACAATGAATGAAGTAGTCATTAAAATGATTATTATTTAGGAAAGGCTAATACTTGTGGATGTAAGGATAGTTAGTGACTAGGATAGTAGTGTTAGAGTTGGAAATATTTGTGGGTTAGTGGTAAATTATATTAGTGGGACTTAGTGGTATAAATAAGTAAGTAGGTTAATAGGTAGTTGGTATAAGGAATGAATAGTTAGTGTTTAAAATGAATATGATCTTAGGAATAATTAAAGAGGTTGGAATTAATTAGACATTTAATAATGGTAGGATAGTTGAAAATTTAGTAAGGAAAAAGTTAAGTTTGGAAAGGGATGATAGGTGTATTAATATATATTTTTATTAATATCCTATAGAACTAATTGGTAGAAATGAGGAACTTAGTTATATATTTGTAAGTGGTGATTAGAAAGGAACTAGTTTATGGAAGTATGCCAAAAAAGGATCATTGAATAACATTAATTGGTAGTTTGTAAGGCTGCATTGGTGGATCATCAAAATGATAGAAAAATAAATGTTTAACAAATAAGTAGAGTATTTACCTTGTTAGGAGATAATTAATAATATGGAGGATAGGTTGTTAGTAGTTAATGTTAGTTAGCTAGGCTAATCACATAAAACTTATTTGGTGGGAAAGTGAAATGTGGGATGTTGTTAGAGAGATTTTGGAGCTATAAGATAGAACTAGTGGTGGATGAATTATGTATATGTATATTAATTAATATCTAATTAGTTAGGGACTAGTATAATAGTATTTTAATTATCTAATGGTTATACCTTAGTAATGCCACATATACATAAGATTAAAATTCGAGGTTGATATATCCAAACTCTTATATTAAAAGTTATTTCTTGTATAGATTCAACTATACTACACCCTCATAATAGATGCATGTGCATCTTGTAACTCTAAGGAACCCTAAAAAATGCCAACACCCAAGTATAGTTTCCCCATCAATTTAATCATGATTAGAATCCAGAGTATTGAGTGAGTGAGGCATATGTTCATAATAGCAATAAGAGTTGAGCATTCAAATCATACCATTCAAGAAGGCTCACTTCCATTGTAGTAGTTGAAGTTTTTACTCCACTATGAACACAACCATTGCTCATAGACCCAATGTAGGTGTATTCTAAGCACCTAACTAGTTGTTGTCCTAGTTACAACATGCATGTGATAATGTGTTTTCTAATTTTTCCCTTCATGATGTTTTGCCTTGAAGTTTGGGCATGACATTCATAGGTATCAGAGCCTAGTTTTGAAACACTGGGCATTCATGGGTCCATGAATGAATTTACAATTTGAATGTTAGCTTAAGAAAAGAAGAACTTCAATAAACCTATCTTTCAAGCTAGCAACTTCAATTAGTGAGTCAATTAAAAAAAAAAAATTTATGATGTTAGGTTAAAAACTTAGGGCTAACTGATCTTAAATGATTATCAATAGAGAATGACCTTGTAATAGCAACACAAAGATATAATAAAAAATTAAAGAAATATAACACCTTATTGCAAAAGAGAGTATTCTCTCCTAAGAGAATCGATTCTTAATAGACATTGTCTTCTTGAAAGGAGAAGTGAGTTGTAGACCTTAAATGGATAATACTACATAGTAATAATATTAAATTTTGAAACTTCTAAGGATCAAAGTATAGGGTAAGAGAAGTATTAACATAGAGTGTGTCAAACTACAATCCTTAAATAAAATGAGGATGATGGAATTTTCATAGCACCCCTCGATATCTATAAGATCTAAGTGGAACATGATTGTGTCATGCATAAAAGAAGTTTTAGGACATACCAAGATTTGTTAGGATTGGGTGAATTTGTGACTTACTTCAATGATAGTCTATCCTTAAGTAAAATTGAGAAATCTTCATGCACTTAGTTTTGTCCCTCTAGATAGACACAATGCTCTTAATTAAAATCTATAAGAATAATAATTAGAAGAGAATCATAAAATTAATGAATAGCTACGCTACTATGAAGTTTCTAGTTGAACAATGATCAAATAACATATTTTAATGGTAATGTTTTATGATTTGACAATTGTGACAATGACTCTATATTTTTAATGATGGAAGCTACACAAAAAGATACTAAGTAGGAGAATCCCCTTAGAATGTGACATTTAAAGGATGCTAGGCCTTAAAGTACTGCCTTCTATAATACCTATTACAAAATTCTTAGTGCAAACCCATTCCTAAGAGAATTCATCAATACACCTTGAATGGTGCTAGAATAATATAGAGGCATCTTGTGGGTCCTTCTAGTCATGACACTTTAGTATTATATTTTGAGGTGTGTGACACAAGCCTTGATCCCTTTTGTATAGCCAAAGAGCCATTAGTATAATTGGTGCAGAATCTCTACCTCTAGAAAAATCTTGGTAGTTCTTGATAATAATTGACAGAAAGGTAAGAAACCATAGTCAATTGAAGAATGAGCTCCTAAACTGAAAAACCTTGCCAAGAATAGGAGTTTGGATTACACTCCTTTCCATCATCAAGAAATACTCAAGGCATAGGGGAGTTTCTATTGTGACTATAAGAAAAAATTTCCTCTCTTTCCTATAGGAAAACCTTGGTACAACTACATCATTCTTGAAATCTCAAATTTATGTGAATTATTATTGTTCTCAATTTTTGTGCATTTTTCCAACTTTATGGAATATTTATTTCATTGATTCTTATTATGGTCCCATTTCCTTAGGGACATCCTTGTTTTATTTTGAAGATTTTATATTGTGGAGACACTTGTGTTTGCCTTCCTTTAATCAGTTACTTTTATCTTGGATTTAAGTTATTTATGAGGCATTTTCTTGTGCATAGAGTTGATAAGTGCACTATACTCTAATTTATGAAATGGTCATACCAAGAGGTATTCCTGATAATCTATGTAAGAAATTGGGACACCATAAGATCATCTTGTTATTAGATACGAAGCTTTTAGATAGGTTCCCTGGAACACCACCCCCTTCTTATATTGTAATTATGAACTCATTCAAATCATAGATAGTATAAAATTGTTCATTGACTTATTATGGTGTTAATAGACACAACATTAAGGGCCTTAAGTAAGGGTGTTAAAAGTCACAAAATTATTTAATGGGAACTTCAATAGTAGACCTAGGTAAGGTTGCATAATCACTACAATAATTGAGAAGATGGTTGTAATGGAAACTAGTAGAAATGATTAAAATAAGACTAAGGAACTTGGAGTAAAAGCTATGTGACACTAGTAATTACCAAATATATATATATATACCAAGTTGTCCAACTATGAATCAACTAAGAAAAGTAAATAAAATGACAACCAAGTGTTTGAAATTGATGACCTATAAGTAAATCTTGATATTAAGCTAAAGCATTTGAATTCTTGTAATTCTAGCAAAACATAAAAAACCCTACCAAGGAAAGGCATTCTTCATTGCTAAGATGAATTTTGAACTATAATTATAAAATTTAGTCAGTTCCAAGGAGAGTGAATACCTTAGGCTAGTAAAGAGTAAAGTCAGTTTGTGAGAAAAAAATAGAGAATATGATAACATTGGAAGTGAATAATTATCAAGCATAGAGCAGTGTATATAAAAAATATATTTAATAAGAAAATGAACTTCAAAGATAAGTATAACTGAGGAAAAAGAAGGATTTTGAGTAAATGTTGCCATATACAAAATAAGCAGGTTGATAGTACTACCAATTGGTAAATGGAGATGACATCAAATTAAAAAAGAATGCAAAAGGTATCAAGAATTCACAAACATGAATGACCCAACCTATCAATACTATACTGCACTATTTTAGATTGATCTCTAAATACATTGTTAGCATTATTGAATTATTGAACCCAAGCAATCAAGTAGACAACAAAAAGCCTTAAAAACTTTAAAAAATTCTTGTCCCAAGTAAAGAATTATGTAAGGGATACTTGTGTCAAACAATTGAGGATTATGGTAGGTACACCAATGGTTGCATGATATCTAATCAATGAAATTGTGAAATAACCAATTGTAGGAAAATTTATCCATACCATGAGCTTTGGTCCTAAGTTTAAAGTCCCTTAAATTAAATCATGTATACACATAAAGCTATTAAGAATATTATATAAAAGCCTCTACAATTTAGACAATTACACTAAGAAGGATATGCCCTAATTTTGGATGACTTCTAAGAGGAATTCAAAAGAAAGTGGGGGGGGGAAGATGTAAGACCCCTTCCCTAGTGCCCTATTATATATCCTAATAACATAATATGATTAGAGCTAAGAAGAGTAGGGAGATGAGATGTCATGTTTTTGTCTCTTGTGTATATAGTGTAAATTATATATTGTTACTATGCACCTTATGATAGAATGATGGTAAGAAGGTCTTGGGATCTAAGTATGCCATGATTAGCATTTTCCTTATCAATAATGAACTTGAGATCTTATTAAGACTAATATATATTTTAGTTATTGTTGTGCTAAGTACCCTATTCATAATTAAATTAGTTGATAAACTAAGAACCTATGGAATAAAGGCTCAAGACATAATAACTTAGAAATTATGTCAATGGATTCATGATATTTTATGATATATGAAGATAATTGATTTAGGTGGTTATTATGTAAATATGAATCAGCACCCACCCTTGTGAATACCACTAATAGTCATAGATAAAAATTGTTATCAAAATTGGATAAGGGTCTACATGGTAGAACTCAATCTGATGTAATGTAATAAGTTAATTATTGTGCAAGTAGTACTAGGTGGATACGTTGATATTTATAGGGATGGATTTTATGGCCCAATTCAATGTAATGGATTTATTCTATGATTGATTTTGAAACAATGTGACTATGTAAACATCCTAATTACCTGACATAATTAATACACCCTATAATGTATTATCTCATAATGATAAGGAGATATTGTTAGTAAATAAACTATATTTAATTGAATCAAAGGATAATAGTTGTGATGTTTACATTTAATAGATTTTGACCAAAGATATATGTATTTAGAACTAATTTTCATGCTAGTTTATTTAACAGTGTAGATTCAACATTTCATAATTAGGATAGGAAATGGATTATGATGTGGTTTAGAATGTTAGTTGGATCATTTGATTGGATATTAATATTGATATACATATTCTGATATTTAATATTTTAAATGTTCTATATGAAAATGATTAGAAACTAAAAGTTGATTATGACAATTAAGTATGTTAATGTGAATTATTCAATATGGAATTTGTCATATATCTATATACATGCATTTTATATGATTTTTCATTGGGCTACTAATGTTCAAGTTTAGTGTGCAAGTAATTGAACCATAGAATTTTTCAGAAAATAAGGTCCAAACTCATGTGGACACGGTTTAGCCAAGGCAAATCTTTAGAAGATTCAAAAGTTTCATTGTGATATGTTTATTTTGTAAATGTGAGTTTACATGTGTGTAATAAATTTAAATTCATGAATAAGTAGGGAGATTTCATTGTGAAGTATAACATGTTTTAATGTGTCACTTGACACTTGTAATTGTTGATGGGTTGATGACATGTCACCTAAATTTTTGGTCATGGTTATACTTAACCTTAAACTAATTACCTTTCATAAGATAAAGAAAATCCACTTGGAGAAAGGATAGGATGGGTCACCATCAAGGGAAATTCGAATTCAAACTTGACAAGGATTTTAGAGGGTCAATAGGTGGTCTCAAAGTGCTATTTTTGTGAAAATAAGATACCCATATGTTAACATAAAATGTTAGGGACCTAAATTTGACAAGCTTATTGCTTGGCTAGTCTAGGGTGCCCCTTAACAAATGCATTCTTCCACCAATTCGAAAATTGAGTTGTCTCATGAGTTCATCTCCATCTTTCCACTTGGTCAAAATAGAAATTTTGGTAGGGAAAAGTTCGTAAGGGATAGTGGCTTGATGTTTTTTCCAAAATGAGATAGTGGAAGATCCTTTTAGAGGACTTTGGAAAACTAGTGAGATGTTCACCCCCTCTCTAAGTTTAGAGACAATAAGGGTTTAAAAGGAGGAAGGACTAAGGAGAAGGGAGCTCTACATCAACTTTCATATTGCCTTTAGCTTGGACCAAGGTTGGTGCCCATGCCATAACTCTCATAGCACTTGCTCAATGATGTTGTTCATGTTCATATTATGTTAAAATTCATGTCATGTGTTTATGTTGAGATTGTTGGTATGTGTCATTGTTGTGATGGATTTCTATTGCATATTTTTCCTTGTCTTTGTGTGTATGAATATTAATGGGTGTAAAGGCTTCACTTACCATTGGGAGGGAAGAGATGCCTTGGTTGAAGGAGTTAGTTGGACTCAACATTGAAGTTGAGAGTTTTTCCTCTTGAAGAGGGTTTTGTTGTTCATGGAGTATGGGCTCCATTGAAGCTATATGCCTTGTTTGTTATTATGGGAGGTATAATTGTATTGATGTGATGAGGAGGGTGTATTTTGATAGCCTTGATGAGTCATTGTGCAATTTAAAATGTATGTATATTTGGATATGGCATTCTTCTCTTTGAAGAGCCCACCTTCACCCATTGTTTCATGATTCCAATGGTGAATCATTGTGTTAAACCTTGAAGGGATTCTATATGTATTGTAATGTCATATTTTATGCATTGCTATTGCTCGAGTGGAACATATTTGAGCCTTGATTCCCTAGCTCATAGATGGTTTCTTAGAAGCCTAGGATGAGAAGTGAGCCTCCATGGTTCTAGTGTAAATGTTTTTCCAGGTTTGTGCTCATTGTATTCAAGAAAAAAGTCTAGTATCACTCATGTATTAAGGGATCATGGAAGGGATATGTCATTTTGTAATGTATTTGAAAGGATGAAACCTTTCTCCGTGTCTTCAGTATTGCATTTGTAAATTCAAATTTACCATTTCATTTTTTTGTGTGTGTAAGGTATTGTGCAAGGAAGAGCATCATGTTAGGTACATTATTGTGAGGAGTGGATTCATGGAAGAAATGAAAGAATTCAGTTACTATCAAATGTATTGTATAGTAGAATGAATTTAGATGTAATGCATGGAAATAGTGTAGTTGCATTGTAGGATATAAAAATTGTTGGAAATATTCAAGATATGACAAGTTACTGAGAGGGGAGGGGTGAATCAGTAACTTTTAAAATTTCAAACAATAAAACTGCATACTGATATATTCACCATTCATCCAAGTAACCTACTGTAAGCATGAAACAAAATCATTTGCAACACTTGAACACACAGATTTGGTGACCTAGAAACCTTCCAAATAGAAAGTAAAACTGGGGTGGGGATGAAACCCACCAAGCTTCGTTACTACAGTATGAAGTTGGCTGGTTAAGGCTTACAATGACCACTTCTGGTGATCTGCCCTATTAGGAGCACAAAGGATTGCTAGATCCACCTTGTTAGAGGATTTACAAACATACAATAAAGTATGCACTCTGTTAGGAGATTTACAAAAGACTGTTAAGTCTACCTTGTTAAAGGATTTACAAAAACTGATTCACCTGTTAGAATGAAATAGTGGATCTGATTACAACTGATTGCTGATAAGATCCACTATGCTCTGATTCACCTTGATGTGATAGATAAAACTTTTCTGCTCCAAAACTTGACCTTTCTGAATACGTTCACAACTCAGCACACATACTTTCGCTCACATGTATTTCTTTCACACTTTCACATTTTCATTCATTACCATTACATTTGAATGATACAATACATTGCATATATATATCATCCAAATAAACAATACATGCAAGGTTAGCCAAAAAAACAAGTGCAAATCTCTATACAAAGTCGGCCCAAGGTAAAAACTTGGGTTCACTGAACTGACTCGGTGTCCTTCTGATACTCGACGTCCACTGCATTACTCGGCATCGTCATGCACTCGGTAGAAGTGAAGGCGCGGTCCATACTAAACACTTCGAGTAGTTCTGAACTCGGTAACCACTGGAGACTCGGTAGAAGAGATGTCACTCGGTGAACACTTCTATCTGAACTGTAGCTCGGTGATCAAAGGAAACACTCGATAGAACCTTGTGACTCAGTGATAGTTAGTTTCCTTGATAACCATCTGAGCTTGGTAAAATTAATTTCCTTGATAACCTCAGGAGCTCGGTTATCACGAAGTTCTCAGTCAATACTAAGTACATCTTCACTCGGTCAAAACTGATTCCTTTCTTTACCTCGAACACTCGGTAAACACTGGCTACTTTGTTCACCTTGATCACTCGATAAACACTGACTTCTTTGTTCACCTCGATCACTCGGTAAACACTGAGAACTAGGTAAAGCTTGGATTATAAAGGAATGTCCAGTGAGAGCTCGGTAAGCATTCAGAATCCAATAAGTGTTGTAACTAATGACAAAAATGTATCATAATGCCAACAATCTCCCCCTTTGGCATTAGTGACAAAAACACTTATGAGACAAAATTTATCTAACATGCTGATGACTGATTCTGAATATACATAGCTTCGTTATATACAACTCTCCCATAGAATGTACATACAGTATTTACATGAGCTGTATATCTCTTCCTTTGTACAATTTCTCCGAAAATACTTATTCACCCATAGTATACATATCCAACAATAATCTCCCCCTTTTTGACAATAATGCCAAAGAATAAAAGAATATATATACTTATATAGAAACACCAAAATGAGAGATGAACTCTAAATGTACCTGAAGAATAAGCTGGAGAGTCTTATCCCAATTCTCTTGCAAAATTTTGCAGGTGGAAAGAGCTACTTGAACTTCAGCCGAAAGTTCAATCACATGGTCTGCAATGGAGAAGTTATTATCATGGATTAATGTCTTTGAATGTGCAATGTGCTTCTGCATTGAATCCATGATGGGAAGGATCATGTTTTGGATATCTATCAATGTAGATCGGATCCTTGCCTCTTCTCTCAACAGCTCTGCCTGCTTCTCTGACAAAAATTTGATCCTGAGGTGATGAGATGAGCTTGAACTGGGGTCAAGCTTCAAGTTTTGTGCGCTCACCTTCAGATCCTCATCAATTTCATTTAGTTTCTCTCTTATTCCCTTAGTGTACTCAGTAACATCACAAAGCTTAGCAAAAAGAGATGTTACATTATTAAAAGAATTTTCCATATCTGCCAAAATTAAGGTTAATGCAACCTGATTTATTGCAATGTTTTGGGCAATGTGCCCCAACACCTTATTATCAAATTTCTTTGCTGCACGCTCAATCAACTTTTCTTGTCTGGAGGCATCTTCATTGAATTTATTAACTGCCTCTTCCAATTGAATCAAAATGTGTTGAGAAGTATCAACATCAACACCTATAGCCTCAGTAATTATGTTCCGGGCATCCTCAATTATCCTGTATTCCTTATCCCTTTCCGATCTTAACTGCATCTGAGTAGCCTTTTTCTCAATAAGTTGACTAGCATACCTCATTTCTTCAATGGTAGAATTATCAAAGTCAATCTTTGGAATTACTATCTCTGTGTCCAAGTCAATGTCTTTAGGAATTTCCTTTCCAGTGATCATAAGTCTTAATGGTTGCTTTTGTTTGACTTTTGAGATGACTAGTTTGACCTTTGGAATGGATACAATAGTAGAGATAGAAGGACTAGCAGTAAAAACTGGGATGCTTGAGGGTTGAGTGCCAATAGGAGTATGTACAGGGTCAAAAATTTGAGTACTGGCCAAAAATGGTGATACACTCGGTAATATAGTATCTAAGCTCACTGTGCCTGAAGTAGATGGCGACAAAATTGTAGAACAAATTGGAGTAGTCAAAATTGGAGAACTCACATCAATACCAACTGATGATGATGGAGTTGAGGAGGCCAACTCGGTAGATGAAGAGGGGTGCAACTCGGTAGGTGAAGAGGGATGCAGCTCGATAGATGAAGTGGTAGTCACTTCCACTGATGATACCTAGAGCTGAGATATGACAGGTGTAGATGGTAAATCTGGTGTAGATGAACCTACTGAAGCTGACTCCAACCTTGATGATGTCACAGGTTTAGCTGGGGAGTGAGGAAGGGATGCAATAACTGCTGCTGCAATTTTTACCAGATCATCCTCCTTATCTTCCTCTTTAGCTTCTTCCTCTTTGTCTTCTTCCTCTTTCTCTTCCATCATTGCATGCAACTCTCTTGGTGTAACTGTGATGGATGGAGCGCTATCTGATTCATCACTGCTGCTGCTGCTGTCATCATCCTTTATTTCTACTGGGTCTACACTGGGCTTATGTAGATGATAGATATTTTTCCACATGTTTGTAGCATCATTTACAACATGCTCTATATCTTTGATCAAAATCAAACAAGTGTGGAATCTGATCATCATTTTACCTTCATAGGTTTTCAATTCAGATTTTACCTCTGCTCTAGTAAGACTAGGTCAAAGATTCTTCAGGGATTGCTCATATATATCTTTTACCATCTTGGTGGCTAACTCCATCTTGACTGTACTCTCTCCAGTAGTTCTTTAGAGATATGAGGAGCAATCTGGTCTGGGGAGTATTTCCATTTTCCCATTTTGTTAAGTACCAGTTCCTCAATCTGCATTTTCTCTGCATCAGTCCTTGTCTCAAATTCTCATTCTCAGATCTTAGATTCATAATTTCTTCATTTGCATTAGATAATTGAGTTACAAGATTTTCAAGCTGAGAGGATTGATTATTCCTTACCTCTAAGTCTTCAACTGCCTTGTTCCTTTGCTCCAAGATTTCATATAGCCTGATGGACTAGATTTCTTGTTCCCTTTTGAGCTTTCTTACTTCTTCCTACAGAGATCCATTCTTTTCTAAAAGTTCTTTGATTGCTTTGTCAGCTTCATCTGAACTACTTGATGGTGAGAGATCTTCAATCTTTTCTTCAACATACTAATGGTCATTCATTTTCCTTGCAAGTTCTTTTCTTCTTTTCAAGGATTGTGAAAGATGCTCTTTTGCTTCATTGAGTTGAGCCATGGCCATTTTCAGATCTAGCTTTTCATTCTCAATAGATTTGTCAAGTCTGAATATCTCCATTGTCCTTGATCTTTGCTCAAGCTGTGAAACTTTTATCTTGAGAATCTTATTGCTCTGATACCAATTGTTGGAAATATTCAAGATATGACAAGTTACTGAGAGGGGAGGGGTGAATCAATAACTTTTAAAATTTCAAACAATAAAACTGCATACTGATATATTCACCATTCATCCAAGTAACCTACTATAAGCATGAAACAAAATCATTTGCAACACTTGAACACACAGATTTGGTGACCCAGAAACCTTCCAAATAGAAAGTAAAACTAGGGTGGGGATGAAACCCACAAAGCTTCATTACTGCAGTATGAAGTTGGCCGGTTAAGGCTTACAATGACCACTTCTAGTGATCTGCCCTATTAGGAGCACAAAGGATTGCCAGATCCACCTTGTTAGAGGATTTAAAAACATACAATAAAGTATGCACTCTTTTAGGAGATTTACAAAAGACTGTTAAGTCTACCTTGTTAAAGGATTTACAAAAATTGATTCACCTGTTAGAATGAAACAGTGGATCTAATTACAACTGATTGCTGATAAGATCCGCTATGCTCTGATTCACCTTGATGTGATAGATAAAACTTTTCTGCTCCAAAACTTGACCTTGCTGAATACCTTCACAACTCAGCACACATACTTTCACTCATATGTATTTCTTTCACACTTTCACATTTTCATTCATTACCATTACATTTGAATGATACAATAGATTGCATATATATATCATCCAAATAAACAATACATGCAAGGTCGGCCAAAACAACAAGTGCAAATCTCTATACAAAGTCGGCCCAAGGTAAAAACTCGGGTTCACTGAACTGACTTGGTGTCCTTCTGATACTCGGCGTCCACTGCGTTACTCGGCATCATCATGCACTCGGTAGAAGTGAAGGCACGGTCCATACTAAACACTTCGAGTAGTTCTGAACTTGGTAACCACTGGAGACTCGGTAGAAGAGATGTCACTCGGTGAACACTTCTATCTAAACTGTAGCTCGGTGATCAAAGGAAACACTCGATAGAACCTTGTGACTCGGTGATATTTAGTTTCCTTGATAACCGTATGAGCTTGATAAAATTAATTTAATTGATAACCTCAGGAGCTCAGTTATCATGAAGTTCTTGGTCAATGCTAAGTACATCTTCACTCGATCAAAACTGATTCCTTTCTTTACCTCGAACACTCAGTAAACACTGGCTGCTTTGTTCACCTCAATCACTCAGTAAACACTGACTTCTTTGTTCACCTCGATCACTCGGTAAACACTGGGAACTAGGTAAAGCTTGGCTTACAAAGGAATGTCCGGTGAGAGCTCCGTAAGCATTCAGAATCCAATAAGTGTTGTAACTAATGACAAAAATGTATCATAATGCCAACAAAAAATATTCCTTTTGATGAAATGAAGAAGAAATTTTTCCCTAATATCAAAATGGAATAGGTAGCTACATTGTAAAATTCAATTTTATGCATATAGTTTGCATTGGAATAGAAAATTTGACCATCATAATGGTCATGGTTGGATATAAAAATGGATTCATCTCTAAAGATAATGTAATGTTTTTATTTGACACTCAAGGAGTAAGCATGCATATGAAGAATCACATTCATTTGATTTATGACTAAATACAATTGAATGCATCTTAAAGATTGTTCATTAAAAATAATTTCTTTATGAATTAGTTCACTAAGAGATGTCAATTAAAATCCCACTATTGATATAAAAGGTTACTCTTTTAGTTTCATGTTGATCATGTGTTAAGTTATTGCTCCAATGATTATAAATAGATATATAATCTGGATATTCACATTGGAATTTTAGTAATAATATCAGAAAGGTTCTTAATATCATAAGTAAATAGAGAAGATTAATCAAATAGATGCTAGAGAAAAAATAAATCTAGAGGAATAGAGAGACAAGCTAAAACTATAGGCTAGGAGAGAGTATTACACTCTCTAGAAAATGTATGGGAAGGGAGAAATAATATAGTTCCCAATTACAAACCAATAAAATATTACTAGGGAATATTCCCTAGGATCCCTACCTTCCAAATAAAGGTATACATTTTATAGGTACTTACTATATAGGTACTTGAGGCATACTTATCAATATCTTACAAAAGAGTAATAACATAATCTAAGAAGTTAACACTATGTCCCTCCCTAAGAGAAGTCATGTGACCTATACAAGACATTGATGTGTTCCACCTTCAAAAATAATAATAATAACTTAAGATCTTGATCTCGCAAAAAAAGTTAAAATAGAGAGATATTTTTTATAAAAAAAAACCCTATCATATATTATATAAAACCCATGTACCTATAGTCGATGGGCCATCAACTTCACATCAATGTGGAACATGTGTAGTAGGTGGGGCCTTGTGATGGTTGGAGGGAGCGAGAGGGAATCACATGATGCCCACTCTTCCATTTTTGCTTTCCTCCCTAGATGTCTTTTTGTGGGTCACTAACACACTGACCCCTCCTATCAATCATGCCTCGAGTGGAACATGAAATGGTGCCGAGGAAAATCTATGGCCATGTCATGTAGGTCAGCACTTAGTGCTTGGTGCTTAAGAGTGCATGTAAGATGGGGAAAGGTAAAGGGGAAGCTTGGTGACATGGTGTAATGGGAGTTATAAGGAGTTGGTAAGAAGTTTAAATGTTGGGAAGGAAGTGTTAGGTGAGGGCTATTAGAAATTTACCATGGCCTACCATGTGGACCTTGGGAAGAGTTGAGGATGAGTCACTCGAGACATAGGAGTAAGTGTGGATTTAGGGAATCGGCTAGTAGTTAAAGAATATGTAATATGATTTAGTAGTTTATTTTCAAAATTAGGAAATTAGAAATTTTTTAATTAGTTTATATGAAATTGTGAAATGTAATTCTTGATAATGAATAAAGTGGTCATTAAAATGATTATTGTTTAGGAAAGGCTAATACTCATGGATGTAAGGATAGTTAGTGACTAGGATAGTAGCATTAGAGTTGGAAATATTTGTGGGTTGGTGGTAAATTATATTAGTGGGGACTTAGTGGTATAAATAAGTAGGTAGGTTAATAGGCAGTTGGTTTAAGGAATTAGTAGTTAGTTTTTAAAATGATTATGATATTAGCAATAATTAAAGGGTTTGGAATTAATTAGACATTTAATAATGATAGGATAGTTAAAAATTTAGTAAGGAAAAAGTTAAGTTTGGGAAGGGAGGATAGGAGTATTAGTATATATTTTTATTAATATCCTATAGAACTAATTGGTAGAAATGAGGAACTTAGTTAGATATTTGTAAATGGTGATTAGAAAGGAACTAGTTTATGGAAGTGTGCTAGCAAAGGGTCATTGAATAACATTAATTGGTAGTTTGTGAGGCTACATTGGTGGATCATCAGAATAATAGAAAATTAAATTTTTAATAGATAAGTAGAGTATTTACCTTGTTAGGAGATAATTAATAATATGGAGGATATGTTGTTAGTAGTTAATGTTAGTTAGCTAGTCTAATCCACATAAAACTTAATCGGTGGGAAAGTGAAATGTGGGATGTGGTTAGAGAGATTTTGGAGCTATGTGATAGAACTAGTGCTAGATGCATTATGTAAATTAATTAATATCTAATGAGTTAGGGACTAGTATAATAATATTTTAATTATCTAATGGTTATACCTTAGTAATGCCACATATACATAAGATTAATGATATATCTAAATTCTTATATTGAAATTTATTTCCTATATAGATTCAACTATGATACACCCTCATAATAGATGCATGTGTATCTTGTAACTCTAAGGAACCCTAAAAAATGCCAACACCCAAGTATATTTTCCCCATCAATTTAATCATGATTGGAATCCAGAGTATCAAGTGAGTGAGGTATGTGTTCATAACACCAATATTAGTTTTGCATTCAAACCATACCATTCAAGTCAACCATCCTATAGGCTCACTTCCATTGTAGTAGTTGAAGTTTGTACTCCCCTATGAACACAACCATTTCTAGTGGATCCTAAGTAGGTTTATTCTTAACACCTAACTGATCATTGTCCTAGTTGTAACATGCATGTGACAATGTGTTTCCTAAGTTTTTCGTTCAAAAATAAATAAATAAATAAATTATTAGTTGTGTTTTGCCTTGAATTTTTTTGCATGACAATGGAATAAAATGGAAGACAAGTGTAAAGAATAATAGATTGATTGGAAGTTTAGTCTTGTGGCCACAAAGAAAAATAAAAGGGTAGAGAAGATATGCATCTATCACATTCAGGTGATTGTTGATCTTAGATAATAGAGCATGTCAAGTCCATAATGAGTACCAAGCCAATCATGGTACAATTCACTCAAGTGTCAAGCATATAGTGTATGTCAAGTAAGAAGAACATGCCAAGTGATACAGATGCCAACTTACAATAAAGAAATCAATATATGTCAAGCATCAATGACTTTAGATGCCAAGTAAGATAGTTTTGTGATAGTTGTTTTTAATGGAACAAACAACCATGTAAACCATTAAAGCCAACTTAAAGATTGAATTATGATATTTTGAAGATAAGGAAGCATCTTAAGTTGAATTCATAATGAAATTATATGCAAACAATCAGGTAAAGGGAAGGTTTAAGCAGCAAAATGGATGAATCACAACTGTTGATTTATACCTAAGCCTAAGTCACCCAAGTCTTCTTAAGGAGGATAAACCCTAAACTTTATAAGGTGTATAAAGGAGAAAAGAGAGAAATTTTCATGCACAAATAGAGCATTCATGGTGGTCAAGGAGTTATGATCTAAGATTGAATTACAAAATTAGTTAAAGGAGAAAAAAGGAAGAGAAGAGCATATAGGAAAGAAACATCTGATCAAGAAGGATTGAGAATACATCAATTTAAAGGTGATCTATCATCAAGAAACCAAGTGTTAATGTAGGATTATTACTTAATCATTCTAGTAGGTGAATCAGTTAAAGTCCTTTAACAAGGCACACTTCTAATAGGATGTTGAAATCCTTTAATAGGGTGAGACCTAACAGTCTTTGTAAGCCTTTAACAAGGTAGACCTTTCACAGGGTAGATCATGTCTCATAATCAAAATATTGTAACCTTCATTAGATACACTTTATTACTATATTAGTGAAGATTTGTCTATGTCATCCCCACCATAGTTTTACCTTCTCATTGGATGGTTTTTGGGTAATCATATCTAGTGTCATACATGTGTGAATGTTTACTTGTTTACATGTTTTAGATATATATGCTTTACATGTTATTTCAATTTAGTGAGTGAATGTATGAGATGGATGTGCGCTGAAGGTTTTATGGGTCAAAGTTTAAACTACTAATTCAACACCACCACACCCCCCCCCCCCCTTCATAAGTTTACCTTTCCTATTATAATTCCAACAATTGGTATAAGAGCCTTATTCTATAAAAGAGAAGCTTTGCAACTTTGAGGAAAGATCTTTAAATGGAAATCTACAAGTTGGGAAAGATTATTGAGAATCAAGGGATTTGAAATAAAACTCATTCTACATCAATTGAATGAAGCAAGAGAAGAACTAAAGAAATCTTTAAAGAGGAGGAAGGAAATTGCCATTAAGGAGAATGATACACAATACTAAGAGATAGAAACTACTAAGCTATTTGTTGATGGAGACTCCAATGAATTTGATGTAGAAGTTACATATCTAATGGAAAAGAATAGAGCCCAAGTTGAGGAAATCAAAAATCTCAAGTTAGAGCAAGAATCACAATCCATATTACTATGTGAGGTGACTGAACAACATAAGAAATCTATAGAAGATAAAGCCATGATTGAATAAGACAAAAGAATTTTGAGCAATAGACTGGAAGAGAAATCATCAGAGCTAACAAAGATTTCCAACATGCAATTGGGTACACCGAGTGAAATGATGAATTCCAACTATGAATTAAATGTCAAGGACATTGAGATAAAAACATTAAAGTTGAAGAATGAACAATTGCAAAGTGACCTAAAAAAGGAAAAGGAATTTGAAAAAAGTTTCAATAAACCAAGTGAAGCTATCAAATATTTTGAGTAGTTATTGAGATCCCCTAGACCTAAAAATGACACATTTGGACTAGGATACACAAGTATTAAAGAAGGAAAGTCATCCAAAAGTGTTGAAGAAAGGAATAACAAAGGTAATAATTCCAAACCTACTTGTCATAATTGTGGTAATAAAGGACATAATGCCAATGTGTGTAGGAGAAAAACTACAAATTAGAATGTCAAGCACATAAGCATGGTTCACTATCACAAGTGCAACAAACAAGGTCATCAGGCACATAAATGCAGAACCAAGACCATGTAAACACAAAGATTTGAAGGATATTGTTATAACTATAAAAAATATGGATATGTAGCTTTTGAGTGTAGATCCAAACCCATGTGGTCATCAAACATGCAAACAAAGGTAAGGAAAAATAGAAACTCTTATAACTAGGACTATAATACAAGATATAGTTGTCATTATTGTCAAGAATATGGACATGTTCTTGATAATTATATTAAGACACGCTTCAAAGGTGAATAAAAAAGGTGGTTGAGTCAAGCCACATGTTTTAGCTATTTGAAGATGGGTCACATCAATCAATATTGTCCAACAAGGTCAAAGGCACCAAATTGTGAGTTTGATAAAGGCAAAGGTAAGGTAGATGTTGAAAATGTTAGAAATGAAATGAACAAGACATGGAAGAAAAAGGATGGTTGGAGCACATCAAGTGGAAAATGGATCACTTCAACCAATGGGTTAGGTGATCACACTTCATCAAACTAAGAAATCAAGAGGTATGTGTGACCGATATTTAAAGGTTATATCTTTCATCAGTTCCAAAAAGGATTTAATACTGAAAAGATTACATTAGCTTGAACAAAGATGTAAGATGTTATTAGGAATCCAAGAAAAATCTCTAAGTTTTTCATGTTATTGTCGTGCATGAAAAGTTTCTTATGTCTGGCAAGTGAATGGAGTGAAAAACTAATGGATGTTGAGCTAATAGACTAGCTAGTTAATTTTGACCTCATAATGGTTTCTGAACAAGTGAAATGATAATGGATGCTAAGTGAGCCTAAAATTGGTTGATGTCAAGCTTACAACTATGTAAGTACTCAACATTGATTACAAGTTTTCAAAAGGGTACTTGATCAATTTCAACTCATTTTTTTATCATTTCAAAATCAAGAAAGAGCAAGGAGAGAAAGAGGCAATCAGAAAATTCATCCAAAGAGATTGCAGAAGATTTGAGCAGTGACTCAACACCATTTTGTCAGATCTTGCAAAGTATTTGTCAAGTGTCAAGTTACACTATTTATACTTTAATAAAACCTAATTTCACATAATGGCATCTAGTTTAAAGAATGTAGAGGGTAACTAGGTTTTGAATGTTCAACTAATTAGTAATGAGGTCAAACAACCAAAATTCAAAGCCATACCTAATATTGCTTACAAATATGACCCCTCCAATGCATTATCCATGATACCACTAAATGTTTTAATGGTTCAAGATGTTAGGAAATGTTACAACTACAAAAATGGAAGTATTGGTGATATGGAGATTAGGCAAGCATATGATAAACTTTGTGAGAATGGTGTATTGAAGGAAGAATTTAAAATTGTAGAAAAGAAATCGTTAACATGAACCCTAGATTTCCTAAATGTGTTCAATATAGAATGGATCAGGATAGTATTAAGTAGGATACATGATAGTTCACTTTGGTTAGATAATGGACCTATCAAGATAACCAAAAGGATAATACATAGGATAACAAGGTATCTAACTCTAGATCGGCCTAAGACTCTAAGGGGTGATTGAAAAGAGGTTATTGAAAATAATATAGAAGCTGTATGGAACAAGAGAGGAATAAAAATTGACCCCATTATAGATCCATTGATAGATTTTATAGTCAGGGTTATTTCACACAAGTTTTATGAATCTACCAGACTAAACAGTGTGCCTTGTATTGTAGTAGATGTTGGTTATAAGATTGTCAAGAAAGCTAACACATATGATATTGCAGAGCTACAAATACAACAACTAGTTGAGAACCTAGGAGCTATAAGAAAGAAAAAGAGTGCTCAGTTTAAATTTGGTTCTATTTTGATATGCATTTTCTTTTATGTTCAAAATACATTCCCTATATTTGGCCCCATGGGATAGAAGACAAATAGGTCAGTGGTAGTATAGATTGGTGAGTTCATTGAACAATTGGATGAGAATTTTGAGTCAGTTATGACCAACTACTTTGAGGATTTTAAGCAATCAATGAAGAAAAGATAGAGAATTCTAGTATCTTTAGTGGAAAAACTTTACAATGATGTTTGTTTTCTGGTAGATGTTGATTATACTTTTGTTCAAGTAGAAACTCCAAGGGTAAGATGGTTGAGACCCTTAGGATATGAAATAAATGTAGATGAAGCCTCTATAGCTATTAGTGCATTACTTGTAGAAGATATTGCCAAAGATGCTACTACATTTGGAAACTATGAGATGGCTAAGTCTA
Source organism: Cupressus sempervirens (assembly GCA_028749045.1). NCBI lineage: Eukaryota > Viridiplantae > Streptophyta > Pinopsida > Cupressales > Cupressaceae > Cupressus > Cupressus sempervirens. The sequence continues at coordinate 496,244,780 of CM053793.1, read as the reverse complement.
AAATCACTATGGAACTAATGACTGCCTTTGTCATAAAGAAGAAGGAGAAGTTGGTGAAGAAATTAAAAGAAAAATTTGGTGAAGGTGTCGAGCAAGAAGAGAATGAAGAGGAAGAGGATGAAGACAAAGAAGATATCCAAACACAAGCACCACTTGCACTTACATAAGATCAAGGTGAAGATTAGCTAGAAGAGGAAATGGAAGTTACTGAAGGTGCCAAGGAAGAAGAAGTTGAAGAAGAATCTACACCTACTGATAAAAAGAAGAGGAAAACTAAGGCCCAACCAGTGAAAAGGTCCAATAATATTACAAAACCAAGCCATTCTAAGACTACAACACCTATGACAAGAGCTAGTGCACATGTCATTGCATAAAAGACAAAAGAAAAATCCAAACTAGAGCAAGAAGGAGGTGTGCAAAGAGGACCAAGGACGAAATACATTGCACAAGCTGAATCTAATGAGGAGAAAATAGAATTAGATGAAAATACCCAATTCAAAGTGGTGAGTCATAATCCAGCTTCAGATTTAGAGAACCTTTGTGAAAATTTCAAGAATAGTGTAGATTTGATAGGATTTACTCATGTTGATTTTGATAAACTTGGTAAAGTAGAAAGGAATCAAGTGGAGGAGGCTATATATTCCATGATGGAAAAATTTAAGAAAGCCCCACTATAGATTTCCAACTCAATGCCAAAAATTTTATATGAGAGAGTTGCGTAGAAATGACACTATTTTTTAAACTTGGAAAGAAAAATAAGGGAGACTTCACATGCACAAGTGATGCTTGAACTCAGTAAGGAAAAAATTGCTAAGGCTATGAAGAAATATACAGTTAGGTTTGTACCTAAATATAGAGCCTTTAGCATACTACAAAACAATATTGAAGATGTTGCCAAGAAGTCCACACAAATGTGGAAAGTCACATATGGACTAGCAAAAATAAAGATAGGTGAACAAGAGCCCATAGAGGTCAAGGATGATGAAGAATATGATAACAATGAAGATACTATTGAGTGAGGGACATAAATGAAAGTAGATGACCAAGCAATAGCTAAGGAGAGAAGTAAGAAGAATAAAGTGTATAAGATACACAATTACCAAATGTTAGCCCTCAACATATAACAAGTGAGAATACTAAAATAATAACAATTAAGGATGTTTCTGATCTAACTTCTTAGAGCATCAACCTCCTTACAAAGGAAGATCTAAAAAAGATACTTGATCAGTTTACATTATAGGAAAAATTATGTGATAATCTTTTATTGATGAGTGTAGATGAGATTCAAAAATTAGTTATTGAAACAACAATTGAAGAGGTGAATACACAAGAACCACCTACTATCACCCCTCAAGTCACTAGTATACAACCTTTGGATAATGTACCTAAAGCTACATCAGAAAAGGCTGATACATTTGAGAAGAATAAAGTGGAAACCCAAGACACTACTAATGTACAAAGTCAAACAGGTCAAATAATCTTATCTGCACCTCTAGTACAAGTAAAAGGTGCAAGTTGAGACATTGTGGAAAATAAGGACAAGACTAAAGAGATCGAGGTTACACCAAAGGTGAAGGAGCAAGTAGCAATTCAAGCTCTAGTAACTTTACTGGTATTTGGCACTCCTTCTAGTCATACTCTTCAGAAGCTAAGCATAGATGCAACACCATTGTAGATCTTAGTGCTGAGTCCAAGTACATCAAAGGCTAAAGGAGTAATACAATATGGAGATGTAAGCCTTGATGAAGAGATTGTGTTACCAAAGTATGATTATGACACAATGACTATAGAGTAGATGGGTGTTTTGTAAGAAGCCCTAGCCAAAAAGAAGCATCATGAATTGCTCAAAAGGGAGCATAGGAAGAAGCAGGCATTGTTGACTATCAAAGACATCTTTCTAGATGCATTCATCTGCCTACTCCTATTGAAACCAAGCCACTCATTAAACAACTAACAAATATAGTGGAAAAGGTTAGTGATATAGACATTGATACAAATGCTAAACTGTTAGAATGGTCAGAAAAGAAATTTTAGAGGAAAGTAAATGAGAAAATATCAAGTGACATAGCCTCACACAAGTTGCATTGGCAAATAAGGTAGAAAGTATGAAGAAGGTACTTGAGAAATTTTTCTCATTATACACTAAATTGTGCAATCCAACACTCTACACACAAGAGACAAGAAGTCACATTTTGAGTTTGGAAAGTCAAATAAATGCATCATATGCAAAACTGCCTATGACACCAGCTCAAAGTGAGAAGTACTTCCGAACTTTGCTACAAACCTAAAGTTAGTTAGCTACATTATTAGTAGATGAAGCCAATATATGGGAAAAATTGATTAGCATCCAAACAACATTAACCCCACACATGGAGGCTTTGCACCAGTAATTAGGCTATGCTGAAACACTTATGAAGAAAGACCCCAATCTTTCAACATTAGATGGCCTAGTCCACCTTGCTACTAAGTTGGCCATCCAAATCAAGCCTTTGGAAATAGCATGTGATAACTGAGATGCATCTCTCAAAATTATCTTAGAGGTCCATAAATATTTTATGAACAAACACACTATCAATGTATAGATCTTTGACATCAATGTCAAAAAGGGGGAGATAGAGAGAACTGGAAAAGATATACAAGTTGATGAAATAGAGAGGAGATAGAGAAGATGTGAGAGGGTAAGAAAAGAGATAGAGAAAAAGATAGAATAAGCTAAGGGGGAGCAAGCAAAGAACAACACAAAATCAAAGAGTATCAACTGAGACACATTTACTCAGTAGGACTACAAAATTTTGAATACAAATAGACCTATCAACTTAGGGGGAGTTATCAAATTTTGAGGTATAAGTTGTTACAAAATTTTGAAAATTTGAAGTTTTGTACATAAGAAAAATAAGAGATATGTTATGCTTGTAAGGATAAGGATATCAATGCATGACCAAGTGATTTTGACACTCATGTCAAAGGGGGAGATTGTTGATATCAGATTGGTTTTGACAAGTGAGTTTCTCCACACTTATGTCATTTACTTAGTTCATGCCGAACAAGTAGTACATGCTAAGACCAGCATGTATATAATAGGGCATGCTAAGTCCATAATGAGTGTCAGGCCACTCATGTGCCAAGTCACTCAAGTGTTGAGAAGATAGTGTATGTTAAGTGATACAAATGTCGAGTCATAGTAAAGAAATCGGTATATGCCAAGCATCAAAGACTTTAGATGCCGAGTAAGACAATTTTTTCATAGTTGCTTGTAATGGCACAAACAACTATGTAAACCATTTTAAAGCTGACTTAAAGATTGACTTCTGATATTTTGGAGATAAGGAAGAATCTTATGTTGGATTCTCAATGCCATTACATGTAGCCAATCAAGTAAAGGAGGTTTAAGCAGAAAAATAGATGAATCATAGCCATTGATTCATACGTAATCCTAAGTCACCAAAGTCTTCTTAAGGAGGACAATCCCTAAACTTTCTAAGGTGAATGAAGCAGCAAAGAGAGAAATTTTCATGTGCAAATAGAGCATTCATAGTGGCTACGGAGTTATGATCTGAGATTGCATTATACAATAAGTTAAAGAGAATAGAGGAAGATGAGAGCATATAGCAAAGAGACATCTAATCAAGAAGGGTCAAGAATACATTAGTTTAGAGGTGATCTATCATCAAGCAACCAAGTGCTAACTGTAGGATCATTGTTGAATAATTTTATTAGGTGAATCAATTAAATCTCTTAATAGAGTATTCCTGATAGGTTGTATTGAAATCCTCTAACAAGATGCTTGCTTAATTTTTGATTTAAAGTCCTTTAAAAAGGCACACTTCTAATAGGGTGTTGAAATCCTTTAATAGTGTGAGACCTAAGAGCTTTTGCAAGCCTTTAATATGGAAGACCTTTCATAGGGTAGATCATATCTCTTGATCAAAACATTGTAACTTTCATTGGATACACTTTATTACTGTAGTAGTGAAGATTTGTGGTTGTCATCCCCACCCCAAATTACCTTCTCATTGGATGGTTTCTAGGTAATCATATCTAGTGTCATACGTGTGTGAATCTTTACTTTTTTACATGTTTTAGATGTATATGCTTTACCTGTTATTTTAGTTTACTTAGTGAATGTATGAGATGGATGCGTGGTGAAAGTTTTATGGGTCAAAGTTTAAACTACTAATTCACACCACCCCCCCCCCCCCCCCCCCCCAAAAAAAAAAAAAATAGTTTACCTTTCCTATTGTAATTCAAACAATGATTACATACTTTGATAGAAGATCTATATTAGCAAATAAAGTTACAAACAAAGAATCATCTTGTTGATTGCATCTTAACATTTGCATAAGGTGAAATCTTCTAACCAAGTGGACCTTACAGTCCTTTGTAAACTATCCTAATAGAGTACATACTTCATTGTATTGTAAAATCCTTTCACAAGGTGGATCTAACAAAAATTTATACTATTAATAGAGTAGATCAGTAGAAGTGGCCAATTGTAAGCTCTAATAGGCCAACTTTATTACTATAGTAGTGAAGCATTGTGGGTGTCACCCCCACCCTATTTTTTCCTTCACCTTAGAGGGCTTGTGGGTTACCAAATGTTATAGTATTTAGTTATTTATTACTTTATTTTTCATGCATGAATGTAGATTAGACAATCTAATAAAGGAAAAATCATTCAAAGAGAAAAGTATTAAGTGGTTCTTGATTCACCCCCAATCTCAATCACCTATCCATCATTACATCTATAACAATTGGTATTAGTGAAAGTTTCTCCTATTAGAGGCTTAGAAGATTGAGAGTAAAGATATGAAGAAATGAAAGCGTATAAATTATAAAAATCCATTGAGAATGACAAACTAGATCTACATAGGGCTATGGAACAAATCAAGAAACTCAAAGAGAAACTCACTCACTCTCAAAAAAGAAGGAAAGAGTTAGAAATTTAGATGAATGGAAATCTATACATAGAACAAAGAATAGAAGACCTCTATAGAGAAATAAGTTTGGAAGAAGTAGATGCAACCCTTAAAAGCTCTACTAGAGAGGAATACCATTATACAAGAAGTAAGAAAATTGAAAAGAGAATAGGAAAGTCACCTAGTCAAGCTATGTGAAGTCATGGAACAAAAGAAAAAAAGAAATAAATGAAAAATAAATGGAAAAAGAGGATAGAATATTTATTGAAACAAGGTTAGAAGAAAAGACCAATAAAATCTAGTTGCTATCACAACATCAGGCAAACATGGAAAATTAGCTAAATAATGCAAATCATGAAATCACCAATCTAAGAACAGAGAATGATAGACTCGAGAATGGTCTAAAAAATGAAAAGAAACTCAATGCAAGAATGTCAAGGTCACAATAAATCATCAATAAAATGTATAAACAAACTTAGAAAAGACATAAAGGTGCTACTGGCTTAGGTTTTACTAAAAGTTTAGTAACTAAATAAGGAGAGTCATCAAAACAAGGAGCACAAAAGAACAAAAATCCTACATGTAATGATTGTGGAAAAATAGGACATACATCAAACATTTTCTAGACTAATACTATGAAACCCAAGTTCAATGGATATTGCTATAAATGTAACAAGTATGGACACAAGGAAAATGAATGTATAGCTAGGCCAAAATTTGAAGGAAATTGCTACATATGTTAGAAGTAAGGTCACAAATATTTTGAGTGCAGATCCAAATAATGGAATCCAAATAATTAGTACAATGGAACTAGACAACAATCAATTATTGTTTGGGACTAAAACACATAGGAAAGATGCTATCTATGTGGAGAATATGGCCAAATTGGAGAAAATTGTGTAATAACTCACTTCAAGAAAAGACATACTAATATGAGATATTATTTATGCAAAAAGGTTGGTCATTTGGGAAGAAACTGTATGAATCAAGCTACAAAAAATTAAGGTGAAGAAATTAAAAGGAAAACAAAGGTTGAAGAGATCAAAACTCAAATGAATAAAAAAAAAAGGGTAAGGAAATCAAAGGAAAATACAAGACAAGGCAATGAAGCTATTTTCACCCAAACCAATTAGTTGGGTAAAGCAACCACCTCCAATTGAGCATACAAAGAGATGGCTAGAATTGTGAATCCAAAGAAGATCCTACATTAGTTCTAGATAGAAAGAATAGTCCAAACCTGCATACTAAGATACACAAGGACAAGTGAAGGAAAGTAAGTTTAAACCGAGTTGGCAAATCTTAGTTACAACCAAACTATCAAGCATAATCGATTCAAGCCAAGTCGGGAACCAATATACAATGATAATCAAGCTTTACAATGAATAGTCATTTCCAAGTCATCTCACTTACTAAGTATAAAGAATTTATTAGGCCCTAAAGTTCAATTTTATAAAAAGGGAAATCAAGAGTTTATTCTTTCACCTCAAATTCAGAGATCAAAATGAGCAAAGTGATTTTGAGCCTCCAAATGATTTAGAGTAGAAATTGTCATGTTACTAAGTGAATTGAAGGAGTACTATTTGGAAAGGTGATCAGTCTTTGAAAACCTTCATTAATTGAGAAAAATGGCATCCACCTTTAACATAAAGGAAAAGAAGTGTTCTAAAATGTTAGTGAAGAATACGATTTTCAAAGCACCAAAATTCAAGCTATATCTGGTAGTAACTAAGAAGAATGACCCCATGGGAGATCACTTGATCATCCCTCCAAAGGTAATATTAATTCATGATATTAGTTTATTTTTCCACTGCACAATTTATGTATTAGGTTCATTAGAGTATTTGGTGTACTGTCTGAGAATGGAGTATTGAAACTTGAGTATAAGCATTTGGAAGTTAAGGGTTTGACTCATGCACTGAATGTGCCATGGAATTTCCAAATTAAATTCATCAAATATGTTTTGAGTAGGGTTCATGACATGTATTTTTGGCTTGAGAAAGTAGTAAAGATCACAAAGAAAATGATCCATTGAGTCATGAGTTATCCTATGTTAGATAGACCAAGAACTACCAAAACCCTAGCTTGAAGTGAGCTTAAAAAGAGAACCATAGAAGAGCGGAGTGGAAGAGGTATGAGATTAAATAATATTAAAAACATTAAAATAAAGTTTGGCATCCATGTCATTTCCCAAAAAATCTACAGCTCGAGCAGACTCAACAACATACCCTATGAGGAAGTTGACCTAGCATTCAAGATTGTGAAGAACAATCTATCTTATGACCTAACTAGGTTGCAATGGATTCAATTAATTAAGAACATGGAGAGAATTTGGGTATCAAAGAAGAATGTTTTTAATTTTGGCTCTTTACTAGTATGTTTGGTTTTATATATGCAAAGGTTCTTTCCTTCCAAGGGTAATGTGGTTTGGAACAAGGATAGAGCGATTATCTATCAAATAAATGAACTCATCAATGATTTAGGATATTACTTTGATGCAATTATGGATACATATTTTGAGGAATTTAAGGATAATATGCAAAAAAAATTAGGATCCCTCAATATCCAATTGATCAATATAAACAAGATATTTTATTCCTAGTTGACTATGATAAAACTCATATTCAAGAAATCAAACCTAGGATTGCAGGTAAAACCATTGGGCTATGAAGTCAATATTTATGATGCCAAGGATGTCATTGAGGCCCTATTGAATGAGCCAATTAATCCTAAGGCCACTTACTTTAGCACATATGAAGAGGCCAAGACTAGAATATCTCTAGAAATAGAGATTCCTCAAATATTGAAGAGATGGAAGAAAAGGTTACAAAATATTTAGAAGAAATTTAAGGATGGCCCTCTCATTCTTACAAATTGAAGAGGAGAGGATGAAGAGAGCAAGTCTAGTGAGGAGGAATAAGAACCTCCAAAGAAGAAGGTAAAATTAATGATCAAGGCAACACCAAAGAAGACTGCACCTAAGAAGGAAGATACTCCTAGGATCACCACTATCAAGCCTACAAGGCCAAGGAGAAAACTAATGCTTTAGGATGATGATGATGAGGAAGAAGAAGCATAAAATATCAACCTAAAGAATCCCCCACCATCCTTTGAGAAAAAATTGAAGAGATTAAGGGAAGGAAGTGGCATGACTGGATTGAAATACTTTAGATATGAATCCAAGAGCAAAGAAGAGAGGAAACAAATATAATACACTTTGGTTGAGAAGATGGTCAAATGGAAGTATGATCCAAATTAATTAAAAGGCCAAGCTCCAAATACCTTACTTAAGATAGTGTCACATAGATCGACAAATGTTGTAAATACTGAAAGAGACATCAAAGAACAAGCATTGGAAAGTGTTATGCCACACTTTTCTAAAGAAGAAGTAAAGGAGGCTATGACCAAGCATGAAAATAAGAAACCTCATAGATTCAAATATTTCCCAATTTTGTGCAATTAAATAGAAGAAGTTTTGCAATCCACAACAAATATGTGGAAATCTATTTTTGAGGTAAATAATAAAGGAAATGAGGATGCATCACCAAGTGTACAAACAATAGAAGAACTTAATTATGAGATTTAGGTAGCTAAGGAAATAGCTTCCCTAATCACTTATCCAAACCAAGCTATTATTTCATTAAGTGTAGAGAAGGAACAGAATACAGAGAAGGAAAAGGAAAGTTCTACATCCACCCAAGAAGGAACTGAGAAATAGACTCAAACTACCTCTGGGTCAAACTTAATCGAGAAAGAAACTATTAAGGATGTAAACATGGTTGACAAAGAAGATAAAGACAAAAAGAAGATAAGAGTCAACCAAGTGATGAGAAGAAGGATGAAGGAAAAGGAAAATAAATCATACTTTCATTGAGTGCCAAGGTCAAAGAAAAATGAAAGGTAACAAAATAAATTGATATTGACAAGGAGATTGTGATTCCAAATTGAGATTAATCAAATCTCTCTACTAAAAAAATAGAAATCTTGAGTGAACTCTAGAGAAAAATGACTTAACAACAAAAACCTAAGTTAGAAAGAGATAGAGGAAAGGTTCTTGAACACATCAATGACATATTATTGGATGTAATGCAAGTAGAGGTAAATAATAAAGCCCCTATTATAGATCAGTTAATTGATATTGTACATAATTTTAATAAAGACATAGATGGCTAGGAAAAACTTTTGCATAGAGCATAAAGGAAATTTGAAAAGAAAGTTTTGGAAAATGTAGCTAAAAAGTTTGTCATTGATCAAGTGGAATTTTCCACTCTCATTGCTACATTAGAAGGATTTGTAAATAATAATCTAACCTTATTCAAAAAATTGTGTGATACATCAAATTTTACAAAGGAGATAAAAGATCAACTAGCCAAGATTGATAAGAATTTGAAAAAGTGCTAGTTAGTTGGCACTTGACCCAAGTACTAGCTCCAATCATTTTGTGAAGGTCATATTTTTGACAGATTTATAGCTCAAATTACTAAGGGAAGAAGCTAGGATTATGGAATTATCAATAGATATTCAGAGTATGATACTTCCCCACATGGATATAATATAAAAATAACTTGCACATGCTAAGACATTGGTTCATGAAAAAAATTTCTTAGTTTTAGATCACTTGATGGAGTTATCAGTAGAGCTTCAAATTGAACTACACATATTGAAGGTATTACAAGAATGTCATGCCCAAACTATGAGGGCAAGAACACAACAAATTTTATTTTTTTTGATTTAAAAATTCAACATACTCTAAGTTTGATATGATTGAGATAGAAGCTTTAGTACAGGTTCTTTACATTACATCCTAAGATTTTAAACATGAGGATGATAACATCATTAAAATTTTGAAACTTTCGTTATCAGATTAATATCGATAAAATTATGATATTACATTAACTTATAATGATATGCAATAAAAATTACTTAAATAACAATGTACATGAATTTGGATTTAAAATTACTTGCAATATCAAATCAATCAAACCTACATTAAAACTTATTTAAATAGCTAGTTAATCGATAAATTTAATTTACTTAATGGTAAAATAAAACAATTAGATTATATTTAAATTAAAACTAACTAAATTAGTATAAACAACTAAATTAATTAAAACTATACTATCTAAATCGAAATTCAATTAAATTCATGACCAACTAACCCTTAATAACAAAACTACTATCAAAGATTAATACCAAAAATAAATGTAATAAAATTACTATAACTAATATACTAAATTAAGTTAGATTACATTTAACTTACTAATAAACTTAACACTACTCATATTAAACAAACTAAATATCTAATTCAAATCTAAATTTAATATTAAAAAAAACTCACTAAAAACTAAAATTACTAACCAAACTTAAATTTTAAAAAGAAACAAAATTTAATACCCTAACCAACACCTAAACCCTACTCTATTCCCAACTCCCATTGGTCGCATCGGCCTCCCCTTTCCCCAAACCCCTGCGCAAAACAAGCGCTGCATATGTACAACGCTCTACCCAAGGATGGGGGCAAGCGCAGGCCTAGGGCCTTAACACAAGCGCAGGCCCACACAAAAAGGTGGCGCCCAAACTGGTTGGTGAGAAGAAAACATTTAACAAAGATCCAATCACTTTTGAATTTTACCATGCCCTGCGCTTTTTGAGACATGACAGGGTGACATCATCACTAAGATGGCAGTTGGCATTTTTTATTAAAAACAAAGAAAATCTTTTATATAGCAACCCAAACTGACGCCCAAGGAAGGTAAGTAAATCATGCACAAGGTCAGGGTAGTACAAGTGATGTCATCCTTACTGACATGCAAGAGAAACTTTCAAGTTGACATGCATGAAGAAAGAGGAGAAGGAAAGCTAAGATGGGATGTTTAAACAAAAGTAGTTATTGCATAAAGTTTTATAGGTGAAAGAAAAGATATTATGATGTTAGCTTTTTAAAAAAAAAATATACATATTTATATATTTGAAATTATGCACCCATGAGATTAACATAATATTTATTTGTTTCTTATTTCATTTAGAAAGGAATCTGAGCAAGAATATGCTCTGTGGTCTTGGAAGGAAAGAAATTTCTCCTCATGTATTTTCCAGAGAGTTTTTACTCCTGGGAGTGCATATTTTTTTTGAAGCAAAATTTTAACAAGGCATGGTCATTTCATTTTATGCATTTCATTTATGTTACTAAGGATTTGAATAAATCTATTATTAACATTCTTCCTCAATACAAGTATTCCAATGCAAAGGAGTACATTAAGTATAGTCTCTCAATCTCTTATTTAAACATGTATGTTTTATATTAATTCTTCAAGGACATGGTATGAGTTCTAAATTCTAATTATTATTATTATTATTATTATTGATTTCAAGAATACAACCTCTCATTCCAATTGATCATATTTGAAGAACTTAGGAGGTGAATGATACTATACACATAATTTTTTTTAAAAAAGGTGGTGGATTATTCTCATTCAAATTTGATTATAACCTCCATGAAATTTATCAAGAAATGAAATATCTTTGATTTCGTAATATAGGGTTTTCTCTTGATTTGATGTCATCATAATATTTATACATCATATTTGAAATTCACTATATCAATTCAACTCTTCATTATCGTAATTAAAACTTGAACATTCATAAATCAAGACATTATCTATGATTCTATTCTCCCATCTATATATATGCAAATTTATTTATTCTATTTTGATGAGCACTCATACGACTGAACATTATGATCAAATATTATGAGAACCAAATACACTCAACCATTATTTTATTGGCTAACCTGATTCAAAGGCTCAGTCGGGAAAGAATCGAGAAGAAAACCCGGCTTCGTTGCCATTTACAATAGGGTTTAAAAATACAATTTGCAATAGGATCTCAATCCCAATTTTCAATAATTTTATCAAATTTTCTTCATGATCATAATCAAGGAGTTTGTAATGTTTTTTGAATCTCATTTCAAGAACCATGGAGGAATACCAATATCTAATGGGGTGACAACCAAGCAGAACCAAAAGAACATCAAGCATGCATAATCATACATGGTTTTACACAATAGGATTCACAATGAATCAAGACTAGGGAAAGGTGGATTCTTCCAAAAGGAGAAGTCAAGCACGACACCCATTCAGATGCCCAATCGGGGCTAATAACCAAGAACTTCCCTTCTTCCATTTAAACTTGCCATACTCATACTAGGTTTGTGCTGACGGGTAAGGGCCCATAACACCCTACCCTTTATCCCTCTTCTCATCCTGAGAAGAGACTCTACACAAGTTGGAGTCCAACTAAACAGACCTTTCCCAAAATTGGTCACTTCTTCCCTCTCCAAGGGTGAGTAATACCAAAACACCCATGTAAGAAAAACTCAAAAATTGCAAACATAAACAAGAAAGGAAAACAACCAAAAAGACATGGTTTTCAAATCTTCCCACATACCCACAACCATACAACAGTGAAACCATAACAAGGTAACATGAACATGAAACCAAACATAAAAACTGAATAAGGGAGATGAGAATTTCCTACCTTCACAAAGAGGTAATGACAATGAACAAGTTTGAGTAGAGTATCCCTTTCCTTCCTTCAAGCTTCAAAAAATCTTCTCTAATTGTAGAGATTGGGTAACAACCCACTAGTCCAAGGAAGGCCTCCAAATAAGCCTCCAACTCAACCACCCAAAAGGAGCAATAACTATCTCCACCCACTAGCAACTCTAGAAACTCCTAACTCAACCTACACCATGGTTAAACCCTAAGTGGAGATGAGGTGAGGTAACTCAACATAACCATGATCAATTTTCGCACAAAGGCAAAAAGGGACTTTTTGGGTGACCTCAAAAGTCAAAAAAAGGGGCTTAGGGGTTGGAAAAGACCCCTAACCCATACCCATACCCTTTGGTTAGAATAATAACAAGTTTTAAAGCCTTAGGAAAGAGGTTTAGAGTCAAATAAAATCTAGGAATAAAATAGGTCCAACTTAATACTCTTAACTTGCAATTAAGCACTAATCCAGATTAAGGGATGACTAACTTTGATTAAGAATCCAATAGAAAACTGACACTAACCTAAACCAACTTGGTCCAAAGATTAAACAATTAACCCTAACAGCACACCGACGCACATAAACATTTTACGAGTGTCAAGCGACACTGAAAGAACATAATTACGAACATTAACATCCACTGAACAAGGAAGATGCATACATACTTCTCACAATACAAAAATGTGAATTACGAACAACAAGGTTTTCATATTTAGCACATAGAGATCAGTTTTGTTCCTCTGTAGGGTTTCTCAACTAAAATATCTGCACACTCATTGCACACATCAGTAGTCCCGTAAAATCACATGTACATAAATGTATACGTATTCAAAAATTCTCATAAATTAAAACATACATCAATAAGGGTTTTTTTATCCTACTTAATTCTTAATCATTTAAAATCTCTTAAATCAAAGTCTCAATCCTACATTTACCGAGTCCATCAACATACATATACATGAAACATTAAATGAAAATCATCAAATATATCTGAAAATAACATCACACAACATGAAATAATAAAATATGTTCTAAGCATCAGATAATGTATCGACATCTTGAGTCGTGAATATCAAAAAAATAATAGTAATGCATCACTATGCTACAATGGGTCGGGGCGAGGCCTCACAAAGAAAAATTGGATAAAGAAATGTCTATGATTTTGAAAGTGCTTCATGATTTCCTCCACAATTTTGGTATAAACTTTTAAAGTCATATTTTTGGAATTTGTAATAAAACAAGGGGGAGATGTATATAGGGAAATATGTATGTATATAAAAAGTAAACAAGGGGTAAATATATAAAGAAGATGTACAGTTGAACAAAAACATTTTTGAAAAAAAAATCAAAATTCAAGTTGTAACTAAGCCACATTTTTTAGTTCAAACTAAGTTGCAGATCCAAGTATATGGAAAGAGGGAGTTTTGAATAAAAATATTGGATTAAAGATTTTTATGGATTGAACACAAAATTTCTCATGATAAAGAGTTTTTTATCACTCATGCCAAAGGGGGAGCTTGTTGATCCTATGGTAAGACATATTGTCAATTAGTGCCAAAATACTTAGTCATTATTCAAGAAAGTTGGTTAATACTACAACTAATCTTTCCTTTAGTCAACATGTGTTTCACTATAGCTTGAGCATATTGAGAAGATCTTGTGGAAATTGAGTATCCAAGCTTCATAGTATTAACCAAGAAAGAAGTTTTTTCCAAGTGTTTAGCATGAACCAAGTGTCCACTGCAATCAAGGAAAGAAATGTCACTCAAGTGCTTAGTATCACCCAATAATGCAATGTTACCTAAATGCCAAAGTATTACTCAAATAAAATTTATTGCTTAAGCATCAACATATCACTCAAGTACACAATTTGACCCAAGCATCAACATCAACTGACTCGATGATATATTTTGATTATTGAAAAGGAACATTTTTCATTTTAAACTAAACTAGAATGAAAATGTTGATTGATAGCTATATAATAAAGATGAAATTATTTTTTCAAATGTATGTAAGTGTGTAATATGGAAGATGGGATGAAATGGAAGAGCAAGAAGTGCAAAGAATAGTAGATTGATTAACAGTTAATTCTTGTGACTACCATGAAATATAAAAGGATAGTGTAGAGACACATCTATTATAGTTAAGTGATTTCATACTTCAATAGAAGATTTGTATTAGAAAATAAAGTTGCAAAGAAAGGATCATCTTGTTGATTGCATCCTAACAATTGCATTAGGTAAAATCCTCTAAGAAGGTGGACCTTATAGTCCTTTGTAAAATATCCTAATAGGGTACACACTTCAATGTATTATAAAATCCTTTTACAAGGTTGACCTAGTGGTCGTTTATACTCCTAACAAAGTAGATCACTAAAAGTGATCAATTGTAAGCCCCAACATGCCAACCTTATTACTGCAGTAGTGAAGCATTATGAGTGTCATCCCCACCCTAGTTTTACCTTCATCTTGGAGGGTTTCTAGGGTAGAAAATATTGTTTCAAAGTGTTATGGTGTAAATTTCTTTATTTCTTTATGTTTCATGAATGATAGTAGATTATAAAATCTAATAAAGAAAGGCAACGAGATTGCACCACCCATTTTAGAAATAATTTGGTATAATCCCTAAGCCACAATTGAAAGTCATTGCTTAACATAAGTGACAAAAATAAAGGGAAAATGTTTATATGTCAAGTATGAGTATAAAGGGGTAAATGTATGAGGACTTTCAAAAGTAAATATATATTATGACTATAAAGTACAAGGGGAAATGGAGTAAAAAGGAAACAAATTTGAACAAAAAGAATTTTTGGAAAATGTTTTGAAAATGCAAGTTACAATGTCATACATGATGAATGAGACATAGGTATGGAGTACACCCTATGGGTGATTAAATTTTTTGAAGTTTTGTTATGTTAGATTTTAAGCATGGTAAGGTTTTTTTCCACTAATGCCAAAGGGGGAGATTGTTGACCCTAAATGCAATAATAGTATTGTCAATTAGTGAAAAACACTTAGTCATTTGTAAGGAAGAGTTGGTTGGTCTAAATTATGATCAAACTATTGACATTCCAATCATGTTTGTTATTAGTGACATACACTTACTCAAATTGGTTCATAATAAGCTTATTGTACAGTTAATAGTGTTAACCAAGAATTTTAGTTGTTACCAAGTTCTATAGTTGCTACTAAGTCCTTTGGACAAGTTCTAGTGTATGTTGAGTAGATACAACAATTGTGAAGATTAGTAGTGTAAATTGAGCATCTCAATTTATGCCGAGTTTACCTGTACAAACCAAGTTGTGCATTGGTTACCAAGTTCACAGCTGATGTGATCTGAGTCTAGTGTTGACCAAGCTACTCAGTGTTAACCAAGTGACTCAATTTATACCAAGCTTGAGGTAATAGTGTTTACTGAGCTATGCAGTGGTAACCAAGTGATTCAATTTATATGACGAGTTTCACAGTATTCACCAAGTCACTAGTGCAGACCAAGTTCAAGACTACTTGGAAGTGATAAGTATGGACTGAGCCTCTATGTCTACTAAGTGCATGATGATGTTGAGTAGTAGAAGTGGATGCCAAGTATTAAAACCACATCGAGTCAGTCTTCAAAGCCTAAGTATCTACACCTTGGCCAACTTTGTAATATTTTGTGAAAACTTGTATTGTGGCCGATTTTGTAATTATGTCCGATTTTGTAATTATGTAATTATATTGATACATATGTAATGTATTGTGTCACATCTAAAGTGTATGTATGAAATCAAAAAGAAGAAGTAATGTAATCATTAGAGAAGAGTAGAAGTGTGAATTACAAAGGCTAGAACAGTATAAGGAGCAAAAAAGATTAATCTATCATAGCAAGGTGATTTGTACACTTAGAGGAATCTCATTCAAAAAACCAAGTTGCAGATTGGAGATTAGCTACTGCTTCATCCTAACAAGTGGATCAGTCAAATCCTTTAATAAGGTAGACCTAACAGTGTTAGGTAAATCTCTTTACTGAGTGCATACTTGATTATATGTTTGCAAATCCTTTCACAAGGTGGACCTAGCAGTCCTTATTACTCCTAGCAAGGCATATCATTAGAAGTGATCAATGTGAGCCTTAACTGAACAACTTTATAGTACAATACTAAAGCTTGTGGGTATCATCCCCACCCTAGTTTTACTTTCTATTTGGAAGATTTCTAGGTCACCAAATCTATGTGTCAAAGTGTTATGTATGCTTTCATGTTTTAGTTTCTCATGCATGAAGTTAGATTAGAATTCATATAAAGGATTAATTGCTAATTGATGAAATTTTTAGAAGTTATTGATTCACCCCTCCCCTCTCAGTAACTTAGCTTGTCATAATATTTCCAACAATTGGTATCAGACCATTTTAGTTCTCATAGAAAAATTTAATAGCTTGAGCAAAGTTTAAAGGCCATGGAGATATTCAGACTTGACAAGGCTATTGACAATGAGAAGCTAGATTTGGAAATGGCTATTGCCCAACTCAAGAAAGCAAAGGAGAAACTCTCTCAATCCCTAAAAACAAGAAAAGATCTTGCAATTAAAATGAATGATCATCTTTACATTGAAGAAAGAATTTAAGACCTTCATTCAAGCAATCTAGATGAAGCCAATGAAGTAATCAAGGTGTTGGTGTAAATAAGTATTCACTATTTACACTTTACTTAATTTTACTTAGGTCAATGCATTATTTTATTATTTATTAGTTTAACACTTAGGAGTTTGTGTACTCATACGAGTTGTCATGTTGACAACACTAAAGTTTGCATAATTAACTAAGTTTTCATATTGACAACAAAGTTATTCACACTCTTATTTTAGCACATGGTGTCTACAACATAACTTTATGTGCTACACTTTTGTAGGCTTATCCTCTCATTATCACACTAACTCCTACTCTTAATGGAGGATAATCCACTCCTAGTGGACATGTGCCTTGTTGTAACACTTATCAGTGTGCTAACTCCTAGTCAGTCTAGAGGCCTATATATTTAGGCACTTCTAGTCTACTTGTACATCAATTGAATATCATATTGTTATTTTGAACATACTTTGGTCCATTCTATGCTTGTTCTTGAGTTCCTTGATCTTGGGTGATTTTTTCTTAAGAAAAATTCTTACATGGTATCTGTAATCACCTAAAAATGGTCATCTAGACTATTAGCCCCCTTTTCAACATTTTGGCTAAATTAATTTAATCACTTACCTAAGCCAAATTGCTAATAATCAATTTATTTAATTATAACCTATAGTTTGACTATGCTATCCTAAGTTCATTATTTGATTAAAAGAACATGTCCCCTTTTAATTAAATAAAAGACCCCATTCTTCTAACCCACTTAAAGTGCACACATAAAGTCATTTTTCTATTTTGCAATTAAAAGAAAAGGCTTTGTGACCTTTGTCTTATATGACAAGTCAACTTATATTCTATTGGTTGACTTGTGTGTGCACATGGATCACTCCTCTTTTTGAATTCCACCGTTGATCATCCACCATCTTCATCTTGATCTCTACCATCCATACATCTTTAAAAGGGAGAGAGCTTTCCCCCTCAATCCATCCTCATTTTGAATATTGTTATGTTGTAGGTTTTCTAATAGGTTTCTTTGGAGCTTTGTGGAGAACTTCTATTTCTTGTCTACATTCTCTCATACCATAGCATTTTAGCTTAGATTCATGTTGCATGTTAGTTTAGCTTCTATTTTGCAATAATCTATCTCACATAGCTTAATATTTGGATTGTAACACTCTCATCCATGCTTAGAATAGCTGCACTTTTCATATTCATTCTAGCTTAATTTTTAGTTGCATTGCATCCTTGAGGAACTCCTTGGGACATTTGCATTCTTGCATCTTGTCTTTCGAACCTCCCATTGCATGGTTTACTAGAAAGAAGAGTATCTCTAAGGCTCATCTGAGAGCCTTCTTATTCTTGAAATATACTCTGTTGCACTCCATGGATACGGAGCTCTAAGTCAGCATCCGAACATTCCAACTCATGGAATCGTTTGGATAGAAGGGTTTAGAGTGGGACACTTTTGAGTGTACATTTTTGGCACCCACCGTGGGGCTTGAATCAAGTTTCTAGCTTCATTTGCTTTTATTTTTCATCTCTGGTGCTTTTATTTTTCATCTCTGGTTTTTTACAGCAGCATATTGGATCTAATCAAATGCTTTTGTAGAATTATCACTTTGGTTTTAAGGCCAACTCATAAGTAAATTGGTTTGAAGGCCAAAAAACTTAGTTGGTTTAAATATTTGATCATATCTTTTAAATCGCTTGGATTTTGGTTCTGAATTTTTTTTAAAAGGTTGGGTATATGCTCAAAATGTCTCAGTCCAATTTTCAAAGCATTTTGATGTGATTTTTGATATTTATGAGTTTTTATTTGTTTTTCATAAAAAAGCTGTTTTTGATGGCAAATCAGCGAATTTTTTTTTTTAATTTATATTTTCAGAAAGGGTTTTCAATTCTAATGGGGGTTCTTTCTTTGAGTTTTGAATTTTGAGGTAGTATTAGGGATCAAAAACTCGATTTGATAAATTTAGTCTGTTTTGACAAAATCAAACTCTAGGGAGCAAATGAAGAGATTTTTTTGAATTTCTTACATTTTTGGAAAGCTCTCTGATTTTTAGTAGGGGTCTCTTTTTTTTATTTTTGTTTTTCGATCCGAAATCATAGCAAACAAGTCCAATCTTGTTGACTAAGTCAAAATAAAAGAGTAAAAATGAGAGCATTTGTGATTAACTTGCACTTTCTTTGCATGCACTCGGTTGGAAGATAAATTGGATTTTTGAGGAAAATAACCAATTTTTATTGCATATTTTTATGTTATTTCACACTAACTTTTGGTGCTAACAAGTTGTGATTACAGGTTGCCATCCTTATCAAAAAAATTGAAACATTGCATAAAAAGAACGCATGTCAAAGCTTCAAATGCACAAAGGCTACTAACGATTGTTTGTAGGGCTACCCAATGCATAAAAACTTAATTTTTCTTGTTTTTTAATTTTAAATGTGTGGCATATGCTAGTTTTTTATTTTTAGGCACATTAAAACTTACAATTGAGATCTTTTGGTGATAGGAGAGTATGCTCTTCACCCTTGTGGTGAATCAGAAATCTTGACTTACCATTTGGTTTCAAGAGTAAGAGGAAACTAAATCTTCTTGGTGTGTTTGGGAGAAAATTATTGAAATAGGAGAGTATGCTCTTCACCCTTATGGTGAATCAGAAATCTTGACTTCCAAAAGTTGATCCACTCTTTGTGTAGTTTAGAATCCTTTAGAGGGCTTGGTCTCGTACAACCTGAGAGGAACGACCCAAGTGGGGACAAGAAAATTACCCGGCTCTTCCAACCCACTATAAATTCAAGGCTATCAATGACACAAAATCTTGGTAGACATAGTGATTGTCTTCGCCTAGTGTGATCGCTTATGGGATTTCGACCATAGGGAGATCACTAGGAAAGAATGCTTAAGCTACTCTTGTGATCGCAAGATCGTTTACTTATCGCAAGGTGAGGTGTCCCATAATTGGGAGCAAGAGGAACACTATGAATGGAAGCCTGATCTAAAAACTCTAAGTTAGTAACTACCTTTTTTAGCCACTCAACTTTTTGGTGCAAGGATTGATCCTAGTGGACTACCCGGATCACCTCAAGATTTTACACTCACCATATGTGTTCCCTTGGTTATGCTTATAGCATTTCCATGACAAAGCCAATATCTCTTGTGGGAAACCACTTGGTGTGAGGCAAAGGAGCATCAAGCGTGGGCCAAGTTGTTGAGTAATGAACCATGTCCTTTAGGTAGATATTGCTTGATGTGTTCTCAAATGTGGTATACCAGTGAAAATGTTTGGAACATACACATGATGATAGTTATATAGCTTTCTTTTGAGACCTCACATATGCTTGTATCATGCAAGGTTGCTTTGTTCCTTGCTTGATTGTTTGAAGACTACTCCATGTGTCACTATCTTGTTTGGAAAGAAATTACTTTTGAACATCAAATTTGCTATCCTATCAACTATTGTCAAACTTTGTCAACCAAGTCAAAACATCAAGTCTTAACATTTTTCTTGTGTTTCTTGCTAAGGGGAGTCTCATAATTTGAGTTTTATCTTCTATGTCTCTAGTTCTTGAACATGCTTAAAGTGGCTCTTTGGTCTTAGTGCTCTTGGTCTTTCTATCTTCATGGTCTATGTTTTCTTGCTAGTTATCTTTTTTCTGAAATGGTTGCCTTGATTTCTTGACTACACTCTTGGGTTGGAGAGTTGTTCACTTGTCACCCCACTTGCTCTATCTATTTGGCTATTTGGGAATCTTGCCTAGCTATTGACTTGAGTCATTCATGTTGTAAGTTTCTTGGACATATTGTTTGACAAGTCACTTTAATCTCTCTCTACTATCTTGGCAAGTGAACACTCTACCTCCTATAGTTTCAACATCAAGTTATCTTCTAGGCTCTTTTATGCTTGAATTTGCATCTAAAACTATGGAATTCAAAGCTTGTGCTATGAAACCTCAACCAAATCTAGATTATCATGATATCCTCCATGTCACTAAAGAGTTTCAAGATCTATATGCACAATACAAAGAACTAGAAGAGACAAATGATCTTTCTTACCTTCATCTCTCTAAGCGCATGATAGAAATGAAGTCTAAACTTGAGAAAAGGTTAGAGGAGAAGATTTCATCATTAAATGAATCTTCCTTAAGGTCATTACATGCATGTGAGTCACCTTCTTTGAGGTCATCCTCTTCTTTTAGGTCTACATGCTCTACTTCAAGACATCAAATGTCTTCATCTTCTAGATCTAAAGACCTTTGTAGAGAACAAGCACTTGAGGCTATGCCAAAATTTCATGATGGATCTATCTTTGATGAAGATAATGATGAAGACATGGATGCATGCTATTCACTTGAGAAACAACAAGAAGATCCTAGACATATTTTTGATAGAACTTTTGCTCCCTTGGAAGATTCTTATGATGACACTTTGCAAAAACTTTTTGGTAATAAGATCATCATGTTACCTAAGTCTAGCTCCTATGTAAATCCATTCTTGGATACCTATTGTGCCTATCATCGATCTAATGACCATGCTACTTCAGATTGCATTGAGCTAAAACATAAAATCCAAGATCTTATTGATAATGGAATTATTGATACCTCTAATGATTCATGTGATGAGGATACTTTTCATAAGCAAGATCATATTAATGAACCTATGTCTAGTGATGGTTTCCTTGATACTTCCACTTCTTCCAACACTCGTGCATCTCCCAACACTTCAAATCTTTCTAACATGGCTCCATCAAATAAAGAACCTAATGCTTTCCACATTGACTATGTGTATCCTCAAGGGCTATCTCTAAAAGAAACTCAAGCTAACCTTCACTTGGTTGCAAACCTTTTCCATGCTACTAATCCTAAACATCCTCAACCTTTATGCACTACTATGCCTAATCCAAGCACTTCTCCATTCATTCTTCATTCTCCCTTGTCCTTAGAAGTGGCTCCATGTCAAGAGGACTCTCAAAAAGAAAAAGCTATAAATGTCAAGAAAGATAAAGATCAAGCACCCTTTCATCTCTTTCAAGATTTTTCCCCTCCATATCCTATATCTTGTCCACCTCCTAAGTATGATGAAGATAGAACTTCCATTATCTCCCTTGAGCTTACTGAAAATTATGAGAAAAGTTCTCTTCCTATGCTATCAAAAGCTACTTGTCAAGATCAAAGCATCCCCTCATGTTCTACTTCTCCATATCCACTTCAAAATTGTGCTCAAGCTTCAAGTGCTCCTATTAAAAATGTTGTTCCTATCAAAGCTACTCATGAGTCTATTGATGGATTTGACTATGTTGCTCAATCTAAAGATATTGATATCCCTTTTCACTATCCATTTGCATCTCCTAAGTCTATCCTTGGTCCTTATCCATCAAAGCTAAAGCCTTCAAACCTTCCATCTATATTGGGACCTTATGTTCCTTCATCTCCTACACTTTCCACTCCTAGCTCTCCCATCATACCTCAAGATCAACAAAGACACTCATCCTTGATGACTTTTCACCCATCTATCCATCTAAACCAGTCATATCAGCCTTATTCATCCACAAATCCCAATTCCTTTGGAAGTGAAAACAAACATAAGAATCCATTTAAAAATTAAGATCACTATGTCCCATCTAATCAACATGTGAATTCTAAGGAAAATGCACAAAAGAGACTACAAAGGTCCCCTATTAAGAGAGCTAAATCAAAGCAAATTTGGGTTCCTAAATCCATCATTGAAGAAATGCACTCTCAAGCACCCAAAGAACGAGGAAAATCTAAAGCTATGTGGATTCCCAAGTCTCTTTTAAAAGAATTCAATATTGAAAATTCTTCAAAGTTGACATTCAAACTTCCAAAGGCTTCCATTCCATCTTCTTCAAAAAATATTCCTAAATATATTCCAAAGCCTTCCACTCCACTTTTTTCCAAATCTTTTCTACCACCTCATACATCTAAATCTCAAGCTATTTCATCCATGATTCCTCCATTGTTCCAATACCCTTCAAGGTGTGTGTCAATGTTGATCTTGTCCAATATTTTAGCTACCCACATGAAATCCTCTAAAGCCTACACCTCCTTTCTATACATGAACTCTTATCCTCAATATATTCTTCTTACTACCATTTCTCTTTCATCACCCTATCAACATCTTTGAGCATACCAGTCTATGGTCTCGGCTTATCATGACTTATCTTTTCTATAAGAGCACTATCTACATTCAAATACCTTGAGCTCTTTCTAAAAATTCAAAAAAAAAAATGAAAAAAAATGAAAATGTGCCTTGGTGAAAACCACTTCTTGTGGCACCTTGGTAGCAAAATTAAAGAGAAATAAATTTATCTTATGGTGAAAACTACTTCTTGTGGCACCTTGGATAAGTACCATGATGAAAACCTGGCAAATAGGCATCATGCATAATTCTTCCATCATCCATCTATCCCCTCTTCTCTCTTTGATCTTGACAATGTTGAGCTATCTTTGCATATTGGCTATCTTATCCACGAGATTTTCTATTGTGCTCTCCCATTCCCTCATAGCCTCGATCTTGAGCTTTATTTTTATTTCTCTATCCTATCGCTATCCTATCTAGTTGACCCCTTGGTCTTGATCATAATAAATGAAACATGGTTCTCATAGGTCTCTTGACATGGCTACTCTTTTGGACTACATGCTTCATGCTATCGCACTTGTTGGCTTCACTACTTATTCTACATGCTATCTTTCTCATTACTTCCATTGCTTATCCAAAACATGCTTCATATGACTATTTCACCTCTTTCCCTAGCTTGGGTACTCTTGAGGAGTCAGTCCTTGAGGATCACTTTCACTTGCTTCATAGTCTTTTTTTATCCATCTTTGCTTATCCACTGGCTCGTTGCTCCATCATATCCTATACCTTGCTAGACATTGGGAGAAAATGATGTGATCTTGCTTGAGAACTAGTGATATCTAAAACCTTCTAAAAAATCCTAAAAATCAGAAAATGTCCTGAAAAAAAAATCATCTTAGTGAAAACCTAGCAATAGGCACTTTGATGTATCACCAAAAAAAAAAAAAATTCAAAAATACAAAAAATTGAAAAAAGTCCTGAATAAATTTGTCAAGTGGTGAAAACCTGAAAATAGGCACTACTTGAAATCCTTGCACCTATGTCTATTAGTCTCAATCATCCACTTTGCTACACATTTCCTAGCTTGGAATTGTTTCTTGTCCTCATCTCGAGGGCATAGCTACTTAGCCTATTGAGGTATTCTTGTGCATTAGGGTTTCTTTGACAACTCAGAAAATAGTGTTTCTCAACACTTCCCCCACTTTGACATCAAGTATTTTTTAACACTTTACAGATAGTTTACCTACGGTCTCCAATGTCGCGATATTTCTCACTATTAGAATCAAGTCTGGAAGAAATGGCCAAGTGACTTACACACACACACTTTAACATTTAAACGACTGAGCTATGCTAATCTTTATCTACTTTATGTGTTGTTTATGATGATTTATTTTCCACATGTTCCCTCCCTAATAGTCTTTCAAGGATGTCATTGACTAGAAGACTGGGGGCATGGGACATATTTTCTTGATTTCTGCTTGTGGGTATACTTTTGTTTTTCTATAGTGTTGAAAGCATTTATGCTGGTCCTATTCAACACGTTGACTTACAAATGTATCATCCTTGACTATTTTGCAAGACCGCACTCAAGGTTTATCCTGGCGCTTATGCCTTAATACAGGTGTAATCTTGCTAAATTAAACTTAGGGAATCTAATCGTGTTGTTATCTTGACTTACATGTCTCTGATGCTTAGATTGGATTTTCACATACCTATCTAATATCGATCATATTCATATCCTCATAAGTTATACTAGTGATGGTTGTATGATCTCATGATGTCCCTAATAAATGATCAATGATGAAATTAAGAGTCTAAATGTTATGCGCTTCTTGCTGGTAAACCACTTTGCATATTAGCTTGCATTTTAGGTTCATTTTCTAGCTTAGTCTTGCATTCTTGCATATGGGGAGAGCTCTCTTTCTTCATCTTTTTGTGGACATATCAGCTAACTCCTTTCATATATTTCTTTACTTTCTTCTTGTTCATGTCTTTTCACCTTCTTAATCTTTCGCTTCATCTCTTTTCTATCTTGTCATCACATTATATAAATTTTTGACCTCTTAAATAATTTTGACGTCCTAGATTCATTTTCGGGATCAAAATCCAAATTCGAGTTCATCTTGATTGTCAAAATTGTCTTTTAAAATTCTACTTTCTTCTGAGCAGTTAGCTGACCTTTTGAGGTCTAATCTCTTAATCATCACTGGGGCATCTTCATTTCTTCATGTCTTCATCATTTCCATACTTCATATCTACTTAAATTCACTATTTCATGTCTAAAATCACCTTTCTACTCATTTCAACCTTATTTTTATGCTATATCCTTCAAGGTCAACTCTAGTCAAACTGGGGCATTTTATCAATTTTTTTATATAGTCATTCTTGGGTTCTAATCATCTATCTGTCATCTTGGACATTGCTATATTCTAATTTTCTCATTTCTAGCCAGTTTTTGCATCCCCTTACCTCATTTCAATTTTGATCCCGAGGGGGCAGAAATACTCTATCACTGCTTAGGAGCATTTGTTTGATCTTCTCACTTGCTCTCACTCTATTTGCTTTTCTAAGTGTTAGTATTCTTCTTGAATTTTGACATCATCTCTTCCTAGTGTTCAGTACTACTGCTATCAGGCTGTGCATTCAGGACTTGCTATCTATTTTTGCATTTCACTCTTCGGAATTAGACATCTATATCTATCATCGCCTACTTGGCTTCAATTTTCTTTGACATAATGTGTTCCCAGATCGATCATGCATTAGTCAAAGAGGGGCAAATTTAATCACCTAAAAATGGTCATCTAGACTATTAGCCCCCTTTTCAACATTTTGGCTAAATTAATTTAATCACTTACCTAAGCCAAATTGATAATAATCAATTTATTTGATTATAACCTATAGTTTGACTATGCTATCCTAAGTTCATTATTTGATTAAAAGAAAATGTCCCCTTTTAATTAAATAAAAGACCCCATTCTTTTAACTCACTTAAAGTGCACACATAAATTCCTTTTTCTATTTTGCAATTAAAAGAAAAGGCTTTGTGACTTTTGTCTTATATGACAAGTCAACTTATATTCTATTGGTTGACTTGTGTGTGCACATGGATCACTCCTCTTTTTGAATTCCACCATTGATCATCCACCATCTTCATCTTGATCTCTACCGTCCATACATCTTTAAAAGGGAGAGAGCTTTCCCCCTCAATCCATCATCATTTTGAATATTGTTATGCTGCAGGTTTTCTAACAGGTTTCTTTGGAGCTTTGTGGAGAACTTCTATTTCTTGTCTACATTCTCTCATACCATAGCATTTTAGCTTAGATTCATGTTGCATGTTAGTTTAGCTTCTATTTTGCAATAATCTATCTCACATAGCTTAATATTTGGATTGTAACACTCTCATCCATGCTTAGAATAGCTACACTTTTCATATTCATGCTAGCTTAATTTTTAGTTGCATTGCATCCTTGAGGAACTCCTTGGGACATTTGCATTCTTGCATCTTGTCTTTCGAACCTCCCATTGCATGGTTTACTAGCAAGAAGAGTATCTCTAAGGCTCATCTGAGAGCCTTCTTATTCTTGAAATATACTCTATTGCACTCCGTGGATAGGGAGCTCTAAGCCGGCATCCGAACATTCCAACTCATGGAATTGTTTGGATAGAACGGTTTAGAGTGGGACACTTTCAAGTGTACAATATCAAAGTAGAGGGAATTTCTCTTCACATAGCCATTGGAGACCATTTCCTTGCTTCATCTCTCAGAGAACCTCAACTTAGATCTAGAGTATCATAGTTATTGGGAGCATCTAGAGCCAAAGTTGACCTCACTAGTGTGTCCAGAGCATTGATTCAATGAAATTTGACTATAAATTTTCCTACCCTAAGTCATAGTCAAATTTGAGGCAAAAAAATTTTGCAAACTGGCACTCGAAGGCCTGATTTGCAAATCCGGTATGATCATTTTTTAGATCTATATAATTTATTTTTAGATCTGAATTATTTCTCTACTATTTCTACCAGAATTTTTCTACAATATTTAGAGCAATTTTTCAATTATTTTTTAGGCCTACTAGGCCCATAGAGAAACTTTTTTTGCAGGAACTAGGTCGTGAAACCCTGGCCCCTACAAGAAATATTCTTTGTACTATCAAAATATTCCATCAACATACAGTGGTAGTGGTTCCACACAAACCAATGGTGTCACATAGTTTGGGAACACACCAAAAACTAGTGGATTTATACAACAAATCCAGTGAGAACCTCACATTTGAATTATCACCACAGACTTTGGCTTTTAACCCACATGAACGGTGCTTGCACAATGCATGTGGGATCATTGTTCCCACCCTCTGGCACTAGTAAAGACTTCTGTAGCCACCATTTTTTAAACTCTCAACCTCCTCTATCATCAAAACTCTAGCATCAGACTTTCCACCCTCCCATTGGCGTGAACATCTCCAGCTCCACTAACTTTCTAGTGTTCACCAAAAAAATTGTCGGCACTTGTCAAACTCTTCTTTGGGCACTTGCAGTGGTAATGATCTCCTTTTTTGGTAGCTTGATGATAGTCCTTAGTAGACCTCAACACCGATGATCAGTGCACCTCAGCCACCACATGACCTTCAAGTAGGCACTGACCATGTTACACTCCATGTGGTGCCATGCCAACATCCATGGTTTGTTCCAGTCAACAATGAGTCCCACGACCACATTTAGATGCCCTATCAGTAGTGATCTCCACCATGAATGTGCAGAGTCAGCAAGGACATGTAGATCTACCACATTAAATTTTTCCATACAATCCTTACCATTACTAACATCATTGCTAATGTCACCTACCATGTCACAAGGGGACCCTTTTTTGCTGATGCAAGCATTTTACTATGTTAAAATTAATACTCATTTGTAGCCCAAAATACACTGCCATGATAGCTATTTGACCATCAAATTTAACCTCATAGTTTTCTACCCAGACCTCTCTCTAGATTCAGTTTTCATTTAACAATCTGACTTTGGGAGGCCATAACTCAGTCATTTGGACTCCAAATTAGGTGCAATTTTTTTGTTGATTTTGGGTAGAATTTCCTAAAAAATTTAGTGGTGCTATTATTTTCTAGTTTTGGTGCATGGATTTGTCAAAAATTTCATTTTTTGGTGACTATACCTATCCAATCCTACATTTTGCAACTTTAAATGCTCCATATAGGCTCATGTGGACACATTTTTAGATTCTATTTTATTTCAAAGTGCTTAATTTTTCATCTACTTTTGAGATCTCCAATCAGATTATAGGCTTGTGTGCACAAAAATATCACTTTTAAAATTAGGACCTTTTCTACATTGTATTACTTTGATTACTCTTTAAAATTGTTGTGCATCTAAGCTACATTGCATTGTACCAGATTTGAACCTCAATAGGTAGTTGTAAATAACAAAATTAGAAGTTCACTTTGTTCTTTTTAACAAGTGGCCTATTCTTCACACACTACATATAAAGTGCCAAAAGCATCATTTTTGGGGGGTTCTTTGATTGAGTGAATAGAGGGGGTGTGTCTTGTGTTCTTGTGTCTCTCTTTTATGCTCTTTTAATTTTTTGCATCATGGGTTCACCTAAAACTCCACTTCAAACTTCACACAATTATACTACAAGGAAAGATATTGTATGGAGTATATTAATGGGAAAAGGTTTAAATCTATATGTTGATGGTGCAATTACAAAACCCACTGATGCTACAACACTAGTTGATTGGAAAATTAAAGACAATCAAGCTTTAGGAATCATTTAAAGTTGTGTTCATAGATATCTCTTCTTCCACATTTCTAGCTTTAAGGAAGCCAAGGATGCTTGGGAAAAACTTGAAGGGTTGTATGGTAAGGTGGATGAGGGAAAGAGATTCCAAATTGAGGATGATCTACTTCTATTGGAACCTAAGAATTTTGACACAATTCTAGACTATATCAACAAAGCCAATGAGTTGAGAGTACTACTTGAGGATTGTGGTAATCCCATGAAGGATGATATTATTCATCACATCTTGAAGTGGCTACCTTCAAAGTATGCATCTTTTATTTTGAGTTACAACACTCATAGGTTGACAATGGGAAGTGCCTTCACTAAGCCTACATTTGATGCATTTGTAGAAATGTTGATGTTGGAACAATCCAAGTTGATAGATATGGGAATTCTCAACTCATCAAAGACCAAAGCATTAGTGACTAGCAATATGAACCAATCAAATCAACAAGGAAAAATTTCTACCAACAGCAAGAAAAAGAAATGGAAGAAAAAATCACAATCAAAGATGCAACAATCTTCCTCCTTATAGCAAGGCAATTCTTCTTCGAACAAGAAGGGAAACAATGACAAGAAGGATAAACTATTTTGTGCATATTAAAAGAAACTAAATCATGATGAGCATCATTGCAAGACTAAGAGAATTGATGAGTTGGAAAACTTACATAGGAAGAACAAAATCAATGTGCCAAATGCTTTGAAGGATTTAACTCCACCCACTTCAAAGGGAAAAGGGCAAGCACTTATGGCTAGTTCAAGTTCTTTAGGGGAATGGATTCTTGACTCAAGTGCCTCATATCATATGGGTTCTTCAAAAGGAGACTTTTCTTCATTGAAGCAATCTAAGGTACCACACATCTTTGTAGGGGATGATACAAAAATGGAAGTTGAAGGGAAATGACAAGTTAAGATGGAAAATGGGGAGTTCAAAAAAGTTCTTTATGTTCCCAACCTTTGCTCTAATCTCCTTTCAATCTAACAAATCACTCACTATGGAGATGGTAATAAAGTTGAGCTCCTTCCCGATTCACTAATGGTGCATAATCTTAAAGATGATTCATTTGATATAGTTGGTAAATTCAATCATGACAAAAGGCTTTATTCCTTCTCCCACTTTGTGCCTAAGTCTCCTTCACATGCCTTATTGACACAATCTCGCTCAAAAAGTAAATTATGGCATGAGCAGTATGGTCATCTTGCCTTCTACTATCTTCATCAACTTTGCTCAAAAAATATGGTCAAAGGTCTACCTACAATAAAATTTTCTAAGGGTAAATGTTCAACTTGTTCAATGGATATGCATCTAGAAGAGAAGATTGATAAAGTCTTGGAGAGCATCACTAGCTCTTGAGTTGGTTCATATAGTTCTAGTAGGTCCTTTTGCAGTAACATCAGTTAGAAAGGGTTGCTACATCCTAACTTTCATTGATGACTTTTCACACTACACATGGGTCTACTTTCTTGATCACAAGAATGAAGTGTTTGATAAGTTTCTAGACTCAAGAGTCATGTTGAGAAGCAATCGAGGAAAGCCATCAAGGTTCTTTGTATGGAAAATGAAAGTAGATATATGAACTCAAGACTTAGATAATTTTGTGAACTTTGAGGGTATTGATCTTCAGAATTTAGTAGCAATTAGTCTGCAAAAGACAAATGTTACAGCAATGAGAATTAGAACTCTTAAGTCACTGACAAGTTGGATGATTCAAGCCAAGTCTCTTGATCTATCACTTGAAGTCAAAGCTATAAGAAGTGAAAATCATATACTTAATAGGTCTCCTCATTACATCTTAGATGGAAAGACTCCTTTTGAGGTGTGGTTCAAAAGAAAACTAATTGTGAAACACTTCAGAGTCTTTGGTTGTCCAGCATGGGC
This sequence comes from Cupressus sempervirens, assembly GCA_028749045.1. Lineage (NCBI taxonomy): Eukaryota > Viridiplantae > Streptophyta > Pinopsida > Cupressales > Cupressaceae > Cupressus > Cupressus sempervirens. Next base: position 496,213,944 of record CM053793.1, on the reverse strand, counting down.
AAACATATCTTCTAGGGAATGTAAGGTACCACCACCAAGGACTTGTACTTTCATTGGATATGAAGATAGTGTTAAGGCATATAGACTTATGGATCCTAATAATCATGAGATCTTCATAGAAAGGAATGTTCACTTTGAGGAAAGTTCCCCTAGCTTATCCTCTAATCCTCTTCATACTTCATACATTGTGGAAACTGATAGTGACAATAGTGATAGTGATTCAATAGATTTAGATATGTGGGATCCTATTGAAAAATGTGGAACAAGGTCACAACATCATTACATTCAACATGCATACATTTCTAAAGTTATAGAGCCATATAATTTAGTACAATTGGGTACACCTTGTCTCCTAGTTCCAACATCAAGGGATGACTACATAGTAGATTTTGTAGGTTTGTTTGTGGAGCCCACATAGCAGATTTGGGAGACATCATTGATGATATACATCTTCTCTTTAATGAAGGAGATCCTTCTTTAGTTGTTTCAAGGGCTCACTCTGAAACTCCTATCCATTCTCTACATGATCAGTCATTCCAAGTTGATATTATTGTGGATCCTTGCATACAATAGTTGCAACAGGTCTCTTTATCATTTGAGGAGACACATGGTTCTTTGGAATATGTTCTACATCTATCTTTTTTAGATCTAACATTTTTCTTTTTAGTAGTATTGGAAAGGGTGACAACCAGTATCGATACAGGGATAGTTGAGTAGGTTTTAGAGACACCATTCATCATTGGGATTCTTTCTACACATTAGGGAAGCATCTCATATGTACTTATGACATTGTTTCTTCCAAAGGGGAGGAACATTATTCAACAATCATGGATCAAATTCTTCATTGGAGCAGCTATCATTGATCAACATTCTATATTGGGTGGGGGGGGGGGGGGGGGTGACTACCTTGTCTCCTTTCTTCTTCTCTCTTGTGGGAGTTACCTTTTCCTCTATTGGGATTGTGTTCTCATACTTCTCTATTTTATATACTTGATGTATTTCATAATGGGGGGGTCTTGATTACTCCATCCATCCATGCATCTTGATTTTTAATCTCTCTTTTTGGGAGAGGGTTTTTCCCATGAGGTTTTCCCTCTTTCTCAACTTTATGAGAGATTGCATTGCATTTTTTACGTGGGTACCTAACATGGCCTAGTACTTGGGACCCATCATGCATTTTCCTCCTAGCTTTTATGGGCTTAAGTGAATTCCCCTAAGTTGTACTTAAGGGGGGTGTTAGTGTAAATAAGTATTCACTATTTACACTTTACTTAAGTTTACTTAGGTCAATGCATTATTTTATTATTTATTAGTTTAACACTTAGGAGTTTTCATACTCATATGAGTTTTCATGTTGACAACACTGGAGTAAGCAACTCTAATTCAGCACATGGTGTCTACAACATAATTTTATTTGCTACATCTTTGTAGGCTTATCCTCTCATCATCACACTAACTCCTATGCTCAATGGAGGATAATCCACTCCTGGTGGACATGTGCCTTGTTGTAAGACTTATTAGTGTGCTAAGTCCTAGCTAGTCTAGAGGCCCTTATACTTAGGCACTCCTAGTGTACCTGTACATCAATTGAATATCATATTATTATTCTAATCATACTTTGGTCCATTCTATGCTTGCGCTTGAGTTTCTTGATCTTGGGTGATTTTTTCTTAAGGCAAATTCTTACATAAAGAACTCCTAGAAAAGAATGGTTCAGTGCAAGAAGAAGTAAGAAAATTAAGAAGAGGGCTAGAAATTTAGTCAGTAAGATTGTGTGAAGTAATGGAAGAGAAAAACAAGATAAGAGATGAGATAGAAGGAAAGAACAATGAAATCTAGCACCAATCCTTTTAGCAAGAAGACTTCATTGATCAGCTCACCAATGCAAATGAAGAAATCATGAACTTGAGATCAGAAAATGAAAGATTGTAGAATGATCTAAACTCTAAAAGGAAAACCAATGAAAGAATGATGAAATCCCAAGAAGACATGAATCAATTTAGTGAGAAAAATCACTATAGAGAAAAAGGAAAAGTAGGCATTGGATATACAGAAGAAGGTGAAACATCCAAGCAATGAGCTCAAAAAAATCAAAGACCTACTTGCAATCACTATGGTAAGATAGGTCATACATCAAATAAATGTTGGAGCAGTGGGAAGGCAAAATTCAATGGAAATTGCTACAATTGCAATAATGTCACAAACATAAGAAGCATGGGCACAAATCATCAGAATGCAAAACCAAGATATTAATCCAACAGAACAAATTGTGAAACCTATATTTGGTTGGGACTATAGCACCTAGTGTAGATGTCATTACTATGGAGAATTCAGACATATTGGAATGAATTGTGTAAAACATCATTTGAGGAAAAGAGATACTACTAAAAGATGTTTCATTTGTACTAAACTTGGTCATCTTGCCAAGAACTGCATGAATGCTAAAAGAATAGAAGATGAAAAGAAGGCAAAGGCTGATAACATCATAAAATAGATGAGACAACAATGGATTCCAAAGTCTACTAAGAATACAAGTTTGAGCAATGATGATCAAGTCACTCAAGAATTGGGTGACTCCACCATTTCAACTTGATTTCTCAGAAAAAGAACTGGAACTAGGCTACTAATAGAAGACATCTAAATAATTTCTAGCTATCAAGATGAAAGATCCATATCAGCATTCAAGATGCAAAAGGGATCACCAAGTAACAAATGAAAGTTATCACCAAGCAAGGTTGGGTTACTATCTCACCAAGCAAGGATGGGTTATAGACTCTACAAAGCAAGGTTGGGAGTTATCAAGATGCACATGGTTACTAAGTCATGAAGACTTTGTCGAGTGTTCAATAAAAGAAATTGGATGACAGTCTGTCAATATTATCTAACATTTGCACCAAGCATTTATGGTGAAATTTGATAATAGGAATAAAATCAAAGTCATTTTTACCATGAAATTTCAAGAGCTATTATGCAGTGTGATCTTCAATGGCATTCAAGAAATTTGAGAAAATTGTCATCAAAATTTTTTCAAATTCTCTCAAACCCTACCAAGTGAAGATGGAATCTAGCAGCAACAAGGCAAAGTGAGGTTTAGATATGCTAGTTCGTGGTGTAGAATGGAAGGCACCAAACTTCAAGCTCACTCCTGCAATCACTAAAACCCTTGATTTGAGTGGAGTGCAGTCTCAAATCCCTTCCAATGTTTTGTTAATCAATGACATCTATTCTCATGTTAAATGTGCAATTCAATAAATTGGTACACTAGAAATGGACGAAACCCTAGAAAGGTTATGTGTGAATGTTGTTTTAAAACCTAAACATCAACATCTTGAGGCTAAATGATTAACCTATATTCCTCACATGCCCCATGAATTCCAAGTGAAATGGATTAGGTTTATTCTTAGTTGAATGCATAATGGATAGCTATGGTTGGAGAAACCAATTTTAATCATGAAAAAGATGATTCATAGGATCACTGGTCTCCCTATGCTAGCAAAAGCTAAGATGACCAAAACCTTAGGTTGGGCTGAACTAGAAAAGAAAACCCTAGTAGAGTGGGATGGAAGAGGTATGAAAATAAGTAGTGTAACTAATATGGAATTGAAGTTTTGCATCCATATCATTGCACACAAGATCTATAGTTCAAGCAAGTTGAATAGTGTGTTGTGTGAAGCAATAGACTTGGCATACAAGGTAGTCAAGAACAACCTTTCTATTAACCTTGCTGAGCTATAGCTGAAACAATTCAACAAGAACATGGAGAGCATTAGAATATCGAAGAACAATCTATATAAGTTTGGCTCTCTATTGACATGCTTATTCTTTTATGTTCAGAAATTTTTTCCTTCAAAAGGCACCATTGTATGGAGAAAAGATATGCCTATACTCTATCAAATTAATGAGTACATTGTTGAGATGGGTGAAAATTATAATAGAATTATGGATAATTATTTTGATGCATTCAAGGAGAGAATAAATAATAGATTCAGAATCCCCAAGAAACTAGTTGAGGATTACAAGGATGATATATGTCTTATGGTAAATAGTGATAAAGTAGACATTTAGGCACTTAGGCCTAGAATTGCATGGCTAAAACCTCTTGGGTATGAGGTTAATATTGATGAAACAAAATATATCATTGAGGCACTAATTAATGAACTAGTTGATCCTAAAGTAGCCTATTTTGGTACATATGATGAAGCTAAGGCTCGGATAGAACTGGAGATAAAACTCCCTCATGTGGCAAATAAAGGCAAGAAGAGAATTGCAAAACTAAAAACAAGTTCTACTCTTTTGTTAACCAAGGGAAAAGGTGAGGATGAAGAATTAGAGGATGTGGAAAAATCAAAGGAGGAAGAGCCACTAAAGAAAAAGGGCAAGGTAATCATTACCAAGCCTACTAAGCCATCCATCGTAGTGTTCACTAGGAGATCCTCTAGGAAGAAATTAGACAAGGAAGGAGAAGACATTATATTTAGGAAACCTCCACCAACCTTCTAGGATAGATAAAAGGATTTATAGTCAGGGGCTGACATAGCCAACTTCAAGGAATTAAAGTATGAGATCATGATTGTAGAAGAACAGAAGCAGATTGAAGATCTAGTGATGGATAAAATGGGTAAGTGGAAATACTCACCTAATCAGTTACACTTCATATTCCTAGTGTTTTGATGGATAAGATCAATCCAAGACAAGAATTTGCAAAGAAAACTACTAAAAGTATATATGAGAAAAACCTGAGGAAGCTTATGCCAAGTTTAACTAACAAGGAGGTGAAGGAATCCATGAAAAAGAATGAAGAAAAACTAACCTTGAAATTCAACACTTTCCTTGTATTGATGACAAACATAGAGCATGTTGTGAAGAATGCAACAAATAAATGGAAGAATGCATATCTTCTTCATAAACAGGGTGATTTTCTAGTCACCATAAGTGATGAAGATGATGATGATGATAAAGAAGATAAAGATAAAGAGGAAAATGATGAAGAGGCAACACATTTTGATAACATTGATAATGAAGAGGAAGAGAAGCAAGAAGCTATTGAGGAAGAAACTTAGGATATAGAGGAAACCAACCCAATTAAGATTTTTGTAGTGGTTATAGCCTCACTTCCTCATTCTCCAAGAAAAGTATTGACAACATCAAGCATGGAGACAACTTCTATAGGATTGATTATATCATGCACTCCAAGCACAACCAACCAATCAATCTTTGCACCAATACAACTCAGCACATCATTGACTAAAGTACCAAGTACTTCATCTAGCAAGTTGTAGACTCTTTCCTCTTCAACTATGATTAAGACATCAATTTTGGACACAATAGTTTTGGATACATCAATTTTGGCTTTAACGAGTACTTCTACTAGTATTTCTACAATAAGTGCAATATCAATTTTTGCAACAAGCCTCAGTATTTCTACTATTGTTTCCATTCCAAGTACACAAGAAATAAGTGCAAGGAAAGTTGAGACCAAGACTCAACCAAGCACAAAAATTTTGAGCAAAGGTAAAAAAAAGGAGGAGGATGTTGATCTTGATGAGGAAATTGTGATTCCAAATTGTGATATTTCAAAACTTACTCTTGATCAAATGCAAACCTTTGGATAATTACTCCAAAAGAAAGCCAAGCAGCAAAGACTAAGAGAAGAAAGATGTAAAGAGCTTAAAATCATTGAGGATGCTAAGAATATTTTGGCACAAGCTATAGGCATAGAGATTGATTCTTCTCAGCCAACTTTATTTTAGTTGGCAAAAGTAGTCTAGAAGTATAATGAAGATCTAGATGGACAAGATAAATTACTATAAAAAGTAGAGAAAAAGTTTGAAAATAAAGTGTTAGAGCACATTGCTCAACAAATTGCCATCTACCTAGAATTATCTACTATTTTGGGTTCTCTAGAAACTTATTGTACAAATGTAACTTTACTTTTTGATAAACTATGCAATATTCCAAGCTTTACTATGGAAATAAAGGACAAATTGTCCAAGATTGATGAAGATTTCAAAGGAAGTGCTCAAAAATTGTAGCTTGAACCAAGTTCAATCTCTGCACATTTCAATAAGATCAAGATTTTTATAGATATGTAGATTGAATTTCTTAGAGAAGAAGCAAGAATCAATTCTACATTGGTAGATATCAAAAATATGATACTCCCCAACATGGATGCACCAAAGAAGAATATCACTTATTCAAAAGCTCTCATCTATGATAATAATTTCTCTATTGCAGACCATATGATTGAACTTTCACCAGAAGTGCAAGTGACATTGCTCACAAGCAAAGTCTTGCAAGAGAACTGGGACAAGAATTTGTGAATCATATTGAAAGTACATTTAGAATTCTTGTATCATTTTGGCATTTCTATGTAAATACATATAGTATAAATCTTTAGCATTAATGTCAAGAAGGGGGAAAAGATATTGGAGAAGTTATAAGGAGATTAAAAGGGGAAAAGATATAAGATGTACAAAGATAGGGGGAGGAAATTGTAAGAAAGTTTAAATAAATATTGTATGTATAGTATACTGTATAGCATTACCATGTACATAAATGTATCCTTTACAAAAACAATTTTGAAAAATCTTTAAAATAGTATACTAACTGATCAGTTTTTTGTCACTAATGCCAAAGGGAGAGATTGTTGAAATTCTAGTCAAGTTTATTATTAGTGGCATACAATTATTCAAATTGTGAGTTCATACTGAGCTTATTGTACAGTTAATAGTGTTAACTAATCATTTCAGTTGTTATTGAGTTCTACAGTTGTTACTGAGTCCTTTGGACAAGTTCCAATGTATGCTAAGTAGATACAACTATTGTGAAGATCAACAGTGTAAATCGAGCATCTTAGTTTATGCCAAGTTCACTAGTGCAAACCAAGTTGTGTAGTGGCTACCAGGTTTGAAGTTGATGTAATGTGAGTCCAGTGTTGATCGAGCTACTTAGTGTTAATCAAGTGACTTTGTTTATACTGAGCTCAAGGTAATAGTGTTTATCGAGCTATGCAGTGGTAACCCAGTGATTCAATTTATATGACAAGTTTTGCAGTATAAGTTCAAGACTATTGCGAAGTGATTAGTATGGACCAAGACTACTAGAAAGTGATTAGTATGGATCAAGCCTCTACATCTATCGAGTGCATAATGGTGCCGAGTATCAAAACCTCACTGAGTAATTCTTTACAACCTGAGTTTCTACACTTTGGTTGACTTTGTAATATTTTGTGAAAACTTGTATTGTGACCAACTTTGTAATTATGTAATTAGATTGATATATGTAATGTATTGTGTCACATCCAAAGTGTATTTGGGTATGTGCAGGATCATGGTCTGCCAAAAAGTGGAAATGTGAAAAAAATAGAGTTTGAACACGTCTAAAAGCACTTCAAAATCTGCTTTGACTTGTTTTCACCTATCCAGGTACCAAACCTAGAAAGTAAGGCCCAAGCCTTATCAAATATCCGATTTGAGATCAGATATCCAATATGAGATCAGATATCTAATCTCATATCAGATATCCGATATGAGATCCGATATCCGATATCGGCGGCATAAAAATTGGAGGGAAAAGGCACAAAAATTAGAGGGAAAAACAAATTTGTAACTAATATAACTAATTTGAGTTATGAAATATGTAAAGATATAATATATAATCTATAAATATATAATATAATAAAATAGCTATTATATATAAAATAATATATAATCTATATATTATATAATAATATTATATTGTATAATATTATATATATATATATTATAATAATAATAATAACGTAACGTAAAGATATAATATATAATCTATTAATATATAATAATATATTACGTTATTATTACTATTATTATCTATAAATATAATATATATTATTATAATATATTAATATTATTTTTACTATATTTTTATTAAATATAATAATGTAATATATTATATATATGTTATTAATACATATTATTATTATTATCATATATAAATTATAATCCATAATATATTATTATTATTATTATCATATGTAAATTATAATCTATAATATATTATTAATATTATGACTTATATTATTAATATATAATAATATATTATGTTATTATTATTATATATATGATTCTTATACTATATTATTATTTTTTGTATATAATATCTAGTGGAGTCATTTATATGGGTCGAAAGGGCTCACAGGATGACCTATGACCCCTTTTGACATATTTCATGATGACATATGTCCCTAAGGGATCCTAGGACCCCTAGGGACATATTAGAATAGTTTATATGGGTCGAAGGGGGTAACAAGATGACCTATAAACCCTTTTGACATATTACAAGATGACATTTGTCCCTAGGGGTCCTAGGACCCTTAGGGACATATTAGAATCATTCATATGGGTTGAAGGGGGTCATAGGGTGACCTATGACCACCTTCGACACATTCCATGATGACATATGTCCTTAGGGGTCCTAAGACCCCTAGGGACATATTAGAATCATTCATATGGGTCAAAGGGGATCATAGGGTGACATATGACCCCCTTTGACACATTCCACAATGACATATGTCCCTACGGGTCCTAAGACCCCTAGGGACATATTAGAATCTTTCATATGGTTTGAAGGGGGTCATAGGGTGAACTATGACCACCTTCGACACATTACATGATGACATATGTCCCTAAGGGTCCTAGGACCCCTATAGACATATTAGAATGCTTCATATGGGTCAAAGGGGGTCATAGGTTGACCTATGACCCCCTTTGACCCATTAAATGACATATGTCTCTAGGGACCCCTAGGGACATATTAGAATCATTCCTATAGGTCAAAGGGGCTCATAGGGTGACCTATGACCCCTTTTGACCCATTACATGATGACATATGTCCTTAGGGGTCCTAAGACCCCTAGGGACATATTAGAATCATTCTTATGGGTCAAAGGGGGTCATAGGTTGACTTATGACCCACTTCAACACATTACATGATGATATATGTCCTTAGGGGTCCTAGGACACCTAGGGACATATTAGAATGCTTCATATGGGTCAAAGCGTGTCATAGGTTGACCTATGACCCCCTTCGACCTATTAAATGATGAAATATATAGCTAGGGGTCCTAGGACCCCTAAGGACATGTTGGTCTGACTTTTTGTGTAGTAGAAGTTTTCTGTTAAATCATAGAAAAGTCAAATGTTCTATTCCTAAGTGAAGTATAAGGTTTTGGATAATTCATCCATAAGAAATAATCATCATGTAAACCCTATATCATCTCTATTCATAAACTGTCGGGCGCGAAATTTCGAATTTTCAAAAGAGACGAATATGCTGACATATTCCTTTTCCATTCCGCCCAGGTTACCTTTTCTTCCTATTTGTCCCAACCGTCAGATCCAACTAGATCTACCATTGTCGTTACCTCGCTATGACAAGTTGCATGCTTATTAAGTATGGCAAGGTAACGAGTGTTGAGTATTTTAAGAGGCAGGATCGTAAAGTGGAAATATGGCGATCGAAGATTTGCTTATTAAAATGATTTATTGTGCAAGTACACTTTGCAAGTTACCATCCAAAAAGGATAGGTACCCACTAGAATATCTGACATCAAAGCTGGAATGTTGGCTTTTTTGGATGTTCTGCCACCTCGCTATCGGAAAAATCAGGCACTTTGCCGTTAGCGAGTTAGCGAGGCCACGTGAAAATCTGAAGATGATGACATTGCATCTTGCTTATATCATAATTACACCAGGTGGCATGACTAGTCATAAATACCGTTGTCAGCATCAGTTTTAATTAACAGAAGTGATTACTGGGTAACCCTTGCATTTTTTGGCATGGAATCCTTTTAAGTGTCGGAGCTCGCTACCTCGCTATCGAAAAATTCAGGTGCTTCACCGTTAGCGAGTTAGTGAGGCCCCGTAAAATGGTAAAAGATCGGCAAGATCTTTGGTGACGTGGAATGATAAATTTCTATGGTAAATTTTGACATGTGCAAACTATGCAGAGATCCGATTCTCATTAATACCTATCTGACTGAATGTACAAAAAATCCTGAACGTCAGCTTGAAGTGGATCAACGGAGCTCGTTGCCTCGCTATGACAAGTTGCATGCTTGTTAAGCCATGCAACATAGCAAATATAAATCAGGAGATCCTGTGCTTTTTCCTCACCTTTGATTTGGTAAGTGATCAACGGCTGTCGTCTCCTCGCTATGAAGAGTTGCAAGGGAGATAATTATAGCGACATAGCGAGTTGGGCCTGCCGCCTTCCTTCTTAAGAAGCCCTGTAGCATATCTTTTGATCATTTCTGGATCAGATCAACGATTGTCGCCGCTTCGCTATGGAAAGGTGCTCGTTCTTTATGCATAACAAAGTAGCGACATGCTAACACATGTTCTCAGTCGTCAGTGGGTCCAAATATAAGCGCCATCAAAGAAAGAATTCTGTATGTGGCAAGTTCTCATTGGGTAAAATAACTGACATGGAAAATATAACTCCTAGTTGTTCTCTCTGTACCACATGATCGTAGGATCTTTGAAGATCGACGACGTAGTTTTAAATGAAAAATGTAGTGCCACTCTCTACATTAATTAGACAAGAAAGCTTCATCCATGAGGAAAAATAGAGTATAATACAGAGAAATTTCATCAATTTCATTTCATGCGAGAAAAGATTTGGAGCCATTCTTGTGCAGAAGCCATTACTGAAAGAAAAGTGTGCCAAGGTTTGATAAAAATTGTCAAGTTGTCTGTTTGCGGAAAATTTGTAGGAATACAGAGGAAAACAGAGACAGAATTCAAGTAAGTAATACTACCATAATCTTTGTGAGCTTTTAAGTTCTAAAAAGATAGTCCAAGATGCCTCCGAAGAAGGGATTTACAGGTGCAATAAACTACTTGGATAGAAATGTGCATGATAATTCGCTTGAGTTGCTTCCTGAGTCTACTGTAGAAATGGTGCAAGTTAAGAGGTTAACCTCACTGAACCCTAGGCTAAGGATAGCTGATGGGTCTACTAGTGGTACGAAAGAAGACAGGATATAATATTATTCGGCAACAGATGCCCATTATACATAAAGAAAAACAAGTAGTTGAATCTACCAATACTGTCCTGGAAGAAAGACCCCCCGAACCTTCTCCCAAGAGAAGAAAAATAATAAGGGAAGAAGAATCCTCTGATGAAGGTTACTCACCTTCTCAAACTCCAATGAGAATTGAGGAAGAGCAACTCACCAATCAACAATTTGAACAAATGGGGTCACAAGGAGAAATTTTTCTTACACAAGCAGAAATTGATGAAGGGAACCCCCAGGAGCCTCCTGTGCCAAGTTTTGAATTAACTATAGCAGATTTTAGAGGAAGGGAATTGGACCCTATTTTGGAACAAGCCAGTCAGCAATTTTTGTCTGATAATAGTTTTGTAAGATCTAGGGCTTTCCATCAGTTTGCATGGAGGGTAAACATGCACATTTTTGAGCAAAGGTTTAAGAGTATGAAAATAGAGCATCCAGAAACGGATGAGGCCTCCATTCAAAATCAAATAAAGGAACAAATGATGCAAGAGTTCCAGAATATAACCCCTGATGAGGGTAGACAGATTGTAAAAAGTGCAAATATTTTATTATTGCCCAATTGGGATATTGCTGATGCATTAATTTTTAATTCTGTATCAAATAATTTAGGATTACAGGACCCAAATAAAGAGGAATTATTGGGTACAACATTCAGTAATGATCAAGCTGCCCTTGTTATGTGGTCCCTGAGAAGAGGATCCAAGACTACTGCATCAAAGCCTGATGATTCAGGACTAACAAGGAGTATCATTGTAAGGAGAGTTGTTGATACTTCAAATGTACAGGCAGCCCACATGAATGTGGATTATTCGAAATTTTCCTTGGCCACTGCAGAAAGAGAAGAGAAGGAAATGATTGATTTGCACAGTAAATATGAAATAGTGGTGGATGCTTACAATCAAGAGGTAAAAAAGAGAATTGAGCTGGAAAACAAGGTATCTCAATTGTAGAAGATACTTGGAAAAAGGAAAGTGGGAGAATACAGTACACTCAAAATTGGATATCCTCCACAGTCATCTATTGGATTAACCCCTATCATTGAAATACCAGACACCCCTGAAAGACCCCAATTCTATACTGCAGAGGAATTTGAAGCAAAAAAAACCAAATTACATGAGTGGCAGATAGAATTTAGAAATCAGCAGGAAGAAAAATGGAAGCAGGGTGTGACATATTTGAGGGATAAAATACAATGGTCGACTTTTTATGATCAGTTGACAAGGATTGTAACCCTCATGGATGAGTTGAATAAAGAAAAGGATGGACTAGATTCTCTTGCATAGAAATGGAGACAGAGAAATAATGATGCTACAATTATATGTATATCTCCAGTCCAAATGCCTTATCATCAAGTTGAAAAGATTTTTGATTTATTGAATAATTTAGAAAATTTTGAAAATGAAAGAGATTCTTTACAGAGAAGATTGATACTCTATTTTTCAAAATATCTTACTGAAAAATTCACCCTATTTTCTTGTGCTTTAGAATATGTTGATACAGTAAAGGAAAAAGAAAAATGGAAAAAGGAAATGGATGAATTATTCGATAACAGAATAATAAACATCATCAGTGAGACTGGCCATTGGTTTTGGGTAAAGACAAACGAGGAGCTGGTAAAAGTACAATTGTATTATACTGCTATGATAAAAGAACTTGATGATTTAAAGGAAAATGCAAATTTTTTAATAAAGATACAAAGAGAAACTCTAAGTTTTGATTAGCCAGATGATGATACTTTTAATAAGTGGAAAAATCAGTTTAGTGAATAGATGTCAGGAGACAATGAGGAAGAAGATGTAAAAGTAATAGTTACCCTTGTAATCAGCAATGATGACATGGAAAATCCCCAGGTTAAAGTGAGTTTGCAGGTAATAGAAGATGATACATCACTTACAAACCTCATGGGTATGTACTTCGAAAGTGAAGAATGACTGCAAGGTCAGATCGTGCTCTTGTCTCAACAATTCAGAAGCATAACAGAAAGGGACCCGCCAAGAAATGTAATTAATCTTTCTGTTATTTTGTTTTTTGTCTTTCTTTTGAAAGGACACCTGTCACCTTCTTTAGCCTAAAGCTTGTTGCATCTCACACTATTTAAGTGAGATCCCAAGGCTAAAGAAAGGGTCCGAATTCTGTTTTTACTAAGTATTGAGCTTAGTCCTGTTTTTGGTCCAAACATTTGGAAAGAAAGTTCGTAGCATACTTTTCTATCAAAGGTTCTGAGAATACATGAATGTAGAAAGAACTGTGCTTCTTTTTTGAAGGTCTTTCTGGGTCTATTGTAAAGGATATACCATTTTCAAAGGAAATGAATACAAATTATGAACTGTCCCCATATCAGTTCTTTCTGAATTCTGTCTCCTTTTAAATACTTAGCTACCTTGATGTTGTGTGAGTAAAAGCTTATGCAATTGATTGCAATCTAGTAGGGTTGTACATCCATTTATTATTGCTGTTAATTCAATGGATTAAATAAAGGCTCTGATGAATGTGATGAGATTGCTTAGGTATTGAAAAGGATTTTTGAATGATAAATTCTGATAAGAATTTGGTGCAAAGCAACAAATTAGATCCAAGAATTTACTATAGACTTTGAACCCCAATGGATTAGGCACTGATCAAAAGTTATTTCAGCCAAAAGAAAGTATATTATGATTGGTTTTTCCAAAATATATCATAAAATCAAATTTTACTTTTATTTCCTATAAGATATTCAAAGTTGGCCAGCACTTGTCTGCATGGAATGTTTGAGCCTCATTTAGCCATTGCTGTTGAAAACATATGCAGATCTATAGAAGATTTCTTGGCCATATCTGTTCAAGGGATGTGTTTACCAATTTGGTAAGAGTTACGTACATGTTTGAGGATTTAGAAATGAGAATCAAAATGAAACTAAGAATAATTCTCATATAATTGTTCCATTTTTGAACCATCCTCAGGTACACCCGCCCTGGTCTTTACAGAGCCAAAAGAGTAGAAAATCGTCTGAGGTTTTGTTGAAGTTGGGTCCTAGTACTTTGCATAGGCAAATGACAATGAGAATTGGCTATTCTTTAGGTTGTGTATGTACTAATATCTAGGTATTAAGCCTTTTGTCGCTTAGTAGTTTTAGCACTGTTTTAACATTTTCAAACACAAACAAAATGGCGACTCTGCTGGGGAATGTCTAACACATCTATAAAAAGTACTGCATCTGTCTTTAGTCTTACTGTGTACGTGTGTGTCGTGTGATATTTATTTTTCCCATGGATATAAGGGAATATTTAGTGTCAAACCTTGAAGATTTAAAGAAGATATAACCCAAATACCATTGCTACACACTGATGCATCCAGCTTATCCAAGTGTCTTATCTAACAAGCAAGAGTTGCAGTCTTACAACATTAGTGATTGGTCTGTCTATGCTATTTTTTTTGTTCCTACTTGTGTATTATTTTCTTTTTGTCAATAAAAGTGTTATTATTTTTAGTCCCAAAAGAGGGTGGCGACTCAGTCAAGGTTTTGAAGCTAGTGCTTATTGTAACAAAAGAATAATATGGCTGACAAGAGAAAAAACACAAGGGCTTACATGAGAGCCAATCTCGATGTATCAATGTATACTGATCTACCCCAAGGTGGTAGGAAGAACCAAAATAAGAAAAGAACAGATCCAAATCCTACTTGGAAGCCTAGAGGTAATGCCTCTGTAAATTCCCATTATCAACTAGTAATAGGAAGAGAGTCATCTTCGCTTACCTCTAAATCCGAAACTACAAGACTCCTAGGAGGTATTTTCAGTACCCATTACCAGATGAGAGAGTTTTTCAAGACAAGGACGTATCTACTATGGGAATTGCTTCATTAAGACCAGAGCCTATAGTGGATATAAATTGTAGGCTAGGATTTAGGAGTTCATCTGATAATCCTTTTAATCCCAGAGTAGCCCCTTATATGGAACCAAACCTTATAGATCTGGATGACCCTGCTGATTCCGAGGCAACCTCTGCAGACTCTAAAGAAGTGAAATCTGAAATAGGATTTTTGAAGAAATGGATTGCTGAGGAAGAAGCTAAATGCATTCGTCTTGAAAAGGAAAGGAAGCAAGCCACTTTGGATGCAATAATAGAAAGAGATACTCTGCTAAGAAGGATGATTGCTTTGAAAGAGCAAAACAAAAAATTAGAAGAGAATACCACAACTCTCCATAAGGATGTCTTTGGAGATGTTGATAATCTGAGAGCTAAAGTTCAACAACAGGAGAAACGCCTAAATCAAAGGCAAGAACCAATTATTTCTCAAGTTCAAGCTTATAAACCCATTCAAGTTGATCCGGTAGAGCCCACTGGAACAGTTCCAGATAAAGGGAAAGGCAAGGCTATAGGAATCCAAATAAATGAGCCTTAAGCTATATCGAGAAAACCTGTACAACCCTCCATATCTAAATTAGATCTAGATCTAGAGAAGGCTCAAAAAGAGAGGGAAGACCTTGCAAAAGAACTTGAGAAGGTTGAGAATGAAGCTCAGGCTGCAGAAACCAAAAGGAAAATCCAATTCATAAAGTCTAATTCCACATTGAATTCATGGCCTAGTTTGTCTATCCCACCTACAAATCCTGCACCAGTGAGTGGTCCCATAATCCCGACTCAGAAAGTACCCCAATCTAATCCTACCTCATTTTCCAATATTGGCACTCAAGTCCCATTTGTCCCACCACAGCTGTCCCAAGCTGCTCCCCTGAGTCAAGCTAATACAGCTAGTACTTCTAATGTTCCTGGTTTCTAGAAGAAACCTATATACCTCGAAAAACATAGACAAATATCATTTGCCAGTATTCCTGGTGCCCCCCATCCCATATCTTTTGATTTAAGGGATAAAGTGGTTAAGTTTTCTGGAAATAATGTTGTTACTAGTGAAGAACATTTGAGGATTTTCATTGACATGCTGAATGATTATGAAGTTGAACATGAGGACATGGTGATGAAATTATTTGTGCATTCACTAACAGAGGATGCACGAGATTGGTTCAGGAGGTTGCCTGATGATAGTATTACTTCATGGAGTGATTTGGAGAAATTGTTCAAAGAACAATATGGGGACAATACTAATGCAGGATTCATGTTGAATGAGTTCAACAATATCAAAAAGAATCCAAATGAATCCACATTTGATTTCAATGTGAGATTTCAAAAGGGGATGTACAAACTTTTTCAGTTTATGAGGTTAAATGAAGATGTCTGTCTCACAACCTATTTCAATGCTTTTGATAGCAAAATGGCCTATCAACTAAGAGATAAGGATCCTAAAACTTTAAGAGATGCATATAGAGTTGCAGTGAATATAGAAAATAATAGAAAGGCATCTGGAAAACTAGGGAGGAGGGATGATCCTAAGCTTTTTAATCCTAAGAATAATAATAAAAGGGAGGGTGACAAAACTCCCATAGGAAAAAAGCCTGAAGAACCTACTATAAGCCAAGTTTTAGAAATGCTCAAGAAGATGAATCCCACTAGTTTCAATAAGCCAAATGTTGCTGAGAGAACCCCTGTGAATAACAACAATTTCAATAGACAGCCTAGGATGCAGAATTACCCTTACACCACTCAGTGGAAAGATGGTAAACCAGTTCCCAACCAGACCCAAAATATGAAAGATAAGGGTACTCCAGACCCCCTACAAAGGAACACTGTAAACATGAATGATGATGTACCATGGTGCATTATATGCCAATCACCTCATTCTACTGATTATTGTGTTGTTGCCCAATCATTTGCCCAAGCTCAAGGAGTGCAAGCAGAAGAAGAAACTGAAGGGAAAAACCATGATGATATAAGCTGCAATATGGTGAACGCATGTGATGATTTGATAAATTCTGATTCAGAAGAACCTGAGAATGATGTTGCTAGCTAGAGAATTGCTTACCAGTTACATCATCAGCAAATATTTTTAGATGATGAAGAGAATGATATAGATAAGGTATGCAATACATTTTCTGACATAGGTCTCGCAAATTTAAGAATCCCCTCCAAAGAGGAAATTGATAGAATTACAGCCGAAATGATTTCACAAGTCCATAGTAATTATAATTTGAGAAATAGAGCAATAAATAATGATGCAGGAAGGCCATCTAGTGTGTTCATCAAAGACACCACTCATAAGATAAATGATCAACACAAGAAAGTCAGTATAGATGTGCCTAAGATCAAGGAAAACAAGGGTCAGAAATGGGAACCAAAGAAGAAGGTTCAATTTCAAATAGGTGAAGCAACAAAAATAGTAGTGCAACCAGAGAAATCAGAACCGGATGTTGTCAAGCAAAAAGTGGTGCTTACTACTCAAAAGACTTCGATTCCAGGTACTATTGTAAAATCTACTATGGTTGAACCTGTTGATATGATTTCCATGTTATCTCAAATTACTGTAAAAGTGCCCTTGTCTAAGCTTTTTAGAATTGAAGAACATAAGAATAAGGCTTTCTCATGGTTGGGTGGAATAACAAACAACAATATTATTGATGATCAAGTTGTAGCCCAACAGACCCCATTAATAATGGAGGACAATGGTATTATATCCTAGATTCCTCAGATGTTTTTAGATGATTCATCATTTGCGTTCATAGAAGATATTGATCCTTTTTTTCTTAGTCTAATCATAAAAGGGAAAACCTTAAAAAACTGTATGATAGACTCTGGAGCTTCCAACACTATAATGCCTTTCAAAGTAATGGAAGCCCTAGGATTGAAGGTAGATACTAAGCAAGGCAGATGTTGAGGGATGGATGCTAGAGAGGTTCCAGTAATAGGTACTATAAATGCCTTACCATTCAAACTGGCTGCATTTCCTAAGGTAGAACTAACCATGTCTGTCCTTGTGGTAGATATACCTCCACACTACGGGATGCTACTTTCCAGAAAATGGAGTGCTGCCATGGGGGGGAGCCTACAATGTGACCTTACTTATGCCACCTTCCATATAGGGGACAAAGCTATCAGGGTAAATAGGGAACCAAGGGTTAACCACATCTTAGGTGAAGAAATCGACAAAGATACCACTTGTTTCCTAGACACTGGGATTAATGCTTTTAGGGCTGAATTAATTATTCAAGAAGTGGAAAACTTGCCTAATATCATTGAAAATGAGGTTGAATGTTGCATGAATTCACCAAAATTATGGACAATGTTCTTTGATGGGGCTAGTTCTAAAGAGGGTGCAGGGGCAGGTGTAGTCTTTGTGTCCCCTAAAAATAACACTTTCAGGTATTCATTCACCTTGAAGTTTGCCTGCACTAATAACATTGCTGAATATGAAGCATTGTTGCTAGGACTCAAAGTGGCAACACACCATAAAATTAAGAGATTGTGTGTCATAGGGGATTCTGAACTGATCATCTCTTAGATCAAAGGAACCTACTCTTCAAAAAATAGGAGATTAAAACAATATAGAAATGCAGTCTGGGATCAAATAGAATTCTTTGATGCATTTGGGATCTCATGGAGAGATAGGACCCAGAATAAAATGGCTGATCTTCTAGCAAATGTAGCCATCAAACCAAAAGAAATATCATTTGCAGGAATCTCCCAGATTGAGATCCAAAATAGACCTTCTATACCTAACAACATTGAAAATTGGTAGGTGTTTGAAGATGACAAAGATATTACAAATTTTTTGCTAAATGAAGACAAATACCATGGTCAGGAGATGGACTGCAATGGACTGATTGAAAACATAAATGGGAAAGAAACCATTTTTGGTCAAGAAATGATGCAATTAAAAACAAATAAGATGCCAAAGGGGTTGGTAGTCTTGGAGAATATTTTTGATAACCAAGATAGAGTAAAATCGAGAGTAAATGACCCCAAACCCCAGGAGCTAGAAGAAATGAATTTGGGTACGGATGAAGTCCCTAAAAGGGTTTACATTGGCCAAGATCTGCTTGTTCAAATCAGAAAAGCATTGATTGACCTACTTAGAAAGTATAGGCATGTTTTTGCTTGGTCATATGATGACCTTAAAGTTTACAGGGAGGATCTTTTCCAGCATGTCATACCATTGAAGGAAAATGTAAGACCTTTTAGGCAAAAATAGAGGCCAATAAATCCTACCCTTGCCCCAAAAATGCAGGAAGAATTGACAAAACTGAGAGATGGTGGAATAATCAAACCAATTAGGCATTCCACTTGGGTTTCAAACCTTGTTCCTGTGAGAAAAAAGAATGGAGATATTAGGCTTTGTGTTGATTTTAGAAATCTACACATTGCATCTCTAAAAGATAATTATGGCTTACCTTATATGGAAGCCATGTTACAACAAGTGACTGGCTCTGAATTGATGTCAATGATGGATGGCTTTTCTAGACATAATCAATTTCTAGTAAAAGAAAGTGAACAGTTCAAAATAGCCTTCACAACCCCTTGGGGAACATATGTGTATGTGAGGATGCCTTTTGGCTTGATTAATGTAGGAGCTACTTTCCAAAGAGCCATGGATGTAGCATTTCATGAGTATATTGACAAATTTATGGTTGTGTACCAGGATGATCTTACAACGTATTCTAAAAAGGTTGAAGATCACTGTAAACATTTGGAAAAAAAAATTATAAAAGCCCTGGAATATGGGGTATCTTTAAACCCAAAAAAATGCTCAGTTGGGGTCACAGAAGGAAAGTTATTAGGACATATAGTGTCTAAGGATGGGGTAAAAATATACCCAGAAAGGGTAATAGCTATTGATAAAATCCCCAAACTTAAAAATGTGAAAGGTATACAATCCATTTTTGGCCAGGTAAATTTTCTGAGGAGGTTTGTTACCAATTTCGCTGAAATTAGTAGACCCATTTCAAAAATGCTCAAGAAAGGAGTTGTCATAGATTGGAATGGTGAACCTTCACAGGCATTCCAGGATATAAAAACTGCAATAAAGAATGCCCCAGTGTTGAGGAGCCTAGATTATGCAAAACCCATGCATATTTTTTCTTTTGCATCATTCCACACTGTAGCTGCAGTTTTATTACAGAAAAATCAAGAAGGATATGAGCAACCTATTGCCTTTTTCAGCAAATCCCTACAACATGCTAAGATGAAGTATGAAATAAATGAAAAACACACATATGCTTTGGTAAAGGCTATAAAAGCATTCAAAAGTTATTTGGTAGGTGATACTATTATTGCCTTTGTACCTAATGCTGCAGTTAAGGATATATTCTCTCAGCAGGAAGTGTCAGGAAGGAGATGTAGATGGATCAATAGAATCCAAGAATTTAACATTGGTATGCAGATAACTAAGTTAGTAAGAGGTCAAGGTTTGGCCAAACTCATGGCCAAAACTAACCTAGAAGCTAATCAGATAAACCTGGTAAATGATGATCTTAGAGCTGATTTCTACGACATGGACCAGTGTGACTAGTACACCAATGTTATACATTACTTGCAACATATGGAAGTTCCCCCCCATCTGCCTGATAATGAAAAAAGGAATACTAAATTGCAAGCCATCAAGTATGTAATGGTTCAAAATAATTTATGGTGGAGAAACTTTGAGGGAGTTCTGTTGAGATGTGTTGACAAAGAAAGGGCAAAAGAGATTTTGAAAGAAATGCATGTTGGAGTATGTGGAGGACATTACATGGCCAAAATAACTACACATAAGATAATGAGGGTTGGATTCTGGTGGCCTTCTTTGTTCAAGGATGCTCAAATTATGGTTAAGAAATGTGATCCTTGTTAGAGGTTTGCTGGAAAGCTGAAATTCTCAGGAAATACTCCACTGAAACCAGTTGAAACTCAAACACCTTTTCAACAATGGGGTCTAGACTTCATAGGAGAAATTTTCCCCAAGTCTAGCACTGGCTATTCTTGGATTCTGGTTGCTACTGACTACTTTACAAAATGGGTAGAGGCTATCCCTACCAGAAATGCAACAAGTAAAGTGGTAAATAATTTCCTATTGAATAATATTATTTCTAGATTTGGATGTCCACAGAGAATTGTCACAGATAATGCTATGTGTTTTAGGTCTGAGGAGTTCATCAAGTTTTGTGATAAATATGGAATGAAAAGATCATCATCTGCTCCCTATCATCCACAAGGGAATGGACAAGCTGAGTCCACAAATAAAAGCCTATTGAAAATCATTAAGAGAACCTTGGATGATAATAAAAAGGCACGGGATTCCAAGTTATAGTTGGCAATATGGGCTGACAGAGTAACTGTAAAAAGGGCAATTGGGGTGGCTCCATTTGATTTAGTGTATGGAATTCAAGCTAGAATGCCCCAAAACAACTTGATGGGACTATACAAATACATCTAGTCATATGATGAAGATACTATTGATGAAATGAAAGAAAGAATGGATGAATTGGTAGGAGTGACCAAAGCTAGAAGAGAAGCATCTCTGAGGAACCAAAAGTTGCAGTTGCAAGTCAAAACACTCTATGATAAAAGAACCGTAAACAAGAAATTTGAAAATGGAGACCTAGTCTTAATGTGGAATGCCAGAATTGAAGATAAAGGAAAACATGGCAAATTTGATCCTATTTGGTTAGGCCCATATCTCATTAAGAACGCTTGGGGTGAAGATTCTTACATAATCAAAGATATATTTGATAATATTCTTGAATTGCCAGTTCATGGACAGTTCTTGAAGAGGTATTTTTTTTGAAAAAATACTTATTTTCTTCCATGAACAGTAGCTTTAGGGTTTCTTGTTGTCTTGTTTTCTGTAAATCCTTATACAGTCTGGGTCTTTGTTTTTGTGTGTTGCCTTGTGCTCTCTGAAGAAGTTGTCACCTAACCGGATGTGTGGTCTGGTCTCCCATAGATTCTGAATTCTTGCATAGACTCAAGTAGTCTATCATCCCCAGACAGAGCCACTGTTGGTCTGACTTTTTGTGTAGTAGAAGTTTTCTGTTAAATCATAGAAAAGTCAAATGTTCTATTCCTAAGTGAAGTATAAGGTTTTGGATAATTCATCCATAAGAAATAATCATCATGTAAACCCTATATCATATCTATTCATAAACTGTAGGGCGCAAAATTTTGAATTTTCAAAAGGGACGAATATGCTGACATATTCCTTTTCCTTTCCACCCAGGTTACCTTTTCTTCCTATTTGTCCCAATTGTTAGATCTGACTAGATCTACCATTGTCGTTACCTCGCTATGACAAGTTGCATGCTTATTAAGTATGGTGAGGTAACGAGTGTTGAGTATTTTAAGAGGTGGGACCGTAAAGTGAAGATACGACGATCGAAGATTTGCTTATTAAAATGATTTATTGTGCAAGTACACTTTGCAAGTTACCATCCAAAAAGGATAGGGACCCACTAGAATATCTGACATCAAAGCTGGAATGATTGCTTTTTTGGATGTTCTGCCACCTCGCTATCAGAAAAATCAGGCACTTCATCGTTAGCGAGTTAGCGAGGCCACGTGAAAATCTGAAGATGATGACATTGCATCTTGCTTATATCATAATTACACCAGGTGGCATGACCAGTCATAAATACCGTTGTCAGCATCATTTTTAATTAACAGAAGTGATCACTGGGTAACCCTTGCATTTTCCAGCATGGAATCCTTTTAAGTGTTGGAGCTCGCTACCTCGCTATCAAAAAACTCAGGTGCTTCACCGTTAGCGAGTTAGCGAGGCCCCATAAAATGGTAAAAGATCGGCAAGATCTTTGGTGACATGGAATGATAAATGACTATGGTAAATTTTGACATGTGCAAACTATGCAGAGATTCGATTCTCATTAATACCTATTTGATTGAATGTACAAAAAATCTTGAACGTCAGCTTGAAGTGGATCAATGGAGCTCGCTGCCTCGCTATGACAAGTTGCATGCTTGTTAAGCCATGCGACATAGCAAATATAAATCAGTAGATCCTGTGCTTTTTCCTCACCTTTGATTTGGTAAGTGATCAATGGCTGTTGTCTCCTCGCTATGAAGAGTTGCAAGGGAGATAATTATAGCGACATAGCGAGTTGGGCCCGTCGCCTTCCTTCTTAAGAAGCCCTGTAGCATATCTTTTGATCATTTCTGGATCAGATCAACGATTGTCGCCGCTTCGCTATGGCAAGGTGCTCGTTCTTTATGCATAATGAAGTAGCGACATGCTAACACATGTTCTCAGTCATCAGTGGGTCCAAATATAAGCGCCATCAAAGAAAGAATTATGTACATGGCAAGTTCTCATTGGGTAAAATAACTGACATGGCATATATAACTCCTAGTTGTTCTCTCTGTACCACATGATCGTAGGATCTTTGAAGATCGACGATGCAGTTTTAAATGAAAAATGTAGTGCCACTCTCTACATTAATTAGACAAGAAAGCTTCATCTGTGAGGAAAAATAGAGTATAATACAGAGAGATTTCATCAATTTCATTTCACGCGAGAAAAGATTTGGAGCCATTCTTGTGCAGAAACCATTACTAAAAGAAAAGCGTGCCAAGGTTTGATAAAAATTGTCAAGTTGTTTGTTCGCGGAAAATTTGTAGGAATACAGAGGAAAATAGAGACAGAATTCAAGTAAGTAATACTACCATAATCTTTGTGAGCTTTTAAGTTCTAAAAAGATAGCCCAAGATGCCTCCGAAGAAGGGATTTACAGGTGCAATAAACTACTTGGATAGAAATGTGCATGATGATTTGCTTGAGTTGCTTCCTGAGTCTACTGTAGAAACGGTGCAAGTTAAGAGGTTAACCTCACTGAACCCTAGGCTAAGGATAGCTGATGGATTGTATGATAAGGGTAATTGGGTTCAGGATGCTCAAACTTCTCAAACTGGTTTGAGTTTATTCAAAAAATGGTTTGCGAAAAGGAAGTTATATGCCCCTAATGCAAATATATGGAATTTTGATCTTGAAAAGCTTGTTGTCCCCAGTGTGTTTATGGATTTTGACCTGCTTGAAGCTATAGCAAAAAATTATGACCAAGCCACTAAGGTAGTAAGAAGAATGGATGGTGAGGCTTTAGTTACCATCAGTCCCGAGGAGATTAGGAAGGTTTTCAGTCTGGGACCTTTCACTATGTATCATGTGCCCATTAATTTGATAGAGTTAGAAAAAGAATATATATCCAAAAGGGATGTAGTTAGACAAGGTGCACTGAAAGCCCACATAGGCCGGATTGGAGGCCTCCCAACCATGACATCGTCTTCTAAAGAACCATTCAAGAAATCATGCTTTAATGCCAGGGCAGTAGAGATATATAGGACCCTGTGCAGAGTCTTCGGAGAGGGCGAAGAAGATTTTATTCCGGTGAGCTTCATGTATATGATCACCCAAATCTCCTCTTTTGGTGTGGAAATAATTTTTACTTTTGTATCTTACTTGGCTAATGAGATTCACCAGGGATTGGTGGGGATTGCAAAGGGCAAGGTGGAAAAGGTTTGGGGTCAGTACTCCCTATTGATGCATATGTTTCTTTTTAAAGGGGCCACTTATTTTGGTAAAGAAATGGTTTTAAATAGGGAACAAGAGGGGGAGGCACTGCCAGTCCAATTATGGAGTGCAGACATGACTTGGGAAGCAGAAAATGCTAGCTTTGTTAGATTTGATAGGCACTTTGCCTCCAAACTAAGATGCTTCATATTGAGTGATAATCCCAGAATTCCTAAGGCACTAATGCATCTTGTTAGGCCTATGGAAAAACCCCATAATCTAAAAGTTTCACATAATTTGGGAGATATTATCCCATATTCAGTCTCAACTGTCATTAGGGTCTATGGATTCAAAGGAACACCCCATGTACTACCCTATCAGGTATTTTTAAAGGTAGGGATGGCTGAATTTTTGTGGCAGTTGGGGGGAGTGGAGGAGGCCTTTATGCACAAAAGGGGGACAGGATCAATTTTTCCTACTTGCACTATAGCCCACCAGTTTGTGATAACTAAAGAAGGGTGGATTTTTCTCCACAAAATTTTGGATCAATATAAGATGGCAGTGTCTCATGCTCATTTTTGTGATACAGAAGGTTTCTTTAACTCTGCTCTTAGACTTAGAATCAAGCTTCGTCCAGTTCAGCATGAATTCTATTTTCTTGAAGATATAATAAGAAATGAATATTCTCTCCATGAGCAAGAAATAAAGAAAGAAAAATGGACATTCTATTCAAAAGTTTTGGAATTCATTAATTGTTTTGACAAAGATTACAGTCATCTTAGTAATGTTGCAACCAATGCAGATAAGATAAATAAGCTCATGAGTACTTTCTTTGAGATAATGGAAGTAATGAATGATAAGAAACAACATTTTATTGATTCTGTTCCAGATAAAGCCAGAGAGGTTATGAGAAAATTGGGTTTCACCCCCAACATTGGAATGGGTCCACTGGTGTTACGAAAGAAGACAGGATATACTATTGTTCGGCAGCAGATGCCCATTGTACACAAAGAAAAATAGGTAGTTGAATCTACCAGTACTGTCCTAGAAGAAAGACCCCCTGAACCTTCTCCCAAGAGAAGAAAAATAATAAGAGAAGAAGAATCCTCTGATGAAGATTACTCACCTTCTCAAACTCCAATGAGAATTGAGGAAGAGCAGCTCACCAATGAGCAATTTGAACAAATGGGGTCACAAGGAGAAATTTTTGTTACACAAGCAGAAATTGATGAAGGGAACCTCCTGTGCCAAGTTTTGAATTAACTGTAGTAGATTTCAGAGGAAGGGAATTGGACCCTGGTTTGGAACAAGCCAGTTAGCAATTTTTGTCTGATAACAGTTTTGTAAGATCTAGGGCTTTCCATCAGTTTGCATGGAGGGTAAACATGCACATTTTTTAGCAAAGGTGTAAGAGTATGAAAACAGAGCATCCAGAAATGGATGAGGCCTCCATTCAAAATCAAATAAAGGAACAAATGATGCAAGAGTTCCAGAATATAACCCCTGATGAGGGTAGACAGATGGTAAAAAGTGCAAATATTTTATTATTGCCCAATTGGGATATTGTTGATGCATTAATTTTTAATTCTGTATCAAATAATTTAGGATTACAAGACCCAAATAAAGAGGAATTCTTGGGTACAGCATTCAGTAATGATCAAGCTACCCTTGTTATGTGGTCCCTAAGAAGAGGATCCAGGACTACTGCATCACAGCCTAATGATTCAGGACTAACAGGGAGTATCATTGTAAGGAGAGTTGCTGATACTTCAAATGTACAGGCAGCCCACATGAATGTGGATTATTCGAAATTTGCCTTGGCCACTGCAGAAAGAGATGAGAAGGAAATGATTGATTTGCACAGTAAATATGAAATAGTGGTGGATGCTTACAATCAAGAGGTAAAAAAGAGAATTGAGCTGGAAAACAAGGTATCTCAATTGGAGAAGATACTTGGAAAAAGGAAAGTGGGAGAATCCAGTACACTGAGAATTGCATATCCTCCACAGTCATCTATTGGATTAACCCCTATCATTGAAATACCAGACACCCCTGAAATACCCCAATTCTATACTGCAGAGGAATTTGAAGCAGGAAAAACCAAATTACATGAGTGGTAGATAGAATTTAGAAATCAGCAGGAAGAAAAATGGAAGCAGGGTGTGACATATTTGAGGGATAAAATACAATGGTCGACTTTTTATGATCAGTTGACAAGGATTGTAACCCTCATGGATGAGTTGAATAAAGAAAAGGATGGACTAGATTCTCTTGCACAGAAATGGAGATAGAGAAATAATGATGTTACAATTATATGTATATCTGCAGTCCAAATGCCTTATCATCAAGTTGAAAAGATTGTTGATTTATTGAATAAGTTAGAAAATTTTGAAAATGAAAGAGATTCTTTACAGAGAAGATTGATACTCTATTTTTCAAAATATCTTACTGAAAAAATCACCCTATTTCCTTGTGCTTTAGAATTTGTTGATACAGTAAAGGAAAAAGAAAAATGGAAAAAGGAAATGGATGAATTATTCGATAACAAAATAATAAACATCATCAGTGAGACTGGCCATTGGTTTTGGGTAAAGACAAACGAGGAGCTGGTAAAAGTACAATTGTATTATACTGCGATGATAAAAGAACTTGATGATTTAGAGGAAAATGCAAATTCTTTAATAAAGATACAAAGAGAAACTCTAAGTTTTGATTGGCCAGATGATGATACTTTTAATAAGTGGAAAAATTAGTTTAGTGAACAGATGTCAGGAGACAATGAGGAAGAAGATGTAAAAGTAATAGTTACCCTTGTAATCAGCAATGATGACATGGAAAATCCCTAGGTTAAAGTGAGTTTGCAGGTAACAGAAGATGATACATCACTTACAGACCTCATGGGTATGTACTCCGAAAGTGAAGAATGACTGCAAGGTCAAATCGTGCTCTTGTCTCAACAATTCAGAAGCATAGCAGAAAGGGACCCGCCAAGAAATGTTGTTAATCTTTCTATTATTTTGTTTTTTGTCTTTCTTTTGAAAGGACACCTATCACCTTCTTTAGCCTGAAGCTTGGTGCATCTCACACTATTTAAGTGAGATCCCAAGGCTAAAGAAAGGGTCTGAATTCTATTTTTACTAAGTATTGAGCTTAGTCCTGCTTTTGGTCCAAACATTTGGAAAGCAAGTTTGTAGCATACTTTTCTATCAAAGTTTCTAAGAATACATGAATGTAGAAAGAACTGTGCTTCTTTTCTGAAGGTCTTTCTAGGTCTATTGTAAAGGATATACCATTTTCAAAGGAAATGAATAAAAATTATGAACTGTCCCCATATCAATTCTTTCTGAATTCTGTCTCTTTTTAAATACTTAGCTACCTTGATGTTGTGTGAGTAAAAGCTTATGCAATTGATTACAATCTAGTAGGGTTGTACATCCATTTGTTATTTCTGTTAATTCAATGGATTAAATAAAGGCTCTGATGAATGTGATGAGATTGCTTAGGTATTGAAAAGGATTTTTCAATGATAAATTTTGATAAGAGTTTTTGATAAGAATTTGTTGCAAAGCAACAAATTAGATCCAAGAATTTACTATAGACTCTGAACCCCAATGGATTAGGCACTGATCGAAAGTTATTTCAGCCAAAAGAGAAGTATATTATGACTGGTTTTTCCAAAATATATCATAAAATCAAATTTTACTTTTATTTCCTGTAAGATATTGAAAGTTGGCCAGCACTTGCCTGCATGGAATGTTTTAGCCTCATTTAGCCATTGCCGTTGAAAACATATGCAGATCTATAGAAGATTTTTTGGCCATATCTGTTCAAGGGATGTGTTTACCAATTTGGTAAGAGTTATGTACATGTTTGAGGATTTAGAAATGAGAATCAAAATGAAACTAAGAATAATTCTCATATAATTGTTCTATTTTTGAACCATCCCCGAGTACACCCGCCCTGGTCTTTGTAGAGCCAAAAGAGTAGAAAACCGTCTGAGGTTTTGTTGAAGTTGGGTCCTAGTACTTTGCATAGGCAAATGACAATGAGAATTGGCTATTCTTTAGGTTGTGTATGTACTGATATCTAGGTATTAAGCCTTTTGTCGCTTAGTAGTTTTATCACTGTTTTAACATTTTCAAACACCAACAGGACATATTACAATTGTTCTTATGGGTCGAAGGGGGTCACAGGTTGACCTATAAGCCCCTCTGACCCATTACATGATGACATATGTCCTTAGGGGTCCTAGGACCCCTAGGGACATATTAGAATGCTTCATATGGGTCAAAGGGGGTCATAGGTTGACCTATGACCCCCTTTGACACATTAAATAATAACATATATACCTAAGGGTCCTAGGATCCCTAGGGACATATTAGAATCTTTGACCCATTATATGATGACATATGTCCCCAGGGGTCCTAGAATCCCTAGGGACATATTAGAATCATTCATATGGGTTAAATGGGGTCATAGGTTGACCTATGACCCTGTTTGACCCATTACATGATGACATATGTCCCCAGTGGTCCTAAGATCCCTAAGGACATATTAGAATCGTTCATATGAGTCAAAGGGGGTCATAGGTTTACCAATGACCTCTTTTGACCTATTAAATGATGACATATGATCCTATAGGTCCTAGAACCCCTAGGGACATATTAGAATCGTTCTTATGGATCAACGGGGGTCATAGGTTGACCTATGCCCCCTTCAACCTATTAAATGATCACATTTGTCCCTAGGGGTGCTAGGACCCCTAAGGACATATTAGAATCATTCTTATGGGTTAAAGGGGGTCATAGGTTGACCTATGACCCCCTTCAACCCATTACATGATGACAT
This sequence comes from Cupressus sempervirens, assembly GCA_028749045.1. NCBI lineage: Eukaryota > Viridiplantae > Streptophyta > Pinopsida > Cupressales > Cupressaceae > Cupressus > Cupressus sempervirens. The sequence continues at coordinate 496,184,680 of CM053793.1, read as the reverse complement.
ATGACCCTAAGGGTCCTAAGACCCCTAGGGACATATTAGAATCCTTCTAATAGGTCAAAGGGGGTCATAGGTCCCTTCAACCCATTACGTGATGACATATGTCCATAGGGGTCCTAGGACCCCTGAGAACATATTAGAATGCTTCATATGAGTCAAAGGGGGTAATAGGTTGACATATGACCCCCTTTAACCCATTAAATGATGACATATCTCCCTAGGGGCCCTAGGACCCTTAGGGGCATATTAGAATCATTTTTATGGCTCAAACCTATGACCCCCTTCGACATATTACATGATGACATATGTCCTTAGGGGTCCTAAGACCCTAAGGAACATATTAGATTCATTCATATGGGTCAAAGGGGTCATAGGTTGACCTATGACCCCCTTTGACCCATTAAATAACAACATATGTCTCTAGGTGTCCTAAGACCCCTAGGGACATATTAGAATCATTCTTATGGGTCAAAGGGGATCATAGGTTAACCTATGACCCCCTTCGACCCATTACATGATGACATATGTTTGTAGGGGTCCTAGGACCGTTAGGGATGTCTTAGAATCATTCATGACCCATTAAATGATGACATGTGTCCCTAGGGGTCCTAGGACACCTAGGGACATATTAGAATCTTTCATATGGGTCAAAGGGGGTCGTAGGTCACTTTGACCTATTACATGACAACATATGTCCTTAGCGGTCCTAGGACCTGTAGGGACATATTATAATCATTCATATGGATCAAAGGGGGTCATAGGTTGACCTATGACCTCCTTTGACCCATTAAATGATGGCATATGTTCTTAGTGGTCCTAAGACCCCTAAGAACATATTAGAAACATTCGTATGTGTCAAACGGAGTCATAGGTTGACCTATGACCACCTTCGACACAGTACATGATGACATATGTCCCTAGTGGTTCTAAGACCCCTAGATACATATTAGAATGCTTCATATGGGTCAAATGGGGTCATAGGATGACCTATGACCCCCTTTTACCCATTAAATCACAACATATGTTCCTAGGGGTCCTAGGACCCCTAGGGGCATATTAGAATCATTCTTATGGGTCCAAAGGGGTCATAGGATGACCTATGACCCTCTTCAAACCATTACATGACAACATATGTCCCTAGTATCCCTACGAACATATTAGAATGCTTCATATGGGTCAAAGGGGGTCATAGGTTGACCTATGAGCCCCTTCGACCCATTAAATGATGACATTTGTCCCTAGGGGTCCTAGGACCCCTAGGGACATATTAGAATCGTTCTTATGGGTCAAAGGGGGTCATAGGTTGACCTATGACCTCCTTTGACCAATTACTAGATGACATATGTCCTTAGGGGTCTTAGGACCCCTAAAGAGATATTAGAATCATTCTCATGGGTCAAAGGGGGTCATAGGCTGACCTATGACCCCCTTCGACCCATTAAATGATGACATATGTCCCTAAGGGTCCTAAGACACCTAGGGACATATTAGAATGCTTCATATGGGTCGAGTGGTGTCATAGGTTGACCTATGATCTCTTTCAACTTATTAAATGATGACATATATCCCTAGGGGTCCTAAGACCCCAAGGTACATATTAGAATCATTCTTATGAGTCAAAGGGGGTCATAGGTTGACCTATTACCCTTTGACCTATTACATGATGACATATGTTCCTAGGGGTCCTAGGACCCCTAGGGATATATTAGAATCTTTTTTATAGGTCAAAGGGCATTATAGCATGACATATGGCCCCATTTGACCCATTAAATGATGATATGTCCCTAGGCATTCTAGGACCCCTAGAGACATATTACAATTGCTCTTATGGGTCAAAGGGGGTCATAGGTTGACCTATGATCCCATTTGACCCATTACATGATGACATATGTTGCTAGAGGTTCTAAGACCCCTAGAAACATATTATAATCCTTCTAATGGCTCAAAGGGGGTCATAGGGTGACCTATGACCCCCTTCGACCCATTACGTAATGACATATGTCCATAGGGGTCCTAGGACCCCTAGGGACATATTAGAATGCTTCATATGGGTCAAAGAGGGTCATAGGTTGATCTATGACCTCCTTCGACCCATTAAATGATGACATATCTCCCTAGGGGTCCTAGGACCCCTAGGGACATATTAGAATCGTTCTTATGGCTCAAAGGGGGTCATAGATTAACCTATGACCCCTTTTGACATATTACATGACAAAATATGTCCCTAGGGGTCCTAGGACCCCTAAAAACATATTAGATTCATTTTTATAGGTCTAAGGGGGTCATAATTTGACCTATGACCCCCTTCGATCCATTGCATGATGACATATGTCCCTAGGGGTCCTAAGACCCCTAAAGACATATTAAAGTGCTTCTTATGGGTCAAAGGGGGATATAAGTTGACATATGACCCCCTTCGACCCTTTACATGATGACATATGTCCCTAGGGGTCCTAGGAACCCTAGGGACATATTAGAATCATTCTTATGGGTCAAATAGGGTTATAGGTTGACCTATGACCCCATTCGACCCATTACATGATGACATATGACTCTAGGGGTCCTACGACCCCTACTAACATATTAGAATCATTCTGATGGGTCAAAAAAGGTCATAGGTTGATTTATGACTCCCTTTCGAGCCATTACATGATGACATATGTCCCTAAGGGTCCTAGGACCCTTAGGGACATATTAGAATCATTCTTATAGGTCAAAAGGGGTCATAGGTTGACCTATGACCCCCTTCGACCCATTACATGATGACATATGTTCCTAGAGCTCCTAAGATCCCTAGGGACATATTAAAATTATTCATGTGGGTCAAAGGGGGTCATAGGTTTACCTATAACACCTTTCGACCCATTACATAATGACATATGTCTCCAAGGGTCTTAAGATGCCTACGAACATATTAAAATCGTTCATATAGGTCAAAGGGGATCATAGGTTGAGCTATGACACCCTTCTACCCATTACATTATGAGATATGTCGCTAGGGGTCCTAGAACCCCTAGGGACATATTAGAATCGTTCTTATGGGTCAAAAGGAGTCATAAGTCAACTTATGAACCCATTTGACACGTTACATGATGACATGTCCCTAGGGGTGCTAGGGGCATATTAGAATCAATCTTATGGGTCAAAGGTGTTCATAGGTCAACCTATGAACCCCTTCGATTGATTACATGATGACATATGTTCCCTTAGGAACATATTAAAATTGTTCATATGGGTCAAAGGGGGTCATAGTTTAACCTATGACCCCCTTCGACACATTACATGATGACATATGTCCCTAGAGGTACTAGGATCCCTAGGGACATATTAGAATCGTTCATATGGGTCAAAGTGGCTTATAGGTTGACCCCCTTTGACCCATAAGAATGATTCTTATATCTACCTAGAGAACTTAGGACCCCTAAGCACATATGTCATCATTTAATAGGTTGAAGTGGATCATAGGTCACCCTATGGCCCTTTTTGACCCATAAGTATGATTCTAATATGTCTTTAGGGTTCCTAAGACCCCTTAGGGATATATGTCATCATGTAATGGGTCAAAGGGGGTCATAGGTCAACTTATGGCCACCTTTGACCCATAAGAATGATTCTAATATCCCTAGGGTTCCTAAGGTCCTTAGGGACATATGTCATCATGTAATGGGTTGAAGTGGGTCATAAGTCAACCTATGACCACCTTTGACCCATAAGAATGATTCTTATATGTCCCTAGGGGTCTTAGGAACCTTAGAGACATATGTCATCATTGAATTGGTCGAAGGGGGTGATAGTTCAACTTATGACCCCCTTTGATCCATATGAACAATTATAATATGTCCCTACAGGTCGTAGGACCCCTAGGGATATATGTTGTTATTTAATAGGTCATAAGTGGTCAAAGGTCAACCTATGACCCCCTTTGACCCATATGAAGTATTCTAATATGTCCTTAGCGGTCTTAGCACCCCAAGGGACATATATTGTCATGTAAAGGGTCAAAGGAGATCATAGGTCAACCTATGACCCCCTTTGACCCATATGAATGATTCTATATGTCCCTAGGGGTCCTAAGACCCCTAGGGACATATATCATCATTCAATGAGTCAAATGGGGTCATAAGTCACCCTATCGCCCCCTTTGATCCATAAGAATGATTCTAATATGTCTTTAGGACGTCGAAAGGGGTCATAGGTCAACCTATGACCTGCTTTAATTCATAAGAATGATTCTAATATGTCCCTAGGGGTTCTAAGACCCCTAGGAACATATGTCATCATTTAATGGGTTGAAAGGGATCATAGGTCAATCTATGACCCCCTTTGACCCATAAGAATGATTGCAATATGTCCCTAGGTGTCCTAGGACTCCTAGGTACATATGTCATCATTTAATGGGTTGAAGGGGGTCATAGGTAAACCTATGACACCCTTTGATCCATATGATGTATTCTTATATGTCCCTAAGGGTCATAGGACCTCTAGAGACATATGTCATCATGTAATGTGTTGAAGTGGGTCAATTGTCAACCTATGACTCCCTTTGACCCATAAGAATGATTCTAATATGTCTCTAGGGGTCTTAAGATCCCTAGGGACATATGGCATCATGTAATAGATTGAAGGGGGACATAAGTCACCCTATAAGCCCCTTTGGCCCATAAGAATAATTCTATAATGTCCGAACATATGTCATGATGTAATGGGTTCAAGGGGGTCATAGAACAAACTATGACCCCCTTTGACCCATAAGAACAATTCTAATATGGCCCTAGGTGTCCAATGACCCCTAGGGACATATGTTATCATGTAATAGGTTGAAGGGGGTCATAGGTTGACCTATGTCCCCCTTTGACCTGTAAGAATGATTCTAATATGTCCCTAGGGGTCTTAGGACCCCTAGGGACATATGTTGTCATGTAGTGGGTCAAATGGTGTCATAGGTTACCCTATGACCCCCTTTGACCCATAAGAACAATTCTAATATGTCCCTAGGGGTCATAGGACCCCTAGGGAGATATGTCGTCATGTAAAGGGTCAAAGGGTGTCATAAGTCAACCTATGACCCCTTTGACCCATAAGAATGATTCTAATATGTCTCTAGAGGTCCTAGGACCCCTTTGGACATATGTCATCATGTAATGCATTGAAGGGGGTCATAAGCCAACCCATCACCCCCTTTGATCCATAAGAGGCATTCTAATATGTCTTTGAGGGGTCGTAGGATTCTTAGGGACATATGTCATCATATAATAGGTCAAAGGGGGTCATAGGTCAACGTATGACTCCCTTAGACACATAAGAATGATTCTAATATGTCTCTAGGGTTTCAAGGACCCTTAGGGACATATGTCATCATGTAATGTGTCAAAGGGGTCATAGGTCAACCTATGACCCCTTTTGACCCATAAGAACGATTCTCATATGTCCCTAGGGGTCCTAGGGACATATGTTGTCATGTGACAGGTCAAAGGGAGTCATAGGTGAACCTATGACCCCCTTTGACAAAAATGAACAATTCTAATATGTCCTTAGGGGTCTTAGGACCCCTAAGGAAAAATGTTGTCATTTAATAGGACAAACGGGATCATAGGTCAACCTATGACCCCCTTCAACCTATATGAATGATTCTAATATATCCCTAGGGGTCCTAGGACCCATAGGGACATATGTCATCATGTAATGTGTCAAAGGGGGTCATAGATCAAACTATGACACCTTTTGACCCATAAAAATAGTTCTCATATGTCCCTAGGGGTTGTAAGGACATATGCCATCATGTAATGGGTCAAAGGTGGTCATAGGTCAACCTATGACCCCCTTTGACCCATATGAACAATTCTAATATGTCCCTAGGGGTCCTAGGACCCCTAAGTATATATGTCATCATTTAATAGATCAAAGGGTGTCAGAAGTCAACCTATGACCTCCTTTGACCCATATGAACAATTCTAATATGTCCCTAGGGGTCTTAGGATCCCTAAGAAGATATGTCATCATTTAATGGGTTGAATGGGGTCATTGGTCAATCTATGACCCCTTTTGACTCATATAAACAATTCTAATATGTCCCTAGGTGTCCTATGACCCGTAGGGACACATGTCATCATGTATTGGATCAAAGGAAGTTATAAGTTGATGTATGACCCCATTTGACCCATAAGAATAATTCTAATATGTCCCTAGGGGTTCTAGGACCCCTAGAAACATATTTCATCATGTAATGGGTTGAAGGGTGTCATATGTCACCCTATGACCCCCTTTGAACAATAAGAACAATTAGAATATGTCCCTAGGGTCCTAGGGCCCCTAGGCACATATGTCATCATGTAAATGGTCAAAGGGGGTCATAGGTCAAGCTATGACCTCCTTTGATCCATAAGAATGATTATAATATGTCTCTAGAGTTTCTAGGACCCCTTTGGACATATGTCATCATGGAATTTTCCGAAGTGGGTCATAGGTCAACCTATGACCCCCTTTGACCCATAAGAAGCATTCTAATATGTCCCTAGGAGTCTTAGGACTCCTAGGGACATATGTCATAATGTAATGGGTCAAATGGGGTCAGAGGTCAACCTATGACCCCCTTAGACCCATAAGAATGATTCTAATATGTGCCTAAGGTTTCAAGGACCCCTAGGGACATATGTCATCATTGAATGTGTCGAAGCAAGTCATAAGTCAACCTATGACCACCTTCAACCTAGGTCATCATGTAATGCATTAAAGGAGGTCATAAGTCAACCTATGACCCCCTTTGACCCATAAAAATGATTCTCATATGTCCCTAGGCATCGTAGAGACATATGTCATCATATAATGGGTCAAAGGGGGTCATAGGCCAACCTATGACCCCCTTTGACCCATATGAACAATTCTAATATGTCCCTAGGGGTCGTAGGACCCCTAGGGACATATGTCATCATTTAATGGGTCGAAGGGGATCATAGGGCAACCTATAACCCCCTTCGACCCATATGAATGATTCTAATATGTCCCTAGGGGTCTTAAGACCCCTAGGAACTATGTCATAATGTAATGGGTCAAAGGGGGTCAGAGGTCAACCTATGACCCCCTTAGACCCATAAGAATGATTCTAATATGTCCCTAGGGTTTCAAGGACTATGTCATCATTGAATGTGTCGAAGTATGTCATAGGTCAACCTATGACCACCTTCAACCTAGGTCATCATGTAATGCATTGAATGGGGTCATAAGTCAACCTATGACCCTTTGACCCATAAGAATGATTCTCATATGTCTCTAAGGGTCGTAGGGACATATGTCATCATATAATGGGTCAAAGGGGGTCATAGGTCAACCTATGACCCCTTTTGACACATATGAACAATTCTAATATGTCCCTAGGGGCTGTAGGACCCCTAGGGACATATGTCATCATTTAATGGGTCGAAGGGGATCATAGGTCAACCTATAACCCTCTTTGACCCATATGAATCATTATAATATGTCCCTAGGGGACCTAGGACCCCCAGGGACATATGTCATCATGTAATGTGTCAAAGGGGGTCGTAGGTCAACCTAAGACCCCCTTTGACCCATAAGAATGATTCTCATATGTCCCTAGGGGTCTTCGGAACATATGTCATCACGTAATGGGTCAAAAGGGGTCATAGGTCAACCTATGACCCATTTTGACCCATATGAACAATTCTAATATGTCCTTATGCATCCTAAGACCCCTAGGGACATATGTCATCATTTAATGCGTTGAAGGGGGTCATGTGTCAACCTATGACCCCCTTTGATACATATGAACAATTCTAATATGTCCCTAGGGGTCCTAAGACCCCTAAAGACATATGTTGTCATTTAATAGGTTGAAGGGGGTCATAGGTCAACCTATGATCACTTTTGACCCATATGAACAATTCTAATATGTCCCTATGGGTCCTAGGACCCCTAGGGACATATGTCATCATTTAATGGGTCGAAGGGGATCCTAGGTCACCCTATGACCCCTTTTTGACCTATATGAACTATTCTAGGACCCCTAGGGACAAATGTATTCATGTAATGGGTCGAAGGGGGTTATAGGTCAACCTATGACCCCCTTTGACCCATTTGAACGATTCTAATATGTCCCTAGGGGTCCTAGGTTCCTTAGGGACATATGTTGTCATGTAATGTGTTGAAGGGACCTATGACCCCCTTTGACCCATAAGAATGATTCTAATATGTCCCTAGGGGTCCTAGGACCCCTAGGGACATATGTCATCATGTAATGTGTGGAAGGGGTTCATAGGTCAACCTATGATCCCCTTCGACCCATAAGAATGATTCGAATATGTCACTAAGGGTCCTAAGACCCCTAGGGACATATGTTGTTATGTAATGGGTCGAAAGAGGTCATAGGTCAACCTATGACCCCCTTTGACTCATATATATTAATAACATACATACATACATACATACATACATACATACATACATACATATATACATATATATATATATATATAATAACTTAATATAAGGTTATTATGTTTAATAAAAATATTACGTTATTATATATATATTAATAACATATATATATAAATTATATTTATAGGTTATAATGAGAATAGCATATTATATTATTATATATTAATATATTAGATGTTATATCTTTACATTACGTTATTATATATATAATATATATTATAATACATATTTACATAGTAATATAACAAAAATAATTTATAAATCATAAGCTATAAAATATTATGTTATATATATATATATATAAGGTTATTATATTTAATAAAAATATTATGTTATTATATATATTAATAACATACTTATATATATATATATATATATTACTTTATTATATTTAATAAAAATATTACAATATTATATTTAGTAAAAGTAATAATAATATAAATTATAATGAGAATAACATAATATATTATTATATATTAATATATTATAATACATATTTTCAGAGTAATATAACAAAAATAATTTATAAATCATAAGCTATAACTCTTAAATCCGATTTTCCCTCCAAAATGGATTGAGATTTCAAATTTCCCACCAAAATTCACCAGACCATATCGGATATCGAATTTCAAATCGAATATCCGATTTAAAATCCAATATTCGATTTCAAATCTGATATCTGATTAGGCTTGGTATTTACCAAGCCTACTTGGTCAACCCAAAAGACGTTTTTGAAGAGGGTTTTAGTGATACTCAGACTTTGGATAGTCGTTTCACAATGTTATTTTGATTGAAATTGAATGAAATGAAAAGGGTTTTTTAATATCGCTCTCGAGAATCCATTGATATAATTTATGTCAAATTCTAAGTTCGATAAGTATTTATTAGTTAATTATCAATGAAGATTATTGTAAAGTGTTGATTGACATACTGATTGAAAAATAGCTATAACTTTCAAACGTTATAACATTTTTTAAATCTAAAAGTTGCGTCACATTCTATGCTTTGCCTAGTATAAGAAAAAAAATTAAATTAAATTTAGTAAAATTTTCTATTAGTTAAGGTGGTCAGACATGGGACTTTTTATTTCCAAAAATTTTTTGGTAGAAAATTCATATTTAATTATGCAAATTCATATTTAATTATTTATTTGGAATAAAAATACCGAAAAATATGTATCGCATCTGGGCATGAGTCTACTTTTCATATCTATAATTATATTAAAAAAATATTATCATTTGATTTTGATTAAGGTGGTCAGACGTACACCTACTTTTTATTTTTGCACTGAAATTTTTGTAGTACTGTATTAAAATTCAAACTTTTGACCAATCAATTATTTTTTGTCCTGATAAGGCCTAGTAGTTTAGAAACTACATTCAATTTCTTACAGATTATTTTCTTACAACTTTTTGATATAAAGTCCATAACCACTTCAAAATTATGTGTCAAGTTGACATAACCCTGATTTGCGGAATTTTGACTGCCACTTAAGGCCATAGTTTGGTACACCATGATCCTGCACATGCCCATTTATGAAACTAAAAGAAAGAAGTAATGTAATCATCAGAGAAGAGAAAAAGTGTGAATTACAAAGGCTACAATAGTATAAGGAGCAACATGGATTAATCTATCATAGCAAGGTAATTTGTAAACTCAGAGGAATCTCATTCAGTAAACCAATTTGCAGATTAGAGATCAACTACTACTTCATCCTAATAGGTGGATTAGTCAAATCCTTTAACAAGGTAGACCTAATAATCTTATGTAAATCTCTTTACTGAGTGCATACTTTATTATATGTTTGTAAATCCTTTCACAAGGTGGACCTAGTAGTCCCTGTTGCTCCTAATAGGGTAGATCATTAGAAGTGATCAATGTAAGCCTCAACCGGCTAACTTTATACTACAATACTAAAGCTTCTAGGTATCATCCCCACCCTAGTTTTACTTTCTATTTGGAAGGTTTTTGGGTCACCAAATCTATTTGTCAAATTATTATGTATGCTTTCATATTTTAGTTTCTCATGCATGAAGTTAGATTAGAATTCACATAAAGGATTAATTACTAATTGATCAAAGTTTTAGAAGTTACTAATTCACCCCTCCCCTCTTAGTAACTTAGCTTGTCATGATATTTCCAACACAAAACACTATTAAGGTTGAGCTATAAAGAGCATAATCATACAAGTTTAGTTTGTGTTGAGATAGATGTAATAGCCAAGAACATCATTAGTCATCAAGAATTTCAATTGTTTTTGAGTGCTACACATGAGCCAAGAAATTTAGAGTATTGAATTAGTGTAAGTAGGGTGTAGTTCATGCTAAGGGATAGCATGAAGAACCAAAGCATATCCAAGAAGCATGAAGGTATATGTGTCAAGTTATATAGTTTGAGCATATTAGTTTGGAATGACACAAAATCTTATGGAAACCACTTTTTTGAGCTTGAATCATATTTCTATGTTTGAGGAGCTAATCAAGGAGGTAATTATGCCTGTGATTACACATCATTAATCACTATGTAGTGTGATGAACCAATAAAAACAAAATGGAAAGGTCAAGTGGAAAAAAGGATGAATGTGGATCATTAATTATGATCTAGAAGTTTAATTATATAGCTATAAAAGAATGGTTTCAAATAATAAATTTAAGTTGTAAGATAGAGGAATGTGTGTATACAAAACTAAAGGAGAATTGATAAGTTGTGATGTAAGGTGACCCAACAATATAACGAGAAGATATTGCAGATTAGTCATAGAGAGTTTATTACAATTTGGATAGAGAAGATTTGTTATCAGTATCTTAGTGTAAACTAAAGGATCAAGATACTTTGATATTCTAACAAGTGTATTAGGTGAATCTCTTAATAGAGTGTTCCTAATAGGCCTATTATAAATCTCTTAACAAAGTACTCACTAAATTATGAAGTTTAAATCATTTTGTGAAGGTAGACTTAATAGTCTTGTAATATTTTAACAAAGAAGACTCCTCATAGGGTAGATCGTTAGAAGTGATCAAATTTTATCCCTAATGAACACTTTATTTCTGTAGTAGAAAATATTTTGTTGGTGTCATCCTCACCATAGTTTTAGCTTCACCTTGGAGGGTTTTTCCATTAATAAATCTTGTGTTATGTGTTGATTACTTGTTGTTTGTTTTATTCATGAAAGAAAATATTATATATGATATTACATATTTTTGATTAAGTAAAACAAGTTTTACAAGGATCCTGAAATAAAAAAGTTTTTACATAATATCATAAATAGAAATAAAAAGTAAAGTCCAACTACTATGCATCTTCTTATAAAAATATAAAACCAAAAGACAAGCCTGTGACTAGGAAACAAAAGCCAACAACCCTAGATAAGGATGAAACAAAAAATGAAAACTGAATCTATTAGTTCTCCCTATCTAGAACTTGCAGAGTCTTTGCAACTTCATTGGCCCTCTAGTTGTCCACACCCACTTGTTCCTAGTTCTAATCATCCACCAATCCCCTGGTCTCTTTCATTTCTCCCTCAACTTGCCCAAAGTCCATACTGGCCTTTTCTTCCTTTTCCCTGCCAAATCTAGTGTTCTTTAGTGCTTCACCCAAACTATTGATATTCTCATTCAGGGTGTTCAAAGTTGCAATCACTTGATTAGCCAGGTTCTGATTGAGACCTCCATCCTTTTAACTCTTTTTTCAACCTTTGAGATTTGATCCTCTCCTAGTCAGCGTGGTATCCTTGGTCGCTGCTTCTCATATGGTTGTCCTCCTAGCTTCATTTCTCCTTGAGCTCTTCTATATCATGGAACAACAACTTGATAGAGAAAAAATTATCTATCATGTTGTTTTTAGTGTTACTAAGAAAATTGAGCCCATATTCTCTCACATTGTCAAAAATTGCAACCAAGTTTATCGAAATGGATTTTTCCATCTTTATCTTCCATCACTTGGGGGTTCATCGTCTCCCTAGCAATCCCCATCTTCACTGATTTAGTGTTGAAATTTCTCCATGACCTCCTCCTGTCTTTCAAAACCATCTCCCCATTGTCTTCCACTAGAATTTCTATCTTCCCTTGTGGTGAAGAAATAGAAGGGACAGGGTTCGAAATCACAGGAGTCTGGTCCTTTATTTCTTCTAGCAGTGAAGCCACCTCAGCCTTCCTTTTCTTGGGGTTCCCTATCATAATTGTCATATCCTCCTCAACCTTCTCACTATCCTCCCTCTTCATCTCTTCCTCTAACTCTATTTCCTCTTCTTCATCATTATACTTCTCCTCCTCCTATTCGTCTGACTTAGTGGGATTGGGGGTTAAGCCCAAAAGGCTCTTTCTGCTAAGAAAAATGTTGGTAGAGGAAAAGATTTTCTCCCCTTCCTTTGACTTCTTTCCTTTAGAGGGGGTATTATCCTCATCTTCTAACTTTATGCTTTGAACATCCTTAGAATCTAAGCTCTCAATTTCCTCAGATGCATCCCTAGTTTCATCGATGTATTTGCCCCTAGTCTAATTCTTTAGGTACACATAGACTAGAAGGAGAAAACCCTCATGAAGGGTTGGGTTTGCAGTAGGTTTCTTTTTAAAACCCTCAATGCCCTTGCTCATTGAAGTGAAAAGATAAAAAGGAAAGGAAATCTTTATGCCATGCCTAAAATGGTTTAATAGAATGAAGTGATGTGTTCTAACACTATCAAATCTAGTATCCAGAGATATATATTTGATAATAACCCTTAAGACATACCTCCAAAGCTTTTTAATAAACTTCATTTTGTAGTATTTCTTAGCCTTCACAAGTTATTACAAAGGTATATATGATATCACATGTTATTACATGATGATGCATAGTTAAAAAGTTAATTATGTGTGTCATGAAATAAGTTTTATATAGTTTATGTTTGAAGTGGTAACAGTTTTGAAGATCTTGATTCACACCCCTGCACCCCCCCCCCCCCCCCCCCCCCACCCCCTCCTTAGCATCTCATTTTCCCATCAAATTTCCAACATGCACTTCCACTTGTTCTCTTTCTATCATCTACATTTCTAGCCTAGTCCAAATAAATAAATAATTTCAAGAAAAAATTATCAATGTTAGAGTATCAAATACTATAATCAATTCTTCCTCTAATATATCTATATATCCTCTTTACTTCCACCATGTGTGATTCCTTTGGGTTAGACTTTAATCTTTCTATTGTTCCAATTGATTGAGAAATATCTAATAGATTATGACTAATATAATACAACTTAGCAATCATGGATTTGTAAAGAGTTGAATTCATTAAACTTGAATTATCTCCCTTAGACAAAAATGTAACCATAGGTATACCAACTAGTTTTGAATATTCCATGCCAAAAGACTTCAACAATTTCTTGACATATTTTGATTGACAAATGAAATTTCCATCTTCTATTTGCATAACCGATAGTATAATGAATAATTTTATCTCTCCAATCATGAACATCTCAAAACATTTCTTCATTTCTTTAGTAAAATCCATACTCAAGTTATCATCACCTCCAAATATAATGTCATCCACAAAGACTTCAACAATTAATAATCATTAACCTTCCAATTTAAAATATACATTTCTATCTTCACATGTTCTCTTGAAACCAATATTCACTAAGTATTAATTTAATCATTCAACCATGTTATTGGAGTTTGATTCAAGCCATATAAATATTTCTTTAGTTTGCAAACCATATTTTGATCCTTTGATAGAGTAAACCCATATAATTTCTCTATGTAGATTTGTTCTTCCAAAATTCCATTCAAAATTTAATATTTCACATCCACCAAGTATACCTATAATTTCTTGTAGCTAGTGTATGTGAGAAACATCCTTAATCCTTCAAGTCTAGCTCTTGTACAAAAGTTTTACTGTATTCTAAACCTTCTTCTTCCACATAATTTTTACATGCCAACCTTTTTTTTCTTAACAAAATTTTCATGCTCATTCAATTTGTTTCTAAAGACCCACTTAGTATCAATCACATTCATGTTCTCTAGTGTAGGAATTAAATTCTAGAAGTGTCATTCTTGTTGATCTAGTCAAGTTCCTCCTCCATATATTTAGCTCAATCATCACTCTTAAAGGCTTCATCAACTATTCTTCATTCTATCTAAAAAATTAAATTTGTACTTTCTCTAATTTTCCTTCTTTTCTACACACCTACATTCTTATCTCTAATGATTTGATTAGAAAAATGACTCATCCTCACATATCTCAGTAATAAAAATTTAGGTATTTCTATTAGACTAATTTAAAATAACTGAGGTGGGGGGAGGTGAATCAGTTATCCTTAAGTCCAGATGTACCAATTCAACTTTTACTAACCTTAATAAACTTAATAATTCTCATATACCCACTCGATCTATATAGCATCTCATCAACAAAATAACATTTCATATAAATACTTAATACACTGTCTCTATATGTGTCAACTACCACTAAATAAACTATTGTAGAATATAGCATGCATAACAAGAACATCCACACATGAAAATAACACTTTGACCCTAGGATTTAACATGGAAACCTAATTTTAGAAAAACCACCAAGTAACATGCTACCAATGTTTCACTCTTTGGAAGTGTTAAGAGACAACCTTGTTAAAGGTTATACAACACACTATTTAATGTGACCTTGATAAATCATTTAATCAGCTTGTTACAAGTGACATTGTTAGAGGACTTTGGATCATCCCATTAGAATGTCACCTTGACTGAAGCATTTACAAAATGATTGTTAGGTAAACATTGATTAAAGGATTTTGATTGATATAATGGTTAGAATGTAATAGTAGGTTTTTTCTATAAAGTAAAACTCACTTTGTAAGTTCATCTATCCATTCACTCATATGTTGGTTCATTAATTGGCCTCCATTGACATCTCCATCACTAATCTTCTTGGAACCTCCTCAAGAAATCACTTCTTCACCAAATTCTTCATATTTTACCTTTATTGTTTTTCTCTTCATGGTCTCTCCTTAAGATTGCTAATCAACAATGAACCAATCTTATAAAACATCTCTTATGCCTCCTTAAATAGGTAATTTTGTTTTTTTTCTTTTTAAACATCATCATTGATCTTAGGGTTATGTCATATTCATTGAATCCTTCCATTCTTTTGTTCTCCTTCTTCTAGAAACTTTTAATCAAATCCTTTTCATTGATCACTTAATCAACTATCCTTGTGCATTAACTATGTTATCTTGTCAATTCTTATCTTTCACACACTTTGACTAATTCAAAATTCCAATTTTGTTGGCCTCAAATCCAATTATTTCTCAAATTATAACTTTTGTTTTCACTTGGTAATCATTGTGTACCTTCTCTTGATCACTAGATAGCTCTCCATACACTATACTATCTCACTTGAAATCAATAGGCTTGCTCAACCATTACTATTCTCAATCACTACTAACACTTCTTCATACATTTTTTCACCAATAACTAGCACTCATATTGAACTATTTTTTTTGTATTCTTCTTTATTGACCAACCAATGTTGATACTTGGTCAAGATTATCCTTTTTACTATCTACAAATCTATGGTTGATCCACTTGTCTTCTTCACTTCATTGATTGGTTGAACAACACATTATCTTGTCAAGGACTAACTTATCAAGTTCTCATTGTGTTTCCATGATACTTAAGTTCTCATTACTTCAACACCACTAGCTTACCTTTCTATCTCTTATTTATCAAACCCTCTTCATCAATCCATAGATATAATACTATAGACTATTAGTAAATGTTTATTCACTAGGTTTGACATTAATGACAACATAATAATTTGTCCAATTATAGTTTTCGAGAATCTCCTTCTTTGGCCTTGATGACAACACCTCACATACTTAACTAGTTACCATGCAATCCAAAATCTTCAATACTTATATTGTTCATCTCCCTCTATATTTGTGTTCTCTCTTTCTTATTTTCATTCTGGTTCTCATCCATGCAATATTAGGATGCTCCCTCTATCAGTTGAGTACATACTCATGCTTATTAGAAACATCTCACAAGATTAAAAAACATATGTCTCCCTCTTGACAAAAATCATTCCCTCCCTCAATAAATGAATGGTATCTACTATACATCTTCCTCTATGTATCTATACTTTTATGATAACTTGATCTTACTCTCCCTCTTTAATTGATCAATATTGTACAGTAACTTAACCATAGTTATCTCTTCCTCTTTAACAATAATTTTGAAGACACTAACTTGCATGTGAATGGTTAATATAGATATGTCACTATTTTGAATGATATAGAAATTCCATCTCAACATTAACTCTTTTCATTTTCATCTACTCATAATTTAGTGTCTTCCTTTTCACACCTTTAGGTAGCTCCTAAAGTGTGACCTCTTGCATCAATGTTTATGATATCCTGATTTAAAGATTTGATGCAATGAAACATCTCTACTTATTTTTCTTTGGGTAGGGGAATGAACCCTAACTTGCCTCTTAGATACTCATAAGAATCCTTAGGTAGTTCCCTTGTGAATAATACAAATAACTATTCTTTTATGTTCACATATTCCAATCTCACCTCTTTCTCTTATACCAACTCTCTCAAGTAATGATACTTGATCTCAATATTCTTAGTCTTTCTATGCATTACATGATTCTTTGATATGTTTATAGCACTTGTTTGATCACAATATATCACAATAGGTTCATTGATATCTTCCTTTATTCCTTTCAAGAATTGCTAGATACTTACAATATTTGAACAATTCACTATTGCATCAACATATTCAAACTATGTTGTAGATTGTGAAATACAATTTTGCTTCTTACTTGTCCAAGAAATCAATCTTCTTACCAAAAAGAAAGCTCCTCCGCTTGTACTCTTTCTACTATCAATATTTCCTCCCCAATGATCATCTATGTAAACCTTCAACTTAGATTTATCACTTCTCTTGTACCATAGTTCATAGTCTTCTATTCCTTTCAAGTATCTCAACATCCTCTTTACTACCATCATATGATTTTCTCTAGGATCAGTAGAGAATATATTAAGAATTCCAAAAGCTAATTCAATGCCAAGTCTTCTATGTACAACATATTGTAGTTTTCAAATCATTGACTTGTATAATGTTTGATTCATGTCAATAGAATCATAATTTCTTTGAAAATTTGTTTCCAATCACCATTGGTGTTCCAACTGGTCTTGAGCCTTCCATACCAAAAGTCTTCAAAATTTATTTGATGTATCTAGATTGAGTGATGAAAATATATTTACTTGTAATCCAACAAAGAATTCAATCTCTCCAAACATTGACATCTCAAAAACCTTTTTCATTTGATTAACAAATAATGGGGGTCTCAAGAAACATGCCTAACCTTGAGTGGACCACAATGGAGAATCTTACATGCATAGAATATTTGTACTCTTGTGACAACCTTATTGACCTAGGGTGGACACAAATGCATATAGATTCCTACATATATCACCAAGCCTCAATTTTTTTAGTGCAAGATCAATTTTAAATTAGATCTAGGAACCTTTTGGGTGGTTCTTTTAACTTCTAGGACTTTCAGGATCACACCCCAAGTCTATGATTGAGAATAGAATTACCCCAAATTTTATAGATATTCAAATCTCTCAAGAAAGGAACCTAGATATTGTATTTTCCTCAACTTTTTATAAGATGACAAGTGACAATGGGAATCATGATGGATTTTTAGATAAAGAATAAGCATTGGATGAATGTTTGGAGCTAGAAAAACAAATGAGTGTGGAGGAAAAAAGACACATAAAAAAATTGTCTCATAGAAATTGAAATACAAAGGAGGTGAGAAGGGTAAGTGAGATAGAAAAAATTCCAAAGCCAAGTTGGAAGCTACTAGTTATGTCATGGGGAAACCCAAACATAGATCAAGAAAGGAGTTGAAATCTTTGTCCTACAGGAAATGAAGATCATCTCATGGAATGTGAGGGGTTACAATGCCCCTAACAAGTTTCATTTGATCAATAAATCCCTTGATCAAATGTGACCTAATTCTTTCCTTTTACAAGAAACTAAGCTTAGTGGTTAGGATGCTAGAAGTATTTAAAATCATTTTAGAAAATGGAAGTACACCTTTTTTGAAGCATGTGACACCTCAAGGGGGTTGGGTCTGTTGTGGAACTAGGATGTGGTAAACACTACTAGGATAACTTTATGTAATTCTTGGTAGCTAGTTCAGGTTGACTCAAAAAAATTGAATGGGAGCTTTGACCTCCTTAATGTGTGAAGGATTTGAGAAATACAAATCCAAAAACTTTAAGAACACCTACATGCAAGAACCTATCACAGAGAAGAAAAGAAAAAGAAGAGGCAATGGTTTGGCTCTAAAAATATGGAAAAATATTATGAAAATGAAAGAATGAATGAAAATTATAATTGATCAATCCTTATAGAAGGAGAGTGTAAAAAATAAAAGGGAAACCCTAAGAGGTAAATGAAATTTAATAATTAGTATTTAATTATTAAATGGAAATGAATGTGCATAAAGTTAAATCTTAAGAAGGGAGTATATGTAATTTAATAAATTAAATTAAATTAACTCTTTACTCTAACACTGCCTCCTTGAGATGAGCAACAATGCATCTATAAATAATGCATGAAAAGACAAGGAAGCTATAATGCTGAAAGAAAACTTGGGTCCTAGAAACAACACTTGATGAGGTACCCAATCACAACCAAATCTCTTTGAAATGGAGAAATAGGGAAAAATATGTGGGAAAAACCCTACTTCAAAAAGAGATAGAAGAAGCTAAAAAGATAGAAAAGAAGGAAGGAATCATCAATGAGACCTCCCAAGGACAAATTTTGTCACCCCAAGCATAGAATGTAGCTGGAGATACTACATGGATGCAAAAGATTTAGTGAAGATGTCTACAACCTACTCAACAGTGGGAATTTACTCCAAGCTAAGAGAGTCATCCTAAATTAGATGCTTGATGAAGTTCATGTGAAGCTCAATGTGCTTGGTCATTTGATGCTCAAATGGGTTGCAAAAAATGTGTATAGTACTCTAATTGTGACACCAAAGAAAGGTAGAACTATTAGGAGGAAATACAAACTCTGTCATCAACTATCAAATCCATAAAACCTCCTTACTAGCTAGCATAACTACCCTATATTGTGCCTCTATAGATGATAATATGTCAACATGGTTCTTATTACAAGACCATGTGATAGGAACAAAACTAAGATATAAAATAAATCCAAAAGTAGAATTATGATCATCAATATCACCATCCCAATAAGAGTTTTCATAACCAACAATGTAAGGATCCCCTTATGTGTAGTGAATTCTATAACATTTAGTACCTCAGATGTACCTCAAGATACATTATGAATCTTGCTAATTACTCTCATGTAGATCATGTGAGAATCTTGTGGATCATGTGAGAATGTAAAGACAAGTCCAACCACAAAGGAAATATTAGGATGTGTGTGTGTGTGCGTGCGTGCATGTGCATGTGTGTGTGTGTGTGTGTGTGTGTGTGTGTGTGTGTGTGTGTGTGTGTGTGTGTGTGTGTGTGTGTGTGTGTGTGTGTGTGTGTGTGTGTGTGTGTGTGTTATAGGTATAACAAACTACCCACAAGATGTCTATATAAAATGGAATCCATTGTAGGAGTAGTGCAAGTGGTAGTTAAAAAAATGCCCAATTTAAAACATGTGGGAGAAGACTTGCAATCAAGCATATTGAATATATGAAGCATATCAATAACATACTTCTACTAGAGTATGGCTATCCCATCCAAAGACTAAACAATTTGTATGTGCAAAAAATAGTACAGAAGTCCAAGGTGTGCCATCTTAAAATTTTCTCTCAAAGCTCATTGAACACTCTAAATCATGGAGGATGAGCTACCTATAATGATGAGATCATCTACCTAAAGAACAAGTATCAATAATTCATCCCCATGACATTGAATTTATATTTTAGGATCAAAATGACATCGAGTGAGCTATGAAGCAAGAAAGAAGGAATCCATCTTGTCATACCAAGCCCAAGGGGCTTGTTTGAGACCATATAAAGACATTCAAAGCCTACATACCAAAGAAGGGTATGGCACAAATCCATGAGG
The DNA here is from genome assembly GCA_028749045.1 of Cupressus sempervirens. Lineage (NCBI taxonomy): Eukaryota > Viridiplantae > Streptophyta > Pinopsida > Cupressales > Cupressaceae > Cupressus > Cupressus sempervirens. The sequence continues at coordinate 496,164,152 of CM053793.1, read as the reverse complement.
TTGCTCCATATATATCTCCTCATGAAGGTCTCCATGCAAAAAAGTACTCTTTATGTCCATCTAAAAAACTATCCATCCTTGATAACTTGCAAGAGAGAGTACAAGATGAATATAATTCATCTTAGCAATAGGATAAAAGGTCTTAGATTAATCAATACCCTCAAACTATAAAAATTTCTACACAACAAGGCATACCTTGTACTTATCTATAGAACCATTTGTAGCATACTTGGTATGGTACATGAACCAACACCAAACAACTTTTCTTCCTTTTGCAAGAGCACAAAGATCTCATGTGTAGTTCTTCATCAAAGAAGAGTACTCCTCATCCATAGCCATATCCCACTCTAAGTGTCCTATCACCAATGAAAAACTTTGTGGATCATCTTAAATGAAATGAATCAATAGTCCAATACCAAAAGTCTAAGCACAAGTGTGATGAGAATCTAAAGTGTCACCTGCCATAGGTCTTGTTGCATTAATAATATCACAAGCCCACTTGGACACTTTTTTAACAACTGGTGGAGGTGGTGAAGGGGGATCAACATCAATATTTTCCTCAGAGGATACATAATCCTATGGAGCAATAGAGAAATTAGTAGGTAGTGAGGGAGAAGCTGGTGATGGAGGATCCATCTAAGGATAATGCTTATCAAACTAGACATCTCTAGAATCAGGATCAAACAACCTATATGCCTTCACATCCTCATAGTAGCAACCAAAGATGAGTGGTTGGATATTCCTCTTCATGAATTTCCACTAAGTATCTTGAATAAATTCCCAAGTCTCAATACCAAAAATGTGGAATGTAGAAACATCAAGATTTACATGGGTCCAAGCCTCCTCAGGAGCCAAATGTCACAATGCCTTATGAGGTATACAATTCCAAATATAGTTGGGATAATTGATAGCCTCAGCCCAAAATGAAGAACTCATAGCTCAAGAGTATATCATATAACTGGCCATCTCCTATAATGTCCTATTATTTCACTCTATAACCCCATTATATTGATGTTTTGGGGAATTGTGAATTGATGTTGTAAACCATAATCAGTATAAAAATATTTGAAATATTGATTCACATATTCTCTTTCATTGTAGTGTGTATACACCTAATAGAAAGACCTAATTGCTTCTTTGTAGATGTCTAATTTTTTTAAAATGAATTAAAGACATCATACTTGTACTTCAAAAAGTATACCCATGTGCATCTAGAGAAGTCATCTATGAAGGTAAGCACATATCAAGAACCTAAAAAAGATGTAGTGGGGAATGAATAAGATCATTGTGTATCAACTCCAATGGTGCCTTATCATGTGTGGATCTACCTATTAGAACTAGATCCCTATGCTATTTTCCAAGTGCACAATCTTGACAAACACTATTAGTACAAGATATTTGAGGTAGCCCAATCACTAGCTCTTGTGTACTCATATGTTATGGATATGTGTAGTTGACATGGCCAAAACAATCATGTCAAATTTTTCTCACTATGTTTGCATGAGAAATGAGACAAAAACTTGTAGAATCAGAGCTCTCAAAGCCATCAAACTAATATAAGTGAGACTAAAGATCAACACTCCAAGTAACAACAACCAAGTTAGGATCATGGAGGTCTCAAATAACCACATCATATGGTGAGAACTCAACTGTCTTACCAGAGTTAGAATGAAAAATCTAAAAGACACACATGAGGTTTGTAGAAATGGCTAAAACCAAGTGAACATCCTGTAGTGAACCACCCTCTAAAGAGATGGTGCTTGAACTTGAAACTAAAAGTTGTGTGGATTCACCAACTATAATCTATGTAGTAACACTCTACGCAAGTGAGGTAACCAAATTAGGTGAGTGTTTCATATGGTAGGAAGCACCTAAATCAAGAAATCAAGTAGTTTTAGAAGATAATACTCATGCAAATAGAGAATGAACTTTCACCAAAGGAGGAGGTGGTGGCTTTAGAGAAGTAATACTACATTTTTGCATGGCCTCATCTAAAGCCTCAAGAAATTTCAAACTCCTGGAAACTGGATGTCCTTCCTTTCCACAAAAATTGCAAGGATCACCTATAAACTTCTTAGTCCTAGAGGAAGACTTACCAAACTTAGAATATTTTCCCTTTAGAGGATATCTAAGAATCTAATTTAGGAGTAGCCTTGGAGGAATTCTCACTACCCATTGAATTTGACTTGGGGTTCAATTGTTGCTTCATCTTCTCTATAGATGTCTAAGAAACCAATATATGGGTCTTTGATCCTATCAGAGTATCTAACTACGTAAGATTGGACTACTCTCTAGTCAAATAATCACAAAAAAACTCAAAAGTGAGCATGGTAAATCTAGGACCCAAAGCATCCATAGTGGAATGGAAGGTAGAAGAGAAAATTTGAAAGTTTCCTTGAAACTTTGATAGAATTAGATGGATGCACTCCTTATTTGTCTTCACTCCCAAATCCATATAATTTTTTTTTTTTTGTTTGAACCTCATGAGAAACTCCACAAGAGGGAAAATAATCTAGTACAAGTGAAGTAACCTCTACCTCTATATGAATTTCTTTGAACTCATTGATGTTCACAAACAAGTCCTTAAACTTGTCCCATATTTCTTGAGGAATGATACACTCATCAAGAAAAAACTATAAGCTATTTTAAACACTCAAAGAAACCATACCCATGGCTTTGTCCATCTTATTCATGTGTTGTCAAGTTTGATATTGACTCTAAAAAACTAGTTGCACTATATTTAAACAAGACCACAAAACCTTTGAATGGAGAAGTTGTTGCATAGTAGATTTTCATGTTGTATAGTTATGTGGGTTTTGAAGAACTAGATAAGAATAGATCTCGGTCATTGTTTTAAGAAAGCATATACTAATATTGTAATAGAAAATAATTGAAAAAACACCCTCCACAATGCAAAAAAATGAACCCCAACTACTCGAAGGAATGTGTATATAGGAAACAAGAAAAATAAATTTAGTTGAGTAATAGAAATACTTGGTAAAAATATTGGATAAATAACATAGAATCTATAATGTTCTCGAGAAGATCTTTTCAACACTTCTTTTGGATCAAAAAATAGAGCTAAAATGAGCAAGTTATGCCCTTAGAAGATAAAAAAATATCATTTAACTTTGAAGAAAAAAATCAGTACAAAACTCAAAAAATCCAAAAAATACCTTCACCATAATGTCTGTCTTGAAATCAGCTTTTTGACAATATTTTATTTTCCAAAAAGTGCCTATGTATGCTCAAGTTAGAGCCAAAAAACCAACAACGCCTCTAGAAAGAAAAATAAATTAAAAAAAGGCCTTAAGCCCTTACCACTTAACCCCTATCCCACAAGTGACTATAGGGGTGACAATGGTGATCAGGCAGTGGCCCATAGGTAGAGCACATGGATAGAGTAGTGAAAGGAGGTAGAGTGCAAAGCAGGTAGTGGAGATCGCTAGTAGTGGCAGTGGGAGGTAAAACTGCCAACAGGTAGTTAGGATAACCATTGCAATTTTTTCTAAACACTGATAATTTAGAAAACTAATTTAAAAATATATATATATATATATATATAAGAAAATGGACACATGCCTTAGATTGCATGCCAGTGGTCATACTACCCTAGTATGCAAAAAGAATTTCCTCCCCAATCAATGTTGTCAAAAATTAACAAAATTTATATGAAAATAGGGGTTTTGACACCTTTTGAATCCAACTGTGAGGTCTCTTTGGACTCAAAGTGCTCCAAAATTTAGAGACATCCCTATTTTCACAAAAATAACTGAAAACAACTAGATCTATTATTAAAAAAAACCCTCGTTCCTCTTTCTGTCCAAATAAGAACAAGCTACAACAAGTCAAGCTCTAATACCATGAAAGATTTGAGCAATAAAAATCCACAAAACCCTAAAGAACATCTGCATGCAAGAACCTATCATAGAGAAGACAAGACAAAGAAGAGACAAGGGTTTGGCTCTGAAAATATACAAAATTATATTATTAGACTAAAAGAAAATAAAATTTACAATTGATAAATCCTTATAAAAGGAGACTATTAAACCTAAAAGGGAAACCCTAAGAGGTAAATGAAATTTAATAATTAATATTTAATTATTAAATGAAAAAAATATATGTGCAAAAAGTGAAATCTTAAGAAGGGAGTAAAGGTAATTTAATAAATGAAATTAAATTAACCCTTTGCTCTAACAATGTGTATAGTAAAACATGCATTAATGAGCTATAAGAACTTTGGGAAAAAAATTCACAAACTTTAAGGAAGTTCCATGGTAGGCATTTGATTATTGGTGGAGATTTCAACTCTATCCTTGACTTGAAAGATAAATTTGGAGGTAAGTAAAGGCTAAGAAAGATCCAAATATTTAAATTCTCAATATTTTGTCACAAACAACATGTGTGAGATTCATTTTTAGTCTAGCAAGTTCACTTGGACTAATAGGAGGTGAGGCTTCTCCAACATTGCAAAAAAAAAAAAAAAGATTTTTCTTGGTGGGTAATTGAAAAATACTACGTAGGACCTATCTACGTACATTTTTTTGATCACAAGTTCTAACCACTTTCCTTTTAGCTTAAGACTTCAGGAAGGTGCTACCCCTCATAGATGCCTCTTGAAATTTGAAAAAATGTCATTCAAGTTTTTTGACTTTAAGGAGTTGATTAAAGATTGGTGGTTCTTAGCTCTACAATAACAAGGTAATAAAGATTCTAATGTCTTTAAAAATTTGCAATTCTTAAAGGATCATTGAAAACGTGGACTTGAGTATTTTTCAAAAATAGTTTTGTAGAGAAGGAGAGTGAAAGGTGAGCTTCATGATTTGAATGGTAAAATCATTATGGATGGTATGACTTGTATTGATTTTGATCTTGAGAAAAAACTAAAATATAAATACTCAAAGCTTCCAAAAAAAAGAAACCATTTCGAGGCAAAAATACTAGGAAATGTGCCTATAGGAGGGTGATAGAAAGACAAAATTATTTCATAACTCTATTAAAGCTAGACACTCAAGAAACACTCTTTATTCCATCAAATATTTTGGTAGGACTATGCTCAAAGACTCTAGGACTATCAATAGAGAGGGTGTTTGTTTCTTTTAGTAGGGCTATAGGGCAGATTTGGATGACCCTCAAGGTCTAGTTGATGTTTGAAGATCAAAATAAGCTTTTGATGGAGAAATGTACTTTAGAAGAATTCAAAACTTCTCTTTTTAAATGGGATGGGACAAAGCTCCAAGCCTAGATGGTTATCCTACAATTTTTTTTAAAAAAACTTGGGTCTTTTTGCACAGGATATTTTGGAAGTGGTTATGGAGTTGAGATGTGGGGTGAATCAGTTACCATAAAAAAAATCCATAGATCCCTTAGATGTCTTATAAAAGTAGTTACTGTTGTCACTCAGTAGCCACATAGAAAAATGTTGAAACTTGGTAGATGTATGTTAACTTATTACTGATCTTTAAGCATTCACAGTTATTAACATGCATGCATAAAAGAAAATAACATGAACACAAGAGACCCCAAATTTAATGTGGAAAATCAATATGGGAAAAAGAACCAAGTAACTAGCTACCAATTTTCACTCTTATGAAGTGAGCCCTGTTAGGAGCCAACCCTATTAAAGGTTACAAAAGACACTATGAGGTGTGACTTAGTTAAAGGATTTAATCACCCTACTAGGAGTGGCCTTGCTAGAGGACTTTACAACAATTCGATAGAACTGTCCACCTTGTTAGAGGATTTATAAAATGGTTGTTAAATCAACTTTGTTACAAGATTTAGGAAATGACTGCTACAATGATGAAAAAGTAACAATCAAGTGACTTGAATGAGATGCAACTGAAGTTTGCTGATATAGATCTCTATTCTAGTTCACTAGATCCTTTTTGATCGAATACAACTTTTCTACTCCTCAAGGATATTTGATCCTTCTTCAAAATTCACTCACAGTTTTCCCTTCACACAATCAACTCACTTGTATGCTTGCTCATTCATCCATCCATACTTTTGAATTCACAACTTGACCTTTTATTTATACCTTACAAACTGTCAACTTAGCTCATTTACAAGTTACAATTACCAATAATCATTACATTAGTTGGCTACAATAATTACATTAAAAAAATTAAGCTTTATTTCCTAAAATAATGAAATCCTTCATTGGCCGACCCTACTTGGTAAACACTACTCTAGAAATGATTTCCAGTGTTAACCAACTGAAGCTCGGTAAACACTATGAAATTTGCAAAATCCTTTAGAGACCGAGTGAACTTGGTAAACACTAAATTTCCTTCACTAACCTTATGAGCTCGGTAGAAACTATTTCCACAGAGTATTTTTCAAGAATGCTCAGCAGACTCTATAATCTGCTTTACTGACCAACTGAGCTCAGTAGACTCTATAGTTTTCTTTGCTAACCAATTGAGCTTGGTAGACTCTATCTAATAACTAATATAATATTTGTGTAACATCAAAGACAACACATAATTGAACAATTGTATCCAACAATCTCCCTCTTTGGCATTGATGGCAACAAAACATGTCATAGCAGATGAAATTTGAAAACAAGTATTTTCTAATAGAACATTTCTCCCTCTTAGATTTTATGCCACAAACTTCTCAAATACAGTAATCTCCCTTTGTGAAGGAATTACATAGCTTCTTTTCAAATAGTAAAATCTCACAAACAAATTCAAATTTTAAAAATATGATAGTACACTCTCCCTCTTTGACAACAAATGCAAAAGACAATACATACCAAATGAATAATAATGTACCTTGAGTATTGATTCATATGTAATGTTCCCATGACTATGCTCTATCAACTGATAGATCTTCAACTTGGTACCTATTGATGCATCACTAAAACTTCATTTTAGCGAGCTTTAGATAGGGGAATGACCCCTAACTTACCTCTTAGATACAAGAATTCATCCTTAGGTAATGGCTTGCATCTAATCTTGTTATCCTACACCAATTCTCTGACAAAGTGATACTTTATTGAAATGTGCTTAGTTTTTGAATGCATCACTTAATTTTTAGATATGTTGATTGCACTTGTATTATCACAAAACATAACAACTAGTTCTTTTATTTCTATCTTCATGCCTTCCAATAACTATTTAAACCAAACAATATTACAACAGTTCACTGTTGTAGCAACATGCTCTTCTACTATAGATTGGGATGTACAATTTTGCTTTTTATTTGTCCAAGAAACCAACCTCTTTCCAACAAAGAATGCTCCTCGACTTATACTTTTTCTATCATCAATGTTTCCTACCAAATCTAAATCAGTAAACACTTTCAAATCCAATTTTTCTTCAAATTTGTACCATAATCCATAATCTTTAGTGCCTTTCAAGTATTTCATGATCCTTTTGATTGCACATGATTTTCTCTTGGTTTTGCTGAAAATCTTGCTACAATACCTACTGCAAGAGCAATATCTGACCTTGTATGAACTACATATTGCAACTTTCCAATCATTGATCTATATAAGGTTTGATCTACCTCTTTTAATTCATCATCCTTGGTAAGCTTTAGTCTAGTACACATGGGAGTCCCAACTAGTTCACAATCTTTCATACCAAACTTTTTGTGTATCTCCTTGATGTATTTAGACTAAGTGATGTAGATACCATTATTTCTTTGCTAAATTTAAAGACCAACAAATAATTTGATCTCACCAAACATTGACATCTCAAATTCCTTGTTCATTTTCTCTAAAAATTCTTTACATAGATCATCATTTCCTATAAACAAAGTATCCTCCACAAATATCTCTACCAAAAAATTCTTGTTATCCGGTCCTTCCTTCATATACAAGCTGTTGTTATCATTAGTTCTTTGAAAACCAATCTAAATAAGATAGTTATGCAATCTTTCATACCAGGAGCTTGTTTCAAACCATACAATGCTTTGTGTAACTTGTAGGCCATATCCTTCTTGTCTAGATCAACAAAACTTTCAGGTTTTTCAATGTACACTTCTTCATCTAGTATAACATTGAGAAATGTAGATTTGACATCCATTTGATAAACCTTAAATCCTTTGTGTGCAACATATACAAGTAAAGTCCTAACACCTTCTAGTCTTGCAGTAGGAGAACAAGTCCCTCCATAGTCTATTCCTTCTTCTTGAGAGTAGCCTTTACATACCAATCTAGCTTTTTTTCTTGATACCTTACCATCCTCATTCAACTTATTTTTGAATACCCTTTTAGTTCCAATCACATTTTCAACTTTATGCCTAGGTATAAGAGTCCAAGTTTTGTTCTTCTCTATTTGCTCTATCTCTTCATTGATAGCCTCAATCCAACTTTCATTTTCTAATGCATCTTTCACATTTCTAGGTTCAAAATCAACAAGTAAACAAGTACCTTTTAGCTTACTTCTTGTCAAAGTACCTTTAGATTTGTCTCCAATAATCTAATCTGGTGCATGATGTCTCCTAACATACTTGGCTAATATAGGTTCCTTACCTTTTGACTGAGTTCCACTATCTTCATTTTGTATTTCAATTTCTAGCTCTAGCTAATCTAACTATTGCTCGAGTCCTTCAAACTTGATAGGCATTGGCTCGATAACATCTGAATGTGACTTGGGTTCCTACAACTCAGTTTGAACTTCTTGCAACTTGGTTACTAAGGAATTGGGAGTAGAAGATTCCTAATTGATAGATGTAACTGGCACTCTATCAGGTTCAATGAAAACAAATCTCCTATAATCTTCTAGTTCCTTTTTTCTTTCATCTTCAGTCATTTTTGCAAACTTATCAACTTTCACATGTGCACTTTCTATGACTTTGTGAGTAGACAAATTCAAACATATAGCCTTACTTTTGCAAGAATATCTCAAAAATATGCCTTCATCACCCTTCACATCAAATTTTCCTTTTCTAGATTCTTTCAAAATATAACATTTACTTCCAAATACTTTTAGGTAACTTACATTGGGTTTATAGCCATACCCTAACCCATAGGGGGTGTTGAATGAGTCCTTCTTTAACTGTACTTGGTTCAAGGTATGAACTACAATGCTAATAGCTTCCTTCCAGTATTTGATAGCAATGTTCTTTTCAATTATTAAAGTTCTTGCATAGTCCATGATAGATCTATTCCTCCTTTCAGCTATTCCATTTTGCTCAAGAGTTGTAAGAGCTAATACTTGTCTTTTGATTCCTCTTTCAATCCAAAAGTTATTGAATTCATGGGAGATGAATTCACCACCTCTTTCTGACCTCAAGAATTTTAGTCTTTCTCCTATTTCCTTTTCTACTCTAGCCAATTACCACTTGAACTTCTCAAATGCTTTTGATTTCTCTCTCAAATACATGATAGACATCATTCTAGAGTAATCATCAACAAAAAGAATGAAAAAATTTTTTCTAGTATAACTCTCAATTCCAATAGGTCCACACAAATCAGTATGCACAATTTCTAAAACTTCTTTAGATTGATAGTTCTTACTCGTAAAGCTAGTCTTTCCCATCTTACCAATCTAACAATTCTTGCATAGACCAACCTCAGGTTTCTTTATACTAGGAATGCCTCTTACTTTCCTGAATTTTCTTATTTTCACCAGATTATCAAAGTTCATAAGACATAACCTTCTGTTCCATAACCAACTTTCTTCTACTTGAGCAATAAAACATGAACATTCACCAAGTTCAAGATAGAACAAGTTACCTTTTGTCTGTATGCTTGATCCAATCATCTTTCCTTTGTCATCCAATAGTCTTGCTTTTCCATGCATGAATTCCACTTTGAATCCAATATTGAGTATTTATGTCACACTCAAAAATTTTTATTTTAGACCTTCAACCCAATAGGCATTATCACATACAAGCTCTTTGGTTAGTGAGATTCTTCCTCTTCCTTTTATGCAACAAGGTTCATTATTATCAAATCTCACACAAACACCATCATAATCTTCAAAATGTTCAAACTTAGTTTTATCACTAGTCATATGATGAGAGAAACTACTATCTATGATCACACAAGAGATAAGTGCCATTTTATCTTCCTCGTCATTATCAGATTCATCTTTCATAGCAATGTAAACAATTTCATCTTCACTATTTTTAGAATCTTTAGCCATGAACCATGTCTTCTTACCTTTGTCCTTGAATGATTTGAAGTATTTCTTGGCATTTCACTTTTGACATTTCTTCTCATCCTTGTTTTTCTTTTTTGGGCACCTAGCAACAATATGACCAATTTTCTCACATGAAAAAAAAATTAAAGGAACTTTACCTTTGTATTTCCCTTTGCCTCTAGAATATTTTCTTGCAAGAAAAGCTTCAACCACCTTAAAATCACTATCAAAAATCTATTTTGATTCTTCTTCACTTTCTAACTAAGAATCCTTTATCTTCTTTCCCTTTTCTTTGAGTGAAAGCTTGGCTTCAAATGCTGATTCAATGTTCTTGGAAGCTGGAACATAGTTGTCATAGTTATCTAGCTCAAATGTAGTCAATATTCCTACTACGGCCTCTAAATTTATATTATAATTTTTTTCACATCTTCTTTCTTGAATTGCAAAAACTCTAATTGCATAAATAGGAAGCAATGTTCTAAGAACTTTATGTACAACTGTTTCATCCTTGATATCTCCTCTAGAAGCTTTGATTGCATTGACGCTTGCTTTGACTCCTTCAATATACTTTGCAATATTCTCATCCTCTCTCATCCTCATCTGATCAAATTGTCCTCTTAGAATTTTTACTTTGGCTCTTCTCACATTTTCATCACCTCCATAGATATCCTTCATCTTGTTCCACATTTCAAAGGTATTTTTGTAGTCTTTGATATCATGAAATTTTGCATAGCTTAGGGCAGATACAATGTCTATCATCATGATGTTATGAGTCTTATTTTAAGCAATCTCATTGACAGATAATGCACCAGCAGAAGTTTTATATTCTTCATCAAGATATTTCAATCTTGTATCTCTAATGGAAGCCAGATGGAGTCTCATGAGACCTTGCCATGCTGAAAAGTTATCCCTCTTAAGCCTTGGAATTTCCATCTTGTAAGACATCATGATCTATAGATTAGATCCTTGAAATCCTTCTTGCAAGCACCAAAAGCTTTGATACCAATTTTTGTAAATATAGATGGAGTAACTAAGAGGGGGGGGGGGGGGGGGGGGGGGTGGTGGTGTTGAATCATTTACCAAAAAAAAAATCCATAGATCCTTTAGATGTCTTGTAAAACTAGTTACTACTGTCACTTAGTAGCCACATAGAAAAATGTTGTAACTTGGTAGATGTATGTTAACTTATTACTGATCTTTAAGCATTCATAGTTATTAACATGCATGCATAAAAGAAAGTAACATGAACACAAGAGACACCAAATTTAATGTGGAAACCCAATATGAAAAAAACCACCAAGTAACTAGCTACCAATTTTCACTCTTCTAAAGTGAGCCCTGTTAGAAGCCAACCTTGTTAAAGGTTAAAAAATACACTGTGAGGTGTGACCTTGTTAAAGGATTTAATCACCCTACTAGGAGTGGCCTTGCTAGAGTACTTTAGAAAAATTCAATAGAACTGTCCACCTTGTTAGAGGATTTACAAAATGGCTATTAATCCAACTCTATTAAGAGATTTAGGAAATCATTACTACAATGATGAAAAAGTAACAATGAAGTGACTTGAATGAGATGCAACTGAACTTTGCTAATACAGATCTTTGTTCTGCTTCACTAGATCCTTTCTGATCAAATACAACTTTGCTGCTCCTCAAGGATATCTGATCCTTCTTCAAAATTTGCTCGCACTTTCCTCTGCACATAATCAACTCACTTGCATGTTTGCTCATTCATCCATCCATACTTTTGAATTCACAACTTGACCTTTTATTTATACCTTACAAATTTTCAAGTCAACTCATTTATAAGTTACAATTACCAATAATCATTGCATCAGTCAACTACAACAATTACATAAAATAATTAAGCTTTATTTTCTAAAACAATGAAATCCTTCATTGGCCAACCCTACTCGATAAACACTGCTCCAAAAATGATTTCCAATGTTAACCAACTGAAGCTTGGTAAACACTATAAACTCTACAAAATCTTTTGGAGACTAAGTGAACTCGGTAAACACTAAATTTCCTTTGCTAACCTTGTGAGCTCAATAGAAACTAACTTCTACCATAGAAACCTTTGATGGCTAAGTGAGCTTAGTAGAAACTATTTTCACAAAGTATTTTTTAGGAATGCTTGGTAGACTCTATAATCTACTTTTCTGACCAACTGAGCTTAGTAGACTCTATAGTTTGCTTTGCTAACTAACTAAGCTCAGTAGACTCTATTTGATAACTGATATGACATTTGTCTAACATCAAAGACAACACACAATTAAACAATTTTATCCAATAGTATTTATCCTTAAGTATTTAAACATGACCTTTATGTTGGTCAAAAGAATAGTCTTGAAAATTGAGTGTCAACACACTTAACCATTTTCACTATATATGTCAAGTACACAATGTATGTCAAGCCAAAACATAGTATGTGCTGAATGATCTAAGAAATATTTAGGTGTCGAGCAAACTAGGAAAGTAATAGATGCCGAGCAATCTAGGAATCAATTCATGCCAAGAATCAATAATGTAATGAGTGTCGAGTAACTTAGCATCAGCATAAGAGTTTGTGCTTTCAAAAACTATGATGTAAACCATTTTTGGAGCTGACTTAGAGACATTTTGAAGGAGAAAAAGGATAAGGACAAATCATTTACATTCCCTATGCAAATTACATGCAACCAATCAAAAAAATGGAGAAGGCATGCAACCAATGAGGAAAATCCAAGGTATGAATGAGATTTTGAGATTCAATATGGATTGTAGATCCATACCTAACCCTAAGTCTTTGCATTCTTCAAAAGGAGGTTGAGAACCTATTGTATATGTGGATGAGAATAGTATAAGGGAAGATTATAGAAAAAATTTAGTGTGAAGAGGAAAAGACTTAGAGGAACAAGAGTAGCAATTTCATATCAAGTTGATCAGAACAACACAAGGAACAAGGAACACATATAGAGATTAGATCAAGAAAGGATTAGAACAAGAAGAGTAGATCTAGTACTTGAACCCAGCAATTTGAGATTGCATTCAATTAGGTCAAATGTTCTAATACTCTCTCACAATTGTATTAGATGCTGAAATCCTATGTGGATGGGTTAGCTTAATAGCTAGGTAGGAGAACCTTTGGAGAAGGTCTTGAAAATCCTATGTATTAGGTGGGTTTAACAACCTATTGTAAATCCTTTAATAGGGTAACACTTTGTGTAAGTGCTTGTAAATCCTCTAACCATGTCACTATTGACATAGTGTAAAACCTTTAATAGGGCAGACCTTTCACAGGGTAGACCATCAAAAGTGGTTGAACATTGATTGCTGCAATGATTTTGGTGGGTGTCATCCCCACCCATATTTTACCTTCTTATTCTTAGAGGGTTTCTGGGTTACCAAATCTTTGTGTTATGTGTTGATGCATACTTTCATTTCATGTTTGCTCATATGTTTACATGCATGTACATTACTTTCAGTTATGTGTCAATAAGGGTTTGAAAGGATAAAAAATAGTTACTTCTGATTCACTCCCTCCCTCTTAGAAGTACTCTTCCCATTTTGAACATTCCAACAATTGGTATTAGAGCACTGGTTCTCACAAGGAGAAGTCTAATAGCTTGGAGAAAAAGGTCAGAAGATGGAAGTCTTCAAACTTGGGAAGATCATTGACAATCAGGTGATTAATGTGCAACTAGCTCTACACAAAGTGGAAGAAGCTAGGGAGGAACTGAGAAAATCCTTGAAAAGAAGGAAGGAGACAACCATAGCTGAAAATGACATACACTACAAGGAGATTGACACTACACAAGTGTTTTCTAGTGGAGATTTCAAGGAATTTGATGTAGCAATAGCAAAATTAATGGACAAAAATAGAGCACAAGCTGAAGAAATCAAATTACTCAAGCTTGAACAAGAATCACAAGCCATAATGCTTTGTGAAGTGACTAAACAAAAAAAAAGAGCTATTGAAGACAAGGCCATGATAGAAGATGACAAGAAAAATATCATCAATAGGCTGGAAGAGAAGACAATTGAATTTGAAAAGATCTCAAACATGTAGTTGGACACCTTAAGCCAGATGATGAATGCTCATCATGAGCTAAACATGAAGGACATTGAGATCTCCACCTTGAAGATGTAGAATGAACAATTGTAGAATGAATTGAAGAGAGAAAAGGAAATAGTAAAAAGCTACAAAAAAGCCAATCAGGCCATCAAGTACTTTGAGCAATTTCTGAAATCACCAAGGGCTATTAATGATACTTTAGGACTTGGATACATTAGCACTAAACAAGGAGAATCACCCAAGGCTATAGAAGAAAGAATAAACAAAGGTAACAACCCTAAACCTACTTGTCATTTTTGTGGTGAAAAGGGACATACATCTAATGTGTGTAGAAGCAAGTATAGTCATTAGCATGATAAATTTGCAAATGCAAACTTTTGTCACAAGTGCAAAAAGAAAGGACATTCAACACAAGACTGCAAAATCAAGACCATGAGGACACCAAGATTTGAAGGTCACTACTACAACTACAAATAGTATGGACATAGAGCATTTTAATGCAAATCAAAGCTTATGTGGACACCCAATCAGCCTGCAAGAGGAATCAATCATGTGCATCACTACAATTGGGATTATAATACCAAGTATAGCTGTCACTATTGTCAAGAGAATGGACACATTCCTAAAAATTGTATAAGGACACATTTCAAAGGAAGTTACAGTAGATGGCTAAATCAAACTACATGTTTTAGTTGCTTGAAGACTGGTTATATTAGCAGAAATTGTCCTACAAAGTCAAAATCACCAAAAGCTGAAGTCAACAAAGGAAAAGAGAAGATTGATGTTGAAGAAATAAGAGAACAAATGAACAAGACATGGAAGAAGAAAGGTGAATGCAACACATCAAATGGAGAGATCACTTCACCCAAGAGGTCAAGTGATCACACCTCTGTTGAGATAATGGGTGTTGCACACATTGCATAATATTGTTATTTTATTATTTTATTTTATTATGTAATGTTGTACCTAGATGGACGTGCAACATGTAAAGATTCCCATGGAATATTCTTGATGAGTTGTATTGTAACATTGTGAAAATATTTCATGTAATTATTTAATATTGGGGAAAAGAATTAAATGCCCAATATTAAATGTGGCGTCAGTGGGTTAGGTAGCACATGGTTTTAGCACATGGTTTATGTAATACCACTTGGTGGTTTTGTGGGACTTGCTACTATATAAGCAGCCACAAGGGTAGTTGTTGTGAAAAAGAGTAAGAGTGACAAGGAGAAGACAAAAGGCAAGAGCCGAGTAGGACAAGGCTTGACAGGTTAGCCAAGGGAGCATTTGTGAAGGTTGAAAGCATGGCATGGGATGTGTGGATTCATGCTTGTTCACATAGTTTGCTCGGTTGTGGCTATGGCCATGAAGGCTTCCATGGTTGTATGGCAATGGTATTTTTGCTAAATAATACATGATGATGGATGCTTTTGAAGGCTGAGTTTTTCCCTCAATGAGGGTTTCCCAGGGTATATCTTGTGTCACTATTTTGTGGGTATGTTGTCTATTCTCTTGCATGTGGATTTTAATTCCGTATTTATTTTAGATCTATAATGGGTTATGTGGAAACGGTTATATTCTTTGTTTCCAAGTTTCCTTACAAGTGGTATCAGAGCTATGGTTTTATTATTTGTAACCCTAGATTGAATCCATGGGAATGCATGAGAGGATAAAAGAAAGGGGCAAGATATATGAATATTTTATTGCAGATCTAAGAGTTTTTGGATTTGCTGTTATGATGGGATGTTAAAATATTTGGGCATGTGAAATTGTTGGACAAAAAGATTTTTTCGGATGTTTCTTTCAAATGAGGGTTTTGGAGGGTAGCATGTAGAAATGACCTCCTGGGTAAAAAAAAGACCTCACCATTGGATCCGGGTCGACATTTCCATAAATTTTGATATATAATATGCCCTAGTTTGGCCATGTTAAGAGAAAATGAAAGATTTTTTGGGTTTCAGCCCATGATGGCCATCAAATTTAATCCCGTCGGAATTTTCGTCACTGAAAAATTAAAAAAAATGAAAAATCGTACTAAAAATGGTAAAAAGACTGTCTTAGTAAAAAAACCATAACTTTCTCTTAGAATATCGGATTTCAGAGTTCTTACAAGCGTTGGAAAGCTAATTCAGAGCACTACAAGATGGTGTAGGTTTGGTTCTATGATTTTGAAATTTTGTCAGGTTTTAAGAGCCCTAAAGTCAGATGTTATTTATTTTGAACACAGATTAGGGCATAACTTGGGCATACGAAGTCAAATTTTGGACTTCGAGTAGTCAACGGAAAGCTCTTGGAGAGCTCTACACATTGGTTCAGATTTGGTGTAGGTTTGGCATGATTTATTTGGTGATATATTGATCTGAATAGTTTATTAATATATTTTGACTATGGTAACTTGTGAGTTTATGGCATTGGAGATTTAAGATTTGATGTCATTGTATACTCAGTTCATATTTCAGATTGGTCTCATGATGATATGGTTATCAATGTTTGGATTTGGATATGCATGATGACTTGTTGGGTCTACAAGTTGTGTAGTGTTGTAAGCGGTCTATACTTACAGGTTGCATTTATAGCTTGGTTATGGGTTGTCTTTGCCCATTGATCTTTCATTATTGATGCATATTCGGATTGGTGGCTTGGATTTGGGTTGTCTATGCCCTAAGTCACATGATTTGCTGATTTTATCTTCATGTAGAAGGGATGAGATGTTGTTACCAGGTACAGTCATGGTGGAGGATTGTGGTTGACTATTTTATGCTGACAGGTTGGACATATTGAGAGCTTGATGCTCGGTTCATGGATGTGATCACGGTGTCATGGATTTTGGCATGACATGATTGGTTATACAGGTACATCTTTGATGTTCATTAGCTTGGATTTTTTGATTCAGTTATGGTAGTATATCTTCTTGGTTGAGGATCATGGTTATTTGGTTTTCTTTTGAGGAGCTCATGATGTGTACTTTGAGTTCTTTGATAGTTTGATGCCTTGGTTGATTCTCATGGTTCGAGGATGGTTTTTTCATCATGATGTCATGGATAGCTTGGATACACAGTTTAGTGGGAGCTTGTGACAATGATGGGGTGACAGTGCAGGATTAATTCCTGGTTTGATTTATATCTTCTTTGTTTGGAGAGGATAGATTTTATGATGCCATAGGTGACTTGGTACCACGATTGAGTGGGAGTTGTTGGCATTGATATATTTATTGAGTGTTTGCAGATGTTGGAGGTTTGTCTTAGATCCTGTTGCTGCAGAAGTGTCTTTGACATTTGCATGGTGCACTTGTTATCTTCATGGTGTCTGAAGATGGATAGATCTTAAGGATTCATGGAGTTCTTGGTTTTCTTCATGGTGTGTGGAGATGGTTGCATCTTGAGGACTCACAGGGTTCTTGGCAAAGGTGTGGTTTATGCTTTTATTTGGCATGTTATCCTTGGTGTGAGGATGGTTTCATTATTATGTCATGGTATACTCTTGATATGCGTTTAGAGTTGTGACATGTTATGGTGTGTTCATATGGAGCATGTTATCTCTTTAGTTGAGATGGTAAGATCATGTTGTCATGTTTATGTTCCTGAGGCCATGGTTGGAACTTTGACATTGATCTTGGTTTAGTTTCTTGGTATTGAGTACACTAATCATAAGCTGGATACTTCATGATATTGCTATGTTGCATTTGGAGTTGGCATGGATTGATTGGTTACAGGTGCTCATGGATACTTAGAGACGGTGGTGACGCTGATTTCTCTTGGATTAGAGAAGTTTTTGTTGGGATGGTTGATGGTTTCAGCAGGAAGTCCGAGGGGCAGTCACCTGATACGGACTTGAGAGGAGATTGTTCTTAGATGAGTCTTGGTTGGAGACTTGGGTATCTTGATGAGCATTCTCATTCCCCACTCTTGGTCTACTCGGCGGTTTGCTACTTGAGAGGTATAGCCCATTGTTTCTCTCAGTTGCATTATATTTATGCTTGTCTTTCATGGATATGGATCTTGAGCTATGGTACATGAGTTAGTTCTGGAGGGTTCATTTGAGAGATGGTTTAGCATTGGTTATCTCCATGTGCATATGTTGTTATGCTGGTTGATTTTGGGAGATGGTTTTATATTGGGCATTTTCCTTGGATTAGGAATGGTTATTCCTTGATTTAGGAATGGATTTATTGAGTTTGATCTTCTTGTGAGAGGCTTACATCCATGATTAGTTATATGGTATGGTTTGGGTGTTGTTGAGGCTTCTTGTTGGGGTTTTATGGAGGAGATCATACTTGCATAGTTTACATCTAGAGGTGTGTGTAGAAGGACATGATACATGTTATGATTTGCATGGTTTCTCTGGTCTTGGTTATCTTCTTGGATGTTCAGTTTTGACTACATTGGATTTGAGATTGGTTAGAGATTGTGATCACTGGTTTTTGCTCATGCATGTCATGTGAGAGATGACATGGTTATTTCTTTATCTCTTTCCTTTGTTGGTTGTGGAGAACTTGGGAGAGCATTGGAGACTTGTTATGAGAGTTGTTCTTGCAGGATATTAGTTTATGTATTGTGGATGTCCTTGATACTACATGGATTCACTTCTTTGAGATGTGTTGAGTGGATTGGTTATAGATTTGACATTATCTTTTGTAGTGGGAGCTTCTTGGTATATATGTGGCAAGTATTGCTCTTGAGGCTTGTGATTGCAGGTTATAGATTGGATATGTCAGTGATATGAGATTCACTTGTTATACCTTTGAGGTATGGATAGTTGGATGGGTTTGGCACTTGCTGTGGGTGCTATTTCAGCTATGGATATTTTGACAACTACGGATACATGTGATTACCTTTGGATCAGGTTATTTGTGCTTGGAATTTTAGTTGGTACGGGATTTTATGATCTTCTAATGCGACAGGTTGGGTGGCTTTCTCTTTGGATGGCTTCTATGTATGTCCAGTGGCAGTGGCATAATAGGAGGTGAGATCATTCATGTTTGAGATGTTGGATACTTTGATTTTGTTGTAGGTACCAGGATGGAGCACTTGGTGTATTTTGATCCATGATGGTGGATGTGCTGGGAGGGATTGTTCCCTTGTTCATTTATGTGGCTACAGATTGACCCTATGCAATGTATATAACAAGTGGGAGATTGTTGAGATAATGGGTGTTGCACACATTGCATAATATTGTTATTTTATTATTTTATTTTATTATGTAATGTTGTACCTAGATGGACGTGCAACATGTAAAGATTCCCATGGAATATTCTTGATGAGTTGTATTGTAACATTGTGAAAATATTTCATGTAATTATTTAATATTGGGGAAAAGAATTAAATGCCCAATATTAAATGTGGCGTCAGTGGGTTAGGTAGCACATGGTTTTAGCACATGGTTTATGTAATACCACTTGGTGGTTTTGTGGGACTTGCTACTATATAAGCAGCCACAAGGGTAGTTGTTGTGAAAAAGAGTAAGAGTGACAAGGAGAAGACAAAAGGCAAGAGTCGAGCAGGACAAGGCTTGACAGGTTAGCCAAGGGAGCATTTGTGAAGGTTGAAAGCATGGCATGGGATGTGTGGATTCATGCTTGTTCACATAGTTTGCTCGGTTGTGGCTATGGCCATGAAGGCTTCCATGGTTGTATGGCAATGGTATTTTTGCTGAATAATACATGATGATGGATGCTTTTGGAGGCTGGGTTTTTCCCTCAATGAGGGTTTCCCAGGGTATATCTTGTGTCACTATTTTGTGGGTATGTTGTCTATTCTCTTGCATGTGGATTTTAATTCCGTATTTATTTTAGATCTATAATGGGTTATGTGGAAACGGTTATATTCTTTGTTGCCAAGTTTCCTTACAACCTCATCCAATTAAGCACAAGATAGATATATGAGGCTGATACATATAAAGATGTATCATACATCAGCCCAAAAAAATATAGAAGCATTGCAAAGAAGAAATATGCATGGGAAAAGATGTCAAGTTCAAAGTTAGAAGATGATGTTGAGCTACCTTTGGTTGCCGAGTGAAACTTTAGTATATGTTGAGTTGAACAGACTAGTGGATGTCGAGTAAGACATGTTAGTGACTGTTGAGCATTCAAAAGTTTAGTTCATGATGAGTGAAATAAGATAGTAGCTTCCGAGTAGATGAACTTTAGTGGAAGTTGAGCTGATAAAATCTTTGGAAGTTGAGTGTACAGTTGTAATCATAAATGCAATAAATGCTAGGTTTTTGAAACTAATAAAATTAAAAATCATTCATTTTTTGAATCATTTGAACACAAAGCAAAGTCAAGCAAAGTGAAGAGGTGATTCTATAGTGATCAAATAGCGGTTTTTAGTGATTCCAATAGTAATTCAACTCTAGTTCATTGATTCACAGGTATTTCATTCAAGTGCCCAAGCTACACAGAGTTTGAAAGCTTATTTACTTCTAAACCCTAGTTTGTAAACAATGGCATCTAGGTCAAAAACTACTAAGGAGAAGGAAATTCATGAAATTCAACAAGTCACTAATGAATTCAAACAGCTAGAGTTTAGGCCCATTCTTGAAGTCGCTTATAAGAATGATCCCACTGGTGCCCTATCCATAATTCTTGATAAAGTTATTATGGTTCAAGATGTTTGAAAGTGTTATAACTATAAAGTTGGAGCCATAGGAGATTTGGAGATTTTTAATGCATTTGATAAACCATGTGAAAATTGAAAACTTAAAGATGAATTCTCCATAGTTGAGAAGAAGGGTCTGACCAAAGCCCTAGTTTTCCCTATTATTTTCAAAATAGAATGGATACACATAGTGTTGAGAAAAATCCACGATGGAGCCTTTTGGCTAGAGATAGGGCCAGTAAAGTTTACAAAGAAAACTATCCATAGGGTTACTAGTATTCCAACCCTAGATCGGCCAAAGACCCTAAGAAGTGACAAAAAGGAAGCCATAGAGAAGAATATAGGTGCAAAATGGAATAATAGGGGAATGACAATAGACACCATTATAGAAACCCTACTAGATTTTGCTGTGAGAGTCATATCCCACAAATTCTATTAGTAAAGTAGACTAAAAAATGTAACATGTATTGCAGTGGATGTAGCTTATAAATTGGTGAAGAAAGATCATACATATGATCTTACAGAGCTCATGTTATAGTAGATTAATGACAATCTAGGAGCTATAAGGAAGTCTAAGGGAGCTCATTGCAAATTTGGCTCATTTTTGGTTTGTATGTTTTTCTATATTATGAAAGAATTCCCTTTAGTAAGCAAGGTGAAATGGGATCAAAATAAAACCATTGTTGAGAAAATAAATGGATTCATTAAGAAAATGGGTGAGAATTTTGATGCACAAATGACTAGCTATTTTCAGGACTTCAAGAAGTCCATGAAACAGAGGATGAGGATACGAGTCTCACTGGTTGAGTAGCATAAAAAGGAAATTTTTTTTCTTGTGGAAATTGATTAAACTTATATAAAAGTAGTCATACCTAGAGTGAGATGGCTTAGGCCATTAGGTTATGAACTCGATGTTGATCAAGCCTTAGCAGCAATAATAGCTCTACTTGTAGAAGAAATTGACAAGATTGTAAAACATTTTGGAACCTATGACATTGTCAAATCAAGGGTGGTGATAGATCTTAAGACTGCCACAACAATAAAGAAGAAAGACAAATTGATTAAGAAGATCAAGAAGAGATTTGGAGTTGAAGAAGCAGGCATAGTAGAAGAAGAGGAAGCAGATGAAGAAAAGGATGACAATGAAAATGAAGAATATGAGCCTCTACAACTGACACAAGGTCTAGGTGAGGATAAAGAGGAATAAGGTGTAGAGAAAAAAAAAGTTGAGGAAGCACCTATCAGAACTAAAGTCACAAAGCGGAAGGCTAAAACTCCACCTTCTCCTCAACCCAAAGCAAAGAAAGTGGCAAAACCTGCACCAACGAAACCTACTACCAAAGTCACCACTAGAGCTACAACACAAAAGGCTAAAGAAGAGGGAAAAAAGAAGAAGAAAAATACCAAGAAGACTGATGAGGACCCAAGAAAGAGAAGGAAATATGTAGCTCAACCTGACTCAAATGAAGAAAAGACAGAGTCAGAAGATAATAGTCAATTCAAAGTGGTAAGTCATCCACCCAAGTCTGCCATAGATAAATTGTGTACAAAGATTAGAAATGATGACTTGAAAGATTTAAAGAATTTGGATTTTAATAAGCTCACTAAGGAAGAGAAAAATAAAATAGAGGAATTTTTGTATGCTATGATGGTTGAGTACAAGCACACACCTCTAGAGATAGATAGCTCAATGCCCAAAGAATTGTATAAAATAGTAGAAGACAAATGGTATTTTTGCTTGAAAATGGAAAAAGAAATAAGGGAGTCTACTCTAGCTAGATTGTTGCTTGATTTGACTAAGGGTCAAGTGACTAATGTAGTCAAGAGGAACAATAGTAGATTTACTCCTAAGTATAGAGCATTTTGTATTTTGCAAAATAAAATTGAAGATGTAGTAAGAAAATCCACAAGACTATGGAAAATAATATACAAGAAAATTGATGATGTGTTTGATGAGGAATACAAGGCAGAAGCAAGTGCCAAGAAAATGGAAATGAAAGAAATGGAGAAGAAGATTGAGGAAGAGAAGAAAGTGGAAGAAGAATTTAAAGATGAAGAGGAGAAAATAGAGGACAAAGAGTAAGAAAGGGGTACAAATTAGCAGTAAGAGAAAAGTGTGCATGGCATACAACCGTCACCTCCTAGTCCTCCTTATGCCACCATCACACCTACAAAGATTATCAAGATTAAGGATGTTATTGACACTTTTATTCAAAACATCAATCCATTAACTATAGAGGATCTAGAAAAGATCCTTGACCAATCAACCCAAGCAGATAGATTATGTTCAAACCCAATATTGGTTAGTGTTGATGAGTTGCAAAAGGTAGTAGTAAAATCAAAGGAAGTCAAGGTGCAAACATAAGAACCACCTTTGACCATTCAAACTACTAGAATCATATTCCTTCCTCCACCATCTCCACCAAAATAAGTCATGGATACACTTCAAGTGTCAAGTACAGTGGCAAGGGAAGAAATAGGAAAAATAGAATAGCTAGTAAGTACACCCCCAACCATTGATAGTGAAAAGGAGAATCAATCTAAAGAGAAGGAAGAGACAAGAGATGAGGAGCAATCTGCAATACAAACTTTGGTTGAATTACCAAAAATAAGTACTCCCACTCAAACTCTTCAAAAGCTGAGTACTGAAATGCTAGCATTGCAAGTTAGAACACCAAGCTCAGGCTCAACAAAAGTAGTCAGGAAACTTTAGTATGGAATTCTTGAGCTTGATGAGGAAATTACAATACCTTACTATGAATCCAACACTCTCACTAAGGAGAAGATTAATGAAATACAAAATGCATTCGATAGAAGAAGAAGGCAAGAGGTATTGAGAAAAGAATATAAATATAGGCAAGCACTAAATGAGATAAAGGAAATCTTCATGGATGCCTTTAGCTTGTAGACACTTGATGAGTCAATGCCAATAGTAGAGAAACTATCTGACATCATTGACCAACTGACCAACAAAGACAATGATACAAATGTAAAATTAATGGAATGGTTAGAAAGGAAGTTCGAAGGAAAAGTAAATGAGAAAATATCTGGTGATATAGCGCTATCTCAAGTTGAGCTGGCTAAGAAATTAGATAAAGTCAAAATTATACTTGGGAATATATTCTCCTTGTACAACAAGTTGTGTGGTTTTTCCAACTTTACACAGGAGACTAGCTAGAAAAAAATTGAGCTTGAAGAGAAATCTAAAGATTTCTAGTATGCAACTTGCCACCAATCTAGATCAAAGTGAGAAGCATTTTATTCAAACACTTCACACTCAAAGAGAATTAGCTATATTAATAGTAGAGGAGGTATATGCAAAAGCTAAGTTGATGCAAATTCAGTCCTCTATAACCCCTCACTTAGAGGTACTCCATAAGGAGAAAATGTATGTAGAAATAGTCCTCAAGAAAGATTCAAATCTTTCTACCTCAAATGGACTTGGACATCTAGTAGCAGAGGTTTCCATCCAACATAAGTCATTGGAAATTGCACTAGCAAAGTGGGATGCAGCTTTGAAAATACTCCTAGAGGTAAATAGAACATTTTTGGCTAAACATGGTATTACTCCTTAAAACCCTTTGACATCAGTCTCAAAAAGGGGGAGATAAAGTAAGGAGGAGATATATGTATAAGGGAGCATATGTATATATGCAGATAATATGGGAGAATACCAAATTTTGAATCATTTTTGAATTACATCTATTCATTCATTTCGAGAATAAAGTGTAAAGTTTGTATATAGCCAAAAAGGGGGAGCCAACCAATAAGGAGAAAGGGGGAGATGCAAAATTTTTGAACTTCATACAGATCAGATACAACACATAGGCTCAAAATGCACAAACAGGACAAAGGATAGAGATGATCAGGCACATTAGCACATAATTTCAGTTTCAAGAATGGACAAGGCATAATCAACTCAGGGGGAGTCATAAGGTATATTGTTACTTACAATATTTTTGAAATTTTGCATGAATACCAAGAGAATAAAGAATGTACTCAATAAGGTTAAGTTCATAAATGCTTAGTTAAGTGTTTTTGACACTCATGTCAAAGGGGGAGATTGTTGGTCAAAAGAATACTATTGAAAATTGAGTGTCAACACACTTAACCATTTTCACTATATATGCTAAGTACACAATGTATGCTGAGCCAAAATTTCAATAGGTGCTAAGCCACAGTTGGTGTCGAGCAAGCCAAAATATAGTATGTGTCAATTGATGTAGGAAATGTTCAAGTTCCAAGCAATATAGAACATACATGTGCCAAGCAATACAGTGTTTAATAAGTGCTAAGAAAACCAAGAAAGTAATAGATGCCAAGCAATCTAGGAATCAGTTCATGTCGAGCATTAGTAATATAATGAGTGTTGAGTAACTCAAGATCAACATAAGAGTTTGTGCTTTCACAAACTATGATGTAAAATATTTTTGGATCTGACTTAGAGAGATTTTGAAGGAGAAGGATTAATCATTTACATTCCCTATGCAAACTACATGCAACCAATCAGAAAAATGGAGAAGGCATGCAACCAATGACAAAAATCCAAGGTATGAGAAGGATTTTGAGATTCAATATGCATTGTAGATCCATACCTAACCCTAAGTCTTCACATTCTTTAAAAGGAGTTTGAGAACTCATTGCATATGTGGAAGAGAACAGTATAAGGGAAGATTATAACAAAATTTTAGTGTGAAGAGGAAAAGACTTAGAGGAAAAAGAGCAACAATTTCATATCAAGTTGAACAGAATAGCACAAGGAACAAGGAATACATACAGAAATCAGATCAAGCAAGGATTGGAACAAGAAGAGTAGATCTAGTACCTAAACCCAGCAATTTGAGATTGCATTCAATCAGGTCAAATTTTCTAATACTCTCTCACAATTGTATTAGATGCTGAAATCCTATGTTGATATGTTAGCTTAATAGCTAGGTAGGAGAACATTTGGAGAAGGTCTTGAAAATCCTATATATTAGGTGGGTTTAACAACATATTGTAAATCTTTTAACAGTGTAAAACTTCATGTAAGTATTTGTAAATCCTCTAACCAGGTCACTATTGACATAATATAAAGCCTTTAATAGGGTAGGCCTTTCATAGGGCAGACCATCAAAAGTGGTTGAACATTGATTTTTGCAATGATTTTTGTGGGTGTCATCCCCACCCCAGTTTTACCTTCTTATTCCTGGAGGGTTTCTGGTTACCAAATCTTTGTGTTATGGATTGATGCATGTTTTCATTTCATGTTTGCTCATATGTTTGCATGCATGTACATTACTTTTAGTTATGTGTTAATAAGGCTTTGAAAGGATAAAAATTGGTTACTTTTGATTCACGCCCACCCCCTCCCGCCCCCCCCCCCCCCCCTTTCTCAAAATACTCTTCCCATTTTGAACATTCCAACACTTTATAGCTTTGATCCCCAAGAGGAAAGAGTCACACTCTTTTGAAGACTTCAACTTTATAGCCTTATGCAACACTAGTTATAGCTTGATTTCCAAAGTTATTGCAAATATGCTAAAATTGGTGTTGCAATTTTTCATCTCAAAGGAAAAAAGTGGTTTTTCCATGAACATATCTATCTTTCAAGGGGTGATACTTTCCCATGAAACCATTCACTCAATCCAAAAAGATAGAAGTGAGAGAATGTTAGTTAAATTAGACATTAAAAGGGAATATGATGAGCTTAATCAGGTATTTTTTCTTGTGGTTCTATGTACGTTAGGTTTTGACTCAACATGGATTGGATGAACTAAGTATTACATTAACACACCAAAATTCTCTATTTTAATCAATGTTAGTTCCTAGATTTTTTTGAAGGATCAAAATGTATTAGACAAGGTGACCCCCTTTCACCCTTTTTGTTAATTATTATGGTTCTCACAAGAAAAATTTTGGGAGGTGGAAAATCATCAAAGTATCATTAAATGTAAAATAGGTTTCACATCTCCAATTTGCAAATGACACTCTTCTTTTTGGAGTTTCTTCTTTAAGAGATGCCAAATTGATGTCACAACCACTAGACTTATGTAGCAAGGTCTCAAGATGAAAGATTAACTAGCATAATTGGTAGTTTTATTCTTCCATACCTAAGGTAATAAATAGAGACAAATTGGTAGAGTTCTCAACATCAAATTGAAAAAAAATTAGGAAACTACCTTGATGTACTACTATTTGATGCGTCAAGCAAATCTTCATCACAGAAGAACCTAGTTAGTAACCATTTTGATAGAATGGACAATAGGAAGAGAAGATTGTAATCCTCTATAGGAAGAATTTTGATGTTGAAATTTTCTATCTCAATAATTCCCATTTTCTCAA
The DNA here is from genome assembly GCA_028749045.1 of Cupressus sempervirens. Classification (NCBI taxonomy): domain Eukaryota; kingdom Viridiplantae; phylum Streptophyta; class Pinopsida; order Cupressales; family Cupressaceae; genus Cupressus; species Cupressus sempervirens. The sequence goes on along the minus strand of CM053793.1, from coordinate 496,137,073 downwards.
TGATGTGTTTTAAATTTCCCAAAAGAATTCTTTAAAAAATGGAGTGAAAAATGAGAAGGTTCTTTTGGAATGGGGTACATGATCAAGATAAACTTAAACTTCTAGTGTGGGACAAAGTTTGCGCCAACAATAATGTTGTTGTGGTGGGTCTCAAGAACTAGAATATTCTTAATGAAACCCTATGTGAAAAAATTATTTGTCACATGTACAATCAACCAACATAGTTATGGGTAAGAATTTTAAAATCTAAGTATATAGATACAAATAATGACAACATAATTATAACAATAAAAGATCCCCCTAAAAGATCATTTCTTTGGAATTTCATAACTTCATGTAGACATGTAATAATAAATCATTTGACTTGGAAAGTTGGAAATGGTGAATCTACTTCTTTCTAGGAAGACTCTTGGAATAGCTATGAGAATATACTCATTAATGATAACTGGGTACAATTGAGAGATTGGTACACAAAAAATTTAGAGGATAAATTAATTCATTACTAAAAAATAACAAAGGAATCTTCAGGAAGGACAAGATCCTATAAGGACCCAGATCCCTTAGGAGAAGGATTTATCATTAGAGATACAATGGGGGTAACTTTTGTAGGAGGTAAAAGATTACAAGATGGAACAAATAATGTGGTTGACTCAAAAGAAGCCCTATTTTCCATTAGAGCATCCAATAAATTGGGGGTATCCAAGCTTCATGTGTAAGGGGGCTCCCTTATCATTATCAATGCAATAATTAAAGGTTAATTAGATTTTTGATATCTCCAAAATTTCATCCCAAACATCAAACAAGAACTTTCCACTTTGGAGGATTTCAAAGTCACACACATCAAAAAGTTGGGAAATCATGAAGTTGGCCAAATGTCCAACTAGGCTCTAAATATGAACATCAATGAAGTGGTGGTAGATGAATTTATAGAGTTAGTTTTACTTACAAGAGATGGCCTAACATTAAGTTAATAATTGGAAAATTTGTAGCTTTACTAGGAACCTTCAAATTTGAGATGGGTTATCAGAGGTGTCAAACTAGGCTTTATTTTTGAAGGTGGGAGAAACTAGGAATGATAACTTTCAAGATCTAAACATACTAGAGGGTGGAGGATTAATTATTACACTAGTAAATTTGGACCTATTTTTCAATGAGGGTTGATCGATTCTTCGACTGCCAATGGTCAAATTATTCTGATATTATAATTTTGTCAATTTTTTGATGAAAGCTAGGGCTATCTACTTATCAAAGGACAACCCCATTGAAAATGAGCTCAATCTCTAGAAGGAGGTAGCATCAAACCATAACTAGAAAATGTCAAAACTTCAACAATTAGGAGTGGTTATCGATGAGCTTTCCATGCCATCAATGATAGGCCTCGTCAAAATTCTATGAGATTCTAATGACATTGTCACTTCATCAAAGACAACTACCATCGATAGATCGACTACCGATCATTGAAACTTTGACAATAGCCTTTGTTTGTGAAAAAAATAAAATTATAAATCATATTTGTTTGATAATCCAAGGTAATTGGTGACTATCATGTTCGCAAAATTAGGAGTGTAAGAATCCTTTTTCTTTGGTGATCCAAAGTAAAGTAATTATCATTCTATGTGGAGTAAGTGTCCCTATTGATCAGGGATAACTTTAAGAAACCCCTCCCGAAAAAAAAGCCTAAAATTTTGGTGAATCCAACATCTTGGGGGCAGGAAAATTTTAATATCGAGGGCAATTTTTTTATTCTATATAGGAAAATAAAATATTATATGTTGGCAATTTTTTCTTGCCCTAGCAAAAATCATTTTAAATGTGGCGAATTAATTTTTTTTCACTAACGGATATATAAATGATGGCTATTTTTTCCCTTGCCAAAAATAAATTAATAATGTCAAAGGTGAATTACTTGTTTTGTAGAAAAATGAATAATAATGGTCTTGGCTAATCTTCAGTGGTAAACTAAAAAATTGTTTAATCTGAAAGCAAAATTTGCACATGTATTGGCTAGTGACTGTACTGACTATTGAATAGTCACTTTCAAGTTTCAACTTGTGTACTGTCTTAGGTGTGTTATTAATAATTTCATAACATTGTTACATCAGTGTCACAATTACCAAGTTGACCATCATCACTTTTGTTATGTTAATAGTAAATACAATAGTTTTATTGACCATTGATTAGTTAGAGATCAACGATAGTAGATGCATCTCAGGCCCACTCGCTTGAAAAGACTTGGAGTCGCACGTAATTCTCTAGAATGGAGAGACATGGAAAAGTTTGCATGGAAATCATTAATCATTTCAAGCACTATTGACTATCTCACATTAATGTCAGCACATTTTGACATTTTAGACACTTGAAAATTAATAGGAATACGAAAAAATAAGATATGGAAGATCATGAATGCCAAAGAATTAGATGCAACTGTAGTCTACCATTAAATAGGCTCTTCAATTCCTCTTTCAATATCATTTCTCATATTCTAATTTCTTCAATCTGAATTTGGTTTGTAGTTGCACTTTGTAGAGTTTTCAGTTTCTTGAATCATAGTCATGGATACGCCAATTCACCTGAAATGCACTAATATAGCTTTGCAAAAGCCCTTTCTAGGAAAAATTCATGATGATGTCCTTGCCATGGTTTGCAAGGTAGATGGTTGAAGTCCTTTTATCCACCATGCTATATGCATGGTACTTGGCTAGGAATTTTTGAGAAATGATAAGAGGTACCGTGTGTTCATGGATATTACCTCTCGTTTCCTCGCATCTCTTCTCGACCTTGAAGGCAGGCAAATAGACATGGTGATGCTTCTGTGTAACATTTTTAAGAAAATGTTTTTAGAAGATGATGTCAAAATTATTGTATTAGCCGAGCAGGTAGTGGGGCCAGGTATTGACATCCCTTTTGCAGATGTGGTAGAGAAGTGTTGGGAGGAAGGCATAGGGTGCATTATACATAAGCATCCTTTCTTGCTCGGCATGAACAAATGACAACTAACTCGCCATCGAAAGTGGGCATGGCTCGAAAGGGATTTTCTAAGAAAAAGGTTGTTGTTGGATGATGACATCAGTGAGACAGACTTCACATGGCTGGACGAGTTCAGTGACATCATCTTCTTCAATAGATTCCTCACAGATAGAATTGAAGACCTTTCTGATTAGAAGCTTCAATCCCTTGGCCCCTTAGCCCACTCATGCTTCTAGCCTCCCTGGTTCCCTATTTAGTGTTCCCTATTCCCTTGGCCCTTTAGGGCAAAAAAATATTTTGATTGGGGAAAAAGTTTGCCAAAAAAACATTTTCAAGATATATATATTTTTCTTTGGATTAGGCCCTACCCTTTTTTGTAAATTACAAAATAGTAAAACCAGGCTGATATAATGATTTAATCAGCCATTTTGAATATGTAAGCTATGAATTAGTATTATGTACATTGTATAGTCTAAAATATTATCAATGAAAACAATAGTTTTTGGCTTCTCAAATCGTTGTTGTTCTTAGTCTACAAATTTGTAAGTTTATTTTTGGCATCTTGTTTCTCAAATTATGCACTATCGAAATGTTACTATTAATCTGTGACTTAGTTAAAAATAGTGAACTGTTAATAATTAACTATTTTCCTTTAATCTAATTGGTTAAAAGTTAACAAATGGAGCTTCAAGGAAAACTAAAGATTAATAGATTATAACCTTAACAAAGTTAAATATAATTTTGATAATTTATGTGTCAATTTTTTATTTCATACCTATCTTGTCACCTATTCCTAACTTTTTTTTCATTATGAAATATTTTAAATGATGAAGAATAGTTTATAAACAATTATCACAATTTTCAATATATGTTAAATTTTAATAATTTATAGATATTATAACTATATTATATTTTAATTTTGAAACTAAATAATAAATATGAATAAAAATAGAGCATTTGCAATTATATTTTTAAATTGTAATTATAACCATATCATATACATATAACATAATTATTTATACTATAATATAATATAATATAATTACAACCAAATGATATAATCATAACCATATAATATAATATAGTTATATTCATAACGATATGATATAATAATAATCATAACCATATAATATAATTATAATTTATAACCATATATTATTTATATAATATAATAATAATAATAATAATGACCATCTCAATTTGATAGATCGATGGCCTGTGATGAACTTCGAGCCGATTTGAGGAATCTTTTACCATCTACCCAGATTCGTGATGGTCATTATATATTGTATTAAATTTATTATTATTATTATATTATATTACATGGTTATATTTATATTTTATTATATGGTTATGATTATATCATATGGCTATAATTATATTATATGTTCAATTATGTAATAAATAATTATAAATAAAAATAATATTATTTTTATAATAATAATAAATCTTGAATGATTACATAATATAAGTAATATTATTTTTAATTGAATACCAAAAAACATATTATAATTTATAAAAAAATACATTATTAAAATATAAAATATAATCCAATGCACTTACATTTAAAAAAATTGAAAATATTTAACAAAAATAATAATTTAATAATTTAATTAAAAATAATAGAGCATATGATATAATCATAACCATATAATATAATATAATTATAACCATATAATATTTATATAATATAATAATAATAATAATGACCATCGAGTCATCAATGGCCCAGGATGAATTTCAGGCTGATTTGGGGAATCTTTTTCCATCTGCTCAGATTCATCCAAAATTGTGACACGTGTCACAATTCTAGATGAATCTAGGCAAATGGGAAAAGATTTCTCAAATCGGCCCAAAATTTGTCCCAGACCATCGATCTATTAGATTAAGATGGTCATTATACATTTTATTAAATTTATTATTATTATTATATTATATTATATTATAGTATAAATAATTATATTATATGTTCTATTATATAATAAACAATTATTAAAAAAATAATATTATTTTTATAATAATAATAAATCTTAAATGATTAAATAATATAAGTAATATTATTTTTAATTGAATGCCAAAAAACATATTATAATTTATAAAAAAAAAATACATTAATAAAATATAAAATATAAATCAATGCACTTACATTAAAAAAATTAAAAATATTTAACAACAATAATAATTTAATAATTTAACTAAAAATAATAGAACATATGATATAATTATTTATACTATAATATAATATAATATAATTACAACCATATGATATAGTCATAACCATATAATATAATATAATTATAACCATATAATATTTATATAATATATTAATAATAATAATAATTACCATCGAGTCATCGACGGCCTAGGACAACTTTCGAGCTGATTTGGGGAATCTTTTTCCATCTGCCTAGATTCATCCAAAAACATGACATGTGTCATGATTCTAAATGAATCTAGGCATATGGGAAAAGATTCTCCAAATTGGCTCGAAATTTTTTTCGAGCTGTCGATCTATCAGATTGAGATGGTCATTATTATTATTATTATATTATATTGTTTAATATAATATTATATAAATAATATTAAATAATATAATATAATAACAATAATAAATTTAATAACCATTTGATAGTCTATAGATCGAAGGCCCGAGATGAATTTTAGGTCGATTTGGGGAATGCTTTCCCATCTACCAAGATTCATCTGGAATCGTCACACATGTAACTTATGTACATCACTACATTATTTAATATTGACTTTGAGTCTTGACAATTTATTATGGTTAGATGTACTTTGTACATAAAAGTTAAAACCATTAATTACTTATTACTTTTGTTTTAACTATTAAACTTCAAGTATTACCTTTTTAGAGTATGAAGTTGAGAGTTCTAAAACTGTAAGATGAGAGTCCAATACAATAGCCATAGGGTTTTCAAATTTTAAATTTTTAAAGGCTGGTAGAATTCCATTCTGTGTTATGATTTCTGAAGACTGAAAGTGTGAAACTTGGGTATCAGACAACAACACCAATTATCCAATCTCAATTCCAGGTATTTAATTTTTTTCAAAAAAAATTCATTGCAATTTGTAGCAATAGAAATCTTGATTTTAATTGTCTTAGGTTTACACTTTACAATTATTTTGAATAGGGTTTGAAGTCTAATAACCAGTAGCAACCAGGCATGGGTAAAACAAAGTCAAAAACCTCCCAAACAAGTGCACCCATAAAGGAAAAGAACACCATTATACAACTCAGACAAGCACTACAAACCCTAGGTTTCATCGATAAATGTTATGATATTTTTGATCCTATTATCCATGGAGATTTTGGAATCATGGAAATTAGACATTCATTGTTTAGTAAGTGGATAGATCCCTAGAAGGGGAGAATTTATTACAAATATAACAACAATATTGGTGCATATACAAATAAACTAGCTGCTCTGGTTACTAGATTAGCAAACCTTGTTGTACCCGAAGTATTCCCTTCCCTGAAATTGTAATTCTATGCACTTAGAATTATGATGAAAATAGAAAGGCAATTGTAAACCAAAACACTCAGGAGAAAATTTTATCAATAACCGAGAGTGAATTTTTCACTCTATTAGACCTAGGGTTAGGGTTTAGAATAGAAAGCTCTAAGGAGCACATTGACTTGGATAAACTAGCTTAGGCTTATGACAAGCTAGAAAGAAGTTTTCAAGATTCATATATTAAGGGTTTAATACCCTTAGAGTCCACTACTAGTGTTACTGTTAAATTGGACAAAGACCATAAGCCTCCTTATTAGTATGATATTTTTGTGCCATGGGTTCAGAATACTATTTCTTTGTTATCATTTTGCCTGGGATTGGATAGTAACAAGGAAGTAGGGGCCAATGTTCTTGAAATGATTTATAATATCTATTTTTGAGGTCAGTTAGCTGACAATGTAGCAGTAAGATATGATTTTTCTCGATACATTATTGAATCTATGCAACAAAAATTACTAATAATTAAACAAAGTACAACTATAGGAAAAACAAAGACATTTAGGTTCACAAGTTACTTGTGCTACCTTCTTTTAGCAAAGCATTTCCCAATATTTGAGACAGAGAACAACAAGCTTGATATTGAGGTCTATAAGTTTGATGAGAAAACCCAGAAGAAATTAGAGACACCAAGTCCAGTATATGAGTGGACACATAAGATAAGGATGACTACTAAAAATAAAAACTACAACCATTTTGTAGACTTCTTTTTGGCACCTATTTACCAAAAAATCACAGACACTACAATGCCTAGATTGCCAGTGTCTTGTAAAGATTGCAATCAATTGGGAAGTCAAATTCAATTGTCTAATTGGTTTTTCATGGAAGAGTACATTGTCTTAAGGTTTTATGGTTCAGTAGTTGAACCTTGTAAACTTCCAATGCATGTTACAAAAAGGGTTTTTGCACTGGAATATGTAAGGTAGATGAAGAGCGCAAATAAACTTTTTAGTGGACAACAAAAGAAAACAATATTTCCTTCCTTGACTTTCACAATTGGAGGCCTCACATTTGAGAGAAAGGCTTTCAAAGTGGCAAATGAATTGGTAACTTTTTTTGGCTTTCATTTTGTTAGTCACTAGAATTATGATCCACTGAACATAATAAAAACAAGACTTATTGCCAATGGGAACTCTGTGAGCAAATATCAACACCAGGAGATGCCTTTGATAGAAAAGTTAAAAAACAAGGATTTGTGGGATGAGGTTAAGAAAGAGATGGAGAAACATGCAATAGAGAATAATATTTCAATGCAACAACTATCATCCCAAATTATGACATTGCCCATATTAGAGTCACACAAATTAGGGCCTCTGACATACTTAAATTTTTACAAGAAAGCATCTAAACCTTCTAAGAAGTCTATGTTGAAAGCAATTGAAGAGGCATGCATATTTGAAATGTGGTGTCAAACCAAGATAACTGAGTTTTGGAAAATGAGGCAAAATTTGGGTGAACCAAAGACATGAGAAAATTTTAAGAAAATTGATGAGGATGACCTTTTCAACACTTATTGGGATAAAAAGCATCCAATTGTACTATATTAACTTGGTAGTTGCAGTGAAAATGATATTCAAAGATAAGAGGACCTCTAGTCTAATGTTGACATTCAAGGTATTGAGGATTTCGGGTCAACCAAGGGTAGAGATATTGTTAAACTTCAAATGAGTGATTCTATTAAACAAACATATGGTAAAGGAGCAAATATAATACAAAAAATGGGTTATGCAGGTATAAGGCCCATTGGTGCAAGTGGTGATGGGATTTGGAATTCAGTTCCAGTACCAGACCCACCCAAAAGAGGAAGTGAACCAATCATTGGAAGATCTGAGATTGAAGATGATTCATCTAAAAAGGGCAAAAAACATTATACTTCTACTTCTGAAGGTCATCCCAACACATTATTTTTTAAATCTTCAAATCCAGTTGTAGTTGATCCCACTGGCACTGGCATTGAAATTGGCACTAGCATGGATGAACCTTGTGCAAAAAAGAAAAAACTTATGACAATTACACCGCAAGAAATGTCAGTAGTTACTTTAGCAATGTATGCACCAGTGGCTTCTGTACAAAACCCTGAAAATAGTCCTAAAACACCAAGATTTGGAATGGGCCATCTTTAGTATGTTGGAAATCCTCAAAATACAATTTTAGGTGGAGTAAGTTTAGCTGGAGATGGAGGAGCATCAGCATTCAATGATATAGTTGATAATTCACCTTTCAAACACTCAATTGTGTCAGAAAATCTAGATTTTAGTTTGAAAGATTTTGCACCAAAGGTTGAACAAACAAGCGAAAGAAATAGGTAAATTATGAAGACTTTGAAAAGTGATGCAGTTGTCAAATGTCAGGGATCTACTAACAAACTATTTCCAACATATGATCCAAATAATGAAATGATGAACTTCATGGCTATTATGCCCCTGGGTAGAGATAATAATCCACCACAAAATGTAATAAATCGTAACGATATACAAGTTACTAGTCTTTCAAAAGTGAAAAATATTGACAAAATCAATATATCAAAAGAGAGTGACAAAATGGTCTACTCTACACTTCTAAAAGAGGAGAGGGAAAAAAAAGGCTTACAAAGCAAATAGAAAAGTTATAGGCAGACCTTGATAATGTGAAGGTGAAGGAGAAAGCACTAGACAATAGGTTCAAAGAATTGCAAAATAGGATAAAGAAATCTTCTCCTACAGAGACAATTGTCCAGCAAGAAAGGAAGAATGAACAAGTGCAACATTTGACTAAAGAATTGGATGAGTGTCAAAAAAGACTTAAGAATAAACAAGCGTCTACTACACAGTTATTCAAGTCTATAGAGATTAGTGCACAGGTCATCAATCAATTAAAAACTGAGCTAGAATCTATTGCCAAGGAAAATAAAATTTTGAAGGATGAATGGGAGAAGGAAAAGAAAAAAGTGGAGTCTAGGGAAAGTATGATTTTTAATTTACAAAAGGAATTGGGGAATGAGAAGAAAAAATAGGAGTCCACTGTAGACACAATCTACAATTTGAATAAAAAATTGGAGAATATGAAACAAAAAGAGTTGTCAACTGCAAAATCTATTAGTGATTTGAAGGAGGAATTGGAGAATGTAAAAAAAATAGAGTCTAGTGTTACTGCAAGCACTAACACAATCCACAAATTAAGGAGGGAATTGGAGAATGCAAAAAAAAAAAAAAGAGTTAGTTGCAAATAAAAACCTCAATTTGAGAAAGGAATTGGAGAACACAAAGAAAGATGAGTCTACTTAAAGTCTCCATGATTTGAAGAAGGAATTGGACAGTGTGAAGAAAAGGAGGAGTCCACTTCAAAGACAATCCATGATTTGAAAAGGGAACTTGAGGAAAAGAAGAAAAAAGAGGTAACTACTACAAATAAAATCCAAGATTTGAAGAAGAAATTAGAGGTTGAGAGGAAGAGAGAAATTGATTGGCAAAGGCAACTAGAGGAAATGTAGAAAAAGAGTGAAAAAAGAGGTCTAAAATGAAGAAAAAGGTGGAGAATGTAATGGTAGAAAATAGAATGACCTCTTCCAAAGACCATCATGTGAAGGATACTATAATAGACAAAGTTAAGCTTATCAAACAATAAATTTGAGACAAAATAATGATGATCAGTGATGGTTTGGTTGAATGGCTTGATTTAAATAGCAATCTTAGAGTTGTCTTTGAAAATGTAAAAATTGATTTTCAGGCTAAAAGACAAATCTTCACCAGTTCCTTAAAAGATCTTTCTAACCAAGTTCTCAATAAACTAAAGAGATCCAGTGATAGGGATTTGGAAAATCATGGAATAAACAACTACTTGGATGCCTGTGTAATGGCCATTAATGTCTCTCAACATTGTGAAGAAGTAACGTGAATTGATGAATCACTCAATTCTACTTCCAAATAACACCATAGTGAACTTGCTAAATGTTGGATTACCAAATCTAGTTAACTTAGAAGGCACATTCATTAGAAATAAAAATTACATGAAAAAGTTGCAGGGTAGGATGAATTCTGATTTAGGGAAACTGCCTGAGGCATTCACTCCAGAGGGAATTGCAAGTTGCATCAAACCACTATCAACAATGAGTGATGCTATAGATAGATTCCTCCTATCATATGATTCTATCTCTTAGAAGTATTTTTTGTTGATGAGACTAAAACTAATTAGCTACAACCTCAAAAAAATGGGGCTTCCAAATGATGCAGAATGGAGCGCCCTAAAGAAATTCAGTGAAGCTGGGTCATCTTCTCAAACTATTACTATTGCTATCAGTGGTAGTCATAGCTAATAGCACTAAGTAGTAACACTATAACCACTTAGTAAGTGATAGAACTATAATCATTTTGTTACTTGTTGCTCTTTAATTTCAACTTTTTTTAATGTTAATTGTTACAGGAATCAAGAGCCAGCATATTAGGATAGTTGGGTAGCCAGGCACTAGCATATAGTGGCATATCAGGAATCAAGAGCTAGCATATCTAATCATATATACAATTACAAACCAACCTATAGCTATTGTTTCTCCCTTGTATCTGCAAAAGGGAATTCATGATCATTGCAATTTGACATTGAGTCATTTGCAAAGGGTTGTAATTATTTGTAATTGACAATCATTAAATGTATTATGTTACAGGCTGATTTGTAATTATAAATTATAATAGAATTTTTTTTAAAATGGAGCTTATTCTATTAAATGCATTATATTACAATTTCTTAAAGAAACTAGAATCAATGAAAATCTCAACATGTTAAAAAAATACAATCAATGAAAATCTCCACATGTAAGTACTAAGTTTGTAACATCAACATGTTCAAAAATAAATAAATAAAATTAAACATCTATAAAGTGAATGAAGGCTATAAATTAACTTCTACAAACATGTTACATAATTAATTAGTAGGTAGAGTCTTATATTAGAGCTACTAGCCTACTACTTGACTCACGTAGAAGGTGGAGAAGATGCTATAGTTGTCATTCTGCCTGGACCGGCTCAGCATCACTATCATCAAAATCCTCCTCATTTATTGCATATAACATTTCATTTTTTTTGGTTTTTTCTTCAGATTCACTATCAGTGTCAGACTCACTATGCATGCCAAATTCAACATCATCTTCATTGCTTTGACTTTCAATATCACAATATGAACCACTACTACTGCCACTACCACCACCACTACCACTACCACTTGTGTTTGAAATGTTGGAAATCCCTCTTCTTTGACATTGCTTTCTCCAAATGCTGACAGCCCTATCATAAGGGAAACTTTCTACCTCATACCTAGAACTATAGAGCCTTAGAAAATTATCCAAATTTTTGTCTAATTTGTTTCTAACCTTTGACTTAAGGAAGCCCAAAGTACTAAAAACTCTCTCATCCTCTACTAAACCCAATATAATTGTCAAACATAAATTGGTAAGCTTGAAATATTCTAGTATTTCCTCTCTCAACTACTTGTTCTCACCAAGGCTTTTCCAAAGCTTTGTTACCACTCCCTCTTCATTTGGGTTCTCCATAACAACACATTGTTCCCTCATTATGTTTGCAAAAGAGTATGATTGATCTCTCAATCGAGTTTCATCTAAAATTTTATTTATGGTGACTCCATTGATTACTTTAGATGTGCAAAAATGCTGAATTAGAGTCGTCATCCTTCTTCAAAAATTAGTTAGACTATTTAGACACCAATATTGTGGAAAAACAATTGACATTTCTTCCAGCAATTCCTTTCGAGGGAATCTAAATCTGATTTCTGATGAAAAATTGTAGAAAACTCGCTTGACAGAGTCAAGCACAGAGTCTTTGATCTTCTTGAAGGCTTCACTTGTAACACATGAAAGTACCTTCTCTGGTTCTAATTCAACTTTGCTTCCTACTTTGTTGGGGTTGAAGTGGGCATAGTACTGGATTGGTATGTCAACTCCACATACCCTAACATATACCTCATCATTTGCACGAATATGTAAAAAGTTCCTAGGATTGTTCAAATCTAAGATTTCTAACCACTTTGCAAGATTCATTTTATCTAATGGTAATAATCAGTATAGAGTATCCAGGCTACTACATGTCATTTTATGTAGCTTATTATATTTTGTAATGTACATAGCTCTTTGTTGAACCTTTTTTATAATATTTCTCATGTCCTGTAGCATGAGGAGAATAGCTGCTAAAGTTAAGAGTACCTTAACATTAGTTAGGCTTGAATATAGTCAAGGAAATCTATCTCACACAGATTGGATTAGTCCAAGCAATGATGGGTATTTAGACATTACTCAATGCATTGGTCCATCCAAAGAGATCCATCTAGTATCATTGTCTTTAAGAAGCTTCCTCTCATTAGTAAGTCCTGCAGCAAAGTGTTGAAATTTTTGAACTTGTTTTGGACATCGACAGAAGTATTGGTAAATCTCTTTGATTCGAGATTCCACTTTACTTACACAACCAATATCATTGACAATTCCAAAAGCTAGATTCATTTGATGGGCCATGCAATGAATGAGAATAGTGTATGGTGCCAAATCATTCTTGATCTTTTTGCAAAGACTGCCTTTATGACCTTACCTAACCGAAGCACCATCTGCTCCAACACACACCAACTTGTTGGCAATCTCCATGCTATCCAAACCTCCAAATTCAATTAGAGTAGTCTTTAATAATTCATATAAGTTTTTAGTTGTCACACTACAATTCAATTTAGCAATAGATAGTAGAAATGGTTGACAACAAAGATTGTTTATAGTATAAACATGCATGCACACCTAGGAAGTATTATCAATTGTTGTAACTTCATCTAGAGACAATGCAATAAAATTTGAGTTTTTTATAATTCCTTCATATCTTCTATTTCAATCTATGAAAGACATTTAGCCTATTCCCACCTGCTATTTACTGACCATTAATTGTTAGGATAGTTTCAAATTTTTTTAAAATGCAATAATACAGTCATTGAAGGGTAGTCAATCATAGGCCATCCTCTACTCAATATATAAAAGACCACACCTAATTGAACTACTTTTCCCATAGTTTGCACTTTCATTGCTTTCCCAATGAAATCTTCAATGGAACCTTTTACTACAGAATGCTTCTCCCATATTTGCTGGTGTAACTCGTATATTTTAGCATTCTTGATATGTAGACAGTTCTCCTTTGTTTTCCAAGTTAGCATGGATTTTTTGACTCCATCTATAATTTCCTTCTTATAAAATTTACCAACATGCTTTTCTATGGTATCAATTTTAAGCTGCAGCCTCTTCTCCTTCTTTGTTATCTATATGCAAATCTTACATCTGCATTCTATAGGAGGCTCACCATCATTTGGATTGGGCACTGGTTCAATGAACTTGTACTTTTCCACCCATTCTAACTAAAAATTTCTTTTGGATAGATCCCAGCGAGATCGATCTTTCTTCGATTCTAGTTTTCTTTTCCCCTTTTGTGCATGAACCTGATTTATGGAATCAATTTTGGTTTTCTCAACTGATTGGTCTGGGACCGACTCCAACTCTATAATCTCAATTTGTAACTCCCTACTTGAGGGAAGTTCCTCTAGATCTTATTCAAGTTTCTCCTTGACTGAGATATCAAGTTCACCAACTTGAACTTCAATACTGTCTGAGGGTCCAACTTGCGATGAATCTCCTTTTTCAGTAACCACTGGAGATCTAACTTGTGAATCTTGTATGCTGCCAACATTTCCACCACCAAAATATGCCATTATGGCTCTATGTTTTGGTAATGGTGGCCTCTCTTGGATTTCAAGGATCAGACCCCTCTTGTTTGACATGGCAAACCAATAAAGGTTGCAAAAAAATATCAACTTAGTTGTTGAACAAAAGACTTAACTACTTAGACTACATATAATAACAATACTATGATTCATTCTCAAAAAAAGGGTACTACTACTATAGCACTACAGTCTACGGTACTACCCAATATAATTCACAAACCTAATACCTATAGGCTATCTTAGCATGTGAGATGTCCAGTCACTAGAAGACACTGGACAGTGAAACTAAAAAAATAACTAGTACAACTTACAAAATAATTTAAAAATCACTCGCCTTTTACAAAAACTAGGGTCCATGAGTTAATGGCCAATGCACTCAGCACTCTAAAAGTTTGGCAACAATAAGAAATGCCAATCTGCAGACCAAAAAATAGCGAATTGTGTAGAATAATAATTTCTTATAGTCCAATCTAGGTTGATGAATTAAACAGGATTAACAAGTGGGAATGCCCATAGTAGGAAATAGTTGGATAAATGGGACAGGTGATCGACACATGTTGGTAAAATGGTTGGCGACACCCAACCCAAGGGAAAATTTATATGGTTGTAGTAATGGTGAAATAACATCGACCAATAAGAAACAACATGCAAAGGTTGGTAATATGTTTAAAATAAATGTATCCAAACTATATATCGCATTGGCAATTGTACCGATATTTTTTACCAATCATGTGATAACTAATGGATGACCACCTCAGGTGTTGAACCCAAATATTATAAATATCTGATGATGTAGTTGGACCCAAATATGATAAATATTTTCCAAATGACGATTGACCTGTCAGAAAGGATTGCCAAAATGGGAAGATTCATTGCTAAAGTAATCCCTGCTATTGATTTAAGAGTGGGGTCATGTTGTCGACACTTTATGAAAATTGGGTCCCATGCTTAGGCTAATTACCAATAATGATACATAATTATTTTTATTTGGGTGATGACTTTTTCAACATAATCTAATCTTTTCATATGATAAATTAAATATTTTTGCCTACAATTTTTGAGGCATGTCCTATTAGATGGTCGCATTCACCTATCTATGGTAAAATATAATTCAAGTTATATGTAAAGTACATAGACTTGACAAGTGTTTCTATTTGAGAGACTTTCCAAGGAACTTTTTATCCTTCTAATATTTGGCCCAAAATATATTATACTATGGACAAGTGTCATTATTCTAGAAACTTTCTCTAAAACTTGTTGTTCTTTAACATTTTATCTTAAATAGGATTTATACCATTGATTTAGGATCATCTAATGATCATTAAAAAGGGTTATTATATTTTGGATGATATAAAATTATGGATGATACATAATTATTTTTATTTTGGGGATTAATTTGCAAACATAATCTAATCTTTCTGCATGATAATTAAATATTTTTTCCTACGATTTTTGAGCCATGTCCTATTAGATGGTCACATTCACCAATCTATGGTAAAAATTTAAGTCAAGTTATATGTAAAGTATACAGACTTGACAAGTGTCTCCATTCTAGAGTCTTTCCAAGGAACTTTTTATACTTCTACTATTTGGCCTAAAAATGGTTATATTGTGGACAAGTGTCATTATTTAAGAAACTTTCTCTAAAACTTGTTCTTTAGCATTTTATCCCAAGATAGGATTTATAGCATTGATTTTGGATTATCTAACAATCATTAAAAAGGGTTATTATATTTTGGATGATATAAAATTATGGTTTCTAGGTATTTTTACTTTTTCTCATGATTTTTTGAAACAATTAAAGATTCACCAAGGTTTTACACAACTCTAATACAATGGAAAGAAATCACCAATAAATTATTATTTTTCCTATTTTAAAAAAAATTGCCAATAAAAATTAGTTTTTTCCCCTAAAATAATGTTGGATTCACCATGATTTTAAACATTTTTCAAAGGGGGGTTTCTTACAGTTATTCCTATTAGGATATAGAATCCAACTCAGCCCTAATATCATTTGATGTAGATAGCTAGCATCCAATACATACATCAAATTGGAAGGAGATTAGGGAGAAGACAAGTGGACTACCTACTTAAAAGTATACATTTCAACTTATAATACATGATGCATATCATTATTTTCTATAATATATAAATTCTTTAAGGGTCTTTCCTAAGTCATATATAAATCTTTGATAGGAGCATTACATGTTAGAAGAATGAATATCTCATACTCAGATAATAGAGATAATTACAGTCAACAAGGATGACATATAAGGTCACACATGTTATAGTCAAAGGTATAGGAATTTAATAAGCATCGAAACATCCATCTCTAGTATGAAATGGGTGATTAGATTTACCAAGTACCACTGGGAAGTAAATATAATTTGACTTTAATAAGAAAATGTTATGTACAATCTGCAAATGGAGAATACTAATGTGATAATAATAAAATCATTTCCAAAATATTATTGCCATCTCAAAGTATTTACTTCTACTAGATAAAGTTTAAACTTATATTGTGACTTATACCAATCACTCTATAATCAACATATATATTTGATATTCTAATATAGTGGATATAAATGACATAGAGGCCAATTTCAAGATTCTTCTTAGAAACAATGGGTGATATTCCTAGGAGGCTTGAATAAAGAAAATTACATGGAAAATAGATGAGATTACTCAAAAAGAGACATCAACCAAGAGGTCTTTGAATAAGTTATAGAATTCTTAAAGAATGGATCAAAATCCTTGTATTGGATCAAGCCTTAACAATGATATTAGGAATGAGATTGGTAAGAAATTAACCAAATGTCTCTTAATTCTAGTAGGGGCATTACATTGAATAACCTAACAAGTGCAACTAGTTTGAACTGAAAAGATTCCACAAACCAAATGGACCCTAAAGGAATGAACTATGAAAAATATTCCTTCTAATTCAAAAAATAACTCTTTCTTTTGTATTTTTATAGTCTAAAATGATGACTATGAAAAGAAAAGAAAGGTTCTAAATGAAAGATACAATTACCTCTGTATGTTAACCACTAGAGAGGTATAGGTTCTAAAAAGAGAATGTGTGGGATATGGTTTAGAAATATATAATTTATTTACTAAAATAGAAATTCATGAGCAAGAGAGGTACAGGTACATAACATCCCTCATTCAGCACCAAACATGTAACAAAACAACATTATGTAGGAACCTTAAAAAAAAATTGTCTTCGATACTTTCCTTCTAGATTCAAGCCATAAATAGATTTAGTCCTTATCTAGAATTCCCTCAAATGATGGAGAGATGCTTTCTTTACCCTAAAACCTCAATTTCTCACTCAACTATGTTGCTCAGTACCCTATAATGAAATCATGATCAATTAGCATTACAAAAGATGTTAAAATTTTTTAAGATATGTTCCAGTTTCATTGCATTGGTGAGTGTGTTATAAGCATATTAGGATCTATAGTGTTATAAAAAAAACTTCTAGAAGACTAAGATCAACATGTTACCAATATGGTTGCAATTAGAAAATATCAATTTAGTGAATGAAGGCATGAAATGTTTCAACAAAGGAAACAAAACATTACTTTTAATAACATCAAAATTTAGAATGTAGCAATAGTCAAAATAAGGAACTCAGTGATAGAACTATTATGTAAATAATGAAGAATCATTGTCTGTAACCAATAAAGCATCAATATGCCTTTGGATTCTCTCCCTCCTTTCCAAAATAATATTCAGCCACTCTAAATCAAGAATACACATGCAATAGTGTTCCATATGCATGGATAGTATGTGGACCTGAAAAAATGTACCACAGTTACATTAATGACCTGTATAAAAAAAATGCAAGCATGTTGCATTTTTCATCTCCACCTGATGTCCTATGCATATCAATTGAGATTTCATATTGTATATCTATATCATACTATGATCAAATGAACAAGAAAGTAACAATAAAATCATATTTAACACATAAAAAATCTACAAAACAAGAATTTACCAACTCTAATGCAACAAGTGTGGATGTTTGTATGCTCCTTATTGTCGATCTTGTTGTCGATAATTTTGGAGTGCTGGCCAACCTCGTCAAAGGAGGCATATGCATGTCATTAGGACCTATAAAATAATAATATATACAATGCATTTTATTTTTTAAATATAGATTGCAAAAACATGACAATAGTAATATAAAACTCTCAATAATAATCATGAAGAAAATAATGGTGCAGTTTTGACTATTAATGGATGTCAATAAAGACGCATTGGTGATTTTAATGATGTCCCTTCTAATAGTTGAAAATTTAATTAAATCACATACCTATAGGAATTCCACTAGTACCATCATTAGGTGGAACAACTCGGTGAGGTCTCAAAAAATGTTGTAACAACACAAATATTTTGGTTTAGGATCTATAATTAGTATAAAATATAAAGCTTTATTAAACTATTATCCTAGATGAATATTCATTATTTCTTACTTCTAAACAACTTTCTCTTTGAAAAAATTGATTTTTTGTCACCTCTTTCTCTTCGATTGTATTTGGATCCATCACAAGCACAAGAATTTGTAGATTGATTTTTTGAGGCTCTTTTTGCACATGCTTACAAGGTCACTGGTATATACGATGTTATCATCACATAATACTATGGCCGCCATATCAACAACTAATTTTTGTTGTGTAATTGGTTGTTTTTTATTTTCCCTAAGCATCATTAAAACAATCAAAATAAGTCTAAAACCTTAATGAAAATAACATAATAATATAACATTTTGTAAAATTATAATTACACAATTTTTTATACAAAAGGTTTACCTTTGCTAAAGAAGGGGTGGGAGAAACATCCTTGTCTCTATCATCTGATGGATTTTCCATGTCATCCTATGACAAAGATAATATATAAAAACATCAGCATAATGAAAGCAATAGTCAACTTAGCAAAAGAACTTATCAATAAAATGGTATATTGTATATTGGAGTTATTAATTGGAAGTAATTAGTTTAAATATCACATACATAGTACTTACAAGTCCCATGATAGTAACTTTCCTTGTATCTATGTGATTCAAATTATAATCTATTAACAACTCTTCCCTTTCACTTATTGATTTTATTGCACATAAAAAAACATGATTTCCCTCACTCACTTCAAAGATACAATTGGGTTGCTTATTAGTTAACCTAGGGGACACACTATTTATAAAACCTACAATTTTCCCTATTTATTTTGGCCTTCCATCAATATACATAGAAAGTCTTTTACTTTGATCATTTTCTTTCCATTGTAGATAATTTTCTGATAGTGCATACATATGCATACTTTTTTATATTAAACTATCTACATCCAGTTCTAATTGTAATAAGGTCCTACATACTCCATCAATTCAACAACTCTTTTATGACTAACCTTTATGCCATCCATGGAAAATAGGCTAAAACCATGTAATGATGATGGAGCTATGCAATATATCCTCTTGCTAACACAAAAATTAATGTTAATTGGAGGTAATTCCTTGGGTACCAATTCTTTTTGAAGATGTGTGTGCCTCAAGGGAACCTTGATGTCACCCTTTGTCTCATCACCATAGAACATGACCCCCTTGATCAAGGAAAATTTGTATGCCTTATTTAAATTTTCTTCTAAATTTTTGACCTCTAGTTTGTCTCTCTTTTGTACACCTACGACATGTCTCACTATCCTCTTCTATTCATGTATTTCCCTCACTTGAGGAAGACACATTTGATAGAACCTATTTGGTGGTACCTATAGCCCATCAAATGAGAGATATAGTTGAAGGAGAAAAATATTTTACTATAAAATGAGGCTAATATTGATGAAGTTGGCATAAAGTTAATGTTGAAGGCAAAGAGAAAGAAAGCATGCAATAAACTTATACCACTCAATCCATGTAATTTTGTACGACCCTTGTCAAAGTGGTATAGTTTCCTACATATGTAAATCATTTATCTTAATTTAGTTACAAATTACATGATACTTATGCTACAAATTACATAGAACATAACATGAACAATATGCATACATCATAATCATTGTATACTTTTTAATTCATTACCTCTAAAAAAAAAAAAATTTAAGTAATCAACACCAAGAATTGCACATCGCAACAAATATTTGTACCTAATCAATACTTAATACATTTCCATTGATCATGTCATTGATCATCTTCTTTGTCCATCTCATCATCATGAACATCATCATTATCGCCATCCTCATCCAAATCATCACAATGATCATCATCATCATCATGGTCATCACTATAACCATCATCACCACCATCATTATCATTGCTATGACCACCACTACCACCACCACCACCACCACCACCACCATCATCATCATTTTCATCCTCATCACAACCACCACCATCATCAATTCTATCATCATCATCATGAACATCTCCACCACCATCATCTTCTTCTTCATCATCATCTTTTCCATCATCATCATCTACTTTATCTTCTACTTCTTCAATATCTTCTCCTTCAATCATATTATACTTTACCAACCTTCCTCTTGGATCATGTCTAACAAAAAATGACCAACCTAGTTTATGTGGAATGCCAAAGTAAAACACTTTCTCACATTAACTTGGAAGAACATAGGGATCATTTCCAACTGACTCAAATGACCTTGTATAAATAATTGTAAATCTATTATCATGTTCAATGAAAATTCTATTAGGATTATTTTCATTCAGTCATAGCATATACCATTTCACAATGAATAGAACTAATTTGAAGGAATTAAAGTCACACTCAGTTATATTGTCCAAATTATTGTAGTATATATTTTCAAATTGTTGAGAATGCATTTCATTTCTAGACAAAATATTGGTGACCTCAAAGATTGTGGTTATCCCAGAATCACAAGTTCTCTTAGTGTTATCCACCTTTTTAATGTGAAATTTAAAGCCATTGTATTACATAGCTTTGTGATGCTTGACATGTTATTTTTTAAACATGTCAAAATTATGCATCCATCCATGAGTTGATATTGAAAAAATGGGTCATGATATATTGACTTATATGTACCTTTCCACCTCTCAAACCTTTTGCTAGATCAATTACTATTGGTGTAACATAAGAATCTCCATTACAATGAGCTTCTTTAACCAATGAAGTAACACCTTCCCATGTTAATGAGTGACCATTTTTTTGAGATCATTCAATCCATACCATCATCCAATCAAAAAATTCTGCAATATAGAAATAAAGTGCATCCCACTCATGAGAAACTATATAAAATAAATAGACCAGTTAGAAAAAACTTATATTGATGATGGATAAGAATTAATTAACTACAATAACATCTTATAATTACCTCTCACTTTCCTCAATCTACCTTTTCCCATCAAGTATTTTCATTCAAATATGTTAATGGATTTGGGATCCCAAATGCGATCTACATGGATCTTTGATGCAAACTTGGGAAGATATTCACTAATGTACACCATGGTCTAGTATACCATATATCCCTCGATCATGGAACCCTCAAGATGTGCTCTTTGTCAAACTAAGCCATTCAAAAATTTAAAGTGTCTCTCAACCATCCACATTGACTTAGTTGGTACAGTTCCATGCAATTCAATCTCCTCAGCTAGATGTATGAGGTAGTGTTCTTATGCATTGAAAAAAGTTGAAGATAGATGCTTTTTTATCTCACACAAAAGTTGAGGAATTTTTATCTTCTAATGCTATGTCCTTTTAATAAATTTATTTAGATGGAAACCACCTAGAAGATATTCATCATGCACTAACATATTAATGAGCCTCTACAAAAAAAAAATATAAAAAAGAAGAGAAAGACACAAAAATAATATCTATACAACAAATCTAACAAATAACACTTCTAACCTCATGTATTTCCCAAGATCATATATAACTTGTTTGATACTCATGTTGTCAAATTTGTGTGGGAGAAATAGAGGTAGAACATTCTACAATAATAATAAAATGATCTTTTCAATATATTATAAAATAAAACAATGAAAAGTACATGATGTTTTACAAATTTATTGCAATTAGAGAAGAACATTGCTTACCTTGATGAAGGTATGCCAATCATGTGTTTTAAACCCTAACTTAAAATAAACTTTCTTTGATATGAGACTGCTTATGTTTGTAGAAAATCCTATGGGAAATTTAATTTTTTTATGGCTTCAAATATGGAATTAGTTTGTTGTTGCATTAATAACCAAGAAATGGCACTCGTATTAATCTAGTTTCCATTGCTATTTGATTCAAGGAAAAACTTTAATGCATGAATGGATTCATCAATGTCATTATAAATTTTGACAAATTTTTATTTTTCACACCTTCCATCCAATATTTTCTGTATTGTCTCTATTACATTCTTTCCAATATGCATAGCACCAAAAAAATGCATGATTACGAGTTGCATGTAGTATGAAAACCTACTAAAATGTTTAGGATAGCTTTGAAGTCCTTTTGGAAGTTGTTCATCAATGCCTTGATGACCTTCACAAACATAAATTACATCATTAATAAACAAAAAATAGTATCCAAATTTTAATTTCATACAAAAACCTACATCAAATGGAATGACAATACCTTGACGATTCATTCTATTATATTCCAACTTCCATATGTGAGGTGTCATTCTTCGTGGCTTTGATTTTGTCTCTTCTTTCCCATTGAAAAGATATTTTTCATTAATTTGATACTTATGATTTTTGTGGAGAAAATGTCTATGCTCATCAAACACCTACTTTCCTAAACTTTTTGAATGACAATATTTCATCTTTAGACCACAAATTAGACATGAAAATTTTCCCTCTGTCTGAAGACCTATAAGATCATGTATAATTAAATGACATGTGTACTAGAATATTTATATTTACAATTATCACATGAAACTTAAACATACAATGAAAATGCATTAGCATTATTACATACCAAAAATATGTGTTAACAATTTTACATACCACAAGAATGTGTTAGTATAGAGGCATCATGTATTGTCCATATAAGCATTACACAGAATTAAAATTGTCTTTTACCAATTGGTTTAGAGATGTATTACATGAAATACCATTCCATAACTCCAACAACTTATCAATCAAGGGCTCAATATATACATTCATATCTTTCACTTGTTACTTACTTAGTTGAATGAACATAAAAATTTATATAATTATTATGGCTATTTCGATATTGTATTTATAAATTAATTTAGATGAATATTAAATAGAAAAATATCTCATACAATCATTTTCAACATTATGTGCTTCCTCTTTATGTGCATCCAAGGAGGAATGTTATTTTTAATAACAAAAATAGGCTAGATTGAGCAAACAGATCTTATCTCTTCAAATGGATTGACACTATTTCCTGCCAATAAAAGCTTTAGATTATGAGGTTCTTCTTTAAATAATATCCACCTATCTCCTATGTCCTTAAATGAAGAACCATCCATAGGCATTCACATATCTTGACTTCTATTGCATGCATGGTAATCCATAAATTGTGCCAAGCTAGTGCACCTAACTTATCGTTGTAGATGTGAAATAATGGAAATGTACCAAAGAATCTTTCAAGGCACCTTTTTGGTTATTTGATCTGATCAATATCTACTCATATGAAAAGCAAGGCATTATGTTGAAAATTCATGTTGTTTATGATATATAATATGATCATTTTGAAATGCATGTATTATTTGATTCTCCATTCCAATATCTTTCATATTGGTCGCAAATTCTCACTAAGGGCAAGGTAGAATGTTTGATGGTGGTAAGAAACACTCACCTATCAATCTATGAAAAAAAAATTGTCAATATAAAGAACATTAATGGTACACTAACATAGGAGATGAAAAAAATGATACTATACCTTAACATACATGAGATTTCTACACTAGATATACCCTTCATAACCTTGAAGTTTACAAACAACAATACATCAGAGAGAGTTCTTGCATTGTTTGGGAGCCTTGGTACATGGGCTCGTATGCATTTTTAATCAAAGGTATATCAAGGTTCTCTTAATTTCTATCATCATTAGATGCACTACTATCATCATCTACATCATCTTCATTAGTTGTGCTAATAACATCTTCTTCAATCATGTTCTCTGGTACATTAAATAGTTGTGCCAATACCAACATCTTCAATTGTATTCTCTACCTCAAGACCATCTTATTACATGGGTACATTACCTTCTACCAGTTGGAAATCTACATTAACCAAAGGATGAAAAAACCTTTCCCCCTTCAATGTGATCATTTTTCCTACAATGTCTTTGAGATGTTGTGATTAAAATTCTTTGATTCTTTCATCCTTTTCATTTTTTGCAAGGAAAATAACATTTTTCGTCACATTTTTTTTTGAATTGAGACCACAATCTAAAAATTGTAGTCTTATTTTGTTTTGGGATCATATTATTAGCCATGGACTTTTTGTTAGAAACAATAGTCCACCAAGATAGCTGAGAGGGCGGGGGTGGGGGGTGAATCAGTTATCCAATAATTAAAGCACTTATCTTCTTTAAACAAACTTAACCATTCAACCAAAGTAAATAGAAACCATACAATGATGCACATGGACAATTACACTAGATATGTTGACTAGGGAAACCATTGATTAGAAGGAAAACCCCAATGGGAATGATGCCAATAAGATGATGTACTAATATAAATATTCCTTGTTAGAGGATAGACCCTATTAGGAGTCTATTACAACATTTGGTAAAATTAGTCCTATTAGGAGACTTTGAATACCTGATTGGAAATTCCAACCCTATTAGGAGTTGTGTTATAATCTGTGCAAGAAGATCCCACTACCCAAACATGCAATTTCAACTACAAGAAGAGCTCACTTCTCAAACAAGTAATTAACTGTTATCTTCTTCTTTCCTCTATCCTTTCCTCTATCCTATCAACTAGAATAATCACTATTAGACCTTGTAGACTAGGTCAAAAATATTAGATCCAAATACCAAACCTTGAATCACTCAACAAAACCTCAGCAATGAAGTTTCCTTCACTTTCGCACTGCTCGGCTCAACTTCACATTCTGCACTCTCTGCTACTTACCGAACATTCACAATTCACATCTTCAATATCCAAACCTATCATGATAAAGGAAAATTTCCTTCCTTTATATTAAGTCCATAAAACAATTCCCTAATTTGGCTATTAGTTCTTCTCAATTAATTATTATAGGACTACATTAAGAACATGTTACACTTAGCGATAACCTTAATCTTCCACCTTGTAATTTGAATAAATTTATGTACACAAAATATTATGACAAGAGAGCTTCATATGTCATCCTCAACATGTCTTCCTCATGTCCTCAACCTTGATCCTCAAGATATCAACTCTTCTAAGAGATATAACAAGTTTACTAGAACATGCCTCTATAAACTCTATCTTAGAATAGACATTACCAAACCTTACATAACTTCTTCTAGACTTCTCCTTTCTACTTCCAATGTTAACTACATATACTAGATACTCAGAAGTATCTCTCATAACCTCGAGTAGTTATCATACTCAACTAGCCATCTGTACTAACTTGATCATTTCGCTATTCTTGTTAGATACCACAGAAGACATCAAACATGTTATGTTGATATCAATGATAAACTTAGTCATGAATGTAACATATCATCAAACCAATCTTCCAAAAATCTCCCCCTTTGAAATTGATTGCAACATAGATGAAAAATATCTAGTTCCAAGAATACTAACAAAAGACAGACGTCTTCAAATCCTCTTCATCAATCATACTCCCCCATTGATATACCTCAATGTGCTTTGTACCAAACTGTTATTAAAAATTCATGCCAAATTTCTCCCCTTATGCAATACTTCTCCCATAATATGATGTTTTTCATGCCAAACTCTCCCCCATTGACATCAATGTCAAATGTTTCTGCAACCAACATCTTTGCACCAAATTCTACAACAACTGATAATTACTAGCTCAAGTGTCAAAAGACACTATTTGAAACAACATCAATAAGAGTCCTAAATGAATCTATCCATCATAGATACTCCCCCATACATGAAGCATCAACATCTAGTCTAGACAAACAATGGTGCTCTATTACCCTAGACTGATGCACTTTTGCATCTTCTACTCTGATGTAGGAAGGGGCATAAACCCAAGCATACCTCATAAATACTCAAAAGTCTCTTTGGGAAGAGGCTTAGTGAATATATCTACAATCTTCTCTTTTATGCTCACATACTCCAATCTAATTTCCTTTTCTACAACTTTTTCTCTCAACATATGATACTTAATAGAAATGTGCTTAGTTCTTGAATACAATACTAGATTCTTAGACATATTTACCATGCTTGTGTTGTCACAATGAATAACAAAAAGTTCACTAACTTCTATCCTTATATCCTTCAGCATTTGCTTCATCCAAATTATTTTATTGCAATTTTTTTTCTGCAACATACTCTGCTTCTAGTGTACTTTGAGATGTACAATCCTAATTATTTCTTAACCAAGAAACCAATATTCCTCCAAGAAAGAAGTCTCCTCCACTAAAGCTCTTTCTATCATCCATACTATCTGTGCAATCTACATCAGTATAAGCACTTAGAGTAAAATCATTAGATCTATCATACCATAATCCAAACTCAAATGTTCCCTTTAGATATCTAAATATCATTTGCATTGTTGCATAATGTGCTTCTCTAGGATTAGCCTGTAATCTTGCAACAATTCCAACTACATTTTCTACATCCAACCTTGTGTGAGTCAGATATTGTAATCCTTTGATCATAGATCTGTACTTCTTTTGCTCAATAGTAGGTGTCTCATCCTTAGTAGATAACTTGTGTCTAGTTACAATAGGTGTTCCAATAGGTTTACATGTTTCCAAACCAAACCTTTCTAGTAAATCCTTCAAGTACTTAGTCTGAGAAATAAAGATTCCTTCTTTACTCTATATTATCTAAAATCCTAGGAAAAAATTCATGTCTCTTATCATAATCATTTCAAATTCTTTCTTCATTTTGTCTGCAAACTTCTTACTTTCTTTATTATTTCCTACAAATATGATATCATCAACAAATATTACCAAAATCATCAAACCATCATCAGTTTCTTTCCAATATAGATTACTATCTTACATACCTTTGCTATATCCAAGCTTATTCAAATGCTTGTCCAATCTCACTTACCAAGTTTTGGGTTCTTGCTTCAATCCATACAATTCTTTCCTTAGTCTGCATACTATGTCCTTGTCATCTATCAAAGGACATCCTTCAGGCTACTTAATGTATACCTATTCTTCAAATTCTCCATTCAAA
Organism: Cupressus sempervirens; assembly: GCA_028749045.1. Taxonomy (NCBI): domain Eukaryota; kingdom Viridiplantae; phylum Streptophyta; class Pinopsida; order Cupressales; family Cupressaceae; genus Cupressus; species Cupressus sempervirens. The sequence goes on along the minus strand of CM053793.1, from coordinate 496,109,540 downwards.
AATGCTAACTTGACATCTATTTGATATACTTTGTGTTGGTGTTTTGAAATGCTATAGGTTTCAAATTACCCCAATGAGAACAAGACACATCTAGGGGCATCTAACTCTCATCCTTAACATATCTTTTCAGACACTAGGCCAACTATAAGGCTAGACCCTTCTTCTACTTCAGGCTCTGCAAAACCTAGGCAGGTGGACCGTAGATTCCATTTATATGGTACTAGTGCTAAACATATCCTTGAATCTATTAACAATAGATTTAACCCTTATTTCTCCTAATGACTCATGCAATAACATAGATCTACAATAGCTAAATGCAAGACAATGCAATTCATAAGCTAAGTAAGGGCATCTTGTTTTAGCTCTTCAAACATAAAATATAAAGATGATTTGAATTTGATTTGATTTTATGTGGGTGGGGAAAGTAGATGAAAACCAAGTATAGACACCAAACTAATGATCTTGTAGCTAATCAGTGCCTCATCCATTGGGCAATTCATGAATCTTTCTCATGCATTTTGCATATCTAAGACACATATCCTATGTCAAGACTCCAGATCTATCCGTTTATCTTGTAAATTGGATATCAATGTTCAATCTAAATCTCATTCTGACTTGATATCCTCTTCAATAAACCTGCAATCCTATTGATTTCACTGAAGCATTTACATAACTCATTGAATTATAAGCAATAATGAAACAACATGTAGCCTTAAGGGACTACAACTATGATCTAGACTCTTTGTTCAAAGATCATAAAACATTGCAAATCACTAATAAAGGAGACAAGATTTAAAATGAAACTCAACACTTGTCATTCTTTGTATTGATTTCCTTGAAATAATACATGAAAATGCATGAAATTAACTCACAATACCTAATAAACTAGAGTGTACAATATAAATCTATTTTCATACAAGAGAGAAAATGATGGGAATGAGAAAATGATGGGATGGGAAGGGGGTATCATAGCCAAAGCATAGCTTCATGGTCTAGAACAAGTACATCCCAGATCTTTCCACTCAAACTTCATTAATTCTAGAACCATTTCTACTTCAATTTCTAACTCTTAACTTTTCCCTAACTTTTTCCAACCTCAAATGAAAGAGAGAAAGAGACATATATAGGATGAAAATAATTCAATCCTATCCTAGAGATATTTTCATTTCCTCTTTCATTTCACAAAAGATCTAATTCTTCAATCATGACTCCAACTTCAATCCCAAAATTCAACCCAAATGGAAAACAAAATTGCCTCATAACTAAAAAATTGGAGCCAAATTATACCATAATGACATAATATCCTCAAAATTAACCCAACAAACCTTTTACCATGCATTTTTACCATGCTTGTAATTACATTTTTATTTTTTTCCAATCTCACTGAGAAGCTCCAAATTTTATGTTTCTGCCTATAACTTGAACTAGTGACTTCCTATGCAAAAAAAAATTCCATAATTAGAAAGTTCATCTTCTCTCAATTTCGGTGATATATAAGATTCCTATATTCGCTTATCAAAAACTTCTAGAATCTTGTTTTGAAGAATCAACTCCTCCTATGGCTTTGAAATTACACTTGGGTAAATATTTAACTTTTTTCAAAAGTTAAAACTATAGCCTTAAATTCAAATCTTAGTTAAAAATTTTGGCCCTGCACGTTTAGAAGAGGAAACAATTAAAAAAAAATTTGACCTGGCACCTGTTCCCCCCTCTTATCAATTTGGGTCAAACTTGTTTGACTGTTGGTGACATGTGTCATGCCCTTTTTGGTTGACTATTACTTTGTCATTCAACCCTTGCCACCTGGACACCATGTGGCATCATCTCATTGGCTGCCTACTTTGCCATGTCATCAGTTGCTATGTTGCTATCCTAGTCAGCATTCTGCCATGTCATCATGACATAATGACCTTGTGAAACATGTCATTATTTACCACATCAACACCTCAAGAAGTGTGCCACATCTGAAGCCTTCATCATGTGTAAATTTCTAACTTATCCACCTTACTGTGAACTAGCACCAACTCATTGTCACATGTCACTTGTTGGTTGGGTCACCATGTTGCGTGGTTAACCTCCTCGCAACTTCCCTTTGGTGACATAGTGACCATCATCAGATTTTCCACATGTCACCATCCTGTGCATCATCAAAATCTGACTCAATCCACATACTACCATTTATTGCCACTTATCATTTTCTAAATGGTCACCTTAACTGCCAGCTAGGTCCACACTTCTACCATAACTTCTCACCAGATTTCAAGTTTCCTGGGAGGTCACCATGTCACTTGTCGAAAAACCTCCCATTTTTTGATGGCAACATGGTGACCACCAAAATAATTTTTTCCAGTGGGTTTCCATGTCATACCTCTAGGTCAAAATAAGTTTGACTTTGTCGCCTAGCTGTCATCCATGATAGGCTCCACTTACAACGTGCAGCTTACAAAAATATGCATCTTTCAAGACACTTGGTTTTGGTGTGTTGGTTAATTTAAACATTGAAATCATCCAATCCCCACCCAATGTGGGACAAAAGTCCAACTCAAAAAATCTGCCACTTAAGATTGCTCAAGCCGAACCTGCTCGTTTACAAAATTTCTTTGGTTTATTTCATTAGACAAAATCTGAAGTTTATGCAAAAGACTATGGAGCCTTGAAAGGCCATTTCTCATTTGGGGAAAAATTCCTCATAAAATAAAGGAACCACTTTGTTTACCAGAGAAATGCTACAGCTTGCATTAAACAGTTTGATAATCTTTCTTTAGCACAACCTTGTATTAATTTCTTACATTTATGTAAATATCGAGGCCATAGAAGAATTTGATGCCTGGATATGAACATGTTAGCTGCCTACCACATGGAATCCATGAGATTGTGGAGCTCTACATATGCAATCTGGGTCAAACCATGTTTAGAGATATGTGTGAAAACATCATTGGCATTGGCAATTGTGGCTAGATCCTTGTGATAGCCTCCTATGCCTTACTAATCTATGGCTACCTTCTTTTCACTCACACCCTACAAGACTGGCAGCTATTTTACTTGGCATTTTCCCTCAACCTTTACAGACACATCCTCTAACTTCCTCCAACAATGGAGCTCCCCCTGACGTTGGCATCTTATTTGGCTTGCAACTCTTCTTTGGCTTGTGGCTTGCTCTTTTTTATTAATGTGGGGGTGCCTCCCCTATTTGCCTTTAGTGCATAGCTTCCTCTCCATGTGGTCTTCTTTCATTGACTATGGAAGTCCTCAAGCTCTTTTCCATCTTAGTGTATTCTTCTCTCACCTACCACATGGTCTTCCTCCTTGGTTTGAAGCTTCCTTTCTTAGACGTTGCCTGATCATCTGGTGCTTTAGCATGCACATTGAAATTGAAGGTAGACATGTTGTTGAGTGTAAAAAGAATGCAAGAGAGAAAGCTAACAAAGCTTTTGCTCGAAATGCATGCCCATTGAAAAACACTCTCCACTGTCATCCTTCTCGCACCCCAAAAAACTAGTTGTAATCTACAGTCAAGCCAGGGTCTCAAAAACTAGAAGACCCATCCAAGATGTGGTCACATGGAGATTGGATTTGATTACTACTCTATGTGACCACTAGATTATGACTGACTGGGCCAAGACAATTCACGACATTATTTTTCAACAAAACTAATTTTACAAATAGCATCCCTAGTTGACCTCAGGATTCCCATTTATGTTTCCTTAAACTCTTCAAATTCATCCCTTTTCCTACATAGCATAAAAAATGGTAATCATCATTCTTTATGGGTAATCATTGCTTGGAGTAGCCTTCCTTGGTTATCTCTTCTAGCTTAAGCATCTAGATAGGCTTCTCTTTGTTAACCAAAGACCACACATCAGAGACCTCTTTCTCTATAGTTTTCTTAATAGAAGAATCAATACCTCTATAAGCATCTTCCACCTTCAAATGAGAAGATAATGTGTGTAGTGGGATAAATGACTTCATTATTTGGTGAGAAAAGGTTTATCCTCATACCTTAATCATGCTAGCATCACCTATATCATCTTTTCATTGCGACATTTTAACAAATTGAATTCATTCTAATCTCATTTTCCCCTATTGAGAACCTCATCACGCCTTACAGATTTGATGGAATTAGTCGAGCCCCAAAGTGGGTCTGGCTATTAAAAAATAAAATTTCCAAACAATTGAACTACCAAACTGATCTATAGGACATTTGATATTGAATTGAAACAAATTTGACCACTAGAAATAATTTCAAAACTCATTTTACATCTTTTTGCAAACTTGTCAACTTTGTGCTAGGAGGTCCTTTGACTGGCCTTAAAAACTAGCCAAAACACTTGATCGGACTCTAGAATCAAACATATTGATTCTTTGTTCCACACATTCCTACCCTATGAAATCTCATCTCATGAAAAATTCTCATTCAAAAGATATTGACTATTGAATTTTCCCTCTTAGAATTACCTCTGTCAAAACATGTCAGAAAACAATAAATCATGCTTAGATTTGGCTTCAAAAACTGGGAAACTGACACTTGGGGAAACAAAAATTGGGGCATTGGTTCACTATCATGAGGAAAACATAAATCTAGGATTATTCCTCATGAAAAACAACAAGGAAAATTTGGTGAATGGTCAAAGTGGGCTACTCGGATTTGCAAAACTAGACACACTATCAGAAAAGTTGTTTTTTTCAAATCGAATGGACTTGGGAAAGTGTACAGACGGATTTGTCAAGATTTAAAAATTGGCACACTCTAAGTATTTTTAGAGGAGAACATAGTGGTAAAATTGATTCAATCTCATGTATCATGGATTTCAAGATATGACATCATGAACAGGGGTACCGACAAATTTGTACTTTATGACACCAGTAAATGTTAGAAATTGCATTTGGAATCGCATTTGAAAACTAATCAAATTGATTCATCATAAGCTCAAAATTGAAACATAGCAAGCATCTGGCCTCTAAAATAAAATACAAAAGAATTTTTTTCATTTTTATCACTAGGGTCAAAGTTATAACAAGTCAAATAGGGCCTCCAAGCATTCAGAATGATTCACATCAACATGACAACATTAAAAGACCAACTTTGAGGGATTCAAAACCTAGTCAAACATAATCAAAATGACTCACAATCTAAAACATAGGTTCTCTGGTATGGATACTAAACACTCCAAAAGTGGCAAGTCATGAAACATTATTGGGTGTGAGATATTCAATTTCAAACATGGCCTCCTGTCGTTGTTTGACACATGCAAAAATGTAGATTTGGACATTGCTCAAAATGGGACTTCACGGAATGACTCAAAATGGAAAATTTTCTTCATGGGATGAGTGAATATACTGAATGCAAGGTGTTAGAAACATTAAACACCTCTTAGGCCTCAAATGGATGGCCGGGTACACTTGCATCAAAAATCATTTATAGGACTTGATTTTTTCAAATGTACTCAAAATCAAAGCTTCAATTTTGAGTCCCAACACTTTGAATTTCTTCTGCTCTATGTAGGATAAGAATAGTCTTACTACTTCTATTCTAGCCACTAGAGCATAAGTCTTCTCATAATATATTCCTTCTTGTTGTGAGTTACCTTTACATACCAATCTTGCTTTGTTTCTCACAACTTCTCCTTACTCATTCATCTTGTTCCTGAATACCCATTTAGTTTCTATCACATTCTTGTCTACTAGTCTAGGGACCAATTCCCATGTCTCATTCTTTACTACTTGATCCAATCCCCTCTTTCATATCTTGCTTCTAATAATCATCTTTACATGCTTCATCTATATTCTTCATCTCAACTTGAGATATCAAGCATAGTTCTTCATTCACTCTACTTCTTTTCATTGCACCTTTGTCTTTGCTTTTGATGATCTATTTGGATGGGTGATTCTTTATCATATTCTTTCCTAAAGTGGGAATTTCTATCTCAATTATTGGCTCTACTAAAGGTTCTAAGCTTTGTTCCTGCCTTTTCTCTCCTTCATTCTGCAAATCATTGTTAGTCTCAAGAAATACCTCAGCATTCCTTGGCTTAGTAACAACATCATCATCAAAATTGTAATCAATTATTCTCTCTTGTATTCTAAACTTCTCATCAGTTCTCACATTTGCAATTTCCATGATAGTCACTAAACTTGTTTCTTCTGATACACATTTTCCATTAACCAATCTAGACTCATTAACACAATCTTTCAAGTATCTTTCCATACTTTCTCTAAATTGTTCAACTTTATGAGAAAGTAGATTCTTCCTAGCTTTTCTCAATCTCTTAGGACATTTACTTGAAAAATGACCAATTTCTTTACATGTCCAACAAAATTTTTTTTTCATACCTTCAAGTTCTCTCTTTGTAAGCAAATCAATATCTTCCTTTATCTTTATTTCATCTTCTATTCTAGATCTAACTTTGCTTGTGCTACTATTCCCTTGTATACAACAGAAGGATTCTAGATCTATAAACTCAATACTTTGCTCTTTACACAAATATGATAATTCACCAAGAATTTCCATAACTCAGGTGTTGAAATTTCTTTTATCAAATGTAGGACTATCTTCTTTGAATATGTTCACCATGGATCTCCCAAAGTTTTTAAACCTTTTCTTTAAGGACCTAATGCTCTGATACCAATTGTTAGAAACAATATTCCACCAAGATAACTAAGAGAGGGGGTGTGAATTAGTTATCCAATAATTAAAATACTTATCTTCTTTAAAAACACTTAACCATTCAACCAAAGTAAACAAAAAATATACAAAGATGCACATAGAAAATTAAACCAGATATGTTGACTAGGGAAACCCTTGATGAGAGGGAAAACCCCAGTGGGAATGATTCCCACAAGATGATGTACTAATATAAATATTCTTTGTTAGAGGATAGACCCTATTAGGAGTATATTACAAAATTTAGTACAATGAGTCTCGAAAAGGAGACTTTGAATCCTTGTTAGGAGATTCCAACCCTATTAGGAGTTGTGCCAACCTTATTAGGAGTTGTGGTATAATGTATGCAAGAAGAGCTCATTGTCCAAACATGCAATTCAACTACAAGACGAGCTCATTTCTCAAACAAGTAATTTAATATTATCTTCTTTCCTCTATCCTATCAGCTGGACCAATCACTATTAGACCTTGTAGACTAGGTCACAAACCTTAGTTCCAAATAGCAAACCTTGGATCACTCAGCAAAACCTCAGCAATGAATTTTCCTTCACTTTTTCACTACTCTGCTCAACTTTGCATTCCACACTCTCTATTACTTATCAAACATTCACAGTTCACATCTTTGATATCCACACCTATCATGATAAAGGAAAATATCCTTCCTTTATGCCAAGTCCATAAAATAATTCCCTATATTGGCTATTAGTCCTTCTCAATTAATTATTATAGGACCACATTAAGAACATGTTACACTTAGCAATAACCTTAATCTTCTAAGTTGCAACTCAAATAACTATACATACATGCAATATTATGATGAGCAAGCTTAGCCATGTCATCCTCAACATGTCTTCTTCATGTCCTCAACCTTGATCCTCAAGACATAAAATCTATTAAGAGATATAATAATTTTACCAGAACATGCCTCTATAAACCCTATCTCAAAATATACATTACCAAAACTTACATAGCTTCTTCTAGACTTCTCCTTTTTGCTTCTGATGTTAACTGCATATACCAAATACTCAAAAGTCTAGCCATCTGTACTAGCTTGATCTTTCTGTTGTTATTTTGTCAAATACCATAGAAGACATCAAACATGCTATGTTGACATCAATGACAAACTCATTCATGAATGTAACATATCATCAAACCAATCTTCTGACACTTTCTTCATGAGAAAATATTTGAGCTATAAAACTATGTCAAATATAAACATACAAGAATTAGTAGTATCTTCTATATAATAAAAAGTAATTAAATAATTAAATATTACTATCTCTTTGATAAGGGTGGCATCTAAAAAATAAATGAATTATACAATTTAAACACACACACACACACACACACACACACACACATAGAGAGAGAGAGTAATAAGAAAAAATGGTATATTTAAACTAAATAGGTGTGGAACAAATTCTCTTAACACAAATGCAATATTTTTCATGAGGCTCATTAATGGTTCAAAATTGATGTCTTGGGATAATTTGTGTTAGTGGGGATTCCTTGGTTTCTATACATATATTTTTTGTCATCACAATGAGGATTGTGTTTCTCATTGTTTCCTTCAATATTCTTTGTCTATAGAGATCTAGTAGTTCTAGTGGGGAGTTATTTATTAGGCTTAGCTGAGCTTTGGGTCTACTATGGTAAGCCTCTCATTTAAACTTTGTCTTTATAGATTGTTGAGGACTAGTTAAGGCAAAGTGAAAATTTAATTGATGTGAATGTGAGTGAATTAAATAATCCTACAACCTATGTCATGCACAACATATTTGGTGAAGAAGGAAGATCTAATGTCTTTTATTTTATCCATTGGGTTGACAATAAAAAAAAAATCTCTTGTTGTCCTCCTATAGAAACCGTCATTTTGGATTTTCAGGTGATCCTAGAGGATTGAGTCCATAAAAAAACCAACACAAAAAATTTTCTCACCCTCTATTATTTTTGTAGAAAAAAATGAAGAAAGTAGCATCAACACCATAAAAATTCAAGAAACATTTTTTTTTGGTGGCAAAAAATGTACAACATTGTGATAATTCTTGCAATTGAAAGTCTAAGTTAAAGAAGTATTAAAAAAATCAATGCTTCCATTTTTATGGTGAATATTTATATGATTTTTTTTTCAATTTGGTGAGCCATACTTGATATTTGGTTTTTTAGAAATCGTGATATACCTACTCATTAAATTTTGACTCAATAGGAAAAATCAACTAAAAGTTATGACCCTCAAAAGTCCCTTCATTATAACTATATTGAATGTTTTTGACACCAAATAGGAACTTTTCTCTATTACCTAAGTTTTTCATTATTGCAATGTTTAGGGCTCTTTCCTCAAAATTTTAGAAATGTTCATCCTATATTATTCCAAACATAAATATATCATCCAAATAGACCAAAATAATGGATAGTGAAAGGCCTAAATATGTCATTGGTTGTTTTGATAGCTTAAACATCACACACTAAGCCTATTAGAAATATTTAGAATAATTGAGGGGGTGGAGGGGGGTGAATCAATTACTCAAGGTCCATAAGTACCATTTGAACAATTAAACATAAACACTTACTATTCTACTTATCTTGTTGTTACTAGTCTCTAATGTAATGATAAAATTATTGTCCCAAACATAACATGCTTTATTGAATATAAAATGTAAAACATATAAACCATTTAACACAAGTTTGACACTAGTATTTTATGTGGAAACCCAATTTGGGAAAACCCACCAGCAACATGTCACCACTTTTTCACTTTTTTGAAGTGAGCTCTTTTAGGAGCCAACCCTGTTAAAGGTTACAATACACACTATAAAATGTGACCTGGTTAGAGGATTTAATCACCTTGTTAGAAGTGGCCTTGTCAAAGGACTTTGATCATTCCACTTAGGATGTCACCTTATTGAAGGATTTACATAGACTATTAAGTCTTTCAAATGATTGTTAGGTCAACCTTTGTTAAGAGGATTTCAATACAAACTGTTTACAATGATTACAAAGAAAACAATGGGGTTTTGATTTGTATGATTACTACTAACTTTGCAAGTTCATATCACTATTCAATTTAGGTGTTGAGTTATTGATAAGATTTCCATTTTCATCTTTGTTCTTGATTCACTCAACAACCTTCAAGCAATAAGTCTTCCCCTTTCAACAACACTTAAGCCTTCTTGCTTAGATTTCACTTATCAATATCATCAACATCTATGTAAGCAATCTCCTTTAGCTTTACACACACACGCTCTCTCTCTCTCTCTCTCTCTCTCTCTCTCTCTCTCTCTCTCTCTCTCTCTCTCTCTCTCTCTCTCTCTCTCTCTCTCTCTCTCGTCCTCACCCTTTGTGCATCTCTGATCCACCTTTCTCTTTTTTCCTCTCTCTTATATGCACCACACTTGCACTCACATGCTTTCTATTTGGCTCTATGCTTCTTTATATAGGAAATCCTTGATTTACTATTTTCCACAATCACTATAGATCTTATGGTTTATGATGAGGTTCAACACAATTCATTCTATCTATCCATATTCTTTATCTTCCTCTAGAAACTTCTCTAGAATCTATCTATTAGGTCTTTACCAAATCTTAACCTTGAATTTAATGATCCAACTCATCAATCTTATCTTCAAGATAGTTTACATCTCCCTAAGAAATCAACTAAGTTGGCTGGGAATCACAATTTTCTCAAATTCATCTTCAACAATGTTAGTCAACAATTATGAAGTTATGATACTTGGTCATTATAAATCTTTCTAGCTCGGCATCAACTATCTTTCTTGGTTGATATTGATGCTCAATCAATACTAGATTTCTTCAACACTTACTGTGGTTTGGTTGATACTAGCATCACTTGATATTCCTTAACCATTTACTCTATTGGTTGGTTTAGCTTAACTTTCTTGATATAAACAATCACTATGTCTCATCAAAGCCTAACTAATCAAATATCCATTGTAGCTTCCTTTTTATAACTCAACCTTTCATCTAGGTGTTATTGTTATGACCAATTTCTCAAATCCTCTTCATCAATTAAATAGATATGAAATTTAGATTTGGTTGCAATATGTCTTATCAATAGATTTGACATCAATGGCAAAACAAGAACTATTCCAATTGTAAGTTTCCAACTATCTCCCTCTTTGGAAATGATGGCAACATCTCTACATCTCAATATTAGCAATATCTCAATGTATCAAATGTATCTCACTTTGTTACCATAAAATCCAAAAATATTTTCTCCCTCTGAGATAATAGATCTCCCTCTATGTTCATAATCTCCCTCTTTGATATAACTCTCTCCTTTGGTTAAGTCTCCCTCTCTAGTGTAATGCTTCGACTATATCTTCTATGGTTATCTCTCCTTCTTTTACTATATATTTCTTCCTCTTTGATTAAAATGCCAAAGACACTAAGCTTTCTTAGCTTCAATAACTTTGTACATCTAAATTATGTATATTTTGCATGTCTAGCTGATTTCTATCATCTCTCTATGACATATATGTTATGATGTACTAGACTATCTATCTTAGGAATTTCCTAGAGTAGAATTGTATTGCATCAATGTCTAAGATAGTCTAATTAGCACATTTGATGTAATGCACCTTGCCTCCTTAGATATCTTTGTTTATAAGATTCACCCCTAATTTACCTCTAAGATATTCATGAGCATCTTTAGGTAAGGGTTTTGTGAATGTGTCAGAATTTGTTCTTTGTTGTGCACATATTCTAGCTTCACTTCTTTGTCTTTCACTAGTTCCCTAAAGTAGTGATACTTTATAGAAATGTGCTTTGTCTTACTATGCATCACTAGATTCTTTGAAATGTTAACAACACTTGTGTTATCACAATAGATAACCACTGGATCTATAATTCCTTCTTTAATACATTTTAGTAATTGCTTTATCCATATAATATTTGAAAAATTCACTACAACTGCCACATGCTAGGCTTCAACTATTGATTAGGAAATACATTTTTGTTTCTTTCTTATCCATGACAACAATCTCTTTCCCAGAAAAAATGCATCTCCACAAGTGATTTTTCTGTCATCAATATTTCCTTCCCAATTCTAAGTTAGTGAATACATTTAGTTCAAACCTATCATTTCTTTTTTAATACAACCCATAGTCTTTTGTACCTTTCAAATATCTCATTATCCTTTTCACTACATCATATGAATTTCCTTAGGATTTTTTTAAAATCTAGCAAATATCTCAACTACTAATGCAATATTAGGTCTACTATAAACAACATATTGTAATTTTCTAATCATGGATCTATATATGGTTTGGTTCACATCAATGGATTCATCATTCTTAGATAGCTTATGTCCTATTGACATATGTGTGCTCACTTGTTTTAAATCTTCAATTCCAAAAGTCTTTAGTATCTCCTTGATGTATTTTAATTGTGTAATGAAAATACCAAACTTCATTTGACATACTTGTAATCCACAAAAAAAAATTGATTTCACCAAACATAAACATTTCAAATTCTTTCTTCATTTCATCAGCAAATAATTTTCATAATGCTTCTCTTCCTCCAAATATAATATCATCAAAAAATATTTTAGATAGAAGTACTTCATTGTTATTATCATTCTTCAAATATAGATTATTGTTTGTTGAGACTAAATTGAAAAAAATTAAAGAGGGAGATTTTTTGAAGAAGACTATTGAAGAAGTATGATCAATATGTTTCAATCATTATGTTGTCAATGATGTCAAACCTACTATTTTCTAGTAAGACAACTACTTAAATAATTTAAGTACTACCACTTACTTGATTGATGAAGATGATTTGATCAAAATCTGTAACAATAGTACCTAGAGGAAAGGTCAATTTATGCTTATGTAAAGAAGTGCAAGAATCAATTAAGATAGTGATAATATGATGTATTGATAATATACTGAAGGTTACAAAGGTTGGTTACACTAAGAAATTTTAGAAGAAAAATTTACACAAAGTTTATCTACCAAGCTTGACCAAGTGGATAGTAGGTGCCAAGAAAAGTTAGTGCAAACTAAGCAAAAAATTAGTTGGAGCCGAGGACAAGTTTATTCTAGTGTATGCCAAGCAAAATAGTGGCTACCAAGTAAAGTTTAGTTGATGTCAAGAACTTGTAAACTTTAGTTAGTGTGGAGTGATTTTATAGAGGATGTCAAGCAATGCAGTATGTGTTGAGCATCAAAAGCAAGTTAATTTCGAGTAGCTGCATTATTTAAAGATCATGAATTTGTTGGATCTAAGCTGACAATTTTTCTTTTAGATTATGTTAATCAAGTGGAAGATAATATTGATGAGCTAGAGGCACAAAATTCAAGGTAAACCATTTTAAGGAAAATTTAAAGAGGATTGAAGGAGAAGTTTCCAGAAGAGATATGAAATATGGGGTAGATTCATTGTATCCTACCTAATCTACCCTAACCCTAAATTGGATGATGGAGAATGAGTGACAAAAGATCTTAATTTCCTATTTATAGGAATGGTTGGTTAGAAGCAAAGGTTATCATGTACAAGAACCTAAGGAATACAAGGAGTCAAGGGTTTTTCTTCATCAAGTGACCTAAGAGAAGAGTCTACAATGACATGTTAAGCAAGAAGGCTTAATGGTATGAATTCTTGAAGGGTAAACAAGCTATCAAAGTTGCAATGAGTGAAGGCCAAGCAGAATGGAGGATTGAAATAGTGATCTATAATCTACAAATGGAGTTGTAAGTTGTTATTAGGTCAAGCCTTACTAGTACTCTCTAATTATTGTATTAGTCTAGGGTAAATGCTTTGGATTAAGGTTGACCTAAAACTAATTCTTAAATCCTTTAACCAGGTGACATTCTAAGTGAATGGTCTAAATTCCTCTAATAAGGCTCACTCCTAATAGGGTCAAATTTAACAATGTGCATTGTAATCTTTACTAGGATTTTCCTTTCATAGGGCATCACTTCAAAAGAGTGAAAAAGGGTAGTATGTTGCTGGTGTTTTTTCTCAAATTGGGTTTCCACATAATCATTGTGTCAAGTGTGTTGATGAATCTATTATGTTTCATGTTTACATTTCTAGAAGTTGATTTAATAGTAACCTACAAGATTTAAGTGATTGCATAATCTAATGGATGTATGCAAGAAGATAAATGTTTTATCGGTTCACTAAGTTTTGAAAAGTTTTATTTATACATAGAGATCTTGGATAACTAATTTACATCCCCCCCCCCCCCCCCCCCCCTCTTAGTTATTCTAGAGTATTTGAACAATTGGTATTAGAACCATCTACTTAAGAGGACTAGTTTGAAGGTACTAGAATCACAAAGATTAAGATGTCAAAAAGAGAAGTACCCAAGCTTAAAAGAGATAAATTTCTTGCGTGGAAAAGTTTGATGAAGCTACACTTTGGAGGACTTGGAGATCATGCACAATCTACCATTTCTATTGAGCATGTTGATCTTGTTGATGCCCCAACTATTGAGGATGTGAAAAAGAAGAAAGAACATAACTAGGCAATGCTTGAGATTTTCTCTACCCTAAGCTATGCTGAATTTGATGATATCAAAGGTCTTGACAGTGCAAATAAAATGTGGGATACCTTAACCACCATCTACGGAGGAGACACCAATGTTCTAAGAGAAAAAGTTGAAAGTCTCAGAGGTAAGTTTGATGACATGAGAATGGAAGAAGGTGAAAATATTGTTCAATATGTTGCAAGGATAAAAGAAGTTGTTCATACAATAAGAGGAGCTAATGATAAAATAGATGATGATACTATAATAAGAAAAGTTTTAAGGACATTGTTGCCTATATATTATATTAGAATTTCTACAATTCAAGAACTAAGATATATACCAAGGAATAATCTATCACTTGAAGTTATGGTAGGTAGACTCACTACTTTTGAGCTATCTAACTTTGATAATTAAAAACCTAAAAATATTGAATCTTCTTTCAAAGCTAAGCTATCATTGAAGGAACCTAATGAGAATAAAAATAAGAAAAATATAAATTATGTGTCCAGTGACACTGATATAGATGAGGAGGATGTAGAACAACTTGAAGCACTACTGGCAAGAAGATTCCACAAAGTTAAAGGCAAGTTCAAAGGTAAATTACCTATCATTTGTTTCAATGGCAATGAGGTTGGTTATATTGTTGCTAGATGTCTAGAGAAGAAGAACTACATAGGTGGTGACAAGTACAAAAGTAGGAGAGATGAAGATAAAAAGGACCATAGAGACAAAGGCAAAAAGTCATGCTACATTGTTGAAGAGGAAACAAAAGATGAATCTGATGAACATGATGATGAAGTGGTGTATGTTGCAATGAAGGATGAATATGATGAAGATGAGTAAACTACACTTGTGACCTGTGTGGACAAGAATGATAGATGGATCATTGATAATGGGTGTTCACATCACATGACTAGAGAAAAAAGTAAGTTCATTACCTTAAATTGTTATGATGGAAATAGTGTAAGATTTGGTAATGATGCACCATGTTTGATAAAAGGAAAAAGTTCTATCAAACTCATAGATAAGATTTTATGTGATAATTCTTACTATGTTGAAGGACTTAACTATAATCTCTTGAGGTTGTCACAACTGAATAATTTGGGATGTAAGGTTGACTTTGAAAACAAGGTTGCAAATATATATGACACAAATGGAAAACTAATTGGAAAGGGTGATCAAACTAGCAATAATCTATTATATCTTGATATAGATGATGCTACTTGTCTAGTTGTAAAATTTGATGATGTGTGGTTGTGGCACAAAAGGTTATGTTATGTTAATTTTGATAACCTGGTTAGTATCAGTAACATGAGAAAAGTTAGAGGTTTGCCTAAGTTGCAGAAGCCTAATCATATAATGTGAAAATAATGTTAGTTAGGAAAAATGACAAAGTTAAGTTTTTAAAGTAAAATTCATACCTCTAAAGGAATACTAGAGATTGTTCATGCTGACTTGTGTGAACCAATTTAAATGCAAAGCTACAAAGGAGATAAGTACATTATGTTGTTTGTTGATGACTATTCTAGAATCATGACAGTTATGTTTTTAAAAAATAAATATGATTCTTTCCAAATTTTTAAGTGGTACTTAGCAATATTTGAGAAGGAAATAGGTAAAAATCTAAAGTGTTTGAGATCTGACAGAGAAGCAAAATTTTCATCACATGAGTTTGAGATGTTTTGTAATGACAAAGGAATCAAAGACAAATATCTACACCAAGAACCCCTCCACAAAATTAAATAGTTGAAAGAAGGAACAGGTCTATAATGGACTATGCTAGAACACTCATAATGGAGAAAAATGTTTCTTTGAAATATTGGAGAGAGGTTATAAGTATAGTTGTCTATACTTTGAACCATGTGCAATTCAAGAAAGGTACTCATGCAACACCTTTCGAACTATGGTATGGGTACTCACCCAATGTAAAATAATCTAAGGTGTTTGGAAGAAAATGTTACATTCTTAAAGACATTAGAAATGGTAAATTAGATGCAAAAGGTGAAGAAGGTATATTCGTAGGATATTCTACAAGATGTAAAGCTTATAAGTGTTTAAATACTAACACAAAAAAAGTAGTGGAAAGTAAAAATGTAAATTTTGATGAATATATAGAAGTGTATGAGGCTAAACCTATGAAAGAAATAGAAGAATAAAAATCATTTTTATACTCATATAAATAAATTCCTACTGAAGAAGATGCTACAAACCAATAGAAAGTTTGAATGACTACTGAGTCACATACTATGAATGTCAAATTGCATTCAAGAACTAAACTACATTCAAATGTTGAGTTACAAAATGAAGTTGAAGCACACTCTAACTCTAAGATTAGTGTACATTGAAGAGGTTTTGAACTACCTAATATAGGTGTACACAGTGACTCTAAAGCTGAAAGGCAAATTGCAGAAACTAGAGCTGAACCAAGATTGTCCAAATATGTCAAAAGACATCATCCTACTACACAAATTATTGAAGATAAAGATGCTAGACCAATGACAAGAAATAGATCAAGAAATGATACATATTTTTTGAGCATGAAGGAACCCAAATTAGTGAGAGATGCTTTAGAAGATGTGGACTAGAGTAAATCCATGGAAGAAGAGATTGAAAATTTTAAGAAAAAAAAACATGGACTCTAGTTCCTAGAGCAAAAGAGAAAAATGTGATTGGCACCAAATGGGTATTTAGAAACAAGCTAGATGAAAATGGTGAAGTCACAAGGAACAAGGCAATATTAGTTTGCAAAGGATATGCACAAGAAGAAGGAATTGACTATGGAGAGACATTTTCTCTTGTTACTAGATTGGAAGTGTTGGTGTAAATAAGTATTTACTTATTACACTTACTTAAGTTTACTTAGGTTAATGCATTATTTAATTATTTTGCATTATTTTATTTGTAAGACACTTAGGAGTTTGTGCACTCTTGTGAGTTGTCTTGATGACATCATAGGGGTCCGCACCTCTTTTAAGCACATGTTGTCTACAACACAGGAATCTTCTACACACATGTGACACTTTTTCATTCTTATCCATTCATCTAGAATGTTGGATAAGGTGCTTAGTTGTCTTATCTCGTAGTTGTTTCTAGAGACATTCTAAGTGCTTCCTAAGAGGCCTTTATATACAGGCACTCCTAGTGTGTTGAACATCACATTCTGAATAGAACAATGTATTCGAACATACTCTAATTAATTGATCATATCCATTTTTGGTCTACAGTTGTGCTTGTGTTTGAGTTCTTAGTTCCTGGGTGAATTTTTCCCTTAGGCAAATTCTTAAATGGTATCAGAGCAACTTGGAGACTTTCTCGTCACATAGTCATTTTGAGACCACATTTGCTTCAATACCTCAACCCAAATCTGACATACTACAAAAATTGAGAGCGTCTAGAGCCGGATCTGACCTCGTTAATGCATTCAGAATGTTGAACCAGTGAAAATTGGCTACAAAGCTACCTACCTTAGGCCAAGTCAATTGTGAGGCAAATTTTTTTTTGCAAACTAGAAATCAAAGGACCAATTTGCAAAATTGGTATGATCATTTCAAATATATACATTTAATTTTTAGATCTACATTTTTTCATCTACATCTTTGCTATTTTTTTAGATTTGCATTATTTTTTGGAATTTTTTTGGCCATAGAGTAGGAGAGATTTTTTGCAGGTGAAGATTAAAGCTTGTTGGTGCAAATCTGATATTTGCATCACATTCAAAAGGTCCAAAAACTCCTAGATCAAATTTTATTTCATCCAAATCGGACATCTGAGGCAAAATCTAGAGCCATTTATTTCTTGGAGGTGCGGCGGTGATTTAGAAAAAATAACAGCAACAACAATTTTCAAACAACAATATCTTCCTCATATGGACTCTTTTTTGTGAGCAATTTTTTTTGTTTTGGGGTAGTATTTTGTGATCTACACATTGGTGCAGGTGGTTTGAGATCTCTATTTCTGAATTTTTTTGCAACTCCAAAATCTTGAATTTTGCCACTTAAAATGCTTGGTACAGGCTCATCTGGACTCCAAATCAGGTTCCATTTTTTTTGAAAGTGCATATTTTTTTATCTACTTTCTAGATCTGCAATCACATTATAGGTTTTGTGGACAAAAATACTACTTTCAAAAATAGACCCTAAATTGGCAAGTGGCTATCAAGTGCTCAAATCATTCATTGGGGGGGGGGGGGTTTGATTTTTTTGGAGGTTTCTTTGATTGGTCCATCATGGAAGAGTAAGATTTGATCTACTTGACACCAGATAACTATAAGGAATGGAGTCAACTTATGGTCAAACATCTATCTCAACACAATGCACTGCCATATGTGCTAGATCTTAAGTATCATCTTGACAAGAGTCTCATCATTTGGTGTACTCTCTTTCTCTTTATGGTTGGTGAAATTCTGAATACAATGTCTAACATTAAGTCATCTAATCCATATGTTTTATGGATGTATCTTTGGGAGCATTATAGAGATCCAACTATTCCTCCATTCCCAAAAGATCTTCTTTCACCAATTGCAGTTGACTCCTCTTTAGATGAGATCACACCTCCAGCTCCTGTTGCTCCTACTGATCCTATTTTAGCCATAGATGCTTTAGAATTACTGTAGCAGGATACTTTATATCTTCCTACTCTACCTTCATGCGAAGACTTCCTTTCAAACATTGCATAGTTGTTAATGGAGTCTCACATTGAAGATGTGGGAGATATTCTTGATGACATTCATCTTCTATTTGAGGTGGATACTTCATCCTTTTTTGCAGTGAAAAATTCATGTACTTCAGCACTGTAGGGTACTCATGGTCTTCTAGGTGGTAATTTCTTGCCAGACATTTCAATTCTATTCTTGGAGTCACACACAGTAGATATGGGAAACTTTTATGATGATTTCTCGCTTCTGTTTGCTAAGGAATCTTCTACAGTTGTTGCAAGGGCCCACTCTAACCCTCAACTCCATGCTCTACATGATCAATCCTTCCAGATTGGTGTAATTGTGGATTCTTCTTTATAACATCTGTAGGAGATCTCTTTCACATTTAAGAAGATTGTTGGTTTCATAAAGTAGGTTCTACATCTTTCCTTATTTGATCTACTCTTCTATTCAGCAATTTTGGAGGAAGCCATCATCAGTATCGACACAAGGAATTTTGGACAAACTTTAGAGACACCGATCATCATATAAATTCTTTCTCCATATAGGGGACATATTTCACAAGTAACCTTGCTCTTGTTTCTTCCAAAGGGGAGGAACATCATACAGAGGTCATGGATCAACTTCTACATAGGAGCATTTTTCACTGATTGGAACACTACTTTTAAGGGGGGGGGACTACTTCATCTCCTTCTTCTCTTTTTTGAGGGGGACTTTTTCCTCATAGGAGGTTTTGTCCTTCTCCATTCTTTCTTGTATATACATGGGTGTATGTCATAATGGCGGGGTCTTGATTACTCCATCCATCCATGCATCCCTTTTATCTCTCTTTTTGGGGGAGGGTTTTTTCCATGAGGTTTTCCCTCTTTCCCCACTTTATGAGAGATTGCATCTTCATTATGTACATTTGTACCTAATATGGCCTAGTAGCCGAGACCCATTATGCATCTTCATCCTGGTTCGTAAGCTTAAGGGCATTCCCCTAAGTTACACTTAAGGGGGGGTGTTGGTGTAAATAAGTATTTACTTATTACACTTACTTAAGTTTACTTAGGTTAATGCATTATTTTATTTATGAGATGCTTAGGAGTTTGTATACTCTTGTGAGTTATCTTGATGACATCATAGGGGTCTGCACCTCTTTAAACACATGTTGTCTACAACACAAAAATCTTCTACACACATATGACACTTTGTTATTCTTATCCATTCATCTAGAATGTTGGATAAGGTGCTTAGTTGTCTTATCTCCTGGTTGTTTCTAGAGACATTCTAGGTGCTTCCTAAGAGGCCTTTATATACAAGCACTCCTAGTGTGTTGAACATCACATTCTGAACAGAGCAATGTATTTAGACATACTCTAATTAATTGATCATATCCATTTTTGGTCTACAGTTGTGCTTGTGTTTGAGTTCTTAGTTCTTGGGTGAATTTTTCCCTTAGGCAAATTCTTACAAGAAGGAATAAGAACTTTACTTGCTTATTCTGCATACAAAAGTTTTAAAGTTGATCAAATAGATGTTAAATCTGCATTTTTGAATGTCATATTAGAGGAAGAAGTTTACATAGAGCAACTGGAAGGATTCATTGATGTTAACAATAAGAACATGGTATATTACACAAAGCTCTATATGGTTTGAAACAAGTACCAAGAGCATGGTAGGAGATACTTCAAAAGTATTTTTTGAAGATTGGATTTGAAAGGATTGATGATAACAAGAATCTATACATGAAGATAGAGAAAAGAAAAGGTATTTTGTTATCTAAAATTTTTGTTCATGATATCATATTTGGAGGTCAAGATGCTTTATGTAAGGTTTTTGCAAATGAAATGAAGAATTTGAAATGTCTATGTCTGGAGATATAAAATTCTTTGTGGGTTTGCAAGTATATCAATTTAAATATGGTATATACATCACTCGATCAAAGTATGTCAAGGAAATACTAAATTTTTTTGGATTGGAGGATTCCAAACTAGTAAATACACCTATGGTGATAGGACACGGGTTATCAAAGAATGATGATTCAACTGAGGTAAATCAAACATTGTGCAAGTCTATGATTGGAAAACTACAATATGTAGTAGATAGCAAACTTGACATTGCATTATCCATAGGGATAGTTGCAAGATTCTCTAACTAATTTTAGGAAGAATTAGTTGATGGTTGTAAAGAGAATAATGAGATATTTGAAAGGAATAGAGGAGTATGGTCTATACTATAAGAAAAATGAGAAATTTTAATTAAGAACCTATGATGATGCTGATTGGACTAGAAACATTGATGAAAAAAAGAGCACCAATGGAGGAGCATTTATTTTAGGCAAGAGGTTGGTTACATGGACTAGCAAGAAATAAAACTGCACTTCACAATCTACTATTGAAGCTGAATATGTTGTTGCTACTATAAATTGTACAAACATTGTATGGATCAAACAGTTACTTAAAGGTATGAAGGAAGAGATCACAGAGCTAGTGACACTTTATTGTGATAATAAAAGTGTCATAAACATATTAAAAAATACTATGATGTACACAAAAACTAAGTACATTGCAATCAAGTATCATTACTTGAGAGAATTAGTTCAAGATAAAGAGGTGAAGATGGAATATGTTAATACAATAGAGAAAATTTATTATATCTTCACAAAAGCTTTACCTAAGGATGCTCATGAGTATCTAAGAGGTAAACTAGGGGTGATACCCCTATCAAAAGTTATTTAAGTAAAAAGAGGAGTGTCCTACATCAAACATGTTGATGTTCATATGTTACACATTGATGTAGAGGGTCTTATTTTAGGAGTTGCCTAAAGTAATCAAAGAGTTGAAACTACAAATTAGTCACAAGTATAGTGATAGAGGGAGAAACTATAGAAGTTCATATCTACATGTTAAGATGATAAGTCTTTGGCATCATTGTCAAAGAGGAAGATAATTGCTGATCAAAGAGAGAAATACAAGAATGAATTAAAATTGATCTTAGAGGGAGACAATTGCTGATAAAAAAAATGCAAGAAAGATAGAGATAGTTATTGATCAGGAAAACAAAGAGGGAGAACTCCTAACATCTACCTAGTTAGAGGGAGATATAAGAAGAAAATTTGAGGAAGTTATAAGGAAGAGTTTTGTAACCTATTCAGAAGATGGAAGTTGTTGATAGAGGGTGATATTTCAATACAAGGAATAATTTTCTTTTTGGTATTGTCTTACTATTTTAACCTAGTTAGTTTGGTTGATTAGCTTGGTTTTTCATCGATGACAAAGAGGGAGATTTTTGAGACTAGATTGAAAAGAATAAAAGAGGAAGATTGTTTGAAGAAGATTGTTGAAGAAGGGAGATTGTTTAAAGAAGAATGTTGAAGAAGTATGATCAATATGTTTCAATTATTGTGTTGTCACTGATGTCAAACCTACTATTTGTTGGTAAGACAACTGCTTGATTGATGAAGAGGATTTGATAAAAAGATGTAACAATAGTACCTAGAGGAAAGTTTGAGTTATGCTCATGTAAAGAAGTACAAGAATTAGTTAAGAGAATGATAACATGATGTATTCATAATCTACTTAAGGTTACAAAGGCTAATTACACTAAGAAAATTTAGAAGAACAAGTTACACAAAGCTTGGCTACCAAGCTTGACTGAGTGGATAGTAGGTTCCAAGAAAAGTTAGTGCAAGCCAACCAAAAAATTAGTTGGAGCTGAGTAAAAGTTTATTCTAGTGTATACCAAGAAAAAAAGTGGATGTCAAGTAAAGTTTAGTTGATGCTAAGCACCAATAAACTTTAGTTTTTTCCAAGTGATTTTACAAAAGATTTTGAGAAATGTAGTATGTGTTGAGCATCAGAAGTAAGTTAATGTTGAGTGGTTGCATTATTTAAAAGATCATGAATTTGATGGATCTAAGCTGACAAGTTTGTTTTTATGGATTATGTGAACTAGGTGGAAGATAAGATTGATGAGCTAGAGGCACAGAATTCAAGCTAAACCATTTTTAGATGAATTCAAAGAGGATTGAAGGAGAAGTTTCTAGAAGAGATATGAAATATGGGGTAGATTCATTATATCCTACCTAATCTATCCTAACCCTAAATTGGATGATGGAGAATGAGTACGAAAAAAATCTTAATTTCCTATTTATAGGAATAGCTAGTTAGAAGCAAAGGTTGTCATGTGTGAGACTCTAAGGAAGACAAGGAGTCAAGGGTTTTTCTTCATCAAGTGACCTAAGAGAAGAGTCTGCAATGGGATGTTAAGCAAGAAGGCTTAAGGGTATGAATTCTTGAAGGGTGAACAAGCTATCAGAGCTATAATGAGTGAAGGCCAAGCATAATGGAGGGCTAAAATAATGATTTGTAATTTGCAAATAGAGTTGTAAGTTGTTATTAGATCAAGCCTTACTATTACTCTCTAATAATTGCATTAGTCTAGGGTAAATCCTTTGGATTAAGGTTGACCTAATAGTCATTTTTAAATCCTTTAAATAGGTGACATTGCAAGTGAATGGTCTAAAGTCTTTCACAAGGCTCACTCTTAACAACACTAGTGCATTTTGGAAAATATGTGACTATGTGACTGAAAATTTTAGTCATGCTACTAATACTTTTAGTCATGTGACTAAAACTGATCACATTTCACTATTCCTTTATAATTTATAAGTATATGTGACTATATAAGTGACTAATTTAGTCACTAGATAAAATCACAAGATCAAACAAATACAATTAACTAATTAAACTACCAAATGAATGACTAAATAAGTGATTGGATAATTAGTTACTAATAATTAGTCACCTAAACACAAGTGACTCAATAGTTTACCAAATAAATATATCCATTATAATAGTATTTGATAATACTTGTTCTCCAATAGTTGTACTGCATGAGAAATTTAGCTACACATGTCTCATCAAAAATATGACCTTAAGTGATTTAAAAATTGATAGATAGACAACATTTAGAGATAATCACAACTAATAGTCACAATGAAACAAATTTGTAATCATGATCTATTATTTTGAAGTGGTTTCTAATGTTCTCAAAAAAATCCGCATTGACCTTTGCATCTATCAATTTGCATTTTTGTTTAATATCTATGACATGATTTATAATAATATTATATAAGAACTATTAAATAAAATTTTAAATTTATATAAAAGATACAAAATAATAATATATTTTTATATTAATATTTGTGAAGAAAAATAAACTCTAAAATTAAAAGCAATCTAGGCTCTACACATATATTTAAGAAAGTAATTGATAATTAAAAAATATTAAGTGAATCTATTTAACAATATTCGTACATCAAAATGTTTTATTATGTTAAGGAGATATGATACAATATTTCCTAACATACAAAAATTAAATTGAAGATTTTCATAAGGATTTTTTTTTTTTTTCTATCTCTAAGTATTCAAAATATTTTAAGTATTATAAATGAAAATGAAAACTATTATTACCATGTAAAAATAGAAACTTTTGAAAAATACTCGTTCATTTTCATTTAGGCAAGAATGATTTGGCATTAGGTAGTAACCAATAGAAGATGAAGGAAGGAGGTAGAGAAAACCCTTTTTTCTTCTCTTCTCTTAACTTTTTGACTTACAATGAGAGATTGAGGAGGGGGAAAATAAAGAAACAACAATGGTGGACAACTTACTACAACCGGATGTGAAACTTTTTAATTGTTGTACTTTCATTTAAGATGTTGAGGTATGATTTCAAATTCCTTTGTATGTGCTTGATCTTAGATTGTATTTTTCTTCTAATCTTCCT
Source organism: Cupressus sempervirens (assembly GCA_028749045.1). Classification (NCBI taxonomy): domain Eukaryota; kingdom Viridiplantae; phylum Streptophyta; class Pinopsida; order Cupressales; family Cupressaceae; genus Cupressus; species Cupressus sempervirens. Next base: position 496,084,958 of record CM053793.1, on the reverse strand, counting down.
ATTATGCATTTTCTCTCTACTTCACTATTCACAATCACACCTGTGTGACTGAATAATGATATGATCAATGGTATTAGTTTTACAAGAGTTGGCATTACCCATAGCATTATCTAAATAAATTTCTTCAAAAGGGCAAGTTATTGGGTCTTCATATCAAATCATAGGTTGGAAAGAAGAACTAGGGTTTAAATGCATTGAGAATCCAATATTCTTAGCATATTCAATCTTAAAATTGACACGCAATATAAGTGTAGGTTTGGGCCAAAACTGAAATTGTTACAAAGTTTTTGGATTTCATGCAAAATTATTATAATTTCTTTGGATCACATATCATTTTTCTTCATCACTCATCTGAGTTCCCAATTCTAGATAAATCCTAGCACAAGTGATTAAAATGTCCCAATGCAAGATTACATTGCAGAAGCCTCATGCTTGAATTTGCTAGTGATGGATCAATAACAAAGCTTTGAACTTCACCTAAAATAAAAGGCTACCAAGTAAATGTTGATGAAGAAACACCTATATGAAAGCTAGGTTTAATTTTTTCTCTCCCAATCTTACCATATCAATCCTTGAGGATCTTTTAACACAAGTTTAGATATGTAAGAAATACCAACTCTTTCAATAGTATTCCTGAATTGGTCAAAACAATGAACTTGAGGAGCTGAACTAGTACTCAAAAAAATGTTTTTTTCTTCCTCCTCTATTTGTGTGCTTACCTTATCCTTTTTTATTCTTCATGAGTGAGGCTTAGTCTACACATTTTATCATTTTATTCTTGCATTCTCTCATCTTGATGATGGATCATAGAGTGTGATCTCAAACATTGATGTTAAAAATTATATACACAATCGAATCCCGAAATAGATTATGTACTATCAATGCTATATTGATCAACATTCTATTTCCTTTGAGAATATCTTCTATATTTTATGTCTCATTTAGTAGAAATAGGTGAAAAAATATTTCCCTTCATGTCTTGACAAACAATAGATAACTCCCTTACATAGCCATTTGAGGAATATGTCAAACATAGGTTTTCTAATACAAGAACAAAAAGATTCCCAGTGATGCTAGAAATTGCTACATCTCTCTCTATTTTTTGTTAACTGAGGACAAAAAAATCAACAAATCAATGAGACATCTAGGGCTCGTATCTTGGTTAGGAGCACATAATCAAGATACAATTGGATGAATATGGAATTGTTATAGCATCGACTAATATATTATCTAGCTTGACCTTATCTATATTTTACCATTATACTTTAACATGATTGTTAGTTGTAGGTATTGTAGAAATTATTGGCATACTTCTTTCCTCATTAGGTATGGATAAATATAAAATAAGATTATTATCTCCTATTGTTCTTATGAGATCCGGCATTCAACTCTATCACATCAAAGGTTTGGATTTGGATATACCCACTGTGACAGATAGTAACCAATAGCAATCATCCAATTACCACTATCCCTTTTCAATTCATTTGGATGCCATGCTCTTATTTCTTTACATCATCTATTAAAATTTTAAAAGGGTTGAAAATACAAAATTTACAGTAATACATATTATTGATTTGAGAAAAAAAATACATATGTTAATTCTAGAATTTCATTTTATGCATATTTAATCCAACTTATAGAACATAAAATTCTATGACCACTCTACTTCATTCTTAGTGCCACTTGAGAATGAATTAGATATGGATAATTACAAGAGCTCATTACATGCCTAGAATTACTTAATGGAAGATAAATTCAACTTTGTTAACTTGAAACTAATCTTTTGAGATCCATAAAAATAACATTTTGTATCCTTGCCTAAACATGTGGCTGGATTTTGGAATTTGGATAATCCTTTGGTGGTTTAGTCAAGGTTTTAATAACGACATATTTCTCTACCTCCACATGGCCACTTCTCATTTCCTCTTGCACCTAAGATACAATTCAACATTACTACCTCTCCCTTTCAAGCTTTAGAGTTAAAAGCCCAAATTAAAATTTTAATGCACGTGGCCAAAATTTGGTTTGCCAGCATAATAAGATTTTTGGTCACCCAATTGTATTTTGTCTGTAACCATGAAATCCTTTTGAAAATTTGATACCAAGTCAATAAGAAGAAATAAGTAGTTTTTTAATATGCTTGTTTAACTAAAGCTTATTCTTTTTAGAATTTCACACTTTGGTTATAATCACCATAAGTGTTGATTATTAAAACATAATGAATGTGGGGTGTGTACAGGTCATGTACCACATCACAATTGATTGGTTTCTTTTGGAATACTTTATTGGGTTAAAAATTTTCTTGTTTAATTTGGAATAAATACTTGTGGAAAGTAGTGATGAGGATCACATTCAAGAATGCATTTTATATTTGGATTTTTGTTTTCATATTACTTCCTCTTGACTTAATATGTTTGTTGAAACTTAGAGATTGAAGCATCCTTAAACAAAATTACAAATAGGAACATAAGTGAGACTAGATTGTGAAATAAATTAATGGCTATTATTTTTATTTTTCTTATTTATATAATGTACATTTTATACTTTATTTAAAATAAATATGCTTAAATAATTTTTGTGTTGTTATACCGAAGTTTCTGATTAGCTTCCATTTCTTATTGCTCTATTTTTAGTGCCTTACATAAAATGGAGTCTATAACATTTGGAATTGGTTTGATGATTGAACCTGGTAAGTGACTTGAGGATTTCATTCATATTAGTTTATACTCATATGCTATGAGAAAATATATATTTTTAATTATAAGGAATGATTTTAGGAATTCTAGAATAATTATAGAATGGAAGACTTTTCCCTCTTGGCACCCACTGAGTCATGTCATCGGTGGAATAGTTTTCCATGAAATAATTGATACTCCATATGCATATGCAATTCTCCATATGAAAGGACCATTTCATGACCAAGAAATTAGATGAGGCATGCACAACAGGGATGGTCTGTAGAAGTATTCTACTTGTCACCCCAATAACTAGGTTTGCATGTCCACTATGTTGTCTACTATGACTGTGAATGCATGGGAGGAGGAAGTTTAAGCACTTGGCCCTATAGATAGTAGGGTGTTGTTTGAAGGACCTAAAAATTCTATGAGAATTCTCCCTACTATCTATAGGGCTTAAAACACTCATCAACTTGTGGTCCAGCCAATTGGTGACCCAAAGGTTGCATTTGTGGGAACCTCCCAAAAAGTATTGGCTGAATGGTTATCGATGTCTCTAGATCACTTCACTCCGATCGTCAAATCCTTGTCTATTGTTGATAGCAAGAACCATGTGGTGGTATGTAAAACTATTCTAGACATTTCTACTATTGGTTGAAGCTTTGGCCATGGGATTTAAATTTGGAAAGACTTAATATATTTAAGAGGACTTAGACTTATCCAAATACATAGCTAGCATTAGGCTTAGTATGTCTCCTGCAAGCTAATAGAGTGGTTGAATACAATGTCCACATAAAAATAATTGAGATAGAATATCTATTTCACTTTGTTTATTTTATTATTTTCTGTGCATCTATAATTCCATACATTTAGTAATGTATAGTTTAATTGTGACAAGATATTCAATTCTTTGAAGATACCTCTTTTAGTGTAAATTGTTTGTGTTTTCACTGCTCCTATATTCTTAACCAATGCAGCTTGGGCAACATACCTTTTAACAAAGGTTTGTTATATCTTCTTATTATAATAACTTATCCATTTGTGTGTCTTATGCATTACTTAGTAGAAAAAAATGTAATAATAGAAGTAGGCTAATGTTGCACTGAGAAATATACCTTATAAATTGTCAACTACATAAAATAAAACTATTGTATAGGAGCATCTCTCCAAAAAATCACATCTACAACTCAGAGAAATAGAAATGTGAGAGAGACTTCTCCAAAATGAAAATTGAATTAGAATCATAGCGAGCCACATTTGCAGTAGTATGAGAGGACATTAGAGATATTTTAAAGCCACAAATATGATAAGTGAAATATATGGTACTGGCTTGATCAAGGAAGCTAGAGAAGCCTCTAGTTTTAAGATGTGGCCTAAGATGACATGTACAAAGGATCTGAAATTGCTGAAAAGTTATGTATTTAAGATAATTTTTTTCAGTGGTAATGTTTACTGATTTCCTAATTGAAAACATCTACATCTAATTCCCCTGCTATAGTTGAAGGGTTGTTAAGATATATATGATCAAATTTTTTGAATTTTTTGTTATATACAACAGTCCTAAATTCCTCACTTTACACTCTGTAAGATTGTAGTGATAAGCAATTTCTCATGAATACTTTCTCAATAGGCATATATTGGATAATTTTTCATGCATTTTTCATCTAATGAGCTACCCAAAGGAAAAGTACACCAGAATGCACAAACCTATTAATCCTATTAAATAGGGATTATTTGAAAAAACATTTTTTGAGGGTTTATCATGCATTGTTTGAACTAGAATCCAAAATGTAGTCCTATCTTATTTTTTGAGGGTTTATCGTGCCATAGGGCCACATATATAAATTTAAATAATACTATTGACAAAGGCGAGTAAAGCATCTGCAGCTTGCATAATGTCTATATAGAAATAGTGATACATGGCTACACTTAGAAAATGGTAAAATATATTACAACAACTATAGTGCTAGTAGCATATAACATGAGTGGGTAAATTTTAGCAAAATGGTCAACTATAAAATATCTGTACATCACCACTAGGAATTAAAGTAATCATATAAGCAATAACCACTGAACATACATCATCATCAAGCTATATGAGAAGTGATTGACATGGGATAGCCTTTCTATTAATGATAGATGCCAACAACCATGAAATCAAAATAAACAAAGAATGAGATATAGTAAAGATATATGGCAAAAGGACATATTTATAATATGGAGGAATGAGAGACACATAAGCTTGTGTTTTGTAACAACAATTCTTTGTAAGGGTATATAGAAATTAAATGATAATATGGTGACTAAAATGGATTTAGTGAAGTCAAATTCATAAATTTCAAAAGGAACTATCATGACACTGATATTTCTTGTGCATTTATTTTTTGGTGAATTACTTTTCAATGATTGGAAATACTTACTTTTGATTGGCACACACTTGGAACAATGGAGTGATACAATGTTTCTTATAGTTGCAGTCACATGGGAATTGTTCACAAGTTAGATTGATGAAAAACAGAGGATAGTGAGAGTCCAATATAGAAACACTATATAGGGATAGTTCATTGTTACAATCTTCACCATATCCATGAAATCTGGAGATGATATCAGAAGCTTAAATAGCTCAGAACTGTACATGTGTGTATTGAAGTTGGAAACTCTTTAATGGTTTGAGCCTCAAGTCAAATAATTCAATGAAAACAACTTGGAGACAATACAAAGGTCTCTACCATAGACAATGAATATAGTCTTGTAACAAAATATGATAGTTCATTGAGCAAGAGTTTTGAGTTCATGTACAGGATCCGAGCTTAATTACCATTTGGATGAACAATAGTGACAAACAATATAAAGTTATTATCAAGATACCATTGGAATTCTCCAAATACTGAACACAATATTTGCAAATGTTTGCACCGTCTAGAATTATCATACTCATCACATTTTATGCCATTTTATATTTTCCTAAGAAAATGTCAATATCAATGCTCAAAACCTTATTTGAGTCTGGAGATACTACCATATAGTGATGAAAAATGAGCAACCAAATGATTTTTCACCAAAGTTATGTGGAAGTTTTCCATATCAATAGTAAAAGGGCATGTCTGGACAAAATACCGTTATCTTTCTCGAGATTTGGAGTGTATTGCGGGCTTTGATGTGTGGTGTCACTATCACAGAGCTCTCCTAGAAACCATGTCTTAGACTTTACTGGTGGTGATAGCAAAATGTCAATTGTATGAGCAGAAAGAGTAGTAACCACTATTAAATAATTTGCATGGTCTGTATTTTCCATATCACCTAATTTGACAAAGGTTACATAGTATGCATGAATCTAGTATTTTTAATTTGTAGAGATAGCAACAAAAAATCATATTTGAGCATTGGAAATCATTGTGCAGACCTGGAACACCATTGAGAAGCCCTTAGAATATCATGCAAGGATTTTTTGCAAATTATTTTAACACTTCTTTGTATCTATTTTAGGAATAGCCGCAGAGGATATGCATATGTGTGGAGTTCAAGGACAGTATAGGCCCTACAGAGATAGGATCAAATGAAGACAAGTTTAAAGAAAAGATCAAATATGGAAAGCTTCATATCAATGTTTGAATGTATACCAAATTTGAGTGCCTCATGTGGACCATCTAGAGTTTGTAGCATTCGTATTCCCAGCAAATGTTTTAAGCATATGGAATTACACGTTGGAAGAAGGAGCTCTTTGTTAGGATAAACCACGGACAGAAATAAAAATTCGTTGCAAATATAACCAATAACTGAAAAAATAATAGATCACACAGAAATGAACACAAGGCACCAAGATTTAGCATGGTTCACCCAATCCCTGGGTTACATCCACCAAATAGCAAGTTTGATTTTATTACAATCCAGTGATTACAACCTTATTACAATCTGTAATCCCTTACAGCTCAAAACTGCCACAAGAACCAATTTTGCATCACAACATAATGAAAAATACCCAACCCTAAGCCATTTTATACAAGTATTAAACCACTTTAGGGTTATAACATGTCAGCCATATGTCAGCCATAATATATCAGCTACCATGTCGACCACGGCCCAAATTTTTTTTATCCCCACTATTTATGAAGTATGTATAGTACTTTCCTGATCAGTCACCACAATCTAACAATCTCCCACTTGGGGACTAATCAGGCTCCACACTAAACAAAAATCTCCCACTTGGAGACTGATCCTATAGCAATACCACTACCACATGGGGCTCCCACTGGATCAAACCACCCTGGACTCTACTATGCTTTTATTCATGTTCAGTCTAAAAGACCAGCCGAAGCTGAAGAGGAGTTCATCTTCTCCCTTGTTACAACCTTTGTCAACATATCTACTGGATTTTCATTGGTATGTATCTTCTCCAACTTTAACTGTCCATCCTCCAAAACTAATCGAATGAAATGGTACCGCAACTATATGTGTTTGGTCTTAGAATGCAGAGCTGAATTCTTAGCAAGATGAATGGCACTCTGACTATTTGTGAACAAATAATTATCCTTCTGAGGATGTCCCAATTCTTCTAAGAAGAACTGAAGCCATATCATCTCCTTGGCTACCTCTATAGTAGCAACATACTCTACCTCTATAGTGGATAGAGCATTAATCTTCTATAACCTAGAAACCCAGCTCACGGCTGCCCCACCAACAGTAAAGACATAACCTGTAGTAATCCGCCTGGTATCAATATCCCCAGCCAAATTTGAGTCAACATAGCCCTGTAAATCAGTAGTAGAGCCCCCAAAGTGTAAACACTTATTGGATGTTCCTCTCAAATATCTGAGAATCCACTTGACAACATTCCAATGCTCAAATCTTGGATGGCTCATATACTTGCTAATGACTCCCACTGCATGTGCAATATATGGCCTAGTGCATACCATAGCATACATCAAGCTTCCTATAGCTGAAGCATAGGGTACATTGGACATCTTATCCTCCTCTCCTTGTGTCTTGGGACACATTTCCTTAGTCAATTTCAAATGACTAGGTAAAGGTGTGCTGACAGCTTTAGCATTCTCCATAGAGAAATGTTGCAACACCTTCTCAACATAATCAGCTTGAGATAGTGTCAATGTTTTGTTCTTCCTATCTCTACAAATCTTCATACCAAGGATTTGTTTTGCTGGCCCCAAATCCTTCATAGCAAATGCATGTGCTAACTGGCATTTCAGCCCCTTAATATGATCCATGTTAGACATAGCTACAAGCATATCATCAACATATAAACATAAAATAATGTAGCTATCATCATCCAACCTCTTAAAATAAACACAGTGTTCTGAATGATACTTGTTATATCCATGCTCATGCATAAAACTATCAAATTTTAGATAACATTGTCGAGGTGCTTGCTTCAAGCCATATAAACTTTTTTTCAATTTGCACACTAAATTCTCCTTACCTTTGACCTCAAAACCCTGTGGCTAAGCCACATATATTTCTTCATCCAAATCACCATGAAGAAAGGCTATTTTAACATCCATCTACTCTAAATGCAAATCTTCAGTAGCCACAAGACTTAAAATAGTATGAATAGAAGTCATTTAATAACAGGAGAAAATATCTCATCAAAACCAATTCCCTTTTTTTGTGCAAATCCTTTTACAACTAACCTGGCCTTAAATCTTTTCTTACCTCCTTCCTCTTCTTTCAACCTATAAACCCACTTATTCTATGAAGCCTTTTTACCTGCAGGCAACTTGCACAAATCCCATGTCTTATTTTTCAGCAAAGAATCCATTTCATCTTTCATTGCAGACTCCCACTGAATCTTAGTATCCACTTGTACAACTTCATCATAACTTTTAGGTTCACCAGCATCAGTAAGTAAAATAGAGTACAAAGAGGGAGAAAACCTTTGTGGAGGTCTAATTTTCCTTGTTGACCATCTAACATTCACTAGTGTGTGTTGTATTTTTTTTTGTAGTTGTTGCACATCATGAGGAATGGTTGGAACATCAGCTTTTGGAGTATCATCCAGCACTACATAATCATCTTCTTTCTTCTCATGTTGCTGCAACAGATCTTTGTACAACACTTTTTCATTGAATATGACATCCTGACTTCTAAAAATTTTAAGATTTTCAAAATCTCAAAGCCTATAACCAAATTCATTAATGTCATATCCAACAAAGACACATTTCATTGATTTAGCTTCTAGCTTGGTTCTATTTTTAGAGTCTATATGAGCAAAAGCTTCACAACTGAAGATCTTGAGAAAAAAATAACTCACCTTCTTACCAGTCCATGCTTCCTCTAGAATACCACAACCCAAAGGAATAGAGGGACCTCTATTAATAAAATATACTGTAGTATTAACAGCCTTCACCCACATGTGTAAGGGCAACCCAGCATGCAACCTCATGCTCCTTGTGCGCTCCATTATAGACCTGTTCATACATTTAGCCACTCCATTTTCTTGTGGAGTCCTTGGAATAGTTTTTTGTCTATGAATACCATTAGTGGAGAAATAATCTTCAAATTCATGACTACAATACTCATCACCATTATCAGATCTGAGACATTTTAATTTCTTACCAATCTCATTTTCAACCAAGCATTTGCATTTCTTAAAAGTTTGAAATATATCAAATTTTTGTCTAAGGAAATAAACCCATACTTTTCTAGTTGCATCATCAATAAATGTAACATAATAATGAGAGCCACCAAGGGAAGATACCTAAGTTGGTCCCCATACATCTATATGCACAAGCTCTAATTTCTCCTTTTTATTTTCCTTCCTAGTCTTTACAAAACTCACACTCTTTTGTTTTCCATACACATAACTTTTATAAAAATCCATATTCACACATTTTAAATCTGGTAAAACTTTCTTTGAATGAAGTTCTTTCATACCTTTCTCACTCATGTGCCCAAGTCTATTGTGCCACAGCGCTATATCAGAATCTATAGTAGCTATTTGTTCTCCCTGCTCAACTGTAGCAATTGTTCTTGAACATTCATTTTTCTCTGAAACAATCAAAGTAGAAGGAACAATATGACCTATACAAATATATAAGGTTCCTATTTTCACACCTTTTGCTACTACAAGGGAACCTTTTGAAACCTTCCAATTTTTATCATTAAAAGTAACTACACAACCCTCATCACCGAGTTACCCTGCTGAAATTAAATTCCTACTTAGTTTTGGAACATGTCTTACCTCATGTAGTAGCCAATGATTCCCATTTCGCAACTTAATCTTAATTTTTCCCTTTCCAACAATTTGACAGGGTTCATTACCCCCCAAATAAACAAGCCCAAAATCCCCTTGGACATAGTCAATGAAATAACCTCTATGAGGTGTAGCATGAAATGAAGCACTAGAATCTAAAACCCATGAATCATCAACACTCTCTAAAGACAGAAGCAAAGCATCCTCTTCGGATTTTTTACTTACCACATTTGCCTCCTCATCTCCATTAGATTTATCTCCTTCATTTTTCTTTCGATTCTAGCAATCTTTCTTTTTGTGCCCTGGTTTCCCATAGTACCAGCAATCATTTTGTCCTCTCGATTGAGACCTCCTCCCCTTTGACTTTCCTCTTGATTTTCCATGATTTCTAGAGTTACTTCTACTTTCAGTCGTTCTGCCCCTGCTTTGTGCATTCAAAGCACTTCCTGATGTAGATCCACCTGAGGATTTTCTACGAGTTTCCTCACTTAAAATAACACCAATCACATCATCATATTTTAGGGTACTAGATCCAGGAATAGAATTACTCACAGCCATTACCAAGCCATTCCAACTTTCAGGTAAAGAACACAAAATCAAGAGAGCCCTAATTTCTTCATCAAAATTGATACCCATAGAAGATAATTGACTAGTAATAGTATTAAACTCATTTAAATGATCTGCAACAGACCCACCTTCTACCATTTTCATATTAAATAAATGCTTCATGAGAAATACCTTGTTTGAAGCGGAGGGCTTTTCATACAGTTTTGCTAGGGTTTTCATCAAATCTTTTGTCGTCTTTGCTTTTGTAATATTAAATGCCATTGATGGTGCCAAGCATAACCGAATGCTTTCGAGTGCCTTTCTATCCAAAAGATCCCATTCAACCTCTGACATAGTTCCCTAATTCTTGGCTTTGCCTTCCAATGGCTTACATAAATCCTTCTAATATAGATAGTCTTCCATTTGCATCTTTCATAACTAGAAGTGCTGCCCATTAAACATGTCAACCCTCAGCTTACCCTCATCTGCCATCGCTCCCACTCAACTGTGAGACTCCCACTTAACTGTGAGACTTTCCTGCAAAGGATAACTAAAAGACAACCTCGCTCTGATACCACTTGTAGGGCCCATTTTTCATTGCACCAAAAGCCATGACTATTAGTGAACATGGAACACCACATAATTAACCACCTATGGGTAGGGAAGCACGTTGCATCACCCAACACTCTTGTGGATATGGAGCAGGGGAATTCAATTTGATCCACTATTGGCTAAACTATTAGAATTAAGTTTGGTCATCATTTAAAGAACATGAAACATTAATTTGTAGTTGTATTGTTTCTTCATTGATCTATTTTAAGGAAAGACTTAAATTAGCCCTCTATTCAGATAGTTATGATCTCCAGTCATGTACATTCAAATCAATATAAATATTATTGGGATTTTTCTTTGTTGATGTTAATTACTCTTCAACCACAGTCATCTTTTGACTAGTCCATAATTTGTGGATCTTGATTAACTCTATCCTCTAATTACTATGGGGATTACCAATCATGCATTAAGTCTAATAGTTGTTTGATTTTTGATTGCTCTCTCCACTATATTTTGCTATTCTTAACAATGGCTCTCTTCATTAGCCAATTTCACTATATAAATTTGCACTATGTGTCCAATGTAAATCATGGAATAAAGAGACTACATTATTATTTTTCCATCAAAGATGCTCTTGTTTTGTACTTTTACTTTCAGCCAAGCCATATCCTTTTATGTTGTAGCTTAAAAACTTTTAGCTAGATCTATTACTACTATAGCTTATAGTTGTATAGAAATTATATAGCCTTAATAAGTTTTTCTATGATACTGATATTTATTCACATGTCTCTTCCAAGGTAAGAGTAATTTTTTTTGGGAAAATAATTGTCGTTTTTGATGTGCACATGGGATTTTTTAGAAGAGTTTCTTTCATGAAAAGAAGAATGAATTTATTAGTGTCAAAGCACTTGCATCTTGAAATACATTGATTATGTTTCATTTCTTCATGGAATTTCTATTATGGTTTCATGTTTGACTCATGCTCTGAGGCCTAGGATTGAGCACTCTTACATTGGCAGCTTGATGCATTTTCAAAATTAAAGTAGACTATCAAGCATGGACTGACAAAGCATTGTCAATTACAATTCATACAATCTTTGATAAGCTTTCCATCATTCCTAAATAATTTTAATTCATCAAATGAGACACTTAATTCTTCAAACTTTAATGATTGTCACCCAAACTGCAACATTAGTATGAAAGTCAGAGGAATGAAAATGCAACACTATGAAACTTTCCTCTAACCTTCCTACTAAAAAACTCATGACCATTAAAAGCATTCATAATCATTCTCAAAAGTTTTGAAACTATTCAAGCTCCAAATACCAACCAATTCCCCTATTTTGCAACTTTGTGTGCAATTTTTGCAAAGTTACAATTTTGCAAGGTTGCACTTTTATTGCAACTTTTTGAAATTTTTACATTTTGCACTCAAATAAAATTTTCAGTTTGTGTACATGCTTGCAACATGTCTAAATATACTTTTTATGACCTTGTACAATGTATTTACCCTTTCATGGGTCTTTTACACAAATTTTTCCTTATAGATCAAACATGACCTTAACTAGGACAAATAGGAAAACTTGTGCAGCTTTCACAACTTGATCATAATAAGCTTTACATATGGAGCCCATGTATCTCAAATGATTCAAATATCATGAATATTATTTTAGATTCAAAATATCACAACATATCATGTTGACCTCCTATAACTACCTATGAGTAGTTTCTCCTACACTATGCTCCCTATTTCTTAGTATGACTCCCAACATCTAATATAACAATTTTAACAACTGTCACTTTCTTGTTAGTTCTCTCTCTCTCTCTCTCTCTCTCTCTCTCTCTCTCTCTCTCTCTCTCTCTCTCTCTCTCTCTCTCTCTCTCTCTCTCTCTCTCTCTCTCTCTCTCTCTTTGTGAACAAAACTAAGATTTCAATTTTTGGTATAGACTACAAAGTAGTACCATAAGGAGCTAGCAGCAAGCAATTGGAAAGGCATCTTGAAGCCTTTGTTTGACTCTTTTTCCAACAACAAGAAACATTTTGTTCCGAATGATCCTATCTCACCCGGTTCGTTGAGGAACCTCCACTGCCATGGTAAGTAATTATGATGTCATTTAAAGTAATTTTTATTTCTCTATTATTTTTACATATATTTGACACAACATTGAACCACGTTGGTTGAAGAAGACTTTCATAAAATGGAGGAATTGAACATATGGGTTGATGCAGTAGACATTGTGAAATCATGGTTTTATGTCACTTTTTCTCTAGTTTAAAATTGCAAGTTTTATGTCTAAATATTTTTAGATAATATTTTTGCATACTACTTTGAAACTGTATTGTTGTCATTTTTATTTAGTGTATTGACTTCTGTAGTTTTTAGTGACTGATTCTCATGAGATAGGGACCCCAGGAATGGTGTTCTAGGTAGTAGAAATACAATTTCATTACAAATGTTGGAATCTTATATGGAACCTCTATTATAATACACATCAATATTTTTGATATATTTGAATATACATCATATCTATTAAGAAATAATACAAATGTGTTTTTTGATGTCTTTTAATAGGAATGTTGGAAATGTTAATGAAGATATAATTAGATACAACTCAAAAATACCTTGCATGGACAACTCAAGCTACTGGAGATTCCCTCATAACCCTTATAAATGAAGTTTTTTGATAAGGTAAAAATTGAGTCAGGTAGGTTATGGCTGGAAGAAGTTCCTTTCTATCTACAATCTATTTTGGAAGATGACACTCTTTCTCTTTTCTTTGGAAAATCTCAAGATAAGGGCATTATTGAGGTACCCTCCCAATTCTTATTCCTTCAATAAATAAATGAATGCTTTGCAATTATTGGAGAGGCAAACATCCAAATTTAATTTTAACTTATACCATATTTTCTATTATTTGGTATTATTGGGTTTTTTCCATGGTCTCTTTGTACCTAAACCTAAATTTGGTAGGCTACTATTCCCCAATTGATTTTCATACCTAGGTTGTACCCAAGGCATACATAGGTTGAACTAGAGCAAAACTAGTCCCCTAAATTCTATTGAAAATATTAGTAACTTGAAGCATAAATTAAATCTTATTTTTTATAATCCTTTTAATATTTTATGTACAACAATACCCAAGCCATGCTACACTTCAATTTAAAAAACCCAAGAAACTATCCTACCTAATTCATGTACTTGAGATATTGAATATTGAAATCTCACCATGTGTTCTTCACATCAATTTACTTTATTCAAAATTCTAATCACAAAGGATAAATGCCTTGCTAATTCCATATTCTTATTTTAATCATGCTTCTCTTAAAAAGTGGCATTCTATCATCCATTTACATTCTCTAATCTCAGTCATCTAATAGGCTTTCTCTTTTCTGCATACAAGTTCTAATTCATCACAAGAACCTACAAGTCATTACCCAATAACATTGGTATGTAGGTATAGTTCACTATATTCCAAGCTGTCCACAGCTAACATTAACACCATAATGACAACAATCAATGGCTTCATGTGTTGGGGGAAGCTAAATACCTGAGTTCAATATTGAAATGACTTATAAATTTAAACAAAATGCATGCTAGATTATGTATCATTCATTTTAGATTAGATAAGAACTTGTGCTAGATCAAATCATCTATCAAGAATTTCCTGGCCAAGTCACCACAAACACTTATCCATAGAATTTCTCTAAAACCCTCCATTTAGAGAATCACCAAATTGCTTAGTGGAAAACATTGATTAGATAGGCCTAGCATAAAGCTAGTATTTCATATAAATGGCAACTAAGGGGTGAATATTGTATTGTGACATCAGACAGGTTCATTTGCAGATATTAACATGGGCTTTCATGCAATCACTTTGATGCTGAAATGAAGACTCCAATGATCTTCCTTCTATTTATTTGCATTAAAATTTATGAGGATTTACTATGAGATATTTGGGACATATTAGGTATTAAATTTTTTGTTATTAATAGTACTATGGATTAAAATTCAACCTTAAAGATATGGATTGGCTCTAGAGAATCATTACAGGGTTACAAATGTTTAGATATAAAGGTCAGTTTCAAATATCATTCTCAATAGGGATTATTTTCATTAAGTCACTCACATGGCTAGGAAGTCTCAGTTGTTTATTACTTATCTCAAGCTATCTTGTACTACTTTAACTGGGACTATTAGTGACACCCTCATAGCTAGCTTTTCTAGAGAAATTTAAGAGCACAAAGCAATTCATCATTACATGTAGTTAATTCCCCACCTAAATTTTTTAAACATGGGTTGACCTCCAAATCTAGGCCAAAAATGTTCTGGAGTATAAATAATATAAATTAAGAAATACAAATGTACACAGTTTGTTCTTGTTTTGTCATATTTCACTGGTGCTACTTTGTTAGAATTTGACTTTGGCTTAGGTTTTATCTTTATAGGCTTCTGTTATGTTGGGTTCCTTTTTAAATTTATAGAGAAATACCTTGTTTTAGCTTGTTCTTTGAGGTTTTCTAGCATTTCTAATATTTTGAGTGGCATTGCTATTGAACACAATGATTTGATCTATTCTAACAAGGCTAGGAAGATTCAATTACAAAATGATTTGATCCTACAATTACAACATGAAAGATACATGCATACATCCATATAGTTAATCATTAGGATGAGTCAAACTAAATTATATTCATAAATATATTGGGGGATGAGACGTGATGGGTCCAGTTGAAGCCATTTCTACACCACGCCATAAAGTAGATGTCTACCATAGGAGATGAGACATGAAAGGTCTACCTAACCCATTTCCACCCCCTCTTGTTTGACTGGTTGACCTATTTTTCCAACCACATCACATCTCCCTATAGATAATTTTCATCACATAGAGTTAGGCAAAGGTTATAAGGGGTTAAGAACATTAAGAATACCTAAGATACTAAGACAAGTCAATTGGACTTTGTCTATAATAAGTTGCATGTGCAACAACACACAGTCCTCCTTGCTATCCTTACATAATGATATCTAGGATATCTAAGTTTGTTTGCTTTCATGTTTGGTATTGATAATGAAAAAATAATGCATGAATTTAAGATTGTTTCTTTGATTCCAAAGAGCAATTTTCAAGCTTCCAAACAACATTTAGAACATTATTTCAGCCTCAGGGTCTGAGCACTAAGTGGTATCTTGCAGTCGATATCCATAGCCAATACAATAGTTTGGGACATGTTTGGGCTTTTTGGAGGTTATACTCTAATGACCCTCATATAGGAGGCAATGCTACAAGTTAAACCACAACTTAGATCTAACATGGGCTGATTTTAGGTGTATAGTGAATGCCATCACACCATATAGAGCTTAATCATGGATCGCTTTCCTAACAGTTTGCAAGTACATATTTTGCAAGTGTAGATTGAGATTGGGTGATAAGAATTGCACACTTATACTAGTGCAGATTGTGTAATAGAGATCACACAATTATATCAGTGCAGATTGTGTGGGTATGCTCATCATCTAAAGTGTCATTCCAGTTTTCTGTCCAATATTGTTACTATTATTCAAAATACTTAAAATTTGAACACTATTTGAACTTTCATATTGCCTAATTTCCAATTAGAGGTCTTATTTATATCAGCAAAAATATTTTTGGTTGAACAATTCAAATACAGATGGTAATCGGTGCAAATTACAGAGTTATTTGATTTGAATATTAAATAGAAATATAAGTGTTGCAGCTGTTTTCAATACCAAAAGAAGTTTACCTTAATATCTTTCTATTCATCTAGAAATAATGTTTTCCCTTCTTTTCAAATTTAAAATACACAAAAAAAATTAGAGAACTACAATGATACAAATTGGGGTCATTACAAACAAGCATGTGTGCACGTGCAAAATGGTTTGAAGTGCCTTCTAAATTTCTTTACTTAGTTCTTTAGGAAGAATATGAGGCCCTAATTTCATATAAAAGTGAATATGAAAATAATTCTTCTCTCTAAACTATAGAGTAGAGACCAATCCAAAAATGTGATTCAGGCCTTCCACTACTTCAAAGGCTTCACTACCACGATTACCAGAAACAATCACAGAGAGACTAGCAATAATCTAATGGGATGACTACTTACTACTTTTGGAAATTGAGTGTATGATAATGAAAAATGTCATAAAATTTTCTATGGAACATTCTGATGGTTAAATGAATTGAGAGGGCACAATGAACCCTAAGAAACATATCTCACAAATTAGAAGGTTATATATATTTGGTTTAAGACTATTCAAGAGGAACAATGTTGGTATGTCTAAATTAGAAGGCATATGTCGAATGTGCCTTCTTCCTTTTCCAATAAATGCACTATAGTTCTCTTTGCAATCAACCATTTTGAAGGTCCAAAATTATATCTAGCTTTAGTAGGAAATCCTTCAAAAGTCAGTTCCTAGTTTCTTCCACACCGCAATACTCACATCTTACTAATAGAAATTTCAAAGAAAAGGCCACTAGCCTATTACATCTCTTTTAGATTAGAGGCATTACTGAAAAGAGCAATCCCATAAAACCTTTCTTGTTTAGTTTGTCTTCTCTTAAGTGGGAAATATATTTCAGTGCTTTAGAGTCAAAAGTCTTCAATACACACTGTCATGGAAAATTTTAGTGATAGCCTAGAGGAAGTTGCACATGATATGGAAGCTAAAGGAGAAGAACAATAAATACAACAAAATGTGTGATTGATACATGCCTTTTTTCTTTCACATCGATTAATGATCCCATATAGTAATTTGTTGATCCCCTTCTTAATATACTAGTGTCTATGTAAACTCAGTATAGATCGTATCCATTTTATATTGTCTTATAGTAGCTTGAATAAATTGGTATCACTAATTCTTGTGTCCATCCGCTGACACCTTTGGTAGCATGGTGATTATGGTATTAATCTATGTTTCCTTTTCTTTATTTCTCCTTACTAAGGCTTAGTTTCCTTTCTGCTATACATTTCTTCTTACCATTCAAACTCCCTATCATCCCTTATTTATTTCATTTCAAGTTGTGACTACACTAACTCCTTGCGCCTATCTAATCCACAACTCTAGTTCTATATACATTCTAAGATATATATTGTTGGAGGTTGATATGCTATCCTAAGACCCATCACCTTATGGATGTTTTCCTATCTATGAATATTTATGCCACACATTAGATGTTGAAGGTGATACATAATATCAAATGTTGGATTATGCCACATTGAAGGTGCTTTTCCTATTTGATATCTCATAAGAAGACACTAAGGCAGATGGCAAGATGGTGTAGGGGTACCTCAATAACATCAAATCATGTCATTTATTTGTGTTTTAATATGATATTTTCCATAATGTTAGTGGGGTCCATTTGATGAGTCCAAATGGTTATGCATCAATGTAACAAGACAATATTGTAAAATTTCTAATTTATTCAATGTTGTGCCAAGTTTTCTATCAATTAAAGGAGTTTGAATTGTCATAGTGGTTGTACCAAATAGGTGTTAGGAATTTTTTTGTGACAAGTTAAAGAGTCATAACCGAAAGTCTTGTAATAGCCTGCCCAAAAATGTTAACAAGGGGCTAGATTGTGGAAGAGATAGATACAAAGTGAGAGGGGGAAAATATGTAAATGCTTTGGCTCACTCTTTGGCTACTAGCAGCCAAAGGCCATCTTGCTGGTTGGAATATAGAACAAATGGATGACATAAGATTTAGTCATTAGTTTGTATTTATGATATCAACTAATAAATTGTATTTGACTATTTTAAAGATTTGTGTTGCTCTTATATTCTCCATCTAATTAACTATTTCATAAAGTTAATCTGTTCTAATTTCAATGTATTAGCCATTTGAAAGACCTTGTGATTATGTAGGCATGACCTATGAAATCTTCAATTCTATAGACAGTTTGCTAAAATTCTCAATTTAGTGAGCTTTTAAATTTCTTTTAATTCATAATCCATAAATATAAGCTATTCTTTTGATGTCTGTTGATGTCTAATGAACATTAAGAAGAGCATTTGTCACCCAAGAAAAATAAGAAACTGCATACTTCCCCATGGCCTCCATCTCATTTATGCTCATCATCAATTTTTATTCTCTTCTTCCCTCATCTTATATCTGATCCATTATCCTCCAATAGATGTCCTTCCCACACATCCCATGCTCTTCTTCACTTCAAATTTACCTTCAATAAATCCATCTTAATAAGTACAATGGTAAATGGAACAAACTATCACATAGGTAGTTTGGCATATCCTATGACAATCATGCCAATCTTGTGGTCTCTATTAACACATGTGATTTCTTGAATTACTACAATGGTATATCTAAGAGCCTATGCCAAATTTTTCATGATAATATTTTTGTGAATTTGTATGAGTGATAATGGATAGGTACTTTTTATATTGTGTGGCTGGGGTTTTTATGATTCTATTAAGTGTAACCATTGTGTCTTCCCTTGGTTTAACTTTAAAGTCATGTTATGCTATAAAGAAATGTAATCTTATATGGAGAGGGTGGAGTAGAGAGAATGTGTAGAGAAGAGAGATGAAGTGTTTTGTATATAGTTGTGAAATGGAAATTAGTATTTTGGTGTAATATTGTTGCTATATTGGCATTTAGATTACAGTCCTATCTTCTCTTTGAATTCATGGTTATGATGATCTTTAAATTTTCCTATTTATGGTGAAGAGCATGGTACTTCTATGGTTGATTGAACATTTTTATGTTAGAATTATACTATTACCAAGAATACATTACGTGCTATTTGGATAGTAAATTACGTACATTTTCAGAATATGTGATGACAAAAAATGCATATTTCCACCAATCTTTTGGTCGTGATAGCAATTAAATAATATTATAAATGATTATGTTAAATGAGGATGTTTGAACCACTACTAAATGCTTTTATCTCATATTTGGTGCTCTTCACATGGAGAGAACAAACTATATTGGTAATATGAACATTGAGTCTCAAAATCATGTAAGTTTCAAAATCTCATTGGTATGAGAGTTGTATCTTGATGATTTGTCTTTATTATAACATTCTTAATTCTACTTTATTGTTCTTTTTTACACATCTTTCTAATGCACTTCCATGAATCTTGTTTGCTTCTGAATGGTTGTAGGTTTTAACAGAAATGTTGTTAGATGTTCCCAGTCTTTTGTTTTTTCTACATACACATTGCTTGTTTTATTCTAGGTAGAGATATATTATTAGGTATACAATAAAATTACATTTTTATTGCAGTACTTATGTATATTTAGTGTCCTATCAAAACTTAAATACTGAATGCAATGGCACTAGAATATGATCTTCTGTTGCAGGCAAGAAGCTTTTCTATTGATATGCTTCAGCCTGCCTATGCAATAGTCAATGATATTGTCTATTTTGTATAGGTATGTACTTAATTTCAATTTTTCCCTTTTTAAATTTTGTTAGTAGTATTTTTCTAATGCTTGATATGTCTTATTCTATTATGGATCATTTGTCCATCTTTATTACATGAAGTGATGCCTATACCCAAAATTATTTCATTGTATGGTGATGGGTCTAGGACATGCAATAAACTAGTTTTTCCATTACAAGATATGCCACATCTCCATCAGGGCATTTGAGTTCTCCTGATATAGTTCTATGCTATATAGTATGTAACACTTTTATTGTGAATGGACTATTTATTTTTCATATTCACACTCTTATGTATTCCATTTGGACAAATATTTGTGAATTCTACCCTTAGGTGTAGAAAATGCTATGCTAATACAGACAAATTATTAATCCTCGTCACTAAAGGTGAACTATATCAGTACTGTGGGACCCTATTTGTGGCCTTTTGGTGATATTTATGATCTACATATATTAAGATGTTACATATATCAGAAGGAGCTAGAACACATTAAGAAGGTAAGATAGATATTTGTATTTCATCTCTCTCTCTCTCTCTCTCTCTCTCTCTCTCTCTCTCTCTCTCTCTCTCTCTCTCTCTCTCTCTCTCTCTCTCTCTCTCTCTCTCTCTCTCTCTCTCTCTCATATTACTTGTAAAATAGTGAGTAACAAGTGTAGTTTGAGAGATTTTCTTGATATGGATTAAAATGTTTTAGCTTTGAACATATATAGTAATTTTTTGTAGGTTTTTGTTCCTCTAGTAGAGAAATGCAAGAAATATGGAAGAGCAATCCACATTGGCACAAACCATGGAAGTCTTTCTAATTAGATCATGAGTTACTATGGTGATTCTCCTAGGGGAATGGTAAGTTTATTTGTTATTTATATTTATATTAAGTTGGATGTATAGATTGAAAGTTTAAGTAAATTTTATTTTACTCTACTAGAAAATTGTTTTATGTTCATAAGTAATGTTAGTTATATTTTTTCGAACATACTAATGTCCATTGTCTTAAAACAAGTGAAATTAGTATTTGAATTTGCATGCATTTGTTGGATGCTAGATTTCTAGATTTTTCTTCTCAATGAAAGAAAGAAACCAATAATTATGTTCCAAGCATATCATTTTCTGGTTTTAGAGATGAATGTCCTAGGATGGGATTATCCATTGCATTTAGAAGTTACTGAAACTAGTGAAGGTGAAGATGGGTGAATAAAATCTATAATTGGGATTGGAACACTTTTATAGGTTTCTTCTAATGATTCTCTTCCTCATTTTTGTGTCAAGATATCATAGTTTTTCTTGTACCTTACCATGATATATGCTGACACTTGTCAATTTTCTATATAGGATGGTTTGGTGATACAATTCTAGTTTCCCTAATGGAAGCTTCAAAAGAGTAGATAGATCCATGTAGAAGACTTTCAAATCTTGGAATGCAAGCTTCCAAGCTTGAGAAAGGAGTGGTAAGCTTGCAACTAGCTTCTTTGTACATGTACGGTGTTGATGTTTTCTGAATCATCATTTTACTTTTAAGTTTAGTATTTATATTTTAGAAGCTATTCTTTTGATAGGCCCCTTTTGAGGAGAAGCACTACCACTACTTTGATTTCAAAAGGAGAAATAATCAACTTCCCATTTAGAAGGAGGTGTGTTACACTTTATTCTCGCAGACTTGCTTTTTGTAGAATTGTTATACTTCCCTTTTCCCATTTTTTTGATATTCTCCATTTCAAATTATATCAGTGTTTATTTTTCCACAATGGAAGTCTTGTTTAATTATTTCTTTTTATACTTCTACTTAGTCAATGTCTCAACTAAAGGAATTCAATTTTGCGCTGTTTGAACTTCTTAATTAATTCATTCTTATTTGTAGTCATTTAAAATCTTGACACTTGATTTGGGAGGCTCAAATTGTAAAAGTGAGCTGGTCTTGATGTCAATACATTTTTAAGAAAATTACATTTTATTTTTTTGTATCTCTTTCTACAAATTATTTTCATGCTTATCATTAATTGAATTCCTTTCACATGTACAGGGTAATTAGGTAGATTACAGGGGTGTTTAGCATCAAGATGGGTCAATTTTAATGTTTTTCACTCTTGAGCAGTTGAATGTGAATTTTGGATATAATTTTTTGTTCTATTCAATGATAGTTGCTATAATGTCTCTGTGGCCCCAAACAGTTACTGAGGTGAAAGATTTTATTTGATTATTCTTAAATTCCTAGTACATGAAATGTGAATTTATTAGCTTTGATTCTTTGTTCTATAACCTTTTTGGGTGCTATATTGAGAATGAATTGAAACAAATATTTTTTTGCAATGTATTCTTTAAAGGGTGCTAGCTCAATGGAAGAGCACCTGCTTTACAAGCAAGAGGATGGTGGTTCAATTCCATCATGCCCTATTATGACCAAGTAAACTACCAAATATGTGACTAAATATACTATTGAATATGCTACTAAATATGTGACCAAATATAATATTAAATATGCTACTAAATACACTATCAAATATGTGCCAAAGATGCTATTGAATATGCTACTAAATATGTGACCAAATATAATATTAAATATGCTACTAAATACACTACCAAATATGTGAGTAAATATACTAATTATGATTAAATATGCTACTAAATATACCACTATATATGTGACTAGATCCACTATCAAATATATGACTAAATGTGTGATTAAATCGAAGATCAAAATTAGTGATCAAATAAGTGACTAAAATCATTTAGTAGCATTATAAATGACTAGATATTAACTACTATTAGTCATGTGACTGATTTTAGCCACATATATACAAATTTTAGTAGTTTTTTTAGTCACATATTGCTATTTTTGTACTAGTGCAAGGTGATTGAAATTCTTTAATAGGGTCACATTTAATAGTGTGTATTTCAACCTTTCACAGGGCATCACTTCAGAAGAGTGAAAAAGGGTAGCATGTTACTGGTGGTTTTTCTCAAATTGGGTTTCTATGTAAATCATTGTGTCAAGTGTGTTGATGAATCTATTATGTTTCATGTTTACATTTTTGCAAGTTGATTTAATAGTAACCTACAAGATTTAAGTGATTGCATAATCTAATGGATGCATGCATGAGGGTAAATGTTTTATGGGTTCACTAAGCTATGAAAAGTTTTATTTATACATCTAGACCTTGGATAACTAATTCACAAGCCTCCCTCCCCCCCCTCAACTATTCTAAAGTATTCCAAAAATTGTTATCATTTTTCCTCTCAAGACCAATCTTCACCAAATAATTATGTAAGCTTTCATACCATGCACTTGGGGCTTGTTTCAATCCATAAAGGTCTTTGTTCAGTTTACATACCATGTTCTTCTTTTCTAGATCTTTAAATCCTTCAAGTTTATCAATGTACACTTCTTCCTCAAGTATACCATTCAAAAATGTAGATTTGACATCCATTTGATATACCTTGAAATTCTTGTAGGCTAAATATGAAAAAATAGTTTAGACTACTTCTAGTCTTGCCATAGGAGAAAATGTTTCTCCATAATCAACTCCTTCTTGAGCATATCCCTTGCATACATGTTGAACCGCCTCACAATAGGTGTTGCATAGTCATGCACTAGGCCTGGCTTAGGAATAATCTATTCAAGCTAAGGACTACTTTTCCCCTACCATGAGGTGCATTTAGATTGTCAACCCAAGGACGTATACTTGAAATGGTCGGAACAGTATGTGCACTAGGTACCTTGATGAGTCATTATGCTTATGCTGCAGGAAAGTAAAAATGCAAAGGAAGGAAACTACACTACTATTGTAGAAAGGAAACTATTGAATCTATGAATGTTGAAAACACAATGACAAGATAACAGAGATTCCATCTTGACTCATCCATTAGACTATTCTCGCAGATGCTACAGGAACGTTCATGAAGTGTGATGCTACAGGAAGGAATTAACTAGCTATGTCTTATTTAAAATACTGCTAATACTTAATAAAATGAATCTATTCTATTCTAATATAATCCACCTTCCAAGTGGGCCCCCTTGGTTGGCTTCTCTAATCTACGAACATAGGATAGAAACTAAAGAGAACCAATTCATTTTATTAATCAGTCATTACATAATTTAGAATTGTAAAACACAATTGCAACAAACTATGAATTAGTGTTTTCTGTTACCAAAAAAAACTAAAAACTAAAAACTTCACACACAGGAGTCAATCCTGACATATATAGGGAATCTACTCTTTATTACATAATAGAAAAGTAACTATCCTAAATTAAGTCCATAGGAGAGAATATAGGAGAACAACTAAAACGGAAAGGAAGGATAACATAATTGAGGAAGGAGCAATGAAGTTGCAACATCCACTTGTTACAACGTAAATGCAGAGAAGGTAATGGCTCATAAAAACTTCTCCTTATTCACTGCCATGTTTCTTGGAGTGATTATAACTTCCTTTTCGTGGTTGTTCCTTAATGCTCGTTTCTCCTTGAATGCTGTCGGCAACCAACTTCAGGATTCTTTTGCTCATCCTTTAATCCTTATCATCAGGTTAGTTATGATATAAAACATGTTTGCAAATAAACATCCATCAAACTAAATTCAAGCATAAGAATGCACATTTGGATATTTATATAAAATACTGCATATTAGATATAATTTAGGCAAAGGATGACATAGTTTTTCTACCCCATAAATCATCAAAGGTTTATCAAACATAAGCTTATAAGTGTTAAAACAAGGATGAACAGAGTATCATAAAGTATCTTAAACATAACAAAATAAAATAAAGGCATTTTTTAGACTCATCATCTGCCCCCTGCTAAACTAATGCTTGTCCTCAAGCATTACACTTCTTTGTCAAAGATCTGAGCTCCCCAACTTCTGTCTTTCCCTTTCTATTGCTCTTGAAGGTGTAATAAAATCCTCTGGTCCTTTCCCATACTTCTTGCCTATGGTCTTCCTGCAACTTATCAAGTTTGTCAACATCAATATCATACAGGGGCCATAAAAGCATTGGAGGTTGCATGGTTAAAGGACACCATAGCTCTGGCCTTAGTTACTTTCCCAGTTCTAAATATTTTGGAACTCTATATAATGCTACTTCCAAATTAATAGGACTGTGTGGCTCTGATTTCTTTAGAGAATTAGGTAATCGTGCCCATCTACCTCTTACTCCAATCATAGCTCGTTGGAATGCAAAGTAGGGCAAGTTTTCATATTCAGCATATACTTTGGCTCTAGCAGCAAATACCTTCTTTCTAATGTCTAGATTACTCTTCCCATAGGTTAATGTAAACTAGTCTCAAAGCATTTCTTCTAGTTGTTTACTTTCTGCCCTTAAGGGTAAAGGTTTTGTTCTCTCCTCATCCCTGTAATTAACTAGTTGTCTATCATAATTCGCCTCATTAGACATCCATGACATTAAAGCTTTCAAATGCACATCTTCTATATAGAGCAAAATATTCCACTTAGTTTTTGTAGGAATGACAAAATTATGAATATACAACTCACACAATAGATTTTGCTACCAGGGTGGTAAAGTTTGATATAGCCCATAAAACTCTTGTGCAGTTTTGAATTCTATATTTACATTTTTGAGGGTTAACATCAACTGAAATAAAAGATATTGTTCTTCCAAACAAAAAGAATATACTCAAGGAGGTGGTCTACAAGCAAGAGATTGATCAACTAATTTAAGTGCATGTTCCATGTGTTGTTTCTGTCTTTCTAGTTGTTCTTTCAATTCTTCAATCTCCTCATTTTGTGATGTTATGATCTTGCTCATTCTTTTCTTCTCCTCTTTCCATAGTGCTTCAGCAAATAAATTCTGTCCATATAATTGGAAAAGGAGTTTTTGCAAGGTGACGGCACTGTTATCCTTGTCATAATCCTTTTTCTTTTTCTATTCCCACCATAGATGTTCTGCCAAACTATTGATCCATGTTGAATTATAGGGGACTAAGGCAGTATTTGAATCATGACTTTTAGGAACTACTTCATTCTCATGGCTTGAAACACCTGGTAAATCCATTAAGGTTTCATTAATTTCTTGCTCACATGCTGTAGGAGGACTACCAGAAGCTTCTATCATCCTAGTGTGAAGGGGAGACTCTGGAGTAGGTACTTTAGACAATATAGGATTTTTAAAAATCTACCCTCTCATTCTAGGGCTTCTTCGCAAAGGAGTCTCTTCTTGCACTATTTTCTTTTGCCTACTTTTATGTTATGGTATCACTACTACAGGATTAGTTGTTGCAGGAACTTTCTTTCTTTTCTTCTGTTGCTGAATTACAAGACTAGGTTTTTGTTGAGCAACTATTTCTTCTGGTGACTTCCGTTTCCTTTTAGCTTGACTAGTAGTGGATTTAGGGATGTCCTATTCAAGTGGAGGCACATTCACTTGAGTGGAAGCAATTTTTGGTTCAATCCCTTGTGCATTTTCTATTTCAGCTCCCTCAATATTTTTTTCTATAGGCTCACTATTGGGAACTACGTTTTCCTCACCCTGCTGTTCACTAGGGTCAACTTGGGGTTGTAGGGTTTTAAATTTCAAAAAGTCATCCCATGTCAAATGGGATACATCCCTAAGAGACCTTTCTATTAACAACTTAATCAAAGCATGGTGAGTGACAATATTATCTTTTCCTTTTTGAGTCTCTTTTGCACTAATACAGAGCATATTATATAGAAAATTTGGGAGATTCACGGCAATAGTGTGCCTTATACAACTAAGCAACTTAAAATGGTGTGCATGTAAGTGAGAAAATCTTCCTTTACAAGTAAAATACCTGATGACATGCATTGCTAGGTTAGGGTATGGAGGCAGCAAAGACAATCTCTTGCACCCCTACTTTGTAACATCCAATGGAGGGTCATGTGGGGTAGTGAACTGGGCCCTTGCTGACCTAGCATCATGCGAGCTCGGATAATGCTCTCCAACAGGAGGTAAACCTGTTACTTCTGCAATTCATTCTTTTGTTACAATTACTGTCAAACCCCACACAAAAGCTTCACCTTCATCAAATGTCCTGGTGAATTCTACAGCTGCTTCTTCATCATATGCTGTTAAATTCAAACAATAACCTAACCACCTGCATGCATTGAATCTTCTTACTGCTTCTACATCAGAGAGAAACAAAATGTGCTCGACTGGCTCTTTTCTCTATAAACCTCCTCCCATTTCTTGATACTTTTGCTACTCCATTTCCTTCTCCCTTTTTGAATGCAAACTTCAAAACTCTGTGTTATTTCTTAGACGCTTCACCACTTCTTTTTGAGAACATTAATTTCCATAACTAATTGTTATGTGCCATAATTAAACTTTAGGTAAAATTAAATCATGAATTTGTATGGAAATTGTTCAAAAACATGGTTCAAATGCCAAAATTAAAAATTAAAAAAAATGGTCACATCATGGCTTAGCGTAGCACAAAAAATTTGGCATGAACAAAGAAAAATTCATTCAAAAATTGGGAGTACAACACTTGACATGGCATACTTATGGCAAAAAGTTATCACTAATAAAGGGTAATGCCAAGATTTTTGAAAATCATCACAGTTAATCAGGCATGTCATTGGATAGTATGACACTCCCCTACCCCCTGCTAATTTTATGACAAGTGTCCTCACGTGTCAAACTAGTATGGGTTAGGGACTGGAATACACCGTAATTATAAAGACTATGCAGTATTAGATATAATTAACAAAATTTGCAAACTTATAAATGAATAATAATTTGAAAATGTTTATACCTGCCAAGTGGATTGATATGTGCTCCAAAAAAAGGTGGCGGAAATAATGTAAATGGCAGCATCCATTAGCATGTGCAGATTTGATTAAAAACACAAAAACATAAGTATGTAGAAAGTGAGTGGATGGAAGATTAAGAAATGGAGTGAGGTGGGTGGATGGAAGATTAAGATATGAATGGAAAGAAATATCATGAAAAGAAAATGGATTTTATGCAAACATAAAGTTATTATTATGGATATGTAAATTAGAATTAATGTTGAAGAAGAGCAGGCAGAAGGTTTTCACCTTCGGCTGCAGGAAGAGATACTTGAGTTGTTGTTGGATCCAATTGTTCAAACTATTGCATGAACTTGGCTTTTGTTTGAGGTTGTTTGTAAAGTTTAAGTTGATGACCATTGATCAGCATTTTGAAAGGCTTATTATCAATTGTGGTTAGTTGAACTGTTCCATTTTCAAAGACATGGATGATTTTATATGGTCCTAACCATCGCGTCTGCAGCTTCCCTGGCATATTCTTGAAGCGAGAATCATACAATAATGCCCAATCACTAGCTTTGAACTGTTTGTTGAGGATATGAGAATCATGCCAATGTTTTCTCTATTTTTGCACCAGTTCAGTATGTTCTAAAGTGGTCTTGTGCATTTCATCCAAAGAATTAAGATGTAGGAGACGTTCTCTTTGTGTTGTAGGAAGATCAATATCTAAGGTCAAGGCTATTCTTAAAGTCTTGTGTTCAAATTCAATTGGAAGCATTGCCACTTTCCCATACAAAAGCTCAAATGGTGTGAATCCGGTAGTGGTTTTCCAAGTTATTCTATAAGCCCAAACAGCTTCTTATAACCGACTGGTCCAATCCCGATGATGCAAATGGATTGTTTTGGTTAGAATATTTTCTAGCTCATAGTTGGTAACTTCTTCTTGTCCATTGGCTTGTGGATGATAAGGACTGGATCTGTGATGCCTGATGTTATTTTGTTTCATCAATTCTGAAATTAGGTTAGAAGTAAACTGTGTGCCTTGATTAGTAACCAATTCTTTAGGAACTCCATAACGTGTAAAAATCTCTTCATACAGGAATTCGACAACTTTTTCATCACGTGCATGTTTCATAGCCTTAACCTCAACCCATTTGGTTAGGTAATCAGTACAAACCAAAATATAAGACTTCCCATTGGATGGAGGATCAATAGGACTGATGAAGTCCATTCCCCATTTGTCAAATGGTGTTAACACCATTTGAGGGTTCAAAGGCATTTCATCTGTTTTGGTTGGGTGACCCATTCTTTGGCATTGGTCACACTTCCTTGTATAATTGATTGCATCTTTATGAAGGGTAGGCCAATAGTAACCAGTGGCTAAGATTTTGAAAGCTATTCTTTTGGTTGAAAAATGTCCTTTGCAGGGCTCATTATGACATGCATGCAAAATATCATATGTCTCATCTTCTCTTACGCATCTACGCATAACTTGATCAGGTCTAGTATAGAATAGAAAATTGTCTATCCATGAGAAATGGAAACTTTTCTATATAAGAAACTTTCTCTCCTTATAAGAAAAATGCATTGGTGTCTTATTAGTTACAATGTAGTTAGCAATATCTGCATACCATAGAACATTAATAGCAATATGAAACAAATGTTCATCTTGAAATGCATCATCTACCAGAGTAGTGTTAGTATCATGATGATTGATTCTTCACAAATAATTAGCTATGAATTTTTTTTTTCCAGGCTTATCTATTATGGTTATGTCAAATTCTTGTAACAAGAGTAACCATCTTGCTAACCTACCAGTTATAGCAGGTTTGTTCATGAGATACTTGATTGTTGCATGATCAGTATGAACATAGATAGGATAACCTGTGATGTAATGCCAAAATTTATTTAGAGCATAGACTACTGCTAACAATTCTTTTTTAGTCACTGTGTAATTTAGTTCTGGATCATGAAAACTCTTACTAATTTAATAAATGGCATTCTCAAGATTTGAGTGTTTCTATGCTAAAACTGCTCCTATGGCATAATCAAAAGCATCTGTATATATGTGAAAAGGTAGGTTCCAATTAGGGCCTTGTAAAATTGGGGTTGTGGTCAAAAGTTTCTTAAGCTATAGGAAAGCTTTATCACACTCAGGTGTCCATTTGAATTCAGCTTCTTTTGTAAGAAACTTATACAAGGGACTGGCTATTTTACTAAAATCTTTTATAAAATGCCTGTAATATCCAGCATGTCCTAGAAAAGATCTAACATCTTTTAATTTAGTGGGTATGGGTAATGTTTGAATTACCTCAATCTTAGCTGGGTCTACTTGTATACCTGCAGTAGATATGAAATGATTGAGTACCACACCCTCTTGCATGAGCATGAAACACTTTTCACTATTTAGTGCCAAATTATGTTCTTGACATCTTACCAAAACTTTTTCAAGATTTATCATTGCTTCTTCAAAAGTAACTCCAAATGTTGTAAAGTCATCCATATAGATTTCCATACAATCATGTGATATATCAGCAAAAATACTAATTACAGTCCATTGAAATGTTGCAGGAGTGTTACAAAGACCAAATGGTAAAATAGAGTATGCAAAAGTACCCCATGGATAGGTAAATGTAGTTTTGTCTTGGTCTTCAGGAGCAATACTGATTTGATTATAGCCACTGTATCCATCTAAAAAGGAGAAGTACTTTTTTCTAGCTAGTGTATCCAAAACTTGATCTATGAAGGGTAAAGGAAAATGATCCTTTCTAGTAGCCTTATTCAACTCCCTATAATCTATACAAATTCTCCATTTTCCTCCTTTCTTAGGTACTATAACCAGTGATGATACCCATTTACTATCAGATATAGGATAGATAAAGCCAGCATCAAGCAGTTTCTACAATTCTATTTTGACTATTTCTCTGAGGCTTGGATTTATCCTCCTCTAAGTTTGATGAAGTGGTAGACAACCTTCATTAATGTATATCCTATGGGTACATAGTGTAGAGCTTAATCCTTTCATATCATCATAATCCCAAGCAAAAGTCTTCTCATGCTTCTGAAGCAATTATTTTAATTGTTCCATCTGTATAGATGTCAATTTGGGGTTAACATGCAATTTATGGCCTTTACTCAGTTCAATAGGAATAGTGGATTCTACCATAGCAGTTTTAGAGATTGGGCTTCCTTCTACTTCACAGAGAAGTAGTGAACAAATATTTTTAGGTTCCTTAAGTAAAGTACAACTTGTATCACACTCCTCATATGTAATCAATTCTAATATAGAGCTTTCAGACACATCTTTTCCTACCAAATAGGTGTTGGTAAGGATGCTCTGGATTACTGAATCTTCTTCTTGCAACTTTAGAAAAGATTGCCTATGTAACATCATAAGTTGTACTATGGAATTTATCTCTTCTTCTTCATCTCCTAAATCTAGCCAAAAGGATGTACTCAAATCTGGTAATGGTTGTGCAGGAGGATATAGATGAAATTGCTTGGTTGCTTGGCCATTTGATATGGTCATATTCCCTGATCTGCAATTTATGTTTGCATCAGCTATGGCCAACCATGGTCTACCTAGAATGACAGGATAGCCAAATAGGTTTACTTTAGGGGAAAAAATCATGAAATTCACAAGATATTCTAGGTAATCTAAGGTCACAACAATATTTTCTATCATTCCATCAGGAGTGACAGTGGAACTATCTACAAGCTATAGAATAGTTGGTGTGGGCCTTAATCCTTCTATTTGTAACTTCTTCATGGTTTCTTTGGTCATCACATTTATAGAAGCTCCCAAGTCTATTAAGGTATTTTTTAAAAATTGACCATTGATGCTAACACTTACTATTGGACTCCCTGGGTCAGAATATTTTGGTGTAATCACTCTTCCTAACATGATATCAGCTAAATGTCCAACAACATGAACTGTGGTAGGATCTTTCTTCTTCCTTCCAGGTTTCTTTAGACAAGCTTCCCTTATAGCTTTTCCATAAGCAAGAATGTTCTTAATAGCTTGAAACAAAGGTATTCGAACATGCATATTCTTCAACTGGTTAACAATGTCAAAGGGTTGTTCCTTTCTTTTTTCCTTTTGTATTAGTTGGTTTGGAAAAAGAGGCTCTACTACTAGTTGGTCTGGTATTGGTATGGTAACATTAGTTGGGTCAACAGGTTCATCAACCAAAGATTCTGATGCTGCAAGAGAGTCTAATACTTCAGTTATAAGAGGTGGCCTTGGTGCTGGTAAGGTCGTTCTAGATCTCAAATGTATATCTGTGACATCTAGGGCATAAGTAGGGTACTGCTAGGTATCAGTACTATACATGGGCTACTGTGGTTTGCTATTTGGATTTGGCTAAGGTTGTGTAGGTAGCTATGTTTGCTTTTGAGGTCCACTATTTGTAGGTGGTGGCATTAAAGCAGGTTGTTGAGCTGGAGGGGGTAATTGTGGAACACCAGTATTTTGGTTAGGCCATTGTTGAGATCCCTTTCATTGGTTTAGAGATTTCCAATTCCCTTGGTTTGGAGATTTCCAATTCCCTTGGGGTGGTTGTCATTGGTTCTACTAGTTCTAGGGCCATTGGTTATTCTACTGGTTAGGCCAAGGTTGTTGAAAATTTTGAGACCATTGAGACTGTTGTGGGTTATTTTGCCCAGCATTACTCCAATTGGGTTGGTTTTGTGGGAGACCTTGGGTATTGCGGTTTTGCCATTGATTACCATATAAATTTGAATTTTTCATGGGGTCTTGAGGCATACCTTCGCGTTGAGCCCATGGTCGGCATTAAGAAACAAAGAATACTTGCTTATCATCCCCATCTATCTCTACATATTCAGTTGGAAGATGCTAGTTCTCCATGCTTGCAACCAATTTACAGTGGCAATCTTTCTTTTGCTTTCAGCAATGAGGACAGTACTCAGATAGTTGTAACTCAGCCTCTACTTGCTTCTTCTTTGCAGTCATTGTATCCAACTATGTAGCGACATCATTATTGATGTCTTGTTTGAAATCTAACAACAAATTGGATATTTCAAGTTTTGAAATGCCTTGACTAATTCCTTTTGTAATCGTAGAACGGGGTCCTTGACCTTTCTTCATGGTTGACCTTGAGTAGTTCTGACATATCTTTTTGAGGCCATCCCATTGAGCTTGATATACATCTCCACCGGCCATCAAGTCCAATGCTTCCAAACAGTCTTCATTCACTCCTCTTAGAAAGACTAGTTTTTGGGAATCTTTAGACAATGTGTGCTGAGGATTCTTTTGTAGTGTATATAAAAACTGAGAAACATAGTCTTCTAATGTCTCTTCCTCCTTCTGTGATATCCTAAAGATATCATCTCCTCTTGTGATAGATGCTTTGCAATATTCTTTATATTTTTCCAAAAATAAGGCTTGCATTTCATCCCAATTTAAAGCTGCATTGGCTCCTAAGCCCATGAGCCATTGTAAAGCTGATTCTTTCAATGTGGTTGGAAATAATTTAAGCTTATGGGCATCAGTGTTGTAGTCAAAAATATGACAAATGATGTTGAACTCAAACAAGAAGGTATCGGGGTCTTCAGTTGCAAGGCCATAGAACTTCAGAAGAGTAGTGGGAGGTATATTCTTGAGATTGGCATTGGTTATGAGACTTGGAAGTGGAAATGGAAAAGTGGGTTGTGCCATGACTGGTGGAATTGGATTATGAGGTTGCTGCTGAAAAGAAAGGTTAGGCATTGGGTGATTAACAACTGGTGGATTCGAGGTAGTGTTATCAAGAAAACTGCTCAATATTTCAGTGAAGGGCTGGAGACTAGATATATCTAGGGATTCAGCTCTTGATGATGATACTATGGGGAAAATAGGGCTTGCATCTTCAAAGGGCAACTCAACTTCTTCTTCAACTTCTTCATTCAAATTAACAGATCCTTGTGGAAGAAATCTGCCATATTCATCTTGTCATCTTCCTCTTCGATGCATGCAACTAAAATGTTCACACTGGTAAAAAGAACTCAATCTAAAAACTATGACTCAAAAATGTTCCTAGCTTGACACCATCCCTGGCAACGGTGCCAAAACTGAACTACCTCACAATAGGTGTTGCATAGTCATGCACTAGGCCTGGCTTAAGAATAATCTATTCAAGCTAAGGACTACTTTTTCCCTACCATGAGGTGCATTTAGATTGTCAACCCAAGGACGTATACTTGAAATGGTCAGCATAGTATGTGCACTAGGTACCTTGATGAGTCATTATTCTTGTACTGCAAGAAAGTAAAAATGCAAAGGAAGGAAACTACACTACTGCTGTAGAAAGGAAACTATTGAATCTATGAATGTTGAAAACACAATGACAAGATAATAGAGATTCCATCTAGACTCATCCATTAGACTGTTCTCACAGATGCTGCAGGAATGTTCATGAAGTGTGATGCTACAGGAAGGAATTAACTAGCTATGTCTTATTTAAAATATTGTTAATGCTTAGTAAAATGAATCTATTCTATTCTAATCTAATCCACCTTCCAAGTGGGCCTCCTTGGTTGGCTTCTCTAATCTACCAACGTAGGATAGAAACTAAAGAGAACTAATTCATTTTATTAATTAGTCATTACATAATTTAGAATTGTAAAACACAACTGTAACAAACTGTGGATCAGTGTTTTCTCTTACCAAAAAAAACTAAAAACTAAAAACTTCACACATAGGAGTCGATCCTAACATATATAGGGAATCTACTCTTTATTACATAACAGAAAAGTAACTATCCTAAATTAAGTACACAGGAGAGAATATAGGAGAACAATTGAAAGTAGAAAGGAAGGATAACAGAATTGAGGAGGGAGCAATGAAGTCATGGCATCCACTTGTTACAACGTAAATGCAGAGAAGGTAATGGCTCGTAAAAACTCCTCCTTATTTTCTACCATGTTTCTTGGAGTGGTTATAACTTCCTTTTCGTGGTTGTTCCTTAATGCTCATTTCTCCTTGAATGCTGTCGGCAACCAACTTCTGGATTCTTTCGCTCATCCTTTAATCCTTATCATCAGGTTAGTTATGATATAAAACATGTTTGCAAATAAACATCCATCAAACTAAATTCAAGCATAAGAATGCACATTTGGATATTTATATGAAATACTGCATATTAGATATAATTTAGGAAAAGGATGACATAGTTTTTCTACCCCATAAATCATCAAAGGTTTATCAAACATAAGCTTATAAGTGTTAAAACAAGGATGAACAGAGTATCATAAAGTATCTTAAACATAACAAAATAAAGGCATTTTTTAGACTCATCACCTGTCTTTCCTTTTTTCTTGTTACTTCACCATCCTCATTGAGGTTGTTTATGAAAACCCACTTTGTCCCAATGACATTTTTTTCTTTAGGTCTTGGCACTAAAGTCCAAGTATTATTCTTCTCAATATGTTCAATTTTCTCATTCATTGCATGAATCCAATCATCATTTTCTAAAGAATCTTTCACTATTTTGGGCTCAAATTTACAAAGTAAGCATGTGTCATCTTTGATTTTCTTTCTTTTCATAACACTTGATTCAGTATCACCAATTATTTCATCAAGTTTGTGATGTCTTCTTACATACTTTACTAGCACATGTAGTTTCCTTCTTTGTTCTTCTATGGGTTCATCTTGAAAATTAATCTCAACATCATTTTATCTTCCTTATTCAGGTTCTAGATCATGTTCGACATGCTCAAAATTTCCTCTCTAATGCTTGGTATTTCTTGTCTATGACTCTGCATATTCAGTCTATTGCTCGGCACCCACTCTTTGTTGCTTGACAATTTGTTGCACTACAACATTTCCTGTCTACCGAGAGAGTGCAACTTGATTTTCTTATTCATTAGGATTTCTTGGAGCATCATCATCCACATAGATGAATGTACTATAGTCTTTAGGTTCTTCTTTGCATGGAGTGTCACTTCTTTCTACAAAATCATCAATTTCCACATTTTCACTTTCCACAACTTTGTTAGTGTTAGAGTTCAAACACTTGTAAGCTTTACTCTTGATGGAATATCCTACCAATATACCTTCTTCACTCTTTGCATCAATTTTTCCATTCCAATTATCTTTAAGTATATAGTATCTAGTTCCAAATATTTTGATATATTTCACATTAGGAGCATATTTGTACCATAGTTCAAAAGGTGTAGCATTTGTATTTTTTTTGACTTGTTCTCTATTAAGGGTATAGACAATAGTACTAATAGCTTCTCTCCAATGTTTCTTTGATACACTCCTCTCCATTACCAATGTCCTTGCATGGTCCATTATTGATTTGTTTCTTCTTTCAGCTATCCCACTTCAAGGAGGGGTCCTTGGTGCTAACACCTATCTTTTAATTCCTCTATCATTGCAGAATGTATTGAACTCATATGAAATGAATTCACCACCTTTGTCAAATCTCAAGTACTTTAGACTCTTCTCTATTTCTTTTTCAACTCTAGCTAAATACCACTTGAATAACTAAAATAACATCAGATTTAGCTTTTAAAAAAATCACAATCATCATCCAAGAGTAATAATCAAAAAATAAAATAAAATACTTATCTATATAGTAGCTTTGAACATCAATGGGTCCACATAGGTCGATAAGAACCAGTTCCAAAATATTATTAAAAGTGTATATTTTTCTCTTTAAACTAGACTTTGTCATTTTTTCCAATTGACATTGTTTACACATAGCATTGTCAGGCTTCTTTAGTTTAGGAAATCCTCTTACTTTCCTCATTTTACTAATATCCAAAAAATTGGAAAAGTTTACATGACATAACCTCTTGTGCCATAACCAAACATCTTCTTGTTGTGCAAATAAATATATCTCATTAGATAAATTTAGATAGAACAAGTTACCTCTTGTTTGATCACCACTTCCAACTAGCTTAAGATCAAAAACATGTGTCTTGGTCTTCCTATTGTGAAATTCAACTCTATAACCTAATTTTTTAAGCTATGAAACACTCAAAAAATTATAGTTAATTCCTTCAACCTAGTCAACATTGTCACATTTTATCTTTTCATTTAGTTCAACGACTCCTTTTGTTGATCTCAAATTGGTTTTGACAAGTGAGTGTCAACACACTTAAGCAATTTACTTAGTTCATGCCGAACTAGTAATACATGTTGAGCACAACATATAAATATTAGACAAGACCTAGCTATAGTGAGTGTTGAGACACTCATGTGCTGAGTCACTCAAGTGTTGAGTAGATAGATCATGCCAAGTGATTCAGGAGCTGAGTAAATAGTGGATACCAAGCAATTCAAGTGCTAAGTCATAATATAAAGATTAGTGCATGCCAAGTGTCAGAGACTTCAAATATTGATTGACACAGTTTTGACATATTTTTTCATAATGGCACAAACACCTATGTAAACCATTTTTGAGCCAACTTAAAGGTAAATTATGATATTTTAAAGATAATGACAAATCTCTAATTGGATTCCCTATGAAATTGCATGCAAAAAGTTAGAAAAGGGGAAGGATTAAGTGGAAAAATGAATGAATCTTAGTCATAGATTCATACCTAATCCTAAGCCACCAAAGTCTTCTTAGGGAGGACAAAAACCCTAAAATATCTATCAAGTGTGTAAGGAATTGAAGGAGAAAAGAGGATAGTTTGCATGTGTAGATAGAGCATTTAAGGTGACTTAGAAGTTATGAAGAGAGAGTGAATTGTAAAATCAGTTAGAGAAGAATAGAAGATAGAGAAAAGGATACAACATTAAGACATCTGATGAATAAGGATCAAGAAGACATTGTATAGAGGTGATCTATTATTAGGAAAGCAAGTGCCAACCACTGGATCTATGCTAAGACATTTTAATAGGTGATTTTAGTCAAATATCTTAATAGAGTAGTCTTAATAGGTTGTATGAAATCCTTTAATAGGGTGCTTACTTAATTGTAAGTTGAAGTCCTCTAACAAGGCACACTTCTAATAGGGTGTTTAAATCCTCTAACAAGGTGATACCTAATAATCTTTGTAAACCTTTAATAGGGTAGACCTTTTACAAGGTAGATCATGTTTCATGGTCAAAACATTGCAACCTTCATTGGATACACTTTATTGCTATAGTAGTGAAGATTTGAGGGTGTCATCCCCACCCAAGTTTTACCTTATCACTTGGAGGGTTTTTGGGTAATCATATGTGGTGTTATGTGTGTGAATTCTTACATGATTTAGATATATATACTTTATATGTTATTTTAGTTTACTTATTGAATTCATTAGATGGATATGTGGTGAAATTTTTATAGATACAAGTTTAAACTACTGATTCAACCCTCCCCTCCCCCTCTCAGAAGTTTACCTTTCCTATTGTAATTACAACAATTGGTATTAGAGCTTTGTTCTCTAAAAGAGAAGCTTTGCAACTTTGAGGAAAGATCTTCAAATGGAAGTCTACAAGTTGGGAAAGACCATTGAGAACTAGGAAATTGAAATGCATCTCATACTATGTCAATTGAATGAAGCAAGAGAGGAACTAAAGAAATCCTTGAAGAGAAGGCAAGAAATTACTATTGCAGAGAATGGCACACAATACAGAGAGATAGACACTACCAAGCTATTTGCAAATGGAAACTCAAATGAATTTGATGTAGTAGTTGGAGATCTAATGGAAAAGAATAGAGTCCAAGCTGAGGAAATTAGAAATCTCAAGTTAGAGCAAGAATCACAAGTCGTACTGCTATGTGAGGTAACTGAATAAAAGAAGAAAGCTATGGAAGACAAAGCCATGATTGAAGAAGCCAAAAGAATTTTGGCCAATAGATTGGAAGATAAGTCATCAAAGCTAACCAATATTTCCAACATGCAATTGCATACTCTAAGTCAAATGATGAATGCCAACTATGAGTTAAATGTCAAAGACATTGAGATAACTACATTGAAGTTGTAGAATAAACAATTGCAGAGTGACCTATATAGAGAAAAGGAATTTTTTGAAAGTTTTAAAAAACCAAATGAAGCCATCAAATACTTTTATCAATTATTTAGATCTCCTAAATCCAAGAATGACACATCTAGACTAGGATATACAAGCGCTAAAGAAGGAGAATCATCCAAAAATGTAAAAGAAAGAATCAACAAAGGTAAGAACTCCAAACGTGCTTGTGATAATTGTGGCAAGAAAGGACATACTGCTAATGTGTGTAGGAGAAAGACTATAAATTAGAATGTCAAGCCTAAGAACATGACTTAATGCTATAAGTGCAACAAGAAAGGTCATTGGGAACATGGATGTAGAACTAGGACCATGGATACACAAAGATTTGAAGGATATTGTTACAACTATTAGAAGTATGGAAAAAGAGCTTTTGAATGTAGATCCAAACCCATGTGGTTCATCAAACAAGAAAACAAAGGTAAGGAACAATGGCAACTCTTACAATTGGGATTATAATACAAGATATAGTTGTCATTACCATCAAGAATATGGACATGTTCCTAAGAATTGTATTAGGACACACTTCAGAGGTAATTACAAAAGGTGGTTAAGTCAAACTACATGTTTCAACTATTTTAAGATTGGTCACATCAGTAGGTATTGTCCAACTAGGTCAAAGGCACCAAGTTGTGAATTTGATAAAGGCAAAGACAAGGAAGATGTTGAACACATCATAGATGAGATGAATGAAACATGGAAAAAGAAAGTTGATTGTAGCACATCAAATGGAGAATGAATCACTTCACCTAATGGTTCAGGTGATCACACCTCATCAAACTAAACAATCAGGAGGTATGTGGGACTGATATTTAAATGCTATATCATACATCTGTTCCAAAAGGAGATAGTACTAAAAGGACTATATTAGCATGAATAAAGATGCAAGATATTGTTAGAAATTTGAGATAGATATTTAAGTTTTTCATTTTGTTTCTGAGCATGAAAATTTTTCTATGTATGCTAAGTGGAATGCTAGAAGATGCCAAGCTAGCAATCTGGCTAGTTGATGTGCAACTCGTAGTGGTTTTAAAGCAATGAAAATATCAATGGATGTTGAGTGAGCCTAAAATTGGTTGATGCCAAGCCTACAACTATGTGAGAACTTAGCATTAAATGCAAGGGTTTTAAAGGATATTTGATCAACTTCAGTTCATTTTTCATCATTTAAAATTTGAGAAAGAGCAAGTAGAGCATAACGTGATCTAGAAATCCATTGAAAGCATTTGCAAAATATTCTAGCAATGATCTCATGCCAGTTCATTAGATTGCCTAAGATATTTATCAAGAGTTCAGCTACACAGTTTTAATTTTTGAAAACCCTAGTTTCACATAATGGCATTGAGTTCAAAAAATGTTGAAGGGAAGGAAGTTTTAAATGTTTAGTTAGTGAGTAATGAAGTTAAACAATCCATTTTGAAATCCATCCATGACATTGCATGTAAACAAGACCCTTCTGGTGCATTGTCAATGATTCCACCAAATGTAATAATGGTACAAGATGTGAGAAAATGTTATAATTACAAGATAAAAAGCATTGGTGAAATGAAAATTAGAGGTGCATACAAAAGGTTATGTGAAAATGGTGTTTTGAAAGAAGAGTACAAAATTGTTGAGAGAAAGGGTTTAACATGAGCACTAGATTTTCCAAATATATTTAAGACAAAGTGAATACAAATAGTGCTGAGCTAAATTCATGATGGTTCCTTATGGCTAGAGAGCAGACCTATCAAAACTACCAAGAAAATAATTCATAGGGTTGCTGGCTACCCAAACCTAGATCAGCCTAAGACACTAAGAAGTGATTTCAAGGAAGCAATTGAATTTTTTTTTGGAGCTATCTAGAACAAAATAGGTATGACAATAGACATAATTACTAATCCTCTTATTAAGTTTGTTGTAAGGGTTATATCACATAAGTTCTATCAATCTAGTAGATTGAATAGGGTACTTTGTATAGCTATGGATGCTGGATATAATATAATCAAGAAAGATCATACATATGATCTAGCCAAATTATAATTACAACAACTAATGGAGAACCTTGGAGCAATTACGAAAACCAAGAGTGCACAATTCAAATTTTGTTGTATATTTATTTTTATATTATTTTATGTACAAAACACATTCCCCTCATTTGGTACTATTGGATGGAAGACCAATAGATCAGTTGCAGTATACATTGGTGAATATATTGAGTAGCTAGGAGAAAATTTTGAATCCTTAATGACTAGTTACTTTGAAGATTTCAAAAATTCAATGAAGCAGAGATTAAGGATACCAATATCTTTGGTTGAGAAATATTATAATGATGTATTTTTTCTTGTGGATGTTGATTATACATTTGTGCAAGCTTCCACACCAAGGGTAAGATGGTTGAGACCCTTATGGTATGAGGTAAATGTAGATGAAGCCTTAGCAGCTATAACAGCTCTACTAGTAGAAGAAGTAGATAAGACTGCAAATTTTTTTGAAAACTATGAGATGGTAAAATAAAATATTACCATGGAATTGAAGACTACATCTATAATCAAGAAGAAGGACAAGATAGTAAGAAACTAAAAGAAAAATTTAGAGAAGGTGCCAAGGAGGAAGAGGAAGAAGGAACTTGAGCACAAGGACCTCTAACACTAACACAGGGCATGTGAGAAGATAAAGAAGAGAACGAGACTGAAGGTGCTAATGGAGAAAAAGTCAAGGAAGCACCTACTCTTACTGAGCAAAAGAAAAGGAAGGCCAAGGAACAACCTATAGAAAGGACCAAGAAACTTGTCAAACCAAGTCAATGAAAGCCCATTATATCTACAACAAGAGCTAGCACATGTGCTACAACATAAAAGGACAAAGAAAAGACAAAGAAAATAGAGCAAGGAGGTCAGGAGAAAAAATGATAGAGAAGGAAATATGTGGCACAACTAGATTCTTATGAAGAGGAGACAAAGTCATATGAAAATAACCAATTTAAGGTGGTGAGTCACAATCCTCTCTTAGATCTTGAGAATTTATGTGAAAATGTTAAGAACAATGCAGATCTATCAAGTTTTAGTCATGTTGATTTGGATAAATTGGGTAAAGAGGAGAAAAACCAAGTGGGACAGACCCTATATGCCATGATGCCAAAATTCAAGACAACACCCTTAGAATTTTCTAGCTCAGTACCTAAAAGGCTATATGACATAGTTGAGCAAAAATGGCATTATTGTCTAAATTGTGAAAGGCAAATCAAGAAGACCACACTAGCTCAAGTAATGCCTGAGTTAACTAGGGGACAAATTGCTAAGGCTATAAGGAAATATGCAATTAGGTTCACACCTAAATACAAAGCCTTTAGCATTCTATAGAATAATATTGAGGATGTTGTAAAGAAATCAACTCAGATATGGAAACTCATTTATGGGTTAACCATTATTAAGAAAGGAGAAATTGAACCTTCAAAAGTTAAATATGATGACAAAGATAGCACAATTGGAGGAGGAATAGACATGAAAGAAGATGACAAGGTAATAGCTAGCCTAAGTAGCAAGAAGAATAGATTGCGTAATCTCTTATCTATAGACTTAAAACATCAATCCTCTTACTATAGAAGACTTGAAGAAAATATTTGATCCATATACATTGTAGGCCAAACTTTGTGGAAATCTAGTTTTGGTAAGTGTCGAAGAACTACAAAAGTTAGCAACTGATGTTACAAAGGAAAATCTAAATCCACAAGAACCACCTTCCATCATCCCTTCAGTTACTAATGTACAACCTTTGGTCCAAATTCTTGAAGTCACATCTACCAAGGTTGATACAATTGTCAAGGTTGGTACTATTGAGAAGAAAGTAGAAGAGAAAGACATCACTATAGGATAGAAAGAAACAGGTCAGATAGACTTATTTGCACCTACAACAAAAGGACAAGGTTCTAGTCAAGTCATAGTGGTAGACCAAGGCAAGCCTAAAGAGAGTGATAAAACACCTAAGGTGAAGGAAGAAGTTGCCATCCAAGCACTAGTAGCTTTACCAACATATGGCACTTCTTCTACACAAACTCTTCAAAAGCTAAGCATAAAAGCTATTCCATTGCAGATCTCAGTGCCAAGCCCTAGCTCATCAAAGCTTGAAAGGTAATTCACTATGGAGATATAAGACTTGATGAATAAATTGTTATACCAAAATATGATTATTATACTATGACACTAGAACAAATAGGCATATTAA
The DNA here is from genome assembly GCA_028749045.1 of Cupressus sempervirens. NCBI lineage: Eukaryota > Viridiplantae > Streptophyta > Pinopsida > Cupressales > Cupressaceae > Cupressus > Cupressus sempervirens. Next base: position 496,041,683 of record CM053793.1, on the reverse strand, counting down.
AGTAGGCCTTAAAAAGGAAAAAGCATCAAGAAATGCTTAGAAGAGAACATAGGTAGAAGCAAGCACTACAAGACATTAAAGAGATCTTTTTAGATGCATTTTTTAAACCAACTCTTGAAGAGACCAACCCACTAATGGAACAACTGACAAATATAGTGGAGAAGGTCAGTAATGGAGACCTTGATACAAATTCCAAACTATTACAATGGTTAGAAAAAAAAGTTTCAAAATAAGGTGAATGATAAAATATCTAGTGAGATAGCACTACAACAAGTTTCATTGGCAACTAAGGTTGAGGATGTGAAGAAGGTACTTGAGTACATATTCTCATTGTACATAAAACTATGCAATCCAACACTCTTCACTCAAGAGACTAGAAGTCACATTCTGAGTCAAGAAAGCCAAATTTTTGCATCAGGTGTAAGATTACCAATGAATCTAGCTCAGAGTGAAGAATTTTAGGATATTACTTTAAACATAGAGTCAGTTAGTTTTATTGACAATAGATGAGGCTAACATGAGAGCTAAACTAACAAGCATACAAGAAACCCTCACCCCACATATGGAAATATTGCACAAGGAGCTAGGCTATGCTGAAACTCTACTAAAGAAAGACCCCAATCTTTCTATTTTAGATTTTCTTGTCCAAATTGCTACCAAGCTTGCAATCCAACTCAATTCATTGGATGTTGTGTGTGATAAATGGGCTACAACCCTTAAGATCATATTGGATGTCCATAAATCCTTTTTGGACAAACACACAATAAGTGTATAGTCCATTTGACATAAGTATCAAAAAGGGGGAGAGTAAGAAAGGAGGAGCATAGTAGAAGGGAGAGAAATATTTTTGAAGGAGAATAACAAAGGGGGAGATATATACTTTTGAGGGAGAAATAAAGTAGATAAAAAGCAAAATGGATATATCAGCTAAGGAAGAGAAAGTATATAAGAGATTCTCAGCAAAAAAAGGCATTAATGTCAAAGTGTATTAGCAAAGACACATTTACTCAGAAAGAGCACAAAATTTTGGATATGAAATAGACATATCAATTTAGAGGGAGTTATCAAATTTTTAGGTATACAAGTTCTTGCAAAATTTTGAAATTTTGAAGTTCTGTATATAAGCCAAGTCATGGATATGTTATGCTCAAGAGATCAAGGATATTATTATATATTCAAGTGTTTTTGACACTCATGTCAAAGGTGGAGATTGTTGATTTTAGATTTGTTTTGACAAGTGAGTGTTAACACACTTAAGCTATTTACTTAGTTCACTCTGAACTAGTATTACATGTTGAGCACAACATATAAATATTAGACCATGCCGAGATATAGTGAGTATCGAGCCACTCATGTGTCAAGTCACTCAAGTGTCAAGAAGATAGATAATGTCAAGTGATCTAGGAGTTGAGTAAATAGTGGATGTCAAGAAATGCAAGTGTCGAGTCATAATATAAAGATTAGTGCATGTTGAGTGTCAAATACTTCAAATGCCAAGTGACATAGTTTTGACATTTTTTTTGTAATGGCACAAACACCTATGTAAACTATTTTTGAGCTAACTTAAAGGTAAATTATGATATTTTGGAGATAAGGAAAAATCTCTAATTGGATTCCCTATGCAATTACATGCAACCAATTAGAAAAGGGAAGGATTAAGTGGAAAAATGGATGAATCTCAGCCATAGAATCATACCTAACCCTAATCCACCAAAGTCTTCTTGAGGAGGATGAAAACCCTAAACTATCTATCAAGTGTGTAAGGAATTGAAGAAGTTAAGAGGATAGTTTGCATGCATAGATATAGCATTCAAGGTGACTTACAAGTTATGAAGAGAGAGTGAATTGCAAAATTAGTTAGAGTAGAACAGAGGATAGAGAAAAGTATACAACATTGAGACATCTAATCATTAAGTATTAAGAAGACATTGTATAGAGGTTATCTATTATCAAGAAAGCAAGTGCCAACCATAAGATCTATGTTGAGACATTCTAATAGGTGATTTTAGTCAAATCTCTTAACAACAGGCTATATTGAATCCTTTAATAGGGTGCTTACTTAGTTGTAAGTTGAAGTCCTCTAACAAGGTACACTTCTAACAGGGTGTTGAAATCCTCTAACAAGGTGAGACCTAATAGTCTTTATATGCCTTTAACAAGGCAAACCTTTCATATTGTAGATCATATTTCATGGTCAAAACATATTAACCTTCATTGGATACACTTTATTTCTATAGTAGTGAAGATTTGTGGGTTTCATCCCCACCCCAATTTTACCTTCTCACTTGGAGGTTTTTTGGGTAATCATATCTAGTGTTATGTGTGCGAATGCTTGCATGATTTAGATGTATATTCTTTATATGTTATTTCAGTTTACTCATTGAATGCATGAGATGGATATGTTGTGAAAGTTTTATGGATGCAAGTTTAAACTAGTAATTCACACCCCCTCTAGAAGTTTACCTTTCCTATTGTAATTCCAACACCTTTACCTTTTACAACACGTGGAATACCATTACCAAATTTAACACATTGAATTTTCTATGGACCAATGTCCTCAAATTTATGTTTATCACCAATCATATGATTTGAACATCCACTATCAATTATACATTTATCACTTTTGTTTGCATATGAGATCAATTTAGTTTTCTCATCTTCATCATAATCTTCTTTCATATTAACATAGACAACTTCATCATCATTACTTTCAAATTCATTATCAGTTTCTTCTTCAATAATATAACCAGATTTCTTACCTTTGTCATCCTTATTTCTCTTGAAGTCTTGGTCATGTCTTCTTCCTTTTTACTTTCTTTCCTTCCTTTTATCCTTTTCCTCTTTGTTAGGACACCTAGAAAAAATATGACCTACTTTTTTGTATGAGAAATAGACATTAGGTAGTTTACCTTTATATTTACCTTTTCTTCTTCTAAATTATTTTACAATGAAGGCTTCAAGTTCATCAATCTTATCATCAAAATTGTCACTATCACTATCAGTCTTCACATGTTTTCCTTTTATTTTTCTAAGAACCAATTGACTTAAAGGAAGATTTAATAGTAGTAGGCGTGTAGTTATCAAAGTTAGACATTTCAAAATCATTAAGCCTACCAATTACACCTTCCAAGGTCAAAGTATTACCTAGTGTGCATCTCAGTTCTTGAATTAGAGACACTCTAATGGCATAAATAGGGAGTAGAGTCCTCAATACCTTTCTTATCATAGTTTCATCTTTGCTTTATCCATTTGCACCACAAATAGCATTAACAACTTCTTTAACTCTTGCGTAGTATTGTAATATATTCTCACCTTCCATCATTCTCATGTCATCAAATTTGCCTCTTAGGCTCTCAAGACATTGTCCAACATTTTCTTTGCACTATCACAATCTTTTAAGTCATCAAACTCAACATAACCAAGGTTTGAGGTAATCTCCAACATTTCTTGATTATGTTCTTTCTTTTTCTTTAGTTGATCAGTTGTCAGAGGAGTAGTTGTTACCTTTACATACTCATTATCTACAAAGTTGATAGTAGCATCACTAATACTAGATATATGAAACCTCAACAAGGTTTTCCATGTAGGAAAGTTCTCCTTGTTTAGCTTAGATACATCTCTCTTGTGAGTCATGATCTTTGGCTTTAAGTACCTTCAAACTTTTCTCTCTAAAAATTGAGCTCTAATACAAATTTTTATAAATATTTAGAATAACTAAGAGTGGAGGGGAGGGTGAATTAGTTACTCAAGGTCCATAAGTACCATTTGAAAATTTAAACATAAACACTCACTATTCTACTTATCTTATTGTTACTCGATCTCTACTATAATGATAAAATTACAATCTCAAACATAACATGCTTTGTTGTATATAAAATGTAAAATACATAAAGCATTCAAGATAAGTTTGACACTAGGATTTTATGTGTAAACCTAATTTGGAAAAAACTAGGTTAACAACATGTCATCACTTTTTTACTCTTTCAAAGTGAGCTCTATTAGGAGCCAACCCTATTAAAGGTTATAATACACATTGTTAAATGTGACTTGGTTAGAGAATTTAATCACCCTATTAGTAGTGGCCTTGTTAGAGGACTTTGATCATTCCACTTAGAATGTCAATCTTGTTGAAGGATTTACATAGACTATTAAGTCCTTCAAATGACTATTAGATCAACCTCTATTAAAAGAATTTCAATAAAAACTATTTACAATGATTAGAAAGAAAATAGTAGGGTTTTGATCTATATGATTACAACTCACTTTGCAAGTTCAAATCATTGTTTAGTTAATGTGTTGAGTCACTAATAAGATTTCCATTGTCATTTATGTTCTTGATTCACTCAAGAACACTTCAAGTAATCAATCTTCCCCCTTAAACAACACTTAAGACTTCTCTCTCATATTTCACTTATCAATATCACTAGAATCTATATAAGAAATCTCCTTTAGCTTTAGCTTCACACACACACACACACACACACACACACACACACACACTTTTGTACTCACCCTTTGTGCATCTCTGATCCACCTTTCTCTATATGTCTCTCTCTTATATGAACCACACTTGCACTCACACACTTTCCATTGACTATATACCTCTTTATATAGTAAATTCTTTCTTTACAATTTTCAACGATCCCTATAGATCTTAGGGTTTATGATCAAGTTCAACACGATTCATTATATTTGTCCATCTTCTTGATCTTCCTCTATAAAATTCTCTAGAATCCATTTGTTAGGTCTTTACCTAATCCTCACCTTGAATTTAATGATCTAACTCATCAATCTTATCTTCAACATGGTTTACATATCCCAATAAATCAATTGAGTCAGTTGGGAAACATGATTTCCTCAAATTCCTCTTCAATAGTGTTACTCGGCAATTACTAAGTTTTGACACTCAGTCATCACTTAACACTCTATCGCTATAAATATTTCTAGCTTGACATCAACTATCTTTCTCAGTTGATACTGATTCTCAGTCAATACTAGATTTTCTTGGCACTTACTATGGATTGGTTGACACTAGCATCACTCGACATTCCTTAACTTGTTACTCTATTACTCAGATTAGCTTAACTTTCTTGATATAAATAATCACTTTGTCTCATCAAAGTCTAACTAATCAAATTTCCATTGTATCTTCCTTTTCATAACTCAACCTTTCCTAGAGGTGCTATTATTATGAGCAATTTCTCAAATCCTCTTCATCAATAAAATTGATATGACATTTAGATTAGGTAGAAATGTGTCTTATCAATAGATCTGACATCAATGACAAAACAAAAATTGTTCCAATTGTAAGTTTCCAAAAAAGCCTTGATTCTTAGGTTTAAAATGTTAAATAGTCAAAGTTGACTTCTTTTATCCAAGCTTAATTTTTTTTTTAGTGTGTGATGTTTAAGAGTTTCCTTTCTCATCCTCAAGGAAGTGGTAGAGACATTAGTCAACTGAAAAGGTACTTCTATCCATTCAAATACTTCATCTTTGGATTTGAGAGTAATTTATGTGAAATCTGAATGGTATGTATAACTAGCTTTGCCTCTTTCCACTGAATCATTAGCAATAGAAAATCTATATATTGAGATATTAAATTCCCACACCATATTTTGTAATAATGAGAGACTATTTTGGGATATTAAATGCCTACACCATATTTTGTAGTAATGACCATGTAAATTTAATATAGGACATTCCCAAGCTCCCCAATACTTTTGTTACCCAATTTCATAACATTTCCTATACTTTTAGACATTATGATGTGTGTACATGTATGGTTTTCTCAAAAAAAAAACACACATGCATCCAATAGTGATACATTATAGGTCTCCTCGTCATTGAATGGTTTGATGCAATTTAAGATAATAATTTAATATTTTCTTACCCATATATCTCACCCTTGGCTCACCCAACCCACTTTCAAAAATAAAATGTAAAGCATTTCCATTCAACCAAATATATATTATAAATAAATATTATTCATGTTTTTAAGGTGATATTTCACTAGTATAAAAAGTCACATAGGGATAATCATTAGTAATCTACTCACTATCTTTTTTCTCAAAAGTGTATGTAGGAAATAGATATTAGATTCCTCCTCAAATCCAGGTACTTTTACATTAGTGTTGTAGGGGCTAATAACTCTCTACCTTGTTATACTAATGGAGTTTATAGTTTTCATGCCACTTACCCATGTATTTCCATGTCACTTTGGTGCTCTTGTTTAATATTTTAAGTGAGGGGAGAAGCCCTTGTTGATCTATTTTCTAAAAAACTTGGACCTACCTTCCCCTTTCAATTATTCAAGATTTTCAAATACTCATTTTCTCTTTCTTACATTGAATTTTATTTTAATCATTATTTCATGTCTATGGTTGGTTCCTAAAATCTCAACACTTTAAAACTCCATCTAATTTAGATATCAGTTTGGCTTGCTATTATACTTAAAGCCTAAATGATTTTTCTATATGTTTCATGTTGACCTTTGTGGATAATGCATGGAACCTACTGAGGTATTCCTAGATATATTGTTTTTTTTTTTTTTGCTAAGGTGGTTACCATTACATATATTTCTCACTATGTAATATAAAAATTTGAACATAATTGAATAGTAATATAAGAAATTGAGCACCCACATGAAAGATGAGGGGAAGAATACTTGACTAGAAAAAAATTGTAATTGATTTTGTTTATTTAAAATACTCTAGGACACATATATAAATAGGGATATAGTGCTTTGAATTTGTCAACATATCCAATTTCCATGGTGATAACCACCTCATACTAGTGTACCAACAAATGTAAAAGACTCTTTAATAGAAATAGTATCTAAAACATCCTTCAAGTTTTGCAACACAAAAGATCATCATCCCACATTTGATGGTGAATCCACATCACTACCAAAAACTCCCATTGAACCATGCTACCAAGTCACACATGGTATTGTGATATCGATCTTCTAAATGAAGATCTTTTATGTCTATACACAAAATTGATATGTCAATAGCATTGAGTGAAACTATTAAGATTTAAAGCCTGCAAAAAAAAGCAAGAACCAATTCTATGGTACCACATCATCACTTTCAAAAGTCTAAAATATTCATAAATAGCTCAAATAGAAATATTTTCACCATATGTATTCCATAAATAATATATAGCTCATAAATAATAGCATAGCTCATAAATAACATCTCAATCTTCCACCATGACTGTACATAATAAGAACATGTATTCTCCTGTATTTGATAAAAAAAAATCAACAAACTAAGTGACAAAACCGAGACACCAATTTGCGCATAAAATTTAGTTTTGATGTCATTTTGGTGTGCATGTTGTGCAAGATAATGATATTATTAACAATTAAACAAAAGGTTATATTAAGGTGGGACTGACTATCATTTTCACTATATGACATTTTATTGTTATCCATAGTATTCAAAGACTCAATTTGCCTCTAAATTCATTTCTAAGTGATGGAGAATGGCCCTCTACTCCTAAATAGTCAAGGAAATGCTCCTTTAATATATTTTTTCCTGTCTCAATGAATTAGTATCCACTTAGTGTGACTATGATTGTATTGAAGAAAGTTGTAAGAAACAACCTTAGATCAAGAATTTGTATTAGCAAAAAAAACTTTGCATTGCATTGTAAAATGAAACACTAGGCCCATTATAATTTAATTCAATCATTGAGTAAATTTAGAAACATAAACCTATCACCAATTAATTGAGAACAAGAGGATGTGTCATACTTTGAAAAATATTACCAACAATCATGCTAGGGTATAATAGAACTCTTATTAGACAGATCCATGTGTTGTAAAAAAAAAATTATTTGATTGAAAATAATGTATTTTTAAACCCTCAGGGTTAAAGATTTTGAATTTTTTTTTCATTTATCCAACTTGGACCATTTGAAAATTTTCATCATTTAGATTTTAGTAGCATTTTGAAGGTTCTTTCAAATGCATTTATCTTTAGATCTAAAATTTTTGTGTTTAATGAATTTGGGTTGAAAATTTCAATGATTCAAGGGGTTTGAATAAGATTAAGGAAAGTAACCTTCATTGCTTAGTTAGTCATAGCTTTAGTAGTGAAAAGTGAGCAGGTGTCATATGAGAAATGAAAATGCCTTTGTGGGAACCTCAACCTCATCTACTATTGTATTATGTAAAGCTGAACCTAGTCTACCTAATGTTGGATAAGAAAATCTACCTCATGCTGCTTCTAGCGCTTAACCCTTTCTCCTACTCCCACTCACACATAGCTAGCTAAGATAGAATGAAATGAAATGAGCTTCTCCTTTTGTTTTTTCTTTTATATCTTATGTTGGTAAAAAATTTGACCTTTTTAGGACATATACAAAAAAAAATGAAAATCATAAAACAAAATGGCCTTTGATCAAAAATCAAGAGCAAATGTACTAGTGTTAATCAATAAAAAGCATACTTTGAAGGGAGGAAAGACTATAAGTTCAAATTTTGTGGTGTGTGTCTCATTAAATGAGGCAAGAAGATCATTATTACTTTTTTAAGGTACAACAACTTGATAACTTTTCATTGGAAGTTGTGAGGAACAAAAACACACAAAAATTGATGTATTTGTATTAACAAAGTATAATGAAATCCTCATTTTCATTAACACATGAAAACCAACAAACTCTTATCTTTGAGAAAGAAAAACAAAAAAGATGGAATCCTTGTTTGAATTCAAACAAAAAAATCTTTAGGAAGTGATTGAATTATTGTTGGGTAAGATTTTTTTTTAAGTGAAAAACTATTACAAGACAAACACATACATTTATTTTGTGATCATGGCGTAAGATTTTTAGGTAGGAGAATCAAAGCCCAGCGTAAGGTTTGTTATGGAAAGGATGGTAATAGAGAAATCCAAGGTGGGAAGGGAAGAAATCTTAAAATTTTCTAATCTAAAGGTAGGTGTGTTATTGCAAGAGAATGACACATGTATTGAGATAGTAGAGAGGATAATGTTTTCTCCCTTTGTGTGGTGATTCCTAGATCACCAATGTCATGAGAGGTTTTAAAAAAAAAAAATTTGGGTGGTACCTTCTCAAATTTCTAATAATGGAATGTTTTTAGGATGTGGACATCAATAAACTAAAAGCCTTGTTAAATTGGGCTCTAGAAGAAGAAGTTGATTTGGTTTTGAGCATGATAGATAAGGAACCAAACCCTCATACCTGAAAGCAAGAGGAAGCATGGCTAGAGTGGAGGGTTAATGAAGTAATGGATGAGAGAATTTATTGAATTATGCCACATGCCCTTAAAGAAGGAAGGTAATTTTGGGTTGCATGTTGTGTTTCTCTAGCTTGAGATTTTAGATTTATACCACTTACCAATTTTTTCTATCACATTCTCATCAAAACTAGTAAAGATTTTGTACTTGGTTTGGGCTTCAAACTTGGTAAATCCTCTTGCAATTTTTTGGTGGGGGAAGTTACAATTAGGTTGAAATCATTATGGATTTTTGAAGAAGCAATGATTGGATTTGAGTAAGGGAAAGTAGATGTAGTGTTTTGTTTAAATTCATTTGAAATGTTGATTGGTCTAGGGTGGTTGGTGGTGGTGGCTTTCTAGCATGCTACAATGAGGCTTTTTTTTTTGTTCTTGATAAAATTCTAGAGGAATTTTGGATATACAATTGTGGGTTTGGGGTCTATGTTATTTTCCACAAAATGTATGTTTGAATGATTTTTTTTATTGTGGATTCGATTATGTGTTTCTTGAATTATAATATTTATTTTGAACCTCAAGTTAACACCTTTGAAGTGAAAATCTAGTTTATTTGAACTTACACAAGGGCCCGAGATAGGGTATACTAAGACTTTGGCTGGTTGAAGGTGATGACTAACAGATATGGCTCTAGTTTCCAAATTGGCTAAGTGTAGCATGTAGTGGGTAGTTGTTCAATGTTTCTTTTTAGTGGGTTGGTTCTTGTTGTTGGCAATATAAGAGGAGTAATTGAGAGGGGAGGGGTGAATCAATTACCATAAAAATAAATCCCTCAGATGTTAGTACAAAACATAAACTCTATTGAAACTGTTGTTACTCAGTTAACACATAGGCACTTAGTTAACACTAACAACATGTTATAACTTGGAAAGTGTTGAATTAAAAACTATAACTCGGTAAATACTAAACATGAAGATCTTAAGATATTAAGTGTTACTAACCTTAATTAACTTAGTTTCATACACATAATATAAATAACATGAACACAAGTGACACCAAGATTTAATGTGGAAACTCAATTTGGAAAAATCCACCAATTGCAATTAGTTTCTATTTTTCACTCTTCTGAAGTGAGCCCTATTAGGAGCCAACCTTGTTAAAGGTTACAAAACACACTATTAGGTATGACCCTATTAGAGGATTTAATCACCCTATTAGGAGTGGCCTTGTTAGAGGTCTTTAGACACTTAAAATGCCACCTTGTTAGAGGATTTGGCTAATAGATATTAGGCTAACTATGTTAAGAGATTTAGTTCACTACTGCAATGGTTAGAGAGTAACAATGAAATGATTTGATTGTTGATGCAACTATATTACTAATTTTAGATCTCAATTCTGGCTTAATTAATTGATCCTTCCTAATTAGATTAATCATTTTCACCCAACAAGGATATTCTTCTTATCATTCCATTTAGCTTCCTCTAAGCATCTTCTTATCTTCCACACACTCTTACACACATACAATCCTTAACTTGACCTTATACTTATATCATATACATTGTCAATTTGGCTTGAATACAACTTACAACAATAATACTTCATTTCTTTAGAGACTAGAACCAACAAACAAATCCATTAAACTCAATATAACAAAAACAAGAAAATCCTTCGTTAGTTGACCTAGCTTGGTAGACACTAACACTAAAATGATTTTCCTATGTTAACCAATTAAACTCAATTAACATTGCATCTTTGTAATCCTCCTTCGGTAACTAAGTGGGCTTGATTAACATTGGTTCCATCCAACTTTTCTTTTGTTAATTGAGTGAGCTCAGTTAACACAAAACTTCTATAAACTTCTCTTTCGTGCCCAAGTTAACTTGTTAGACACTATCTTCTAAAACTAGAAAACACTGGAATACTTGAAAAATAAAAGAAATTATCCTCATCACCTAAGTGAGCTCGACATGCACTAACTGGTAAAGATATGACATTTTGTGAAACATCAAAGACAATATATAATTGGTCAATTATTTTCAACAACCTCCCCCTTTGGCATTGATGGCAATACAACATGTCATAACACAATGAAATTTTAGAGAAAAATAATAGTAAGGATAATATCCTTAGTTTTATTCTAATTTTCATCCATGAGAACTCCCTCTATTAGTGTGAACTCCCTCTGACTTTAGTGTCTCCCTCTAACTTTAGCTTCTTTCTTTGTCAACAAATTCTCCAAGTTTATTCTATCTTCAACATCTTCTTCTGATAGAAAACTCTCCCTCTTTGATATCAAACCAAGTTATCCCCCTTTGACATCTTCAAACAAAATTTATGTGATATGACAGTATACTCTCACTCATTGACATCCTATGCCAAAGGTAATATTCAGTGAATTTCAATGAACTTGATGTACAGATCCATATGCAATCTACCTGATCTGATGGATGGATCTAGACTAATTGCAGTATTGAATGCTTAAATAAAATCAAATTTAGCGAATGTCTTAATACATTTAACATAAATGAAATTAAGCATCACAAACTCAAAAGCTTGAGGTGAACTAAATAGAATTGAGAGAGAGAAGAAGATAGAAAGTGCAAACAAAGTTTGATTTTGAAGTTCGCCACAAACGTGACTACGTCTCTGATTCAGCTCCAATACAGTATGACCAATCTGATTAATCTCCAAAAATCAATTACAAATATGCACCAAAGAAGACCATTTCTTCTAGCACTTTGATAGCATAACAATACTCTGAAGTACGAAAAATGGCTCCAAAAAATCTCCTAAAAAAATCTCCCTATTCCTTTAATAAAAACTTCACCAAGAGAAACTTCTCTCAAGTCTCCCTTAATTTATGTTGCCTCCAAATGACATCCTACCCTTCTTTTTATGCAAAATAATTTACTTAAATTGGCTCAAAACCAATTAATTTAATAATAGGGAATAAAACAAAACACCACCCCTCGAAAATCTCCTTTGCCATTTTTACATTTTGGCATTTATATAATTTTAGGGGTTAATGTTGTTAAAAATAACAAATAAATCTATTTTAAAGGGGCTCTGTTGTTTGATACAGGTTAACTAACACATCTGCCATGCATTTAACAAGCTACATCAGTGATGTATTGGCATGTAGCTATTTTAGGGGTGGCCAGGTTGAGGGTTCAACTCCCACCTATGCATCTTTTCAAATGGCTTTGGCGGCATTCATAGTTTAAATAGAAAATCTATTACAAAGTTGCTAAATGCTCCACGTGGTCTAGTGGCAAGGAGGGAAAGTAGGGAATGAGAGGTTGAGGATTCAAACCTCCTCAACAAATTTTTAAACCACCAAATTTGAGCTTGAGGTGCCATGTGGCACTATTTTATTTGCTCATATTTTTGACATGTGTCATCATTTGAGCTGCTAATATCATGATGATGTTATTACTATTACATTTTGCCTCCAAAATTCAAACGGCCATAACTTTCACTTATGAAGTCCATTTTTGACGAAATGAACGCCATTGGAAAGTTCTCATCAGGCTCTTCATTTTGAAATCCATTGTTGACCACTTTCAAGATGGTTTGATTTTGCCCCTTATCTAGCCCTTTGGTCTACCTGTTGACCAAAACTTTGACTGAGCATAACTTGCACAAACAGACTCCTTTTTGCTCTGTTCAAGTTGCGTTGGAATCAGGACGCTGAGATCTTTTTGATGGTGCAAAAATTTGGAGATTTGAAGACACTTCAATTTTTACAAAAAAATTTCACCGGATCACTACCCTTTCATTATTGCATCAACTTGACTAATCTTCAACATGCTCTAGTTGATGCATCACTAAACTTTATTTAGTAAGTTTTAGATAGGAGAATAACCCCTAGCTTACCTCTTAGATAAAAAAAATTCATCCTTAGGTGATGGCTTGGTGAATATTTCTATAGTTTGTTCTTTAGTATTCACATATTCCAATCTTACCTCTTTGTCTTGCACCAATTCTCTCAGAAAATGATATTGTATTGCAATATTCTTGGTCTTGGTATGCATCACATGATTTTTTGATATATTTATTGCACTAGTGTTATCACAGAAGATAACCGCTAGATCTTTAATTTCTACCTTCATACCTGCCAATAGTTTTTTGAACTAAACAATATTGGAACAATTGACTACTACTACAACATACTCTACCTCTGTTGTAGACTAAGAAATTCAATTCTACTTCTTACTTTTCCAAGACACTAGTCTCTTACCAAGAAAGAATGCTCCACCACTGGTGTTCTTGTCATCAACACTTCTTTCCCAATTTGCATTAGTGAAGGCTTTCAAATCTAAGTTGCCTCCTTTCTTGTACCATAATCCATAATCTTCAATATCCTTAAGATACCTCATGATTCTCTTTATTTCCATCATATGATTTTCTTTAGGATTAGTTAAAAATCTTGCCACGATACCAACTATAAGAGCAATATCAGGCCTAATATGTACTACATACTAAAGTTTTTCAATCATAGATCTATATGTGGTCTAATATACCTCCTTGGAATCATCATTTTTGGAAACCTTATATCTAGTACACATAGGTGTTCCAACTATTCTTGAATCCTCCATTCTAAACTTCTTTAGTATCTCCTTGATATACTTAGATTGAGTAATGCAGATACCATCTTTCTTCTATTGAATCTACAAACCAAAAAAGAATATTATTTATCCAAAAATTGACATCTCAAATTCTTTACTCATTTCCTCTAAAAAATATTTTCACAAATCATCATTTCTAGTAAACATTGACATCCCAAATTCCTTTCTCATTTCCTCTTAAAAAGATTTACACAATCTTCTTGTTTGGTCCTTCTTTGATGTATAGGTTATTATTATCATTTATTCTTTGAAAACCAATCTTAATCAAATAATTATGAAGTCTTTCATACCAAGCTCTAGGAGCTTGATTGAGACCATACAATGATTTGCATGGTTTACAAACTATATCCTTTTTGCTCAGATCTACAAAACCTTTAGGTTGCTCTATGTAGTCTTCTTCTTCTAGAATTCCATTCAACAATGCAGATTACACATCCATCTAATACACTTCAAATCCTTTATATGAAGCATAAGCAAGTAAATTCCTAACACCTTCTAATCTTGCAACAAGACAAAAATTTCTACCATAATCAATGCATTCCTCTTGAGAATAACCTTTGCATACTACCCTTGCTTTATTTCTTGAAACTTTTGCATCTTTATTCAACTTATTTCAAAAAACCGACCTTGTGCCAATTACATTCTTATCCTTGGGTCTAGGAACAAGAGTCCAAGCCTTATTTCTTTCTATCTATTCTATCTCTTCATTCATTGCTTCAATCCAAATTTCATTATCCAAAGTATATTTAACTATTCTAGGTTAAAATTCAATAAGAAAACATGTACCTTTCAATTTTTTCCTTATCATTATACCTTTTCTCTTGTATTCAATAATTTTCTCAAGTGCATGGTTCCTTCTAACATATCTTTCTAATATATGTACTTTAGATTAAGAACACACTCTAGTTGCCTCACCATGATCATATGTATCATGCTCAAGTCCCACTATCTATGAATCGGGTCCTTCAGACTCAGACTCAAGCTGCATTGGCTACAACTTGGGTTCTTCTAGAGATTTTGAGGACTCATGAGGTAAAGTCTATTGATTTCCAATTAGATTGGGAAATGTATTAGGTTCAAAGTAAATAAACTTTATGTAGTCTTCAGGTTCTTTGTTGTTCTCTTCTTTGCTCTTTTCTACAAACTCATCAATCTTCATATGTGTACTTTTTATGATCTTATGAGTAGTTAAATTCAAACAATTGTATGTTTTACTTCTACTGGAGTATCCTAGGAATATGTCTTCATCAGTTTTGACATTGTTTGGAAATATAAGCGGAGTAATTGAGAGGGGATGGGTGAACCATTTATCACTAAAATAAATCCTATATCCCTTAGATGTTAGTACAAATAAACTCTACAAAAATTGAACTCTGTTGATGCTCAGCAAACACACACAAAAATGTTGTAACTCGGTAAGCACTAAAATAGCTCAGAAAATG
This sequence comes from Cupressus sempervirens, assembly GCA_028749045.1. NCBI lineage: Eukaryota > Viridiplantae > Streptophyta > Pinopsida > Cupressales > Cupressaceae > Cupressus > Cupressus sempervirens. The sequence goes on along the minus strand of CM053793.1, from coordinate 496,026,417 downwards.
CTTAACATGAAAATCTTAATATGTTAACTATGATTAATATTACTTTAACTTAGTTGTAAACACATAAAAGAAATAGCATGAACACACTTGACACCAAGATTTAATGTGAAAACCCAATTCAGGAAAAACCACCAATTGGAACTAGTTACTGATTTCCACTCTTCTAAAGTGAGCCCTATTAGGAGCCAACCTTGTTAAAGGTTATAAAACATATTGTTAGGTGTGACCCTATTAGAGGATTTAATCACTCTATTAGGAGTGGCCTTGTTAGAGGTATTTTAACAATTGAATAGAAATGTCATCTTATTAAAGGATTTACAAATAGTTGTTAAGACAACTCTGTAAAAATATTTAGATCACTGTTACAATGGTTAGAGAGTAACAATGAGATGAGTTGAATTTTTGATGCAACTGAATTGCTAATTACAGATCTCAATTCCAACTTGTATATTTGATCCTTCTTGATCAAATGTATCTTTTCAGCTCCACAAGGATATTCTTCTTATCCTTCTAATTCACTTCCTCTTAGCATCATTAAATTTTCAATTATCTTCATGCATCCTCTCTTTCTAAATCTCAACTTGACCTTATATTTATATCTTTCATATAGTCAAGTCAGCTAGAATATAGCTTAGAATAATCAATATTCATTGCCTCAGTTAGCTAGAACCAACAAACAAATCAATTAAACTCAAAATGCCAAAACAAGAAAATCCTTCGTTATCTAACCCTACTTAGTAGACACTAACTCAAAAATGATTTTCTTGTGTTGACCAAGTGAACTCAATTAGCATTGCATATTCATTAAGTTCCTTTGGTAACCAAGTGCACTTGATTAACACTGGTTCCATCCAACATTTCCTTCATTAGCTGAGTGAGCTCGATTAACACTCAATTTTTGTAAAATTTCCTTTGAAACCTGAGTGAACTCGATATACATTGTCTTCTAAACTAAGAAAATTATGTAATTCTTGGTAGGAACAAAACAATGTCTTCAATGCTTGAGTGAGCTTGGCATACACTAACTAGTAATGATATGACATTTTTTGTAATATCAAAGACAATACACAATTAATCAATTGTATTCAACAATCTCCTTCTTTGGCATTGATGGCAACACAACATATCATAATGCAATAAAATTTTTTAGAGTAAGAATAAAGTAAAGAATATATCCTTAGTTTCATTCTAATTTTCATCCATGAGAACTCCCTCTATCAGTGTGAACTCTTTCTACCTTTAGTTTCTCCCTCTGTCTAAAAAATTCTATCCACAACAACTTCTTCTAATAAAAACTTTGCCTTTGATATCAGACCAAGTTCATTCTCCCTTTTGACATCTCTTTCTTTTTCTCTTTACAAAATTTCTATGAGATATGATAGAAAAATTCTCCCTCTTTAACATCTCATGCCAAAGACAATATTCAGTAAGTATCAATGTACCTTAAGTACTTATTCATTTTCAATATTCTCTTATCAATATTGCACCAACTAATTGATCTTCAACATGTTCTAGTTGATGCATCACTAAACTTTATTTAGTGAGCTTTAGATAGGGGAATTACCCCTAGCTTACCTCTTAGATATAGAAATGCATCCTTAGGTAATGTCTTGGTGAATATGTCTATAATTTGTTCTTTTGTATTTATATATTCCAATCTTACTTCTTTATCTTGTACCAATTCTCTCAAAAAATGCTATTTTATAGCAATGTGTTTTTTTTTTTTGTATGCATCACTAGTTCTTTTGATATATTGATTGCGCTAGTGTTGTCATAGTATATAACTACTAGATCCTTGATCTCTATCTTCATACCTACCAATAGTTGTTTGAACCAAACAATATTAGAACAATTAACTGCTACTACCACATATTTTTCTTTTGTTGTGAACTGAGAAATACAATTTTGTTTCTTTCTTGTCCAAGACACTAGTCTTTTATCAAGAAAGAATGCTCCACCATTGTTGCTCTTTCTATCATCAATACTTCCTACCCAATTAGAATTTGTAAATAATTTTAAATCCAAATTACCTACTATTTTGTATTGTAAACCATATTCTTCAGTACTTTTAGATATCTCATGATTCTTTTGATTTCCATCATGTGATTTTCTTTGAGATTTTCTGAGAATCTTGCCACCATACTGACTACTAATGCAATATCAGGCCTTGTATGCACTACATACTACAATTTTCCAATCATTGATCTGTATGTGGTCTAATCTACCTCTCTAGAATCATCATTTTTGGAAAGCTTATGTGTAGTGGACATAGGGGTTCCAACTGATCTTGAATCTTCCATTCAAAATTTCATTAGTATATCCTTGATATATTTAGATTGATTAATGTAGATACCATCTTTCTTCTATTAGATCTACAATCCAACAAAGAATTTTATCTCTCCAAACATGGACATCTCAAATTCTTTACTCATTTCTTATAAAAATGCCTAGTACAAGTCATCATTTCCTGTAAATAAATCTTCATCCATGAATATTTCTTCCAACCCAATCTTCTTGTCTGATCCTTCTTTGATATACAAACTATTGTTATCATTTTTTCTTTCTAATCTATATCAAGTAATTATGAAGTCTTTCATACCAAGCTCTAGGAGCTTACTTGAGACCATATAATGCCTTGTGTAATTTAGAGACCATGTGTCTTTTGCTAGGATCTACAAAAACTTCAAGTTATTCTATGTAAACTTCTTCATCAAGAATGTAGATTTTACATCCATTTGATAAATTTTAAAACCTCTATGAGATGCATATTCTAGTAAATTTCTAATGCCTTCTAATCTTGCAACAAGAGAAAAAATTTCACCATAATCAATATCTTCTTCTTGAGAATAACCTTTACATACTAACCTTGCTTTATTTTTGGAAACTTCTCCATCTTCATTTAGCTTATTTTTGAATACCCACTTTGTGCCAGTTGCATTTTTATCCTTCGGTCTAGGAACAAGAGTCCATTATTTTTTCTTCTATATCTATTATATTTCTTCATTCATTTCTTCAATCCAAATTTCATTATCCAAAGCATCTTTAACGTTTCTGGGTTCAAATTCAGCAAGTAAACATGTACCTTTCACATTTTTTCTTGTCATTGTTCCATCTGACTTGTCTCCAATGATCTGATCAAGTGCATGATGCATTCTGACATATCTTGCTAACACAAGTTATTTGGATTTGGAATTTGTTTCACTAATTTCTCCATGAACTTCAATATTAAGCTTGGGTCCTACAATCTATGACTTGGGTCCATTAGACTCAATTTTCTCTAGTAATAGCTGAGTAGCTTTTGACTATGACTCAAGTTGCATTTATTGTGGCTCAGTAGCTATTGGATATTTTGGGGAGTTGAGAGGTGAAGCCTCCTATCTTCTAGATAGATTTGGTAGGGTATCAAGTTCATAGTAAACAAATCTTTTGTAATCCTCGGGCTCTTTGTTGCTTTCTTTCTTTATTCTTTTCTGCAAACTCATCAATTCTCACATGTGCACTTTCTATGATTTTATGAGTCAAAAAATTCAAACATTTGTATGCTTTACTTTTGTAGGAGTATCCTAGGAATATGCCTTCATTAGCTTTGACATCAAATTCACCTTTCCTAGATTCTTTCAAGATATAACATTTGTTGTCAAATACTTCCAAGTAACTTACATTAGGTTTGTAGCTATACCATAGTTCATAAGGAATTTGATTTAACTCTTTATTCAGCTATATACTACAGTGCTGATTACTTCCTTCCAATATTTGACTTCAACATTCTTTTCTATCATTAGAGTTCTTGCACAATCCATGATGGATCTGTTCCTTCTTTTAGCTGTAACATTCTACTTAGATGTAACAAGGGCTGATACTTATCTTTTAATTCATTTTTTAATGTAGAATTCATTGAATTTATTGGAAATGAATTCACCACCTTTGTCTAATCTCAAACATTTAAGCTTCTATCTAGTTTCTTTTTCTACTCTTGCCAAATACCACTTGAATTTTTGAAAAGCTTCAAATTTTTCTTTTAGATACATTAAAGTCATCATTCTAGAATAGTCATTAACAAAAAGAATAAAAAAATTATCTCCACTATAACTTTCTATTCCAATAGGTCCACATAAGTTTGTATGAACAAGTTCTAAGACTTGTTCAGAATAATAGTTCTTTCTTTTGAAACTAGTTTTTCCCATCTTACCTATTTGGCAATTTTTGCATAGACCCATATTAAGTTTCCTCAAGCTAGGAATACCTCTTACTCTTCTTTTTTTGCTTACCTTAGCCAAGTTATCAAAATTTCATATGACATAATCTTTTGTGCCATAACTAGCTTTCTTCTACTTGAGCAATAAAATATGAACTTTCACTGAGATCAAGATAGAATAGATTACCTTTTATTTATTTTCTAGATCCAACCATATTTCCTTTTTGATCCAGCAGTTTGGTATTCCCATTCATAAATTCTACCTTGAATCCAATGTTATTCAATTGTGCCACACTTAGTAGACTATGCTTCAGTCCTTCAACCCAATAAACATTGTCACATATAAGTTCATTGATTAATGAGATACATCCTTTTCCTTTTATGTAGCAAGGTTCATTATTTCCAAATCTCACACTACCACCATCATAATATTCCATGTGCTCAAACTTTTTTTTATCTCCAATCATATGATGAGAGAAACCACTATCAATAATCCATGTATCATTTTTGCTAACATGAGAGATAAGTTCCATCTTATCTCCTTCATCATCAAATTCATCTTTTATAGCAATATATATCATTTCATCTTCACTGTTATTAGAATATTTAGCCATAAAACAAGATTTCTTACCTCTATCCTTGTAGTCCTTGTATTTTTTGAATTTGTTCTTGCCTTTTTACTTATTACTTTTCTTTTCATCCTTGTTTTCTCTATTTGGGCACCTAGCAGCAATTTGACCAACTTCTTCATAAGAAAAGCAAATTAGAGGAATCTTACCCTTGTACTTTCCTCTACCTTTGGAGTATTTCCTTGCAATTAGGGCTTCAACAATTTCAAGATCATTGTCTAAGCTTTCTTCTTCTTCTTCTTCACTTCTTGATTGATTGGCCTTTAATTTCTTACCCATTTTCTTGAGTGAAATCTTGGCTTCAAATGAAGACTCAACATTTTTGGAACTAGGAACATCATTATCATAGTTATCTAACTCAAAAGTTGTAAATCTTCAAAATAGAGCATCCAAAGTTATATTTTTACTTGGATCACATATCATTTCTTGAATAGAAGACACTTTAATTGCATAGATAGGAAGAAAGCTTATGAATACCTTTCTTACAACTATTTTGTCATCAATATGTCCTCCAGATGCTTTGATTGCACTCACACTTGCTTTGATTCTTTCAACATATTTTGCAAGATTTTCATCTTCTCTCATCTTCATCTGATCAAATTTTCCTTTGAGACTTTTGGCTTTGGCTCTTCTTACATTGTCATCTCCTCCATAGATGGCTTTCAATTGGATCCACATATCATGAGTTGTAGTACAACTTTTGACTTCATCAAATTCAACATAATTAAGAGAAAATGCAATGTCAATCATCATGATGTTATAATTTTTCTTTTCAACAATATCTTCAAATAATAATTTTCTAGTAGGAGTATTCTATTCAGTGTCAAGATACTTACAACCTATATCATTGATAGTTTCCAAATGTAACCTCATAAGTCCTTGTTGTGTTGCAAAGTTGTATTGGTTCAACTTGGGAATCTCTCTTCTATAAGATATCCTGATCTTTAGCTTAGGTCCTTAAAACCTTCTCTGCAAGTACCAAAATATATGTGACCAATTGTTGGAAAGATAAGAGGAGTAACTAAGAGGTGAGGGGTGAAATAGTTACCACTAAAATAAATTCTAGATCCCTTAGATGTTAGTACAAATCAACTTTGTGAAAACTAAACTCTGTTGATGCTCAACAAACACACATAAAATGCTATAACTCAGTAGACACTAAAATAGCTCAACAAATACTTAACATGAAAACCTTAAGATGTTAACTATGATTAATATTACTTTAACTTAGTTGCAAACACATAAGAGAAATAGCATGATCACACTTGACACCAAGATTTAACGTGGAAACCCAATTTGGAAAAAACCACCAATTGCAACTAGTTACTAATTTTCACTCTTCTGAAGTGATCCCTATTAGGAACCAACCATAATAAAGGTTACAAAACACACTATTAAGTATGACCTTGTTAGGAGTGGCCTTGTTAGAGGTCTTTTGATAATTCAATAGAAATGCCACCTTGTTAGAGGATTTACAAATAGCTATTATGACAACTTTGTTAAGAGATTTAGATCACTGCTACAATGGTTAAAGAGTAACAATGAGATTACTTGAATTTCTAATGCAACTAAATTGTTGATTACAAATCTCAATTCTAGCTTGTATACTTAATCTTTCTTGATTGAATGTATCTTTTCAGCTCCACAACGATATTCAGCCTATCCTTCTAATTTGCTTCCTCTTAGCATTATTAAATCTCCAATTATCTTCCATGCATCCTCTCTTTCTAATTCTCAACTTGACCTTATATTTATATCTTTTATATTATTAAGTCAGCCAAAACATAGCTTAGAATAATCAATATTCATCTCCTTAGTTGGCCAGAACCAACAAACAAATTAATTGAACTTGATATTTCAAGAGAAGAAAATCCTTCATTATCCAACCCTTCTTGGTAGACACTTACTCAAAAATGACTTTCTTGTGTTAACCAAGTGAACTCAGTTAGCACTGCATATTCAAAAAGTTCCTTTGGTAACCGAGTGAGCTCAGTTAACACTAAATTTTTGCAAACTTCCCTTTGACACCCGAGTGAACTTGTTATACACTATCTTCTAAACTAAAAAAACTCTAGAATTCTCAGTAGGCACACAAAACTATCTTTAATGCCTGAATGAGCTCGGCATACACTGATAGGGAATGATGTGACATTTTATGTAACATTGAAGGCAATGCACAATTAATTAATTATATTCAACAATAAAATTTACCTTTCTTAGTCTCCTTCAAGATATAACATTTTCTACCAAATACTTTAAAGTAACTTACATTAGGTTTGTAGCCATACCATAGTTTATAAGGAGTCTAATCTGAGCTTTTCTTTAGTTGTACTTTATTTAAGGTATGAACCGATGTAATGATTTCTTCCTTTCAGTATTTGATTACAACATTCTTTTCTATCATTAAGGTTCTTTTACAATCCATGATTGATTGCTCCTTCTTTCTACTATACCATTCTGTTGAGGTGTACTAGGGACTGATACTTGTATTTTGATTTCTTTCTTAGTGCAAAATTCATTGAATTCATTAGAAATGAATTCACCTCCTGTGTCTAATCTCAAACATATCAGGTTCTTTCATGTTTCCTGCTCTACTCTAGCTAGATACCACTTGAACTTTTGAAAATCTTTAGACTTGTCTTTCAGATACACTACTATCACCATCCTAAAATAATGATCAACAAATAAAATAAAATATTTATCTCCACTGTAGCTCTCTATGTCAATAGGTCCACAAAGTTATAGATGAACCAACTCCAAGACTTCTTCAAAATGATAGTTCTTTCTCTTGAGACTTGTCTTGTCCATCTTACCAATTTGACAATTCTTGCATAGGCCCATATCAGGTTTCCTCATACTAGGAATACATCTTACTCTCTTTTTTTTGCTTATCTTGATTAGGTTATCATAGTTCATATGACACAATCGTTTATGCCATAACCATTTTTCTTCTACTTAAGCAATGAAACATGAACTTTCATTGAGATCTAGGTAGAATAAGTTACCTTTTGTTTGATTACCAAACCCAACTAGATTTTTTTTTCCATCTAGTAGCCCTTCCCATTCATGAACTCTACCTTGAATCTAATGTTATTCAACTATGCGACACTCAGTAGATTATGTTTTAGTCCTCCAACCCAATAAGCATTGTCATGTCTAAGTTCATTGGTTAGAGAAATATAACCTTTTCCTTTTATGCAACATGGTTCATTTTTTCCAAATATTACACTTCCACCATCATAGTATTTGATATGTTCAAACTTTGTTTTATCATCAATCATATGATGAGAACAACCACTATCAATAATACATGTATCATTTTTGCTAACATGAGAGATAAGTGCCATTGTATCTTATTCATCATCATATTCATCTTTTGTAGCAATATAAACCATTTCATCATCATCACTACTATATGAATCTTTAGCCATGAATAAAGACTTCTTATCTTTGTTCTTGTAGTTCTTGTAGTTTTTAAAATCCTTCTTGCCTTTATACTTTTTGTTCTTCTTTTAATCTTTATCTTCTTTGTTGGGACACCTTGCAACAATGTGACTAACTTCTTCACAAGAAAAATAGATTAAACAAATTTTACCTTTGTGTAATATTTCTTGCCCAACCTGACTGATTTTAGCTCAAGAAATATTGTCAAACACTTGTATGTTCCCTGTCTCTTTTCTAATATTTTTGTGTTTTAGATTGTTTGATATAGTTTGAATGATGGTAAGAAATTTAGAATGTTCACAAATTATATTACAATGCCTCTTACAATGAAATAATATGCAAGTGAAGCTATTTTTGGTATTTTTAATGCATATACATGGAAACTAGATATGAAATGCATACCTACAACCAACTGACATTTTTACAAACAATTGGCATACAACTATTATTTTGATCATATATGCAATTAGATGGGTATTTTGTCAAACAAATGGTATGCAACATATATCTCCTTTATTGAATTCATTCCCATGTACAATGTTTCTATGAGTATGCCAAGACAAATGGGCTTACAATAATGACTACAACAATGCCAAATTTGATTTTGAATTATCACTTACACTAGCAAAATTATATGACTAAAATTACAATGCTAACTACTAATATTTGCAAGAGGAACCTAATAATAGGTGATGCCCAAGGATGGAGATGAAAGTTGCAATCAAAATCAAGCATAAATACTATAGCGTGGCACTATTCACATGTACTATAGCAGCCAACAATAAATGTATTCTACAATTTAAGCACAAACAAAAATCCAAAATGAAGCTCTCCTGAATGCCAAATTTAGTGGATATTTCATCACCTTGAATGGTTGGAACACTAAAGAATTGATGCTCTCCAATGGCTAACTAAAATTAGGAACCCTTAGTTTCTTCTCCCAAGTTTATATCAAATGCAATTGACAATAATCTTATGCTTAACAATGAAGCTCTTGCCTCTATTTATTCTTTTCATTCACCCTTCTAGAAGGGAATAAAATATTATTTAATTGCACTCTCTAGAAGCTTCCCCCTTTCCAATACAATAATTAGTTGTATTTATAGAAAATGCAGTCTTTAAAAGCTTCCACTTTTCCTATAAAATAATTAGTTATGCTTCTAGAAAATTAAATTAATTAAATATAAAGTCACCTTTTAATTTAAATTTATTTAAGGGCTTTATAAGAAATTAATTTAATCAATTTCTCCTTATTTCTCTAGTTAGCCTTCAAAGAATGTAAAGGCTAAGAACTCCACTAAGATGCTAAAAATATGGGGACACTACAGTTTGCCCCTCTTGAAATTGCATGTCCCCAAGTAATCTCAACTCTAGATGATGCAAAATTTCTTCACTCTCCCAAGTGGCATCCTCTACTAGAAAGTCTCTCTACTTCACCAAGTACTCCTTGATAGTATGTCTCCTCAAATTCCTTCCTCTGAACTCAATGATAGCCTTTGGTACTAAAATCAATTTCCCCTCATTGTCTAAGGGTGGAACCATTGTAGAGGGAACAATCTGGTGTCCTAATGCCTTTTTGAGATGTGAAATGTGAAAAATATTATGGACTCTACTCTCTGCCAACAAATATAACTCATAAGCCACCTCTCCAACTCTCCTAATCACCCTAAAAGTCTCATAATAACGTGGCTTAATTTTTTTAGCACCACTCTTCTTGAGAGTGGACTGGTAGTAAGGTTGCAATATCAAATATACCATATCACTTACCTCAAAAGTCTACTCATTCCTCTTCTAATCAACATACTACTTATGTCGATTATGTGACTTGGTGATATTATCCTTAAGAGCTTTCGAAATGTCCTGGCTCTCCTATAATAAGTCTCCAGCACTAGACACTCTACTATCTGATAGAAATAAATCCATGAGACTTGATGCCTCATATCCATATAATGCCATGAATGGTGACATCTGGATAGACATGTGATAAGTAGAACTATAACAATATTCATATAGATATATCCACTTAACTCAAGCCTTTTGTTGCCCTACTATGTAATTTTTGAGGTATCCCTCCATCCATTTGTTCACTATCTCTATCTAACCATCTATCTAGGGGTGCTAGCTAGTACTTGGGGTGAGCTCTATCTCATACAATATGAACAACTCCTACCAAAAGTGACTAATAAACCTAGTGTCCCTATTGTTGATAATGTTCCTAGGTAAACAATGCAACCTAAATACCTCTCTAAAGAATAAATCTTCCACTTTTGTAGTAGTGTATGTAGTGTTGATTGGAAAGAAGTGGGAAAAATTTGTAAGACAATCAACAACATATATATAGTCTCTACCTTGGGCGCTTAGTAGTCTTGTGATGAAGTCCATGGATAAAAACTCTCACTTCCTATCATGAATCAGAAGTGGATTAAGTAAGCTGACTAGGTAAGAGTGCTCTTGTTTATTCTTTCGGCAAGTAGGACACTCTCTAACATATTGCAAAACCTCATCATTGAGCCCTTTCCATGAAAAATGCTCATGAATCTACTGGTAGGTTTTGTAAAAACCTATATATCTTGTCATAGGTGAGTCATGATAAACTCTCAACACCATCCTCTTTACCTCTAACCCTAGAACCAAATAAATACACCCTTTTTAAATGATGATCTCATTCACAAGGGTGAAATCACTATTATGGATCAATCTATCTATAAATCTTGATGCCCATGTATCCTTTGCATACTCTGCAACGATCAAATGTCTCCAATCATCTAATATATCGATCATCAAGCTTAAGTAGGGTCTTTGTGACAAGGAATCTACTACATCATTATGTGTCACCTTGAAATAGGTAATATCAAAATCATATGCATGTAATTTACTTACCCATTTCTATGGCTTGTCATTAAGATCTCGTTGCCCTAGAAAATGTTTCAGGGTGTTGTGGTTGGATTTTATATTGAATTTTCTACCCACTAAATACTGCCTCAATTTGGCCAAAGCATGTATTATGTCCAAAATTTCCTTATCATAATTGTTGAAGCTCCTCTCAAGCCCCCTAAGCTTCCTACACTCATTAGAAATCAGGTGCTTGTCCTGCATAAGCACCACTCCAACACTTTCACCAAATGAATCATAGTGCAACTCAAAAGGTTTTCTAAAATTTAGTAATGCTAGCACTAGACAAGAAGTCATCAACTCCTTCAATTTATCAAAACACTCCTATTCCTTAAGAGTCCATAAGAAAGCCCCCTTTCTCATCAAGTATGTCTAGGCTATTGCATGCCTAGAATATCCACTAACAAATCTCCTGTAGAACCCACACAACCCCAAAAATCCTCTCAACTATGTCAAGTTCACTAGAGTAGACCACTCAATAATAGCATGAATCTTATAAGGATCCATGTGTACTCCCTGACCACTAATAATATTACCCAAAAATAATAACTCTGATAATCTTAAATCACATTTGGTCTCCTTTGCATACAAGGATTCCCTACTCAGAATTCTCAACTCAGTGTCTAAGTGTTGCACATGCTCATCCCATGTCCTAATATACACCAGGATGTCATCAAAGAAGACTAACACAAATTTCATCAACTGATGTTGAAAAACCCTATTCATTGTGGACTTAAAAGTAGCTAGAGTATTAGTGAGCCCAAATGGCATAACTACAAACTCAAAATGGCCACAATGACATATAAATGTTGTCTTCTCTATATCCTTCTTTCTAACTCAGATCTAATGATAGCCTAATCTCAAATCAATTTTGGAGAAGAAACATGCTCCATGTAGCTCATCTGATAAGTCATCAATCTATGGGATGGGATACCTATTTTTTATAGTCTTCTTATTTAGGACTCTATAATCTATGCACATCCTAAGAGTTACATCCTTATTCTTCACCAAAACCATAGAAGAAGTGAAAGGTGACTTACTTGGTCTAATATTCCCCATGGAAAGTAGTCCCTTGATGTTTTTCTCAATCTCATCCTTCAATCTCTTTGGATGCTTGTAAGGTGTGATCATGATGGCTTTAGCACCCTCCTCGAACTCAATAATATGCCCAATACCTCTATATGGAGGTCTACTTGGTGGTATTTCACTGAAAACCTTGTAGTCCTTGATTCTCAATTCCTATATGTATAGTTGATATTCTAATTTTGTTGCCCCTATGATGGCATTAAAGTGCAATGGGCTGCCCACTCAACCTAGTTGTGCCTCAACAAGCTCTCCATATATCTGCAAGACATCTTCATAACCCACTATCATGAATGGCCTTAAGTATATTCATCTTCCCTTTTGATTGAAACCTCATCTCCATATCTCTCAAATTGTGAGTGAACTCCCCTATATCATGTAACCAACTCATGCCAAGAACTAAATCTATATCACCCATGTTAACATCATAAAAAATTTCTTTGAAATCAAAGTTGTTGATCTTTAAGGCCAAACCTATAATCTTCTTGTCACATTTGAGGATGTAGCCATTAGATACCCTCACTCTTAGACCTCAAATTGCTCTGTTAGAATCCCATGCCTCTGAATCAATCTAGATTCAATAAAATTGTGAGTAGCACTTGTATCAAGCAAAGTAATAACTCACTGACCAACCAATATTCCTCTCATCCTGAATGATCCCTCTTGTTGTACACTAGTGAGATGGGCCTCCTTAAGTTCTCCTCAATCTTCTCATCGCCTATATCATTTGTGCCTTCCTTTTCTTCAATTGATTCCACATTTTCAGATTGTTGGTCTGAATTTTCAGAATCAAAGTCTTCATAATATGCCCACATAACCCTATTTTCTTTCCCCATTGGCCCCAAGGGATAGTCATGGTTCATGTCATAGGGTCCTTTGCAATAAAAACAAATTTTTTTCTTCCTTAAATAATTCAATGTCTCTCTATCCAAAGGAGCAATTGAATTATCTTTATTTTTAGCCTTTGTTTCATTCCTATCAAGTTTCTTGAAGAATGGTTTGTCTTTGCTAGATGATACACCCTTTGACTAAAATTTATTTACTGGGGTTGCTTGTTCTATACTCCTAGCCTTCTCAATCACTTCTTGCAAATTGAATGGATCAAAGGCTTTTACCCAACACTTTAGTGGTTTGGATAATCCCTCTATGAACAAAATAATCAATCTCCCATTTAATATATCTAGCACCATAATAGATAGCCTCTAAAATTCAATAATGAAATACTCCAATCTACCTATCTGTTTTAATTATGCCAACTCCCTAAAGTAGACTTCTGGATCCTTCTTATCAAACCTCTCTACCAACCTATCCATGAAGTCCTAATATGAAGTCACTTAGTTATGTTGAAGGGTAATCATCTCATGGTACCACCAATCACGTGCAGCTCCCTTTAAATGTAGCATGACATATTTTATTGCCTTCACTTCTATCATAGGTCTTAGTGCTAAGAAGGTATGAAGCTTGTGAATCTAATCTTGCACTGTCATTTTTCTACTCTCATCAAATGTAGTCAAGGAAAGCTTCCCTATCTTGACTTTGGTTCAAAAAACTCTCAAAAGTCATTCTCTCCTATACCTACAATGCCAATAATTATAATTCATCATTTTCATCCATAAGTATATCTATAAATGTCCCATGCTTAGTTTCCTCTATTGGCTCCTATACTAGTTCCTCTCTAAAAGAGGTAGGACATATGGGCCTATCTGCTATTTTGGAAAGAGTTCAATGAGCTCTAGGTGGTCCCACTACACTCCTATTAACCCCTTGTTCTTGATTCTATCTGTCCTATGGGTTCATGTACTCAACCATGGTGGTGAGTGCCTAAAAATCCTAAGCCATCATCTCTTGTCCTATAAAATTACTCTATAAAATGCCCTTGTTTCCTTATCCTCATTCCTATTGTCTCTTGGTGGGCTATGCTCTTTCTTGTCAAACATGGTGTCTAGTTGCCTGTCAAAATCTTGTTCCCTATCAAAAAAAGCTTGCCTGCAAGTGTAAAATCTATGAGATCCAACCCCAAGTGGTTGCATGTATTTGCTAAACCCTCAAGATGGTAGGATTTAGCTATGATACCAATTTAATATCCCTTGCCCAAACTGACTGATTTTAGCTCAAGGAATATTGTTAAACACTTGTATGTTGCCTTTCTCTTTTCTAATTTTTTTTGTGTTTTATATTGTTTGATATAATTTGAATGATGCTAAGAAATTAGAATGTTTGCAAATGATATTACAATGCCTCTTACAATGAACTAATATGCAAGTGTAGTTATTTTTGGTATTTTTTAATGCTTATACATGGAAACTAGATATTGAATGCATACTTACAGCCAACTAACATTTTTACAAACAATTGGCATACAACTGTTATGCTTATCATATATGCTATTAGATGGACATTTTGTCAAACAAATGGTATGCAACATATATCTCCTTTAATGAATTCATTCCCATGTACAATATTGCTATGAGTTTGCCAAGACAAATGGGATTATAAGAATGACTACAACAATGCCAAATCTTATTCTGAAGTATCATTTACAACAAAAAAATTATATGTGTAAAATTACAATACTAACTACTAATAGTTGCAAGAGGAACCTTATAATAGTGATGCCCAAGGATGGAGATGAAAGTTGCAATTAGAATCAAGCATAAATATTGTAGCATGACACTGTTCATGCCTACTGTAGTAGCCAACAATAAATGTATTCTCCAATTTAAGCACAAATAGAACTCTAGAATGAAGCTCTCCTGAATGCCAAATTTAGTGGATATTTCACCACCTTGAATGGTTGTAACACTAAAGAATTGATGCTCTCCAATGGCTAACTAAAATCAGAAACCCTTAGTTTCTTCTCCAAAGTTTATATCAAATACAATTGACAACAATTAGATGCTTAAAAATGGACCACTCACCTCTATTTATTCTTTTCCTTCACCCTTCTAGAAGCAAATACAATACTATTTAATTGCACTCTCTAGAAGCTTCCCCCTTTCCAGTACAATAATTAGTTATATTTCTAGAAAATACACTATCTAGAAGCTTCCCCCTTTCTAATACAATAATTAGTTGTGCTTCTAGAAAATTAAATTGATTAAATATAAAGTCACCTTTTAATTTTAATTTATTTAATGACTTTATAAAAAATTATTTTAATCAATTTCTCCTTATTTATCCACTTAGTGTTTGGAGAATGTAAAGGCTAAAAACTTTACAAAGATGTTAAAAAGATGGGTACATTATACTTTGTACTTTCCTTTTTCTTTGGGATATCTTCTTTCAAATAGGGCTTCAATGGCTTTGAGATCATTGTCAGAATTTCCTTCCTCTTCATTTTTAGATTATTTTCTTTTAGACTTTGTATTTTCTTCTTGAGTGTCAACTTAGCTTCAAATGTAGACTCAAGATTGCTAGAACTAGGAACATAATTATCATAGTTATCTAGCTCAAATGTTGTCAACCTTTCCACTAGAGCATCTAAGGATATCTTATTATTTGGATCACATATCACCTCTTGAATAGCTGACACTCTAATTGCATAGATGGGAAGAAGGGTTCTAAGTACCTCAGTGACCACTGTCACATCATCAATTTTCCCTCTAGAAGTTTTGATTGCACTTACACTAGCTTTGATTCTTTCAACATATTTTGCAATGTTTTCATCTTCCCTCATCTTTATTTGATCAAACTAAACTCTCAAACTTTATGCCTTGGCTCTTCTTACATTATCATCACCTCCATAGATATCTTTCAACTTGGTCCACATCTCATGAGTAGTAGCACACCCTTTGACTTCATCAAATTCAACATAGTTAAGAGTGGATGCAATGTCATTCATCATAACATTATGATTCTTCTTTTCATTCTAGTAGGAGCCTTATAATGGGTATTCAAATATTTTAAACCTGAATCACTTATGGTTGCTAGATGTAGCTTCATAAGTTCCTTCCATGCCTCAAAGTTATTGTTGGAAATAATAATAGGGAAAGTAAACTCTAAGGGGGGGGAGGGGTGATTAATCATTACTTTAAAAATCTAACCATTAAAACATTCACCACACATCCATCTCACAATTTAATGTAAACTGAAATACCAAACTAAACATATTCATCCATAGCATGAAAACAATTAATACACATGACACAAAATATTTGGTTACTCAGAAACCCTCTAATGAGAAGGTAAAACTGGGTTGGAGATGACACCCACAAATCTTCACTACTACAGTTGTAAAGTGTATCTAATGAAGGTTACAATTGTTTGATCATAAACTAAAATCTACCCTGTGAAAGGTCTACCATGTTAAAGGCTTACAAATATTGTTAAGTCTTACCATGTTAAAGGATTTCAACACCCTATTAGAAGTGTTCCTAGTTAAAGGACTTCAACTTACAATAAAGTAAGAACCTTGTTAAAGGATTTACAAAAGCCTACTAGGACTACTAGGTTAAGAGATTTTTACTGATTCACCTATTAGAATGTTTCAACCTTGATCCTTTGGTTAGTACATTTCTACTAGATATCATATCACCTCTTTCCTGATGTATACTTGATCCTCTTGATTAGATGTATCACTTTTTTCCTCTCTCTACTTTCCTGTATTATCTCTAACTAATTCTTCAATTCATATCTTTAATAACTCTTCAGTCACCATGAATGCTTTGTTTGCACATACAAACCTCTCTCTTCACTCATGAACTCTTTAGGGTTTTCCCTCCTTAAGAAGATAGGTGACCTAACGTTAGGTAGGAATCAATGACTATGATTCACCTATTTTTCCACTTAATTCATCCCTTTATTTGATTGGTTACATGTATTGGATAGGGATTCTCAATATAGATTTGTTCTTATCATCTTAGAATTGAAAAATAATCCTTAAGTTGGCCCAAAAATGGTTTACATGGGAGTTTGTTTCATTACAAATAACTATGTCCAAAACCATTTATTTGGCACTTGAAGCCTCTAATTCTTGGCATCCACTATATCTTCAATGTTGTAACACAACCTCTAAATGACTCGGTATCCACTATTCACTTAGAATCTGAATCACTTGGAATGTATTAACTATCTTATCACTAGAGTGACTCGACACTAACTATCTTCTCAGCACATACTTGTGCTCAGCATATACTGTACATTATGCTTGGTATGCATTATCTGACATCTTATGCTCAACATGCACTACTTGCTCGGCATGCACTAAGTACTAGTAAGTAATAACTTTAAGTGTATTATCACTCATATGTCAAAACCAAAATGAGATCAATAATCTCCCCCCTTGACATGAGTGGAAAAAACACTTTGTCATGTATATAGAACCTTAACTTATCAACATAACTCTAATAATCTATATTCTTTACTTGGCTCGCATATAAAATTTCAAAATGTTAGAATTTTGCAAAATTGATGACTTATCAATCATACCTCAAAACTATTGGTCAAAAGAATAGTCTTGACAATTGGGTGTCAACATATTTAACCATTTTCACTATATATGCTAAGTACACAATGTATGCCAAGCAATAATTTCAATAGGTGCTAAGCCACAGTTGGTGTTGAGCAAGTCAGAACGTAGTATGCGCCGAGTGATCCAGGAAATGTTTATGTGCCAAGTGATCTAGGAAATGTTCAAGTGCCGATAAATATAGAACATACATGTGCCAAGAAAATGAGGAAAGTAATAGATGTCAAGCAATCCAAGAATCAGTTCATGCCAAGCATTAGTAATGTAATGAGTGTCTAGCAACTAAGGATCAGCATAAGAGATTTTGCTTTTACAAACTAAGATGAAAACCATTTTTGGAGCCCACTTAGAAATATTTTGAAGGAGAAAAAGGATAAGGATGAATCGTTTACATTCCCTATGAAATTTGCATGCAACCAATCAAAAAAATAGAGAAGGCATGCAACCAATGAAAAAAATCCAAGGTATGAGTGGAAATTTGAGGTGCAATATGGATCGTAGATCTATACCTAACCCTAAGTCTTTGCACTCTTTATAAGGAGGTCAAGAACCCATTGCATGTGTAGATGAGAACATTATATGGGTAGATTATAGAAAAAATTCAGAGTGAAGAGGAAAAGACTTAGAGGAATAGAGTAGCAATTTAATATCTAGTTGATCAGAGTAGCACAAGGGATAAGGAACACATACAAAGATCAGATCAAGCAATAATCAAAATGAGAAGAATAGATCTAGTACCTGAATCTAGCAATTTAAGATTGCATACAATTAGGTCAAATGTTCTAATACTCTCTCACAATTGTATTAGAGGTTGAAATCCTATGTTGATAGGTTAGCTTAATAGCTGGGTAAGGAGAACCTTTGGAGAAGGTCTTGAAAATCCTATGTATTAGGTGGGTTTAAAAACTTATTGTAAATCCTTTAATAGGTTGACACTTCATATAAGTTTTTTTAAATCCTCTAACTAGGTCACTATTGACATAGTGTAAAGCCTTTAATAGGGCAGGCCTTTCACATGGAAAACCATCAGAAATGGTTGAATATTGATTACTGCAGTGATTTTTGTGGGTGTCATCCCCACCCCAGTTTTACCTTCTTATTTGATCTGATTATGATCCAGTGATTCTATCTCTGATACCACTTGATCCGTAAAAATAATCGAGTACTTACTTAGAATAGCTCACGGGTTAGACTTACAAAGATTACATTAGTAAAATCTAACATCAGGATCTTTTAATTATCGATTTGAATACAATATGTAAATCCAAATCTTTAATCTACAAAGCTCAGAGAAACAACTGCAAGAAAATCACAAAAGAATAGAACCAAGATGATAACGAAGTTCACCAAACATCGGCTACGTCTCTGGATTCATCAGAAAAACGAATCGATCTATTGCCTTCAAGACTTGGAAATGCCATAGGCTACAAAAAAAAGTTAGCTTTCGCCTTACAAGAGGCCTCAAGAAAGTAGCTCCACCTATGTCTATAGCTCCCACGTCGGCAAGACGTCCTTACAAGAGAACATGAAGAAGCTTTGCAAAAGCTTTTACACAACGTAGATTCTTTGCCAAGTTACACAAATTCTCCCAAGGAATGTTTGGCTTACAAGAAGAATTTCTATGAGAAGATTTGAGAAGAGTTGGATGATCAACTAATGGATCCCCCCCCTTAAGCCTACATTCCCCCCTTATATACAAGAAAATATGCCAAAATTAGGCTAAAATGGATAAAGGGCTTATTTATTATCCCATATCCAAAATCCCCCTTTTTTCCGTTTTAGGGGATAAACATTACCTCAAAATTGGGGGGTGATTTGTTAATAAATTAACAAATAAACCTATTTTTAATAGGTTGGTAGGCGGATTAGATAAGGGTTATCCAAAACCCACGCCACATACATTGTTGAGTGCATTAATAGCGCAGTTGGTTATTGCAGTTTTATATTGGTCACCGGCCAGGGGTTCCAACCCCGTCAGCGGCCTTTCAAAAGTTGATTTTCGACAAGATAACTTCAAATACAATGTGGCGCCGTTTAGTTTTAAAGAACATCGATGGCACAATGGCCACCAACCGATGACTTGCAGTGCCGAGGTTACGAGTTCAAGGCCCGCAACCAAATTTTGTTGAAACAAAGTTGCCCCTTACCACGTGGACTGCCACATGTCTGGCCACGCCATCTATCACGTCTGCACACCTGCCACGTGGGCCTCTGCCACACCATGCCACGTAGGTGCCACATGGCACTTAAATTTTTACATGCATACTACCACATGTCAAACTTTGACTGGCTATGTACTTGCCACATCATAATGCTGACGTTATCGTATGGACATGTCATTGGTCAACCCTTTTCCTGGGCATCTTTGACCGCTCATAACTTTTGCGTATGAACTCCTTTTTCGATGAAACAAACATCATTGGAATCGTGGCGATGAGACCTTTTTTATGATGCCAACTTTGACCAATTTGGTGACAATGAATTTTTCACTTTTCTCATCCTTGATCCTTGAGTTGACCAACCGTTGACCAAGATTTGACTAACAATATCTTGCACAAATAGACTCATTTTTTGCCCATTCAAATTGTGCCAGATTTAGAATTTTGTGCTCTACACGATGGCACTACTTCCGAGACAAACTAGAACACTTCAATTTCAGGTCCTAAAGATCCACCTGGATCATTATTCCTGGAGGGTTTTTGGGTTACCAAATCTTTGTGTTATGTGTTGATGCATGCCTTCATTTCATGTTTTCTTATATGTTTACATGCATTTACATTGCTTTTAATTATGTGTTAATAAGGGTTTGAAAATTTAAAAATTAGTTACTTCTGATTCACCCCCCATCCCCCCCCCCCCCTCAGAAGTATACTTCCCATTTCGAACATTCCAAAAATTGGTATTAGAGTGCTAGTTCTCGCAAGGAGAAGCCTAACATCTTGGAGAAAAAGGTTAGAAGATGGAAGTTTTCAAACTTGGGAAGATCATTGACAATCAGGTGATTGATGTGCAACTAGCTCTACACAAAGTAGAGGAAGCCAGGGAGGAACTGAGAAAATCCTTGAAAAGAAGAAAGGAGATAGCCATAGCTGAAAATGACATACACTACAAGGATATTGACACCACACAAGTTTTTTCTAATGGAGATTCCAAAGAATTTGATGTAGCAATAGTAGAATTAATGGAGAAAAATAGAGCACAAGCTGAAGAAATTAGACTACTCAAGCGTGAACAAGAATCACAAGTCATAATGCTTTGTGAAGTGATTAAAAAAAAGAAAAGAGCTATTTAAGACAAGGCCATGATAGAAGATGACAAGAGAAATCTCATCAATAGGCTAGAAGAGAAGACAATTGAATTTGAAAAGATCTCAAATATGCAATTGGACACCTTAAGCTAGCATCATGAGCTAAACATGAAGGACATTGAGATATCTACCTTGAAGATGTAGAATGAACAACTATAGAATGAATTGAAAAGAGAAAGAAAATAGCATAAAGTTACAACAAACCCAATGAACCCATCAAGTACTTTGAGCAATTGTTGAAATCACCAAGGGCTTATAATGATACTTCCAGACATGGCTATATTAGCACTAAACAAGGAGAATCATCCAAGACTACAAAAAAAAGAAGCAACAAAGGTAAGAACACTAAACCTACTTGTCATTTCTATGGTAAAAAGGGACATACCTCTAATGTGTGCAGAAGCAAGAATAGTCATCAGCATGATAAGCCTATGAATGCAAATTTTTTTCACAAATGCAAAAGGAAAGGACATTCTACACAAGACTGTAGAACCAAGACCATGAGGACACCAAGATTTGGGGGTCACTACTACAATAGTAAAAAATATGGACATAGAGCATTTGAATGTAGATGAAAGCCTATGTGGACACCTAATTAGCCTACAAGAGGAATCAATCATGTGCATCACTACAATTGGGATTACAATACCAGGTATAGCTATCACTATTGTCAAGAGTATGGACACATTCCTAAAAATTGCATACAGACACATTTCAAGGGAAGTTACAATAGATGGCTCAATCAAACTACATGTTTTAGTTGCTTGAAGATTGGTCATATCAGATGAAACTATCCTACGAAGTCAAAAGCACCAAAAGCTGAAGTCAACAAAGGAAAAGAGAAGATTTTTGTTGAACAAATAAGAGGACAAATGAACAAGACATGGAAGAAGAAAGGTGAATGCAGCACATCAAATGGAGAGATCACTTCACCTAAGAGGTCAAGTGATCATAGCTTATCCAATTAAGCACAAGATAGATACATAGGGCTGATACATATAAAGGTGTATCATACATCAGCCCAAGAAAAAATAGAAGCATTGCAAAGAAGAAATATGCATGAGAAAAGATGTCAAGTTAAAAGTTAGAAGATGATGTCAAGCTACCTTTAGTTGCTGAGTGAAACTCTAGTATATGTTGAGTTGAATAGACTAGTGGATGCTGAGTAAGACATGTTAGTGGCTGCCAAGCAATTGAAAAGTTCAATTGATGATGAGTAAAATAAGATAGTGGTTGTTGAGTGAATGAACTTGAATGGAAGCTGAGTTGATAAAATCTTTGGAAGCTGAGTGTATAGATGTAATCACAAGTGCAATAAATGCTAGGTTTTTGAACCTAATAAAGGTGAAAATAATTCATTTTTGAATCATTTGAACATGAAGAAAAGTCAAGCAAAGTGAAAAGGAGATTCTACAGTGATTTGCAACAATTTCAACCATGATTCAACTCCAATTCATTGATTCATAGGTATTTCATTCAAGTTCTAAGCTACACAAAGTTTGAAAGCTTATTCAATTTTAAACCCTAGTTTGATAAACAATGGCATCTAGGTCAAAATCTACCAAGGAGAAGGAAAGTCATGAAATTCAACTAGTTAGTAACGAAGTCAAACAGCTAGAGTTTAGACTCATCCCTGAAGTCACTTATAAGAATGATCCCGTTGGTGCCCTATCCATAATACCTAATAAAGTTGTTATGGTTCAAGATGTTTGAAAGTGTTGTAACTATAAAATTGGAGCCATAGGATATTTGGAGATTTTTAATGCATTTGATAAATTGTGTGATAATGGAAAACTTAAAGATGAATTCTCTATAGTTGAGAAGAAGGG
Organism: Cupressus sempervirens; assembly: GCA_028749045.1. Classification (NCBI taxonomy): domain Eukaryota; kingdom Viridiplantae; phylum Streptophyta; class Pinopsida; order Cupressales; family Cupressaceae; genus Cupressus; species Cupressus sempervirens. The sequence continues at coordinate 496,003,571 of CM053793.1, read as the reverse complement.
TCTGACCAAAGCCCTAGTTTTCCCTATTGTTTTCAAGACAAAATGGATATGCATAGTGTTGAGAAAAATCCATGATGGAGCTTTTTGGTTGGAGTCAGGGCCAGCAAAAGTTACAAAGAAAACTATCCATAGGGTTACTAGTATTCCAACCCTAGATTGGCCAAAGACCCTGAGAAGTGACAAAAAGGAAGCCATAGAGAAGAACATTAGTGCAAATGGAATAATAGGGAAATGACAATAGACACCATCATAGAACCCCTACTAGATTTTGCTATGAGAGTCATATCACACAAATTCTACTAGTCAAGTAGACTAAACATTGTACCATGTATAGAAATGGATCTTGACTATAAATTGGTGAAGAAAGATCATATATATGATCTTGTAGAGCTCATGTTATAGTAGATCAATGAGAATTTGGGAGCTATAAGGAAGTCTAAGGGAGCTCAATGCAAATTTGGCTTAGTTTTGGTTTGCATGTTTTTCTATATCATGAAAGAATTCCCTTCAGTAGGCAAGGTGAGATGGGATCCAAATGAGACCATTGTTGAGCAAATAAATGGATTCATTGAGCAAATAGGTGAGAGTTTTGATGCACAAATGACTAGCTATTTTGAGAACTTCAAGAAGTCCATGAAATAGAGAATGAAGATACCAGTCTCACTGGTTGAGCAGCATGAAAAGGATATTTTCTTTCTTGTGTACATTGATTACACATATATCCAAGTAGTCATACCTAGAGTGAGATGGCTTAGGCCACTAGGTTATGAACTTGATGTTGATCAACCCTTAACAGCAATAACAGCTGTACGTGCAAAGGAAATTGGCAAGACTGCAAAACATTTTGGAACCTATGATGTTGTCAAAACAAGGGTGCTGATAGATCTTAAGACTACCTCGGTAGTCAAGAAGAAATAAAAAATGATACAAAATCTTAAGAAAACATTTGGTGTTGAAGAAGTAGGCACATCAGAGGAAGAGGAAGCAAATGAAGAAGAAGATGACAATGAAGAAGATGAGCCTCTACAATTGACACAGGGCTCAGGTTAGGATAAAGAGGAAGGTTCCAATGAAGAAGAAGCCAAGGAAGCACCTATCAAAACTAAAGTCACCAAGAGGAAGGCTAAAACTCCACCTGCTACTCAACCTAAAGAAAAGAAAGTGGCAAAACTTGCACCTAAGAAGCCTACTACCAGAGCCACCACCAGAGCTACAACACAAAAGGCCAAAGAAGAAGAAAGCCACTAAGGAAACTAATGAGGAGCCAAGAAAGAGAAGAAAATATGTAGCTCAACCTAACTTAGATGAAGAGAAGACAGAGTTGGAAGATATTAGTCAATTCAAAGTGGTAAGTCGTTCACCCAAGTCTTCAATTGATAAATTGTGTACAAAGATTAGAAATGATGGCTTGAAAGATTTAAAGAATTTAGATTTTAATAAGCTCACTAAGATAGAGAAAAATAAAATAGAGGAATCTATGTATACTATGATGACTGAGTACAAGCACACACCTCTAGAGCTAGATAGCTCAATGCCTAAGGAGTTGCACAAAATAGTAGAAGACAAATGGTTTTTTGGCCTAAAAATGGAAAAAGAAATAAGTGAGTCTAATTTAGCTAGACTGTTGCCTGATTTGACTAAGGGTTAAGTGACTAATGCAATCAAGAGGCCCAATAATAGATTTACTCCATGGTATCGGGCATTCAGTATTCTACAAAACAAAATTGAAGATGTAGTCAGCAAATCCACAAGATTGTGGAAAATAATATACAAGAAAAATGATGATGTATTTGATGAAGAATACAAGGCAGAAGCAAGTGCCAAGAAAAAGGAAATGAAAGAAACATGGAAGAAGGAGGAAGATAAGAAGGAAGGAGAGAAGAAGATTGAGGAAGAGAAGAAAGTGGAAGAAGAGAAGAAAGATGAAGAGGAGAATAAAGAGGAGAAAGAAGAAGAAAAGGATACAGATGAGCAACTAGAAAAAAGTTTGCAAGACACACAATTATCACCTCCTAGCCCTCCTCATGCCACCATCATAGCTAAAGAAATAATCAAGATTAAGGATGTTATTGACACTTTTGGTCAAAACACCAATCCATTAACTACAGAGAATCTAGCAAAGATCCTTGACCAATCAACACAAGTAGCTATATTATGTTCAAGCCCAATATTGGTCAATGTTGATGAGTTGCAAAAAGCCATAGTAAAATCAAAGGAAGTCAAAGTGAAAACACAAGAACCACCTTCGACCATACAAACTACTAGAATTCTATTCCTTCCTCCACCATCTTCACCAAAAGAGGTCACAGATGCACTTCAAGTGTCGAGTGCAGCAATAAGGGAAGACAGAGAAAAATTAGTACAATCAGCAAGCACACCCCCAACAATTGATAGTGGAAAGGAGAAACAAGCTGAAGAGAAGGAAGAAACAAGAGATGAGGAGCAATATGCAATACAAACTTTGGTTGAATTACCAAAAATAGGTACTCCCACTCAAACTCTTCAGAAGCTGAGCACTAAAACATTAGCATTGCAAATTAAAACACCAGGCTCGAGCTTGACAAAAGTAGCAAGGAAAATTCACTACGAAATTCCTAAACTTGATGAGGAAATCACAATACCCTATTATGAATCTAGTACCCTCACTAAGGAGAAAATTAATAAAAATACAAAATGCACTAGATAGAAGAAGAAGACAAGTGGTATTGAGAAAAGAGTATAAATATAGGAAAGCATTGAATGAGATAAAGGACATCTCCATGGATGCCTTCAACTTACAAAAACCTAATGAATCAAGGCCAATAGTAGAGCAACTATCTGATATAGTTGATCAGGTGAAGACCATGATGCAAATGCAAAATTAATGGAATGGTCAAAAAGGAAGTTTCAAGGAAAGGTAAATGAGAAAATATCTAGTGATATAGCACTATCACAAGTTGAGCTAGCTAAGAAATTAGATTAAATCAAAATTATACTTGGGAATATATTCTCTCTATACAACAAGTTGTGTGATTTTTCCAACTTCACATAGGAGACTAGCCAGAAAATAATGTGCTTGGAGAGAAATCTAAAGATTTCTAGTATGCAACTACCAACCAATCTAGCTCAAAGTGAGAAGCATTTTACTCAAACGCTTTACATTCAAAGAGAATTAGTTGTATTAACATCAGAGGAGGCAAATACAAAAGCCAAGTTGATGCAAATTTAGTCCTCAATAACCCCTCACTTGGAGGTACTCCATAAGGAGAAAATGTATGCAGAAACAATCCTCAAGAAAGATTCAAATCTTTCTACCTTAGATGGACTTGTACATCTAGTAGTAGAGGTTGCCATCTAGAATAAGTAATTGGACATTGCACTAGCAAATTGGGATGTAGCTCTGAAGATACTCTTGGAGGTAAATAGTACTTTTTTGACTAAGCATTGATATTACTCCATAGAACCCTTTGACATTAGTGTCAAAAAGGGGGAGATGAAGTAAGGAGGAGATATATGTATATATGCAGATACTATGGGAGACCAAATTTTGAAATTTTGAATTTTTGAAACTTTGAATCATTTTGAGAACAAAGTGGAAAGTTTGTAAATAGCCAAAAAGGGGAGATAAAGTAATAAAGAGAAAGGGCGAGATGCAAAATTTTGAACTGCATACAGATCAGATATAGCACACAGGCTTAGAATGTAGAAATAGGACAAAGGACAAAGAGGATTAGGCACATTAGCATAGAATTTCAATCTCAATAATAGACAAGGCATAATCAACTCAGGGGGAGTCATAAGGTATATTATTAGTTACAATATTTTTGAAATTTTGCATGAATGTCAAGCAAATAAAGAATGTACTCAATAAGGTTAAGTTCATAAATACTTTGTTTAAGTGTTTTTGACACTCATGTCAAAGGGGGAGATTGTTGGTCAAAAGAATAGTCTTGACAATTGAGTGTCAACACACTTAACCATTTTCACTATATATGCCAAGTACACAATGTATGTCAAGCCAAAATTTCAATAGGTGTTGAGCCAGAGTTGGTGTCGAGCAAGTCAGAATTTAGTATGTACAGAGTGATCTAGAAAATGTTTATGTGCTAAGTGATCTAGGAAATGTTCAAGTATTGAGCAATACAGAACATACATGTGCTGAGCAAACCAAGAAAGTAATAGATGTTGAGCAATCCAAGAATCAGTTCATGCCGAGCATCAGTAATGTAATGAGTGCCAAGTAACTTAGGATCAGCATAAGAGTTTGTGCTTTTACAAACTAAGATGAAAATTGTTTTTGGAGCTTACTTAGAAAGATTTCGAAGGAGAAAAAGGATTAGGATGAATCATTTACATTCCCTATGAAATTTACATGCAACCAATCAGAAAAATGGAGAAGGCATGCAACCAATGAAAAAAATCCAAGGTATGAGTGGAAATTTGAGATGTAATATGGATCTACAATCCAAACCTAACCCTAAGTCTTTGCACTCTTTATAAGGAGGTGAAGAACACATTGCATGTGTGGATGAGAATAGTATATGGGGAGATTATAGTGAAATTTTAGAGTGAAGAGGAAAAGACTTATAGGAACAAAGTAGTAGTTTAATACCCAGTTGATCAGAACAACACAAGGGATAAGGAACACATACAAAGATTAGATCAAGCAAGGATCAGAATGAGAAGAGCAAATCTAGTACCTAAATCCAGCAATTTGAGATTGCATACAATCAGGTAAAATGTTCTAATACTCTCTCACAATTGTATTAGAGGTTGAAATCCTATGTTGATAGGTTTTCTTAACAACTAGGTAAGGAGAACCTTTGGAGAAGGTCTTGAAAATCCTATGTATTAGGTGGGTTTAACAGCCTATTGTAAATCCTCTAACCATGTCACTATTGAAACAATGTAAAGCCTTTAATAGGGTAGGTTTTTCATAGTGCAGACCATCAAAAATGGTTGAATATTGATTGCTGCAGTGATTTTTGTGGGTGTCATCCCCACCCTAGTTTTACCTTCTTATTCCTAGAGGGTTTCTGGGTTACCAAATCTTTGTGTTATGTGTTGATGCATGCTTTCATTTCATGTTTTCTTATATGTTTACATGCATGTACATTGATTTCAGTTATGTGTTAATGAGGGTTTGAAAAGAAAAAAATTGGTTACTTCTGATTCACGCCCCCCCCCCCCCCTCTCAGAAGTACACTTCCCATTTTGAACATTCCAACAAAAACTTCATAACTACCCCTGAGTTGATTTTTTTTGTGTTGTATCTGAATCTAATACTCCTATTAAGTAAATTTGGCTTGAACTACTGGCATACTCTATTTATGTAATTACTCCCCCTTTGTGTATTCTCTCTTTTTCTTCAATATCCTCCTTTTGTCCAATATCCCCCTTTTTGACACTTATGCCATGGGCGGTACATGAATAGTGTGTTTGTCCAAAAATGTTTTACAAACCTCCATTGTAATCTTGAGTGCTACATAAGAATTATTTCACACTACCTCTAGAGATTGAATTTGAACATATGGCTTGGCAACAAGGTCTACTAGGCCATCATGAGTAGAAAGATGAGAATATCTCTTCATCAGTGTTTCAGCAAAGGCTAGTTCCTTGTGCAACACCTCCATGTGTGGGGTCAACATGGCTTGAATACTTATCAAGGTAGCCCTAATGTTTACATCTTGTGCATGTAATGCAGCTAGATGACCTTGAGTAGATAAAAGTCTTTGAAAATAAATCTGGCTTTGACCAGGAGACAACTTAAGAATATTACCTATAGTCTTGAGATCTCTCTATAGTCGGTGAATAGTCCTCTATTTTTCTTGTGTGAATAAATTTACATTACAAAGCTTTGTGTATAGATAAAATATATTCTCTAACACCTTCTTTACACTCTCCATCTCGGTCACTAAGTCAACCTATCATAGTGCAATGATACTAGAAATCTTTTCATTGACCTTTGTTTGAAACCTTTTCTTAGACCATTCTAGAAGTTTAGTATTTGTATCCAAGTTTGCATCACTAATCTTATCAAATATATTCACCAATTGCTTAATAATGGGTTTTTCCTCATTAGGTGTTGAGAGGATAAATGCATCAATAAATATTTTTTTGAGGTCATGTAGAACTTGTCTTTTCTTGTGCCCCCTTTTAGGTAACTCTTGGTGCTTATTCCTTGCTAGAGCTTCGTACAATATGATCATTTCTTTTATGGTGATTGTTGCTGATAAAAATTTTGAAGTTCAATTACCTCATCTAGTTGAAATCTCCATAAGATGTTCCTTCTCCAACCTTAGATGTATAAGGACTAGACCTTGATGATTGCAATGGTGTAGCATCTACACTTGGCCTATGAAGAATTTGACTAGGACTAGGAGATGCATAGATTGGTAGGGTAACCAATGTATGAATTGTTATCTATTCCTTTGGTTTCATAGTCAAAACTAGCTCTTCAATCCTATTAGGTTCCTTCTCTTATGTCATAACTTCACCTTGTCCTTGTGAGATAGGTGCAAGACTGACTTCCTAACCTATATGTACTTGTTTCCCATCCTACTCAACTATCAAAACTACTTTTATTAAAGCATTTGACACTAATGTGTTGACATATGATGTAACTATGTCCTTCACTTGATATACCACAATGGGAATTGAAACATGTGTGTCAGTGGTGACACCCCATAGTCCTTTTGTACCTTTTGTCTCTATAGAAGTAGGGGCTATAATAGATGTGCCAGTTGTCTTCTCCCTTGTTGATTATTTGACAATCTCATATTTGCTTACTAATATAGGATTAGTGCATAATTTTACAGCTAAAGTAGAATCCTGTAATATCCTCTTCAAATCATCCTCTGTCAAAGGATTGATGTTCTTCACTATGTCATTAGAAACATTCTTTATCTTTATTGTATCCTATTGAATTTCTTGGTCCACATGAGGGGGACTGGCACTCAACATATGTACCTTAGGTACATTCTTATCTTGTTGTTTCTCTTCTTTAGCTATAACCTCTTCATCTACTTCCTTCTTTGTGCCTCTCTCATGTCCATATTTGACATATAAATCCTTAGTAGTCTCTACTACCTCGTGTTCATCTTTTTCCTCACCAACCTCCTTAGGTGCTTTTTCAATTGCCTTTTCTATTTTCAACCCATAGATGACTTTCCATATCTGGGTGCTCTTTTTGACAACCTCTTTAATATTATTTTGCAAAATATTAAGGGCTTTATATTTGGGATAAAATCTCCCCTTGTATTATTTTATGGCCTTGGTCATTGATGACTTGTCAAAATCTTCCATTACTTTGGCTAGAGTAGTCTCCCTTATATTTCTTTTAGTTGTTAAACTATATTGCCACCTTTGCTCAACTCTTTCATATAGACTTTTGGGTAATGATTTGGCAATCTCAATAGGTGTGTTCTTAAATGTGGCCATCATCTTACATATAGACTCTTCCACCTTATTCATTTCTACTTTTCCAATTTTATCAAACTCAACATGTGTGAACCCTGATAGATCTACATTATTCTTAATATTGTCACACAAGTTGTCTAAATCGGAAGAGGGATTGTGGCTTACCACTTGAAATTGATTGTTGTCATCTTATTTTGTCCTTTCCTCATCTAACTTGTTTGGAGCTACATATTTTCTCCTCTATTTCTTCTCAGGTTCATCCTCCTTGGTAGCTACAATAGTTCTTTTTCCTTTAGGCTTCTCAACTTCTTGTGTCTTCTTTTCAATTACCCTTGTGCTAGCCTAGGTAATAGGTACAATTGGCTTTAGTTGTGTGGGTTTCACAACTTTCTTTGATTTTCTCACTTCTAGCTCCATAGCTTTTCACTTCTTTTTTGTAGGTTTAGGTGCTTCATTGGCTTCTTCTTCCTCATTAGCTTCATCATGTTCTACTTCTTCTTGGTCCTCTCCTTGAACTTATGTAAATGTAAGTGGGGCTTGGACTGGTTGATCATCTTCATCATCATCATCCTCATCATCTTTTTCTTCTTCTCCTCCTCCTTCACCAAATATTTCCTTTAGCTTCTTCATAATTTTGTTTTTCTTTCTCACCACAGAAGTTTTCTTTAAGTTTATTATGATTCTTGATTTGGCTTCCTCATAAGTACCAAATGAGGTTGCACTCTTATCTACTTCTTCTGCTAATAGTATTGTGATAGCTACCGATGCCTCATACACATTGATTTCATAGGGCAATTGCTTGTGCCATATGACCCTTGGAACAACTACTTGTACATATGTATGATCAACACCAACTAGAAAAAAAACATCATTATAATATTTCTCCACTAGTGACATTGGTATCCTTAGTCTCTTCTTCATATACTTCTTAAAGTATTCAAAATAGCTTGTCATTACTAACTCAAAGTTGTACCCAAGTTTCTCTATGAACTCTCTAATCTAAACTATAATAGACCCATTGGTCTTCCAAGAAGCTTTTCCAAATGAAGGAAACATGTTCTTCACATATAAGAATATGCAAACTAGTAGTGAACCAAATTTGCATTGTGCACTCTTTGTCTTTCTTATGGCCCCCAAGTTTTTTGATAACTATTGAAGTTGTAGCTCGGCAAGGTTATAAGAGTGGTCCTTCACTATCTTGTAGCCTAAATCCATAGCCATACATGACATGTTATTCAATCTTCTACACTGAAAGAAATTGTGAGCAATTAGTCTCACTGCAAATGCAATTAGGGGATATAAAATTATGTCTATAGTCATTCCTCTTTTGTTCCATACAGCCCACATATTCTTCTCAATTTCCTCCTTAACATCACTTCACATGGTTTTTGGTTTGTCTAGGGTAGGATACCCTATTACTCATTCAATGATCCTCTTTGTGATCTTGGTAGGGCCATTTTCCAACCATATAGAGTGATCATGTATTCTACTAAGTATTATCTTAATCTATTCCACTTTGAATACATTTGGAAAATCTAGTGCATGGGTTAACCCTTTTCTCTCTCAATTTTGTTTTTCTTCTTCAAAACTCCATCTACACATAGTTTTCCATACAAATCTCTAATTTCCATGTCTCAAATACTACCAACCTTACAAGTGTAGCAACATCTTACATCTTGTATCATCAAAATCTATGGTGGTATCATCGATAACACACCAATAGGATCTCCCTTATATGCTATCTTAGGAATATCTCAGAAGGGTGGTTGTTTAATCTCATTTCTTATTAATCAAACATTTAAAACCTTTTTTCCTTCCTTCCTAACAATAGTAGAAGAGCTAGATGCCATTTTAAATAAATAGGGTTTGCGATAATTTAGACAGCATAGCTTGGCACACAATAAATACCTGATGAATATGATGATTGGTGATGAGTAGTAGCTGAATCCAATTCAAAAATGCTTGAATCATTTTCCTTAGTTCTCCTTATTCTCTTCATGCTCTCTTTGATCTTGAATGAATGCAAAATGAGTCAAAAAATGACCATATAACTCTAAAAAGTCCCTACTAAATGCTCAATGCTTATAGAGTTGTAAGGTTAGCTATCATAGCAATTTCAACTCAATCGACTTATACATAATTTCTAATACACTTGGAAACCATAGAAAGCTCAACATCAACTAAAATTTCATTTTTACTTGGCAACAACTATGAAACTTTTCGTGCTTGGCAACAACTATGAAACTTTTCATGCTTGGCAACAACATGAAAACTAACAAAACTTATAGATTTCTTTCAAGTTATGACCAATACATTTGTCATGCCCTAAATTTAACAAGGCAAAACAAAACCAAATTTTTTTTTTTATAATTAATAAAAGGTAAACTAAAGATAATTTGTATAGAACTATACTTGTTATGAATGTTGCATTGAACTATTAGGTGTTTGGATAAACAATTCTAGATAGAGAATACCAATTTGGTCATAATGTTTGGAGATGGAAAAGTTAACTAGTAAAAAGGAATTCACATTCATTTTAACTTTGTGCTATAGGTTTATCATGGGGGGGGGGGGCAATTAGTCTCAAAATATTCATTCAGTTGAGGTTTATAATGTAGGGCTAGTTGATTTTTTTTAATCTCAAACCTACATCTAAATCTAGAAGACCTTACATATATGAACATGGATCACAACATTTATATCAATGTGGTTACAATAATTCAATATTTAGCAAATGTGAATATGTTTACAATTACCCTGGACGTATTGATTCTTATGTCTTATTACCTTACTTGTTACATTCTATGTTTGATTCCATTATGATATGGGTGTGACTAATTTAAATGAGATCCTACTATAGTGATTTCATAGGAACTAGGTACCACTTGTGTGCTAAAATGTTGTCACACTTCTATGAATCATTACATGTAAGAAAACACAAGAATGAGCTCTCACAAATCGATCCATAGCTCTCTACTCATAGAGTGCAAGGGTTTGCAATGGAGGCCCTCAATTTGACCTATTTTTGTACCCATGCAAGTACACCATGAGATGAGAGATTCAAAGAGGAAAAGAAAGAATGCTAGTCTCCATGATCTTAAAATATGGATGAAAATAAGATCTAATCTATGAAAGAAAAATCTAATCTATAAATGCAAGATCTAAGCTAAAAGCCCATGATGGGTGCAAGAGAGAAAAAGACAAGGAAATAGAAGTTCTCCACAAAAAGCTTTTGTATTCAAACTCCTTCAAAAATTGGTCTTCAAACCTGCAGCATAACGATAGCATAATCATGGGTGTCTAACATGAGGAGAGGGCTCTCCCTTATAAAGGAAATTATGGAGGTGAGAGGCTTCTCACAACCAATATGGGATAATAGAGCTTGATCCATGTGAGACAAAATTCTACCAATGAGAAAAGAGGAGTGGTTGAGAAGAAAGTGGTGATCCATGTGAGACAAGATTCCACCAATTAGAAAAGAGGAGTGGTTGAGGAGAAAGTGGAAAGATAAATCCCACTTAGATCACATTTTTAAGTGTAGAGAAATTAAATAAAAAGAATTTATTTTATTTCTTTTTTTCATCAAAAGAGATATTTAAGTGAGATTTTTATTTAATTAAAAGGGAGCAAGTTCTTTTTAATTAAATAGAAGATATTTAATTAAATTAAAAGAGAGGTTTTTCTCTTAATTAATTAAATGTGGATGAACTGTTTAATTAAAAGAGAGGTTTTCTTTTAATTAAATGGGGATTTTATTTTATTTAATTAAAAGAGAAGATTTTCTTTTAATTAAATAAGACTTGGAATAAAATGATCAATCTTAGAAATGAAATAAATCGAATTTGATCAAGGAAATTGATTTGAATTGATTTAATAAAATATTACAAACCATTGATTTAAAAAATTTGATAAATTGATAAATTGAATAATGGGGGCCCATAGTCTAGGCGACCATTTTTGGGTGCATACATTTGCCCCTCTTTGACTAATGTGTGATCGATTTGGGAACACATGTACTCAAAGAAAGAAATTGAAGTGTGAGGTCAATTTGGGATCACAAAACAACCCAGATGTGTGGTCGACTCGAGAACACATCAGGACAAAGAATAAAAATAAATTTTAACTTGAAAAAGTCGAGGATAAAATTGATAAAACTGAATCAAGGATTGAAATTGATAATTATTGCCCCCTCGTGATCAAAATCAAAATGAGATAGAGGAGAAACAACAAATTGATAAATTTGATCAAATCGAACAAAAGATAAGGTTCTTGATATAAGATGAAAGATATAAGAATCATAGAACCAAGGTAGATCATCAAGCATGAAATATTATGCCCCAAAGGTGATTTAGAAGAAAATAAGTGGGGAAAAAGAAAATGGAAGATAGAAGTTTGAAAGATATGGAAAGAAATAGAAATAAGAAAAGAAAATGCTCCAAAAATCAATCAACTATTTAAGATAGAAATTTTGATTGAGATCATGAAAGAAAATAAGGAAATGAAGATCAAAATGTGACCACAATTGATTAAATGTCCACAATAAAGATGAAAGGAGAACCCTCTCAAACTCATAATGCAGCCTAAAAATGCAAACTAACATGAAGTCTAATAATGCAAGCTACATGAAATGCAATGGTGTACTTGCAAAAGAGAAACTGTAACATAGGATTTTGTGTTCATCATTCATTAGAGAATGTAAAAGAACTTATTTTCATCATTGGGCCATTATTAACGGACATCAAAAAATCACACAATCATCACTAGTTACAAATGCAACTATGAAGATATGAATGCGATTTATATTGGATTGAAATGTGAAAAGATTATAACATAAGCATCAAAGACATAAAGGTCAAGATGACTTTGATGTTAGCTTACCCAATTTAATATAGAAAAACTATGCTCGCATCAAGGCATAGGTGCCAAGATGACTATAAGAATGGTTGTGCAAAAACAATCAAGGATGATGTCTCAAATCTCCTAAGTGTTTCAAGGGGACAATAAAAGACACTCTAGAGTTCAAGACCACACCCACAAAAAAAATTAAAACATGTCTCATGCCCCAAGTCTTCTAGCGATGCATCATGGAGAGACTTATCAAACAAAGACACTCAACAAAAATCAATAACAGTTAGTACACAGAGAAAAAAAATCATGTCATAAGTCAAGCATTAAGTGTTGCATTTAAAAATTTAAGTGTGTTAACTGATACTGAGTTCTGAGGACAAGGATCAAATGCTTGCAAGAAGGTAAGATCACATGATGATACTGGGTAAGACCAAACCAATAAGTGTTGCAAAACACTCGATGTCAATGGGTGTTGAAAAATACCATTTGCGAGGTGTCCTAAAGACTCACACATCTAAGAAACCAAAGCTAACATAGTTATGCCCCCTAGACAAAGACCAATTGCAAACCAAGGTAACAAGGACAAGGCATGGTGGAGAAAGGCTAAGTGTCAAGGACATGTGCTAAGAAACAGGGGTGCAAAGGCCTCAAGTAGCGCCCGTTTCTAGGTTTTCACCACTTGGATTTTTTATTTTTTATTTTTATTTTTTTTTCAGAAATTTTTATTAAAAAAAAATTTGTATTTTTGCTACCAAGGCGCCTGTTTCCAGGTTTTCACCAAGGCACTTTTTCTTTTTTTTTTTTTTTTGAATTTTTTTTTTTTTTTTTTGTATTTTTGGAATATATAATTTTTTTGAAGATACATCAAAGTGCCTTTTGCTAGGTTGTCACTAAGATGATCATTTTTTTAGGACATTTTTCAATTTTTAGAATTTTTACAATATATCATTTTTTTGGATTTTTTAAAATATATCAATTTTTTTGGAATTTTTTTTTTTAGGATCAATAAATATGTACAAAGATGCCCCTAGATAGAATGGGCATCAAACTCTCAAGCAAGATCACATCATGTAGTCCCAATGTCTAACAAGGTAGAGGACATGATAGAGCAACAAGTTGGTGGATATGATTGAAAATGAAGGAGTGTATGAAGCAAGTGAAAGTGATCTTCAAGAACTAGCTCCCCAAGAGTACCCAAGCTAGGGAAAAATTGTCATGCAAAGCACATTTGAACAAGAAATGAAAGGCCAACATAAGATAATTCATGAAAGCATAATGTAAAAGTGGGAAAGATGCAATCCAAAGGAGTAGACATGTCAAGAGACTTTATAGCATCATATTTTACTCTATTTTATTAGATCAAGACCAAAGGGGTAAATGGGAAAAGGATAGTGAAAGACTAGAATGAATGGAGGAAAATAGATATGAAGGCTAAACAAGATCATCATAAGATAGCTCACAAAATAACCAAATGTTTGTGTATAAGTCAACATTGTCAAGATCAAAGAGAGAAGACGAAATGGATGAAAGATGTAGAAGAACTGTGCATGATGCCTGATTGTCAGGTTTTCATCATGGTACTTATCCAAGGTGCCACAAGGGAGTGGTTTTCACCATAGGATGAATTTATTTCTATTTACTTTTGCTACCAAGGTGCTTGATTATTAGGTTTTCACCAAGGCACATTTTCAATTTTTTATTTTTTTATTTTTTTTCAATCTTTTTCAATTTATTTTGGAAGAATTCAAGCTTTTGAGATAATGCTCTTTGAATTTTTAAACCATGATATACAAAGGAATTCAAATGATATGCTCAAATATGCTGATAGGAAAAAGAGGATGGAAGACAAAAATGGAGGATATGGCTTTATGCAAAGTGAGTGAGATTGGAAGATGGAAATGAAGGCAAGATCAACGTCAACACACACCTTGAAGGATGCTGAGAGGATGGAGAAAAAGTGAATGAAGGAATAAGTGAAGGAATATATTGAGTGAATCGAAGAGGTTTTGGTTTAGACACATGGAATGGAAGAATTTTTTTTGGAAGAAGATGAAGTGGAATTCTTTGGAAGCTTGAATGTCAACTTCAATTGTTGTTCAATATTAGACTCTCTCAAGAGAGACTTTGGAATCCATATAGCCATAGGCCTTTTTTTATTTCTTTTTGATGATGTAGAGATAATATCTTCAATGATGGATTTTGGAACCCATACTTGTCTTATAATTTTTTTCTTAGATATCTCTTTTGACTTTATGCCCCCATGTTGATTAGAGGAGACATGGTGGTGTTTTTTATATGGATTCTTGAATTGCTTCTTTTTCTTGTATTGAACATTCAAGTTACTTCCAAAAGACTTGGGACTTGTGGAAGAAGAAGGATGATATGACTGGTTTAGGTGAGTGGGTGGATGAAAAGGATTTAAGGATATGCATCTACGTTGATCTTGAGGAAAGATAGGAGAGGGAGGGATGTAAGGACCCAAGATGGATGAAGAACTAGGAGAATTGGGAGGAGAAAGTGAAGGGACATAAGGACCCAAGATGGAAGGAAGATATGTAGCATTTAGTATCGGTGGGGGAGGTCCAAAGGATGGATGTGGAAGATGCAAAAGGGTAATCAATAAGTTCATTAACATCTATATGACAATCAAGGACATCAACATCTTTAGAGTGAGCATTAGGATTTTCAATAATATCATGAACATCTTGAATAGGAGCAACTTCTTTAATAGGAGTACTTGAAGCTTGACAAGACTTATGAAGAGTAGAAAGTGGAAGGGAACATGGAGTGGTAGAACAAGAAGATGGAATACTTTGATCTTGACAAGGATCTTTGGATAACATAAGCATATAATTGTTCTCTTGATTTTCAATAGGCTCAACATTGGAAGTGGCAACATCATTTTTAATAACCTTAATGGAAGTATCATCTTTGGAAGGAGTAAGTGCACTAAGGTCATTTTTATTGTCAATAAGCTTAGTGCTGCAAGCAGTATCTTGATCTTTCTTAGGAGAAGACTTAAGACATGGTGGAATGAATGAGAAAGGGCGTAAGGGATCAAAAGAACCATGAAACATATCAGAGACATTGTGAAAATAATTGGATGACAAGGAGGGTTCTTGATCTTGATCTTTCTTTATATTTTTTTCTTTATCATTTTTAGAGTCCTCTTGACATGAAGCCAGTGCTAAGGAGAAGGAAGCATGTTGGAATTGTATGGAAGACTTTGGAATAAATGATGAAGGACTAGCTAAAGTAGGCATTATAGTGCATGAAGGCTTAGGCTCTTTAGGTTTAGCATTGTCAAAGGTATTTGTAGCCAAGTGAAGGTTAGCTTGAGTTTCTTTAAGAGGTAGCCCTTGAGGATAACTATAGGGAACTGCATGAAAAGCATTAGGATCTTTGTTAGATGAATGATTGGTAGAAGATTTGAGAGTCTTAGAATCTTTATTTTTAGCATGAGGGTTCTTAGAAGAGGAACTCTTATCCCATTGATGTTGTATTTCAGCACAAAAAAATGCTTTCTCTTCATCAAAAAATGCAGATTTATCATTTAGGTATTGTTCACAAAATTTATCAATGTTGTTTTCAAGATTTGATTCATGTGAATTACCATCAATATCTTTTCGTCACTCATCCCCTTTAAGCACAAGCATAGGACTAGGAGGACTTTTAGGAACTGTTGGAATGTAACAATCATCGCTATCATAATCATTGTCACTAGAAGAATTATAGATAGGCATATCACAAGACTTTTCATGTTATTCATTATCATATGTCTTAATAAGAGGAATAAGACTCTTGGTAGAAGTAGAAGAAGAATGATATCATGAAAAAGAGGTAGGTGAAGACCTAGATGGATGATATCTAGAAGAGTCATGGTAAGATTTAGAAGATGAAGAATGTGAATGATATTTAGAAGAATTATCATAAGACTTAGAAAATGAAGAATATGAAGGATATTTAGAAGAATCATGATAAGACTTGGAAGATGGAAAATATTTGGAAGAAAGATATTGTGATTTAATCTTGCACATGATCCTAGCAAAAGTGTCTGATTTATCCATTTTTTTAATAATTTTTGTTGCAATGTTAGCATCCATGTATCTATTGTAGCGACAACACTTTTCAAATTCAAGAAGGAGGTGGATTTCATCTGAGCTCAAATGAGGATCCTTAAAAAGATATCCAAGATCCATGGTTCTAGAAGAAGAAGAATCAAGCATAGAAGAAGAGAAAGGATGAATAGAAGAAGGTAGACTATATGATAATGGGAGGAAAAGAATCAAGAAGACATGAAGAAGAGAAATAATGGAAATGAGAGACTAGAAAGACATGAAAGATGAAGAAGAAAGAAGACCAAGAGTCATTTTGTGAAAATATGATACCATTTGAGATCATTTGAATGTTGAGCAACATGTAATAGCACTTGTAATCAACATGAAAGAAAATGTACTAGTTGATAGGATAACCCTAAGAAACGTTGGTACCAAACTAGGATAGTAAAATTTCTCACTTGTCCAAAATAGATGTGATAAGATAGAATTTTACAATAAGTGTAAACCAACACTGCCACAGAGGTGCTCACAACTTTGGGTGAATACCCTAGCACATATGAACCATGAGGATGATTAACCCAAATTTTAATTAATTAAAATTGAATTTTGATGAAAGTGAATGGACAAGAGATTACTAAGACTCTCCAAGTGTAATATCAAAGGATCCAAGTGTATATCTTTCTCAATAAGGACGGTTTCTAACTTACCAACTCCAAACAAGGTCTCTTGTGAAATCAATGATTACTAATTCAAGAGGTCAAAGCACAATAACCCATGGTGCAAAAAGGCTTTTAACAATGAAAAAAGTAGCCTAATCCAAATAGGACCAACCTAGGGAGACTAGAAATAATGGGATAACAAAGTTATTCGATCGTAAAGTCTCAACTCAAGAACTCAGATTTTGTTTTAAAAGATCAAGTAAGCACATCAATAGGCTTTCATCATTGAATAGGAAAATAAGACAACAATCAAGGAGTTCAAGCAAGTAGTCCTCAAATAATGAGCAAGGGCAAAAGCAACCTTGCGCATGAGCAATCAAGTGACTTAGTTTATGCTAATCCCTAGGAGTGCTAATTGTGTATGTTCTCAAAGAGTTTCACAATCATTGCATACATCCCTAGAAAATAAAAGTTGGCCTCTCTAAGGTTTTTAGTAATGGTTTGACTCTGCAACTTTTATGATTCACAAGGGTGACCTCCAATCCTGGCACACCGAGGTTTTGACACAGTCTGAGAACTTAATCTTCAAGAGCTGCTAAGGAGATCTGACAACCCACAATGAACCATACCCCATGGAGAATTCTTCTACGAGGACATTTTTATAGCGATTGTTGCAACCACGGCAGAAGTGGCTATTACCACTTGAGGTTTCGTCCGAAGTTTTCCCTGTATAGGGATTGTCTGCTATCGTTAACCCTCTCTAAAGGTGACCGACTCACAATAGTAGACCACAAGGGGACTTAGCTTTCAGATCCAAAGTTTTGACACCTTTTAACTTTTAGCCCAATCAAAGCAAGTAGATTAATCTGACACGCTAACTAAGATTATCTCAAGATATATGATATCAACCCCTAGTGATCTATCAACCTCTCTGGAGAAAGGATGCCTCAATCACCAAGTTGAAGATCCATCTATCTAAGAGATTCTCAAAGTATCCTCCCCACCTACAAGGAATCCGTCTTTGAGAGGAGTTTCACTAGGAACTCACTCCCTCAAGATCCACGAATAGTATTCATGGGGCCTAATTACTATGTGTGTAGAGATGTTAATTCCCCAAAACCAAATCTATCCAAGAATAATAAAAAAATACAAGGTGGTACACTTAACGCTTTAACTAATGCAAGGTGAGTCCAAAGATGTGGAACACTTAACCCCTCACACAAGCCAAAACGAGTCCACAACTCAAAGATTAGTGAGTTCTAGAAAGCACAAGAGGGTTGCCAAGTGGAGCACTTAACGCTTCTATCCTGTAGACCCCTCCCCTTTAATGTGGCGCTAATCTTGCAACCACGGGGTGGAATGAGGGGTCGACGGATTCAGCGAGTTCAATAACCCAATATAGCTATCGAAAGCTATCACTAATAATCAAGCTTGCTAAATAAAAATCAATGGAGATTACAACCTAGTATCAATTATGCATGTATTTGAAAAATAAAAGCATAAGAAAAAAACACAAGCTAGACACATGAGAGGTTCATTTTAAGGTTCCAAATCAAAGTGTTATCAGCCAAAGAAGAATACCTGAAGTCCTCACAACGCGCTTAGTAGATCTTACCTATTTTTAACAACTTTAGCACATTTTTTCAATGAAATCACAACTTGCTACTATGTTGTTCCAAAAAAAATAGAAAACACAGAAAAACCCAAAACAGTGAGCAGTTAGCAGAAAAAACTAGAAAAACACGAAAATCCCTGCAAAAAAAATACGAATAACCTAGTCAACATGATTAGACCTTTTTTTTGCTATGATTTCGGACTCAAAAATAGAAATAAAAAGAAGAGGACCCTGCTAAAAACTAAAGAGCTTTCCAAAAATGTAATAAATTCAAAAAAATCTCTTCATTTGTGCCCTAGGGACCCAATTTTTCAAAATAGGCCAGATTCATCAAATCGAGTTTTTGATCCTTAATATAGCCTCAAAATTCAAAACACAAAGAAATAACCCCCCTTAGAATTCAAAAATATTTCTGAAAATGTAAATTTTTCTGAAAAATACACTGATTTGTGATCAAAAATGGCTTTTTATGAAAAATAAAGAGAAATTCATAACTTGCGCAAATCATGTCCAAATGCTCTAAAAATCGAACTGGGACATGTTGGGCACATACCAAATCCACAAAAAAAATTTTAGAACCAAAATCTAAGTGGTTTAAAAGACATGATTGAATCTTTAAACCAACTAGATTTTTTGCCTGCAAACCAATCTATATATGGGTTGGCCTTAAAACCAAAGTGAAAATTTTACAAAAGAACTTGATTAGATCCAATATGCTGCTTTAAAAAATCAGAGATAAAAAATAAAAGCAAATGGAGCTAGAAACTTGATTCAAGCCCCACGGTGGGCGCCAAAAATGTGTGCTAAAATGTTGTCACACTTCTATGAATCATTACATGTAAGAAAACTCAAGAATGAGCCCTCACAAATCGATCCATAGCTCTCTACTCATAGAGTGCAAGGGTTTGCAATGGAGGCCCTCAGTTTGACCTATTTTTGTGCCCATGCAAGTACACCATGAGATGAGAGATTCAAAGAGGAAAAGCAAGAATGCTAGTCTCCATGATCTTCAAATATGCATGAAAATAAGATCTAATCTATGAAAGCAAAATCTAATCTATAAATGCAAGATCTAAGATAAAAGCCCATGATGGGTGCAAGAGAGAAAAAGACAAGAAAATAGAAGTTCTCCACAAAAAGCTTTTGTATTCAAACTCCTTCAAAAATTGGTCTTCAAACCTGCAGCATAACGATAGCATAATCATGGGTGTCTAACATGAGGAGAGGACTCTCCCTTATAAAGGAAATTATGGAGGTGAAAGGCTTCTCACAACCAATATGGGATAATAGAGCTTGATCCATGTGAGACAAAATTCTACCAATGAGAAAAGAGGAGTGGTTGAGAAGAAAGTGGTGATCCATGTGAGACAAGATTCCACCAATTAGAAAAGAGGAGTGGTTGAGGAGAAAGTGGAAAGATAAATCCCACTTAGATCACATTTTTAAGTGTAGAAAAATTAAATAAAAAGAATTTATTTTATTTCCTTTTTTCATCAAAAGAGATATTTAAGTGATATTTTTATTTAATTAAAATGGAGCAAGTTCTTTTTAATTAAATAGAAGATATTTAATTAAATTAAAAGAGAGGTTTTTCTCTTAATTAATTAAATGTGGATGAACTGTTTAATTAAAAGAGAGGTTTTCTTTTAATTAAATGGGGATTTTATTTTATTTAATTAAAAGAGAAGATTTTTTTTTAATTAAATAAGACTTGGAATAAAATGATCAATCTTAGAAATGAAATAAATCGAATTTGATCAAGGAAATTGATTTGAATTGATTTAATAAAATATTACAAACCATTGATTCATAAAATTTGATAAATTGATAAATTGAATAATGGGGGCCCATAGTCTAGGCGACCATTTTTGGGTGCATACACCACTATCAAGATTTCTAAATCAAATTGCTAATTATTAGTTGTTTTTTCAAATTACTATAATGCAATGCTATCAAATAGCCTTTATAATTACTATTTTGATTTTTATATAATTCTTAACATTGAAACTAACTGTAAGAATTTGGCTTAGGCCAGAATTCACCCAAGAACTAAAGAGCTCAACACAAGCACACAGTAGACTAAAGTAGACAGAGTATGATCAGAATGACGATATTCATTCAATAATTGATTTCAAGAGTACACTAGGAGTGCTTGAATATAAAGGCCTCAAGAGAGCTTCTAGAATGCATAGAAGTTAGCATCATGATATGTCATACAACCAGGCACATGTCCACCAAATATGGGTTATCCTCCATTAAGCACGAGATTAAGTGTAATGATGTGAGGATAAGCCTACAATGGTGTAACACGCAAATCAGTGGTGTTGACAACATGTGCTAAATGAGGAGTGCAGATAATTGTGTTTGCATCATGAAAACTTAGTGAATAATGCATACTCCTATGTTGTAGACACCATGTGCATAATTAGAGTTGTGTAACTCAATGAGAGTTCACAAACTCCTAAGTGTCTCACCTAAAAATAATAATAAAATAATACAAAATAATTAAATAATGCATTAACCTCAGTAAAACTTAAGGTAAGTGTAATAAGTAAATACTTATTTACACCAACACTAACTAAGAGTACATGTGCCAATTATCCTTGGCTTGCTAACTAGAAGTCTTAGGTAGTTACACTTAGCACACATTAGGTGTGTTACCCGACATACAATTTTATCATCACTCCCCACGCAGCTACTAATGGAAGAATATCCCAAGACATATAATAGAGGGATTGTATTTGTAAGCACTATTTATAGGTTTAAATAACATCTAGGGGAGTTTATGATAGTTCTATATTTAATATATTCTAATTTCATATTATTATAAAACACCTACTTACCAACATAGATTGAATGCAGTACTTGTCTCACATAAACCATAGTCATATATATCTTTTCCTAAAGACAACCTAACCAATAAAACTAATCTTTTCCTAACATTAAATCTTTTAACACCATATTTATTTTGGTTAACAACTTAAACCATAACTTCACATACACATATATATATTTATTTTAATTTATTAGTTTATTATCACCATTATTATTATTTTTATGATTTCATCTTATGTTATAATTTCATTAATTTATTAACACTAAGCTTAACTATAATTTTTTTAACTCCCTCTATAGTCAATACTAAATTTGACTACAAATCTAAATCTTTAACACATTTAACTACCACTCTATATTAAATATTGAATACCTAAAATACACTTTTCTCTAGCTACTCCTTAACCCCATCATCATTGCATACATGCCTAAGTATTACAAGATTCATATTCTTCCCTTACTAATCATCAAGGACATTACTCTTTTCAAGACACTAATCTTGACTCTCCTAAGGCACCTAGGAAGATGAATTACTATAAAATTTGAGGCCCACCTTTCCTCAAGTCATCATAACACTCCTCCCAAGGTGAGATTCCCAACCACTACCCTGTGACTTATGTTAGATTTCAGCAAGGTAAAGCATAAAGCAAGGCATATGTAATAAATTAAATCTGCACCCAATTCCAAGGTGCTTCTTCCTAGGTGGGTGCTATTTCTCCCTTCTTCCAAGGTGGACACTTTAAAAGTTTGAAACCCATGTTAATAATTGATCTTACTTACCTTTTTATAGGATGATGTGCTCAAGGAAAGGGAAGGGAGTTTCTGACATATGTCAGAACCAAGACAAGCCTTGTTGAATGTTAGTCATTTGTTTTCTAAGAGCATGGTATGCCTAGGGAGGTGGGGCTCACATTTTGAGTGCCTTGACCTTGCTTTCTTTCATGGAAAACTAGACACCTAGATGTAAGTACATAAGACCTTTTCTTGATTACCTTAATGTTTGGTTTATGTTTATTTGGTGGTGAGTAGAAAAAGGTGGTTGGTTAGGTAGGGAGTTATGGGTATTACTTTATTTTGTTTAGTGTTTAAATAATATGCAAGGTACTAGGTGGTGGGTAGTCATTTAAGGGTGGTCTTGCTTTTGCATGGATATTTATTTATTTATTTTAAACACATGGTTCTAAGAATATTCCATCTAAATAAAATATTAATCTGTAATGGAAAGTGGATTTTTTTTCCATTCCTCATACAAATTCTAGAGGATTAAATACCACCTATAGCCTTGCTTACTTATGCATTTGCACTATGTTTTCATTTCAAGCTAGTCTTCTCTTAATACTACCATGGAATTCTTATGAACATGTTTAATGATGTGATGGTGATATCTAACCTAGGAATTTATTAGAACTTGAAAAAAAACACATGATCTAAGTTTCATACACACAAAGGAACTATCCAAGCATGGCAACTTTACAATGCAACATCTATGTTTTGAATTGATCAACTATATCTATGATATTCTTCCACACAACATTTATGAAGTATTTCTACCAAATGATTTACAATTAACATAAGAAGGAGGATCTTATTACATAATACATCAAATCACATACTGTGAAACTCATAATAAATATTTCTTGCAAGGCCACTTTGTTCAATTTTCTCAACTTCACATTTTCAATAATATGTAATAATGTGAAAATTTCATTTTACATCACATTGAAACAAAAAGGAGACTTAATTATCACAATACATTTTGTAATAGCATGGGAAGATTGGTCTCTCTACACATTTCATCTTTCAACATTGTCAAGGGTATAAACCTAATGTCTTCAAGGATTCCATCTTCACAAAACCTACAAACACACACAAACTAGGAACCATGGAGGCTCACCTCCCATCCTAGGCTTCTATGAAGCCACCCACCGAGCTTGGGGATACAAGGCACAAATAGCTGCACAACTCAAACTCACATATCATGCATAACCATAATGACACAACTCAACAAAACACACCACAATATAACCCATCCCAAGGCTTGCACAAAGATTTGACAATAGAATCAAGAAATAGGGTGAAGGTGGGCTCTCTCCATGAGAAAAATGTCAAAACCATGAATCACATATATTCACATTTTCTCATAAGTAACATTCCCTTTCAAGGCTTAACAATGTCTTCCCTCTTCATACACCTCCTTATACCTCCAAGAATGCAAGTAACCATGAAGTCCATATTCCATTGAAACACATCAAAATCATCTCCACACATGGGAGAGTTTCTCAACTACATGGATGATCCCAACTAACCTCTTCATCCAAGCATCTCTTCCCTCCCAAGAGTGAGTGATTCTTCACACCCATTTTACACAATAGAAAACATGAACAAGCAAGATTCAAGGAAGAAATCACATAAAACTTCTCACATTCAACTCACATACAACAAGATTCTTCACAAAACCACATCTACACCATATCAAATCTACAATGCAATGAAGAAAACACCATATCAAATCTAAAATGCAATGAGGAACATCATGGATCATGGATACCAACCTCACTCCAAGAAATGGCAAATGAAAGATATTGTAGAGCTCCTTATCCTCTTCCTCCAAACCCTAAATGTCTCTAAAGTTAGAGAGTGGGTAAATGGGTTTCTAATTTGGCCATTCCTCTATATAAGACTCCCATTTTTGGATTCAATAAAAAATGCATTCTTTTTTGGGTCTCCTAGGTCTTCTAGGAACCCTATGGGTCACTATTAGCCCCCTAACTTAAAGTATTATCATGGGTAGGGTTTATTTTATCACAATTTCACCTTAGAGCTACTTTTGGCCTCATAATGCTAGGTAAAGTCCAATTTCGGATTTCCTATGGTGATAACCTTTGTTTCCCTTACTAAGTCAAGGAAATAAGTCTAATTCTTACTTAAGTAATTTAACTTGAGATAAGGTGGCCACATGATCCATCTCCAGAGAACATTTCCTTTTCACATAACAAGTACAAGTGTCAGGTGACACACAAAATTCACTATACATTACACATGACATGTTCTGAATCTACTCATGAAATACATACTACACACATACATCTCATGTTTACAAAATAAACACATCAGAACGAGGTTTACAAATCTTCTAAAGATTCACCTTGGCAGTGTCATATTAACATGTGTTTATACCTTGTTTCCCCATTATGTTTCCATGGTTCCTTTCCTACACACTAAACTCAAGCATCAGTAGTTCAATGAAAGGTCACATATAAAATACATATGAAAGTAAAGATACATGAAAATTTCTTTATTCTACAATTCACCTATAACACATTTCATAATTAACTTCATATTCTCCATCATTTACCTATAAAACATTTGATCATTTTTCCTCAAAAATCTACATATTACTGACTTCCCAACAAGATCAATTTAAGCATTTTGAATCACATCATAATTCCATTTTCTATCATAGTGATGAAATTTTGAATCTATACTATTAAATTAGTCAACATGAAAATTAGTTCCAAACACATGTTTTAGGTCAAAATCATCAAAATGAAAACATCTCAACTAATATCCTTTGATTCAATTAAATATCATTTGGTTGTTGTTATCATTATGAGATAATTATCAGTTATGCTAGGTAGAAAAGATGTTTGCATAGTAATGTCAAATAGTTTCAAGATCCAATCGATTATACTTTATTGGTTCATAAAATCTTTCTTTATTAATATCCAGATATTCACCTAATTGACTCATCAGATTACATCATATAAAGTTCTTCTGTGTAGACCTTCATCCAAATTGATAACAATTTTCATCTTTTGACTATTAATAATATTCACAAGAGTGGGTGTTGATTCATCTTTCCATACTAGCCATCAATTTAATTATCCTAATAGGCCATCAAATATTAGGAACCCATCGACATAGTTTTCTAAGTTATGGCACCTAAATTATTTATTCCATAAGGTCTTAGCTTATCAACCTAATGACATTTGAACATGATACTTAGTACAAAAATGACTACAATATACATCAGCCTTAATAAGATTCCAGGTTCATTATAAATCAAGGCATACTTAGATTCCAAGACTTTCTTACCTTTGTTCTATCATAAGGTGTACGGTATTAGTCTATGATTCACAAGAGATAGAGCATAACATCTTATCTCCTTTATTCCTCCTAGATCTAACCATATTCATGCTATTAAGATTTATAATAAGGTACTAGGGAAGGGTTCCTACAACATTGTATCTTAATTCATGCATATATAATCTTTTTAGAACTTAGATTCTTATAACTGATGTAAAATATATCATTGAAATATCAATTCCACATACCTTTTAAAATACCAATCTTCTCCTTTCCATTGTTGAATTCACTACCAAGTGCCTTTGACCTTGTTGGGCAGTTTTTGCTGATGTGACCAATCTTCAAGCAGCTAAAACATGTAGTTTGAATCAACCACCTATTGTAATCACTTATCAAATGTGTTCTAATGCAATTATCAACAACATATCCATACTCTTGACAATAGTGACAACTATACCTTGTATTGTAATACCAATTGTAGGATTTTCCATTGTGTTGTCCCTTTGTCTGCTTGTTTCATGTCCACTTGGCATTGGATTTGCATTCATATGATTTATGTCCATACTTTCAACAATTGTGGTAATATATTCAAATCTTTGTGTGCTTGAAGTCTCAGTCCTGCATTCATGTGCTTGATGTCCTTTTATGTTGCACTTTATATGATAGTAACCCATGAATTTTTTCTTAGGGTTCTAATTTGCATTGTTGCTCCTACAAACATTTTTTGTATGACCTAACTTTCTACAATTATGACAAGTGGGTTTGTAATTCTTATTAATGCAATTCTCATCAACATGTCTATACTCTTGACAATAGTGACAACTATACCTTGTATTGTAATCCCAATTGTAGGATTTCCCATTGTGTTGTCCCTTTGTGTGCTTGTTTGATGTCCACTTGGCATTGGATCTACATTCATATGCTTTATGTCCATACTTTTGACAATTGTAACAATATCCTTGAAATCTTTGTGTTCTTGAAGTCTTGGTCTTGCATTCATGTGATTGATGTCCTTACATGTTGCACTTATGAAAGTAACCCATGCATTTTTGCTTAGGGTTCTGATTTTCATTGTTGCTCCTGCAAACATTTGTTGTATGACCTAACTTTCTATAATTATGATGAGTGGGTTTGTAGTTCTTATTAATGCAAGTCTTAGAAAAATGTCCATACTCTTGACAATAGTGACAACTATACCTTGTATTATAATCCCAATTGTAGGATTTTCCATTGTGTTATCCCTTTATCTACTTGTTTGATGACCACTTGGCATTGGATCTACATCCATATGCTTTATATCCATAATTTTGACAATTGTGGCAATATCCTTCAAATATTTTTGTGCTTGAAGTCTTGGTCTTGCATTCATGTGCTTGATGTCCTTGTGTGTTACACTAATGATAGTAACCCATGAATCTTTGCTTAGGGTTATAATTTGCATTGTTGCTCCTACAAACATTTGATGTATGACCTAACTTTCTACAATTATGACAAGTGGGCTTCTAGTTCTTATTAATGCAATTCTTAGTAACATGTCCATACTCTTGACAATAGTGACAACTATACCTTGTATTTTAATCCCAATTATAGGATTTTCCATTGTCTTGTCCCTTTGTCTGCTTGTTTGATGTCCACTTGGCATTGGATCTGCATTCATAAGCTTTATGTCCATACTTTTGACAATTGTGGCAATATCCTTCAAATCCTTATGTGCTTGAAGTCTTGGTCTTGCATTCATGTGCTTGATGTCCTTGCATGTTTCACTTATGATAGTAACCCATGAATTTTTTTTAAGGGTTTTGATTTGCATTGTTGCTCTTGCAAACATTTGTTGTATGACCCAACTTTCTACAATTATGACAAGTGGTTTGTAGTTCTTATCTTTTTTGTTTCTTTGTTCACCACTTTTAGATGATTCTCCTTCTTCAATACCAATGAATCCCAATCTAGTAGTATCATTGTTAAATTTAGGAGATCTCATCAATTTCTCAAAGTACTTGATGACTTCACTCGGTTTGTTGAAATTTTTAGAAAATTCTTTTTTCTTCTTAGATCATTCCTCAGTTGTTCATTTTGTAACTTTAGGGTTGTGATCTCAATGTCCTTACCATTCAATTCATGATTGGCAATCATCACTTGATTTATTATTTCCAATTACATGTTAGCAATCCTTTGTACCTTTGATGTCTTTTCTTTTCGTTTGTTTGTCAATATCCTTTTGTCATCTTCAATCATGACTTTGTCTTCCTTAACTTTATTTTTTTGCTCAATCATCTCACATAACAATACTGATTGGACTTCTTGTTCTATCTTAAAAATTTTGACCTCTTTAGTTAGGGTACCATTCTTTTCCATCAGATCTACAACTACTGCATCAAACTCACTTGAGTTTCCATCTACAAACAATTTAGTAGTGTCTTCCTCTTGGTAGTGTGTGTCATTCTCCTTAATAGCTATCTCTTTCCTTCTCTTTAATGAGCACTTCAACTCATCTCTTACTTCATTTAGTTGAAATAGAGCAAGCTAAATTTCAATCTTCTGATTCTAAATAGTCTTTCCCAACTTGTAGACTTCCATCTTCAAAATCTTTCCTCAAAGTTGCAAAGCTTTCGTTTCCAGAGAACAAGGCTCTAATACCAATTGTTGGAAATAACAATAGGGAAAGTAAACTATGAGAGGATGGAGGGGGGGTTGAATCAGTACTTCAAAACTCTAACCATTAAAACATTCACCACATATCTATCTCACAATTTGCATGTAAATTAAAATACCAAACTAAACATATTCATCCATAGCATGAAAACAATTAACACATGTGACATAAGATATTTGGTTACCCAGAAACCCTCCAATGAGAAGGTAAAATTGAGGTGAGGATGACACCCACAAATCTTCATTATTGCAATTGTAAAGTGTATCCAATGAAGGTTACAATTGTTTGATCATAAACTATGATCTACCCTGTGAAAGGTTTTCCCTGTTAAAAGCTTACAAAGATTGTTAGGTCTTAACCTGTTAAAGGATTTCAACACCCTATTAGAAGTGTTCCTAGTTAAAGGAATTCAACTTACAATAAAGTAAGTACCTTGTTAAAGGATTTACAAAATCTTGCTAGGACTACTCAGTTAAGAGATTTTTACTGATTTACGTGTTCAAATTTTTCAATCTTTATCTTTCAGTTAGAACCTCTTTACTAGATATCTAATCACCCCTTTCCTAATGTATACTTGATCCTCTTGATTAGATGTATCAATTCTATCCTCTCTTTGCTTTCTTCTATTCTCTCTAACTGATTCTATAATTCATATCTTTCACAACTCCTTAGTCACCATGAATGCTTTGTTTGCACATGCAAATCTCTCTCTTTTCTCATAAACTCTTCCGATTTTTTCCTCCTTAAGAAGACTTAGGTGACCTAAGGTTAGGTAGGAATCAACAAATGTGATTCACCCATATTACCACTTAATTAATCCCTTTATCTAATTGGTTACATGTATTACATAGGGATTCTCAATATAGATTTGTTCTTATCATCTTAGAATCACAAAATAATCCTTAAGTCTGCCCAAAAATGGTTTACATAAGATTTTGTCATTACAAACAACTATGTCAAAAACTATTTACTCGACACTTGTAGGTTCTGATGCTCGGCATCCACTGTATCTTCAATGTTGTAATATGGTCTCTGAATGACTCAATATCCATTGTTCACTCAGCATCTGAATCACTTGGCATGTATTAACTTTCTTGTCACTGGAGTGACTCGGCACTAACTATCTACTCGACACATACCACACGTTATGCTCGGTATGCATTATTTGACATCTTATCCTCAACATGCACTACTTTCTTGGCATGCACTAAGTACTATTAAGTAATGACTTTAAATGTATGTTCACTCATATGTCAAAACCAAAATGAGATAAACAAAACCCTTGTTCAACTTGGGAATCTCTCTTCTATAAGACATCCTAATCTTTAGCTTAGTTCCTTGAAACCTTATCTGCAAGCACCAAAAGTTGTGATACCAATTGTTAGAAATATAAGAGCAACTAAGAGGGGAGGGGTGAATTAGTTACCACAAAAATAAATCTTAGATCCCTTAGATGTCAATACAAAACATAAACTCTGTTGAAACTATTGTTACTCAGTTAACACACAGGCAATCAGTTAACACTAACAATATGTTATAACTCAGCAAGCACTAAATTAACAACTATAACTCGATAAATATTGAACATGCAGATCTTAATATATTAAGTGTGATTAACCTTAATTAACTTAGTTGCATGCATATAAACTAAATAACATAAACATAAGTGATACCAAGATTTAACATGGAAACCCAATTTGGGAAAAACTACCAATTGCAACTAGTTACTATTTTTCTCTTTTTTGAAGTGGGCCCTATAATAAGAGCCAACTCTGTTAAAGGTTATAAAACACACTATTAGGTGTGACCCTATTAGAGGATTTAATCACCCTTTTAGGAGTGGCCTTGTTAGAGGTCTTTAGAAACTTCAATCTAGAAATGCCACTTTGTTAGAGGATTTGGAAAATAGTTGTTAAGCTAACCCTATTAAGAGATTTAGTTCACTTCCTCAATGGTTAGAGAGTAACAATGAATTACCTGATTGCTAATGCAACTATATTGCTAATTTCAAATCTCAATTCTAGCTTGAATACTTGATCCTTCGTGATCAGATTAATCATTGCCACCCAACAAGGATATTCTTCTTGTCCTTCCAATTCACTTCCTCCAAGCATCTTCTTATCTTCCACGCACACTTACATACATTCAATCCTCAACTTGACCTTATACTTATAACATATACATTGTCAAGTTGGCTTGAATACAACTTACAACAATAATACTTCATCTCTTTAGTCGGCTAAAAACAACAAACAAATCCATTAAAGGAGTAACTAAGAACGGAGGGGTGAATCCATTACCACAAAAATAAATCCCAGATCCCTTAGATGTTAGTACAAAACAAAAAATCTACTGAAACTATTGTTACTTAGTTAATACATAGGCACTCAGTTAACACTAACAATATGATGTAACTTGGAAAGCACTGTATTAACAATTATAACTCGAAAAATAATGAACATGCATATCTTAAGATATTAGGTGTGATTAACCTTAATTAACTTAGTTGCATACATATAAAAAAAATAACATGAACATAAGTGATACCAAGATTTAACGTGGAAACCCAATTTGGGAAAAGCTACCAATTGCAACTAGTTACTATTTTTCACTCTTCTGAAGTGAGCCATATTAAGAGCCAACCCTATTAAAAGTTACAAAACACACTATTAGGTGTGACCCTATTAGAGGATTTAATCACCCTTTTAGGAGTGGCCTTGTTAGAGGTCTTTAGAAACTTCAATCTAGAAATGCCACCTTGTTGGAGGATTTGGAAAATAGTTGTTAAGCTAACCATGTTAAGAGATTTAGTTCACTACTACAATAGTTAGAGAGTAACAATGAAATGATCTGATTGTTGATGCAACTATATTACTAATTTTAGATCTCAATTCTGGCTCGAATACTTGATCCTTCTTGATTAGATTAATCATTGTTGCCCAACAAGGATATTCTTCTTATCCTTCCAATTCACTTCATTTAAGTATCTTCTTATCTTCCACACACTCTTACATACATTTAATCCTCAACTTGACCTTATGCTTATATCATATATATTGTCAAGTCAGCTTGAATACAACTTACAACAATAGTACTTCATCTCTTCAGTTGGCTAGAACCAACAAACAAATCCATTAAACTCAATATGCCGAAACAAGAAAATCCTTCATTAGCCGACCCAGCTTGGTAGACACTAACACTGAAATAATTTTCTTATGTTAACTAAGTGAACTTAGTTAACACTACAACTTCGTAATCTTCCTTTGGTAACCGAGTGCACTCAGCTAATACTAAACTTATGCGAATTGCTCTTTGGTGCCCGAGTGAACTCGATAGACATTGTCTTTTGAACTTGGCAAACACTGGAATGCTCGCCAGACACAGGAAACTATCTTCATCCCCTGAGTGAGCTCGACATACACTGATTGGTAAAGATATGACATTTTGTGTAACATCAATGACAATATACAATTGATCAATTATTTTCAACAGTTGCATGATGTAAGAAAAATTACTTTTGGAATGTTATATTGAAAATAGATCCTTAAAAAATTGGTCTAAAGTGATGCAATGCAATTTTCTTCTTTATTATTAATAAAAATCAAAGCTATTACTGAGGAAAAAATATACTTATAATAAATTAACCATAATATACTATTAATCATTATAGTTATATAATATTTTCTAATATAGACTTATTAATATCATAATATTGTACTTATAATCTACTATGTCGTCTACTACTAACATATGTATCTTAATATACCCAGATAAATTAGAGGAGAAGTAGAATATCCTTTAATCTCTTAAAATAGATATGTTAATTTATTAATTAGAGCATGTTTTCATGTCACTCCTTAGCTTATTTTGGCTAGTAGTGGTTGCTCAACTTTTTAAGGAAATAATTGTGGAGCTAGTGACCCCATAAATATATATTTTGCTACTTATTTTTAAGCAGAAAAATTGAAATGTAAATTAATTAATTGAATAATAATTTTACAAATAAAAAATAGAAATAAAATCTTAAAAAATAAGAGGGAAAAGAGTTTGTGGAGGCACATGGTATTTAATAAGCAACCACTACTTATTTTCAATCCCTCCTCTTTTCCTCTAGCTTAGGGAAGGTCCCCATGTGGCTGCTATGCTTATTTTGGTTAGTAGCCACTGCTCAACATTTCTAGCAGCAATTTGTGGAGCGAGTAGCCCCATGCTTATTGATTTTTGTTGCTGCTTATTTTTGGTAGGCATAAATAGAATGTATTAATACAATTCTAATAATAAAAATTGCAGAAAAATATATTGAGAAACTAGAGGAGAAATAAATGAGAGGGAAAATATTTTGTGGTGCCATTTGTCATTTTTTCCAATAAGCAGTTGGTGCTTATTTCAGCCCTTGTATTTTTCAATGCTTATTTTCAAAATTTAAGTAGTGACTATTCCACAAAAGTAGGGATAGATTCCAAATTATCCTTTTCTCGTGATTGAAAAATGTCTTATTTCAGCCCTTGTATTTTTCAATGCTTATTTTCAAAATTTAAGTAGTGACTACTCCACAAAAGTAGGGATAGATTCCAAATTATCCTTTTCTCGTGATTGAAAAATGTCATGGGAACACTCTGGATGCTTAAATTTAAGCACAAAACACACTTAAGCAGCCTCATGGGGACATGGGGTTAATTTTATTCGCTAAATAATAATTGTTCCACCAAAATAGCTAAAGATTCTAAATTATCATTTTTAGATAATTTAAAATGTCCATGAGAACATTTAACTGCTTAAACTTAAACACAAAACCTACTTAAGCAGTCGCATAGAAACACAAGATTAATTTTGTTTATAGATATGCAATTGTATTAATTAGTTTCTATAATTTAAGAGATCATGAATTTTTAACAATTATATTCTATAAGCTTGCAATATAAGAATTGTAAATTTTTAATAAAATTTATAGAAATATTTTATTTATAAATACAAATGTAATTAGATGTATAGAATCTAGCATTTTAACTAAATTTCAAGTTTTATTATATATGAACAATAGAATTTTGGTAAGTGACAAAAATATTTTATTTACAAATACATATTTTAAGTAATTTTCTATAGTCCGTCATCAAGAGTATCCACTTCAAAATAGGAAATAGGATGCTCTATGAATTATGGATCTTCTATTAGTTTTAGGGATATGCCTTGATATATTTTGGAAATGCCTTTTCCTTTTGCAAACTATAGAAGCAATCTTGAAACTTCCATTGAAACTCCCCTCCCAAGACCTAGGGATTGCCAGGCCATATCATGGCGAATTCAACTGATTGGTTGGAGAAGATAGAAGCCTACAACTAGAATTCAGCTGTTGGAGTTGATAATCTTTTCGCCAAATTTGCATTGGTGGTTATCCTAAATTCTAACTAACCTGTCTTAATCTAGCAGAATATTAAGCTAACCATTAGAGGAAAGCTATAAGAATGGCCATGAACACTGACCCAATTCAAGGGAACAGACAATCCAGCGCCAAAATGGTGATCAAAATTCATACTCTTCTGCTCTGTCTCTTATCACTCAATCATGTCTATGCAAGAACTACACAAGAACAAATGAGGGATTTTAAAGTTCATAGAAAAGGAGATTCTAATGACACGGAAACAAAATGTAATTTGTTCTCTGGTATATGGGTCCATGATTCCTCATATCCTCCGTACGAGGCTTCAGAATGTCCTTACATCATCAAAGAATTCAATTGCAAAGGAAATGGTAGACCGGATTCTGATTATCAGGAATGGACATGGCAGCCAAATGAATGTGATATTCCAAGGTTGAGTCTTTTATTGTTAACATTATCAGATTTCTACAATTTATTTGTAATAAAACTTTGTTTTTTGGGTTCGATTGTGTATGTTTTTGGATTCGATTGTATATGTTTTTACATTGATTATAGATTCATCATCATTGGGATGAGAGAATGCAAGAATGAAATAGCAAAAAAATGTGTTCAATCCCCTTTCAGTAATGGTTGAATTCTATTTCAGGTTCAGCGCCAGGGGATTTCTTGAGAAGCTGAGGGGAAAGAAAATAACTTTTGTTGGTGATTCAATCACCGAAAACCAGTTTTATTCTCTGATCTGCCTTATCCATAAAGAGTTTCCGACTACATTTGTTCCAACCAGTCAAAAGAATAATAAGTTCGTTTCCACCGTAAGCAATCGGAAGAATGGATTCTGCTTTCTGGATAATCTTGCAGGAAATTTTAATGGGTAATCGATCTTTAACAAGTTTGGTTGATTGTTGGCAGGATTATAATGTTACAATTGAGCTTTTCTGGGCTCCGTTTTTGGTTCAGCTTGAGATTGATGATGATGGGAAGAGAATTCTTCATGTGGATGAGATCCAAAAGAACTCGAGTCATTGGGCAACAGCTGATGTTCTCATGTTTGAGTCATCTAAATGGTGGCCAGAGCATTTGGGCTCACAAAGGTATAATCTTAATGAATCATTCAAATTGTTTGATCCTTTCACATTTTGAATCCATTTTCAATCATAAATTTTAATAAATCTTTAAAAAAATTATTTTACCTAAAAGATTAAAATATGACATTACTATCAGTATTCAACTATGTAGTTTTTGAACCAAATTCATTGACCTCTGTTTAATCAAAAGTGATTCATACAATCGTTTCATTAGAATGAAACTATAAAAATTCTTTCCAACTTAGAAATCAAGATATTAAATTGAATTCCTTTATAAAGTTGATTTACAAAAATTTGTTCATAAATATTCAGATGAACTTAATTTCATGTAGTTTCTAGAGTCCAAGGAAATACATAGCAGATGTTCTCTATATAAGTCCCTATGGTATTCTTTATTCTGGTTTTCATATTGATCTTTGTACTCTTTTATATATTGTTTTCTTTGTTTCATCCTACTTGATGGATCAACTAGCATGATTTCAAATATTTATGATGAAAACTTGTACACTTTTATTCTGATGATAGATTATTAAGTATGATTAGAAATGCTAATGTTTGAAAAATTGTACATAATCTTAATCCAGAAACACAACTGAACAATTCAATGAATGTAAAAAGTTGAAGACAGTTTTAAGACGGATGAACTATGGAAATCTTCTTACCCAATTAAGTATTTATTTATTTTTGACAAGCATTGATTGTGTTTGTTATGCAATAATTGAAGAATTAACATCAAATAGCTCCCACAAAACAAAGTTCCAACTAAATCTCTTTCACTCTATGAACAGATGGGACATAATCATGGAAGGCGATAAAAGCTACACGGACATGGAGCCACTGGTAGCTTACAAGAAAGCACTCACTACATGGTCAAAATGGGTTTCTTCAAAAGTGGATTCCCAAACTCTCGTCTTCTTCCGCGGCAGCTCATTCAGCCATTACAACAGCCACGGAAGGTAACTAAAAACAGGGCATATGGTAAAAAAATTCAATTTTTTTGATGCTTAATTTCTTCTCTGCAATCGATTGTATGTAGTTTCGATCTTATGATGGGAAACATTGAATCAATCCCAGAAATGAAATTAATCCAAATTTCCCTTCTTTCTATAACCCATTTCATTTCCTGATGAGATTGAAATGAATTGAACAGCTGCGAAGGTGAGGAGGAGCCAATTCAAGATCCGTCCTATGAGCCTCAGCCAACTGCTCATGCCGCCATACTCCACCAAGTTCTAAGCAACACTGAATTTCCAGTAAAATTGTTCAACATCTCAGATAATTCAGCATTTCGCATAGATGGGCATCCATCAAAGTACACAAATCTGGGAAAACAAGATTGTACACACTGGTGTTTGCCAGGCGTTCCTGATAGTTGGAACCAGCTGCTTTATACAATTTTACCATCGATATAATTAGTACAGATAGATCCCTTCATTCATTATATTTTTACTATTTTGAATCCGTTGTTCATGCGTGCAATGAATTTCGTCGTGAATTTGGGAATAAACAATAAAAATCTCAGTTTTATGCGTTTGTGGGGATCACACTGGTCACCGTTGTTTCTGTTTCTCTGGCTCGAGATGTCACGCTATTCCTTGTTTGGTTCCGTTAAATGATTTGTTGCCGGGTGTGGACCCACCAAGCAGGAATTCGGTCACATGGAGGGATGCATGCGACCGAGGGCTTTGCCTGTGGAACAGCTGGGTGCAATAATTTGTTTGTAATGGTAGAATACAATAACTCATTAATTAATTGTTAAGTTGAGAGTCACTCTTTATTATACAGCTGGGAAGAAGATATTTATAATAATAATATTGAACAATTGTCATAATTTATTTTAATTGTGTAACTAATTATAAGTTTAATCTTAAATAAAAATCTTTTTTTTATCAGCTAATACAAAATAAAAAATCTATTTTTTTCAGTAAAAGGGTATTTGGTCTATTGGTGAAGTTGAATGGCTTCCAAAGAGCCCCCACATTTAAAATGGTTGAAGATGGGATCATGCCATGACTAATTTGACAGAATGGATACTCCTTAGGTTGGGGTCCCATGGGCACCCACTTCCTTAAAAATAGAGTGGGTGCGATTTTTAGACATATTTAAAAAGGGAAGTGGTCCTATGGATTTATATGTAAATTTGTTTTAAAAATTAGCTCCTAAATTCAAGGAAGATGATTGTCTCATGAATTTTGAAAATAAAAATTATATTTCTTGATAAATTTGTATAGTGAGATTATTTCATTTTGGTGGGAAAATAAAGAGTAGGTTGTTGACAAAAAGGCAGAAATCTTCCCTAAGCTTGTGGGGATAAATCTAGTCCCACCCCATTTTCACCCACTTAAATTGAGAGGGCTAAAAATCTGGGGCTCCTATTTTGTGGGAAAAGATTTCAATTAAAGCTTTAGCCCCCTCTAAAACATTACCATGGAGCCACCCACTCCACAAAAATAGAGCCCACGCCCCTCCCATGGGACCCATGCCTTAGTCCTTGGTTCTTAAATTAAAGATGCAAAGCCATAGGACTAAACTTTCAACAACAAAAAATCTAATTTTAATTTTGATAAATTTATTATAATAATTAAATATATTTTGACAATTTATATCTAATATTTATGTAATTTAATTAGAAAAAGCAAAAAAATTATTATAAATTTTTAATAGTTTATGTTTGCACTCCATATGTGTATTTTAAAATTAGAACTTCCATAACATTTAAGCCATCTACTTAAATTTTACATTATGCAAATTGTTCCTTTTTATATAAAAAACTAATTTAAAAAAAATTTAAAATGTTAAATACATTCTACCATTAAAAAATATTATAAATAGGATAAAATTATTATAACATAGAAGAATATCAAATATATGTGAGTCTAATGGACAATTAAAACTAATCTAAGCCAAACAAATCAAAACAAACACTAAATAAGACTTTAAAAGTAAGCTAATAAAATACACAAGCAATTAAGTAAATGTAAACTCCAAACCTCCTTTGTTGAGGATATGGTTTTTGCTTTCATAGTTTGGCATGTGTGGTTAGCAGTTCAACATTCAAGAATGTCCAATGAATTCCATGATTTGAGAAATGTGATGGTGATAATGTAAAAGATGGTTGAAATTAATTGATTTGACATGCTAATGATGTTGAGATTGTGGTATGATGAGTAGAACTTGTTGAAATAATATGGAAATATGTGCTTGAGAGCTATTTGAGAGATTTGTTGGTATTGATGTGAACGTATTTCTCTATCTATGACAATGATGTAATGGAACTTAGGGAGTTCATTTGGTCGGTATAGCATGTATGTTGAAGATCAAAGTTTGTGGACTAAAAATTGGGCAAAGGCTTATATGCAGTTTATTCAGTTCAAATTTCTAAGGTCCACATGAAGATTTGAGTGAGTTATGAGTATTTGTCTTGAGATTGATTTCATTGTTGTTCAGAGGTAATAGACTCCTCAGATATATAGTGTTCCCAAAATCCACAAGGATAACATTCCTCTTAGACCTATAGTAGACACCATTGGCTCTCCAACCTATAAGTTGGCCTCATTCTTGGCCAAGATTAATTCCTTGTTGATTGGGAAATCTAATTCTTTCATCAAGAATTCCTTTTACTTTGTTGACTTTATTACAGATAATAAGTTGGACAGTAGTGACTTCTTAGTCAACTTCAATGTCGTGTCCTTGTTACCAAGATCCCAATACATGACGATATTGAGATTGTTAGGCACAAAACTAGCGTTCAAATTGCTTCCTTGGTTGAGTTATGTCTAAGGTCTACCTTCTTCTCTTTTCAAGGTGTAATTTATGAACAAGTTGATGGGGAAGTCATGGGTTCCCCGCTCTCACCTATCATTGCTAACTTGTTCATAGAACACTTTGAATAGAAGGCTTTGCATTCCTTCCCACTCAAGCCAAAGTGGTGGAAAAGATATGTGGATGGTACCAACATGTGTTGGCCCCATGGCCAAAAAAAGATGGAAGAATTCCATGAACACCTCAACAACCTAGATCCTTTTATTAAGTTCACAAAGGAGATTGAGTTAGGCAACTAGCTCCCTTTCCTTGATATCTTGCTTGTCAAAAAAGTAGATGTGACGCTTGGTCGATGGGTGTTCCACAAATCCACCCACACTAATTGTTATTCGCATTCCTCTTCTCATCACCACCCTAGTCAAAAGATTGGCATTCCTATGACATCCCATACATTTGCGAGATGAACAAATATTTCAATACTAGAATCAAGGAGCATTGCACATATATTAGGCATGACCAAGTCATCAAATCTTCCCTCATTGAACACTTTTCCTCCACCAACCAATATATATGTCTTGACAATGTTCAAATCTTATCTAAGGAAGATTGTTGCTTCAAGTGAAAAATCAAGGAAGCCATCACAATTAGCAATCACCCCTCTAATCTCAATAGGGATGAAGGGTGGATATTGAGTCCTTCCTAGCAACCCTTGTTATCTTCCCTTAGAAATTCCAGCCCATACCCCTAACTTGCATTGTTACCCTCACCCCATCCCCTACTCATTTTCTCTCCTTTTACTCTTCTTTGTTCAGTTTCCTAATCTAGTTTCTGTCTCTTTGTTGTTGTTCTTCCTTCCCCTTAATTTCCCCCCTTTTCCCTCAGAGACTAGAGTTTCCTCTTCCCACCTCGAGTTGGGTCTCTCTCCTTCTTTCCTTTCTTAGTGGCTCTTTCCCTTTTTTCATCTTTGTTAGGTGATTTATTTGGTTATTTTATGTGGTAGTGTGTCCTCATTTATTTATTTTCTATGTGCTTATGTCTTTGGTTTTTGTTAGCCTTGTTTGTGTTTCTCTCTTCTCATCTGTCGTATTGTCATCTTTTCTCTTATCTTTGGGCCTTTTGTGTCTTGTGAGTGTGCTTTATTTCTTTTTTCTTGTCTCTTTTTTGTTTTTATCTAGTTGGATTCTGTGTTTGCCTCACACACACACACACACACACACACACACACACACACACACACACACACACACAAACACACACACACACATATATATATATATATATATATATATATATTGTACACTACAAATGTGTCACACTCTAAACCATTCTATCCCAATGATTCCATGAGTTGGAATGTTTGGATACCAGCTTAGAGCTCCCTATCCACAGAGTGCAAGAGGCTAGTATTCAAGCATGAAGGCTCTCAGCTAAGCCTTAGAAACATGCTTCTTGCTAGTAAACCATGCAACGGGAGGTTCTTTGAGACAAGAGCAACAGTGAAAATATCTCAAGGAATCCCTCAAGTATGTAATGCAAGATGGAAGACTAAACTAGAAGGGAGATGCAAGATGTAGCTATGCTAGAATATGAATGAGAGTGTTACAATACTGTTATTTAAACTATGTGAGATAGATTATTGCAAGGAAATAACTAAACTAGCATGTAAGTATGAATCTAAACTAGTGTGCAATGGTAATGAGAGAATGAGACAAGAAATGAGAAGTTCTCCACAAAGCTCCAAAGAAACCTGTTAGAAAACCTGCAGCATAACAATATTCAAATGAGGGATGGATCCTTT
Source organism: Cupressus sempervirens (assembly GCA_028749045.1). Lineage (NCBI taxonomy): Eukaryota > Viridiplantae > Streptophyta > Pinopsida > Cupressales > Cupressaceae > Cupressus > Cupressus sempervirens. Next base: position 495,963,397 of record CM053793.1, on the reverse strand, counting down.
GAGGGGGAAAGCTCTCTCCCTTTTAAAGTTGTACGAATGGGAGAGATCAAGATGAAGATGGTGGATGATCAACGGTGGAATTTGAAAAAAGGAGTGATCCATGTGCACACACAAGTCAACCAATAAAATATAAGTTGACTTGTCACATAAGACAAAAGTCTCACAAGCCTTTTCTTTTAATTGTAAAATAGAAAAAGGACTTTATGTGTGCACTTTAAGTGGGTTAGAAGAATGGGGTCTTTTATTTAATTAAAAGGGGACATGTTCTTTTAATCAAATAATGAACTTGGGATAGCATAGTCAAACTATAGGTTATAGTCAAATTAATTGATTATTAGCAATTTGGCCTAGGTAAGTGATTAAATTAAATTAGCCAAAATGCTGAGAAGGGGGCTAATAGTCTAGATGACCATTTTTAGGTGATTACATTTTCCCCTCTTTGACTAATGCATGATCGATTTGGGAACACATTATGTCAAAGAAAATCGAAGCCAAGTAGGCAGTGGTAGATATGGATGTCTGATTCCAAAGAATGAAATGCAGAAATAGATAGCAAGTCCTAAATGCATAGCCTGATAGCGGTAGTACTGAACACTAGGAAGATGATGTTAGGATCCAAAAAGAATTCTAACACCTAGCAAAGCGAATAGATCGAGAGCAAGTGATAAGGTCAAACAAATGCTCCTAAGAAATAGATAGCTATAACAATCAGCAATAGAGTATTTCTGCCCCCTCGGGATCAAAATTGAAATGAGGTAAGAGGATGCAGAAACTAGCTAGACATGAGAAAATTGAGATATAACAATGTCCGCTATGACAGATAAATGATTAGAGCCCAATAATGACTATAAGAAAGTGATAAAATGCCCCAGTTTGACTAGAGTTGACCATGAAAGACACAGTGTAAAATTAGGTCAAATCTAGTAGAAAGATGATTTTAGACATGAAAAGGTTGAATTTTAGTAGATATGAAGTATGGAAATGATGAAAACATGAAGAAATGAAGATGCCCCAGCGATGATTTGGAGATTAGACCTCAAAAGGTTAGCTAACTGCTCAGAAGAAGGAAAAATTTTAAAATGCAATTTTGACCATCAAGATGAACTTGGATTTCGATTTTGATCTTGAAAATGGATCCAAGATGTCAAAATTAGCTAGGGGTGCAATTTTTGTGCAATTTCGAGGAGTTTAAAAATTAGGTCAAAATGAGGTTGGAGGCTATAAAAGGGGTCCAAGTGTCATTTTCACTATTCATTTGTCTTTTTTTGATTTGAGAGATTTTGTGAGTGGTCCACATAGCATCATGGCTCAGGCGAACATTCCTCTTCATCGACACCATTTCGAGCCCGGCCGGTTGCACAACCGGCCAAAGCGATATGGGGTGCCGGTAAGTAATTACTTTTTTATCGCTTTTTTGAGCTTTTTCACATGTTTTAAGGGTTTTTTGAAAAAATTCATGCAATACTTTTAAAGTATCGCATGGGCATTGAAATACTGTCGTGCAATACTTTTTTTCAAAAAAAGTATCGCACCGCTTAGCGAAATGTGTCACTATGGCTATACCCAAATGTCGCATGGAATGGTGTCAAATATCACACAATAAAATTATGTCGCAGACCTTCAAAAAAAGTGTTGCGCATGTAGAGTAGTGTTAGCACAGATCTGGGCTTGGGAACACATCGTTGTGATCCGACTGCAGGTGCAGCCACGAGAGCGCAGCCAGCCTTACATTTTTGGGTACAAAGGGTTCATCCCAGAGAGACATAGTGGAGATGTGAACTACTACCAACGCATGTTTGATGAGCTGACTGCATTCACATGGCACCCCTACCGGGAGTGTGGAAAATGGTCAGACTCATGGGAGCTTGATTATGCTAGATATAGCAAACCACTGGTGGGTCAGAGCGCAAACATTGTGGAGCGGTTTGTGATCACTCACGTATGGTGACAGTTTGCAAAGCGGCAGGTGATATCAGTGGAGACCACCACCTATGCCCGGATACGCACATATGAGGGATTGGGATGGCTACCGATGATAGACTATCATACAACAGTTTGAGATATAGCGGTGCTAGTGGCGACTCCCTGGGATTATCGCCCAGATGTGGCAGATGCAGGGGCAGATGCAGGGTATCTTTATGAGATGCAAAGACACTCGTTCCCTCAGTTTACAGATCTAGATGCAGCACGCGCAGGAGTGGGATGCGGAGGCAGCGGGGGAGGAGGAGGCGACGGGGGAGCTAGAGGCAGAGGGAGAGGGAGGGGGATAGGTGGTAGGCAGATGGAGGGGGAGAGCTCCCAAGTAGGGCAGAGGAGGACGTGAGTGCAGATGGTGTAGGAGGAGGAGAAGGAGACATCAGAGTTTGATGATGATGATGGTGAGGAGGAGGAGGTGCCCTTGAGGATCGGCGAGCGGTGAGGATAGAGGCACCTGCAGAGCAGCCAACAGGAGGAGAGGACTAGGGTGCAAGGATCCATGCCTTGGAGACAAAGTTGCAGGCAGCTCGGGTGACTATCATAGTATGGGACTAGCAACTGATGGATGAGTGGGCACAAGCAGATGAGTTGTGCCGAGAGCGGGATACCTCAAGGCTAGAGGCAGCGCATCATGGTGCATGAGCTGCATACTATTACGTTGCCTATAGGGGTGTGGTACCACCAAGACAGGGTCTTCTTGACTATTCAGAGTGAGCAGGTAGATCAGAGGGCGTAGTGTAGCCACTGAATAGGAGATAGGCTCCTCCACTAGGGCTAGCACCAGCCACAGAGGGTGGCAATCAGACATGATGTCGAATGATAGCTATGTTTTGATTGGACCTTATGTATTTTTGAGACATATATCCAGATTTTGGATCCCATATTTGTATATGTACCATGACACATTTGATATATATATGAGATACTGGATTTATCGATATTCTTGTGTACTTGTCTCAAAATGTATGTTTCAGCTTTCATGTGGTGTTTTAGTTATTGTTTTTAGCTCATGTATGTGTATATGCTCATGTGTATTGATTTTGATCTCTAATATGGATGGTAAAGACTTAAATGTTTTATTGAAAATATGTGACACTTGGATAGATCGTATGTGATGTTTTTGGATTAACCCCTTGTGATGACAGGATAGCAAAGAAATGTAGTGAAAGATTAAGGAGGTGAAAAGACATGAAGAAGCGAAAGATAAAAGTAGCTAGCAGATATGTCCACAAAGAGAAAAAAAAAATGAAGAGAGAGCTCTTCCCACGTGTAGGAATGCGCAACTAGATTAAAAATGACATGAACCTAAAATGCAAGCTAATATGCAAAGTGGTTTACTAGCAAGAAACACATAACATTTAGACTCTTAATTTCATCATTGAGCATTTATTAGGGACATCATGAGATCATACAACCATCACTAGTACAACTATGAGGATATGAATATGATTGATATTAGATAGGGATGTGGAAATCCAATCTAAGCATCAGAGACATGTAAGTCAAGACAACTATGCGATTAAATTCCCTAAGTTTAATTTAGCAAGATTACACCTGTATCAAGGCATAAGCGCTAGGATAAACCCTGAGTGCGGTCTTGCAAAATAGTCAAGGATGATACATTTGTAAGTCAAAATGTTGAATAGGACAAGCATAAATGCTTACAACACTATAGACAAACAAAGTATACCCACAAGCAGAAATCAAGAAAATATGTCCCATGCCCCCAATCTTCTAGTCAATGACATCCTTGAAAGACTATTAGGGAGGGAACACGTGGCAAAGAAATCACGATAGACAACACACAAAGTAGATAAAGATTAGCATAGCTCAGTCGTTTAAGTGTTAAAGTGCATGTGTGTATGTCACTTGGCCATTTCTTCAAGACTTGATTCTGATAGTGAGAAATATCGCGACATCGGAGACAGTAGGTAAACTATCTGAAAAGTGTTGAAAAACACTAGATGTCAAGGTGGGAGAAGTGTTGAGAAACACTATTTTGTGAGTTGTCAAAGAAACCCTAATGCACAAGAATACCTCAATAGGCTAAGTAGCTATGCCCCCTAGATGAGGACAAGAAACAATTCCAAGCTAGGAAATGTGTAGCAAAGTGGATGATTGAGACTGATAGACATAGGTGCGAGGGTTTCAAGTAGTGCCTGTTTCTAGGTTTTCACCACTTGATAGATTTTTTCAGGGCTTTTTTCAATTTTTTTGTATTTTTTAATTTTTTTAATTTTTTAGTGATACATCAAAGCACCTATTGCTTGGTTTTCACTAAGATGATCATTTTTTTAGGGCATTTTCTGATTTTTAGGATTTTTTCAAGATCATAGATATATACAAGATAGCTGAGCAGCAAGTCTCTAAGCATAGAACTTTTTTAAGTGTAGGATGTTGATAGGTTCTGCAAGCTCTTCCCCTTCAGGAGTAGACAACTAATAAGCACCAGACCCAAATGTTGCTGTCATAATGTAAGGACCCAACCAGCTAGGTTCAAATTTCCCTTTCTGCTCTCGATGTTGTTGATTTTTTGGATTCTCTCTAAGCACAAGTTCACCTACTTGAAACTCACGAGGATGAACTTTCTTGTTATACTGAGTAGACATGCACTTCTAATAAGCCCTCATGTGATCAAAAGAAGCCTTACGACGTTCATCAAAAGTCTCTAATTCCTGTACTCGCATAGCTCTATGGTCCTCATCAGTTATCAACCCATGTAAGGAGACTCGCAAGGAGGGGTTCTTGACCTCTAATAGGAGAACAGCCTCAGAGCCATAGACTAGAGAAAAGGGCGTAGCCCCTATAGGAGTATGAATAGAGGTTCTATAGGCCCAAAGTGCTGGATTTATTTGCAAGTGCCAATCTTTCTCAGACTTGTGAACTGTGCGGTGTAGGATTTTCAGCAATTTTTTATTAGAGGCCTCAGCTTGGCCATTCCCTTGGGGATAGTAAATAGAGGACCGGTGTTGCTTAATTTGAAACTTTTTGCATAACTATTTTAAGTCCTTATTCTTGAACTACCCTCCATTATCCGTAACAATAGAGGATGGGATACCATATCGGCAAATGATGTGATTCAATATAAATAGGGCAACATGTTTTCCTGTAGCAGCAGATAAAGGTACAACTTCAACCCATTTAGTGAAATACTCCATTGCTGTGATGATGAATTTATGACCGCTGGATGAGCTTGGATGAATTTTTCCTACCAAGTCAAAGGCCCATTGCTGAAATGGCCAATATGTCACAGAAGAGATTAACTCTCACCCAGGAACATGTATCAAGTTGCCATGGAGTTGACATTTTTGATAGGACTTCACATAGCGCACAACATCAGCTTGCATGGTGGGCCAGTAATAACCCGTCCTAAGTAGTTTTCGAGCAAGTGCAAGGCCATTAGAATGTGCCCCACAAATGCCATCATGGACTTCGGAAAGTGCCTTCTTGGACTCTTCTAGCTCTAAACACCTAAGCAACGTTCCATCTAGACCCTTCCTATACAAGTCACCAGAGCCCAAAGTGTAGTGTGAGGCATTACGAAGGAGTTGGCATTTTTGGTTGCACGTGAGGGTTTTGGGAATAACCTAATCACACATGTAGGAGAAAATAGCCGCATAGCGGGAGGAATCATGACCCACAATAGTGAAAATCATCTAGTTATCCAAGGAATCATAGGCTGAATGACGCAGTTCTTCCACTAGGCACTCAAATCGCGATTCATGTTCTTGTAGTTGGAGGATAGATGCTAAGGTGGCCATAGCATCAACAACCTTGTTTTCTACTCTAGGAATATGTTGGAATGTCACAAAAGTGAAATAGTTCCTTAGAGCATCTATCAAATTTTTATAAGGGATCAACTTGTCATCCTTTGCTTGATATTCATTATTCACTTGGTTCACAACCAGTTGAGAATCCCCATAGATGTGTAGCTTAGTTATTCACCATTCAAGGGCCATTTTGATCCCATTTGTTAATGCTTCATACTCTGCAATATTGTTTGTACATGGGAACAATAGTTTTTAGGACTTTGGGATCGTATAACCATGAGGGGAAACAAACAAAACCCCTGCTCTAGCTCCATTTTGTGTATGGGATCCATCAAAAAACATCTTACATGTTCTCTCAGTAATGTACATGATCGAGGCATCTAGAAACTCAATTTTCATAGGTGCTACATCTTCAAGTGGGAAGTCAGCCAATTGGTTAGCTATGGCCTGTCCTTTGATTGCCTTACGTTCGGCATACTGAATGTCAAATTTGGAAAGAATCATCATCCATTTTTAGCAAGATGACCAGTAAGTGTAGCTTTACTTAACAGATATTTTAAAGGGTCTATCTTAGAAATCAAGTGAATTGTATGTGCCAACATATAATGCCAGAGTTTTTGGGAGGCAAAAACTACAGCAAGGCATGCCTTCTCTATACTTGTATAGTTTAGTTCACAAGCCACCAAAGTTTGACTGATATAGTATATGGCTCTTTCTTTACCCGTTTCATCACTTTGGGCTAAGAGTGCTCTTAGAGAAGAATCCGTAGCTAAAATGTACAGGATCAAAGGTTTTCCCAGAATGTGTGGCATCAAAACTGGAGGTTTCTCCAAGTAGCCTTTGATTTGATCTAAAATTTGTTGGTAGTCACTGTTCCAAATATGGGTAGATCCTTTATGCAAATTTTTATTGAAAGGTTGAGCCTTATCAGCTAATTGAGAGATAAATCTTCTTATGCATTGTAGACGTCCTTGTAAGCTAACTTATATTCTTAGGTGGAGGCATATCCATGATAGCTTGGACCTTTTCAGGGTCAACCTCAATGCCTTTTGCTGAAATGATATAACCTAGCAATTTTCCAGAAGTGACACCAAAGGCACATTTTTTTGGATTCAGCCTAAGTTGGAATTGTTCCATACGGTCCAATATCAGACTAAGGTCTTCGAGATGTGTGTCTCATTTTTTAGATTTAGCCAGTGTGTCATCAACATAGTCTTTCATGTTTTTATGCATCATATCATGAAAGCTGGTTGTCATTGTCCTTTGATATATAGCGCCAACATTTTTAAGCCCAAAAGGCATGACATTCCAGCAAAAGGTACCCCATGCACATGTAAAAGCTATCTTTTCTTGGTCTGTTGGAGCTATCTTGATTTGGTTATACCTAGAAAATCCATCCATAAGTGAGTACATCTCATAACCCGTAGTCATGTCCACTATCATATCAATGTTTACTAGTGGAAAGTCATCCTTGGGGAATGCTTTGTTGAGATCTCTAAAATCAGTACAAACCCATATGGATTCATCATGCTTAGAGATAGGTACAATGTTGGAAATCCACTCCACATAATCAATGGCCCTAATAAAGTTTGCATTCAATAGTTTTTCCAACTCTGTCTTGACCAGTAGGGCCACATGTGGATGCATTTTTCTCAACTTCTGTTTGATAGGCTTGACATTTGGTGAGATTGATAAGTGATGCATGATGAGATCTGTATCAAGCCCTAACATATTAGAGTATGTCCATGCGAAATTGACCTTCTTGTCTTGAAAGAATTGGGCAAACTATGTCTTTTCTTTGTCTGACAAGGATTGAGCTACAGGGATAATCTGAGGACATTCTTCTGTACCCAAGTTGATAGGCTATGTAGGCTCAATGAGAACTGAAGATCTATCCTGGAAATAGCTTGGCAGACTACCAAGTACCTCATCCGCAGGTGCCTTAGAGAGGTTTTCACTATTAGATATGCCTTTATTTTTACTTTTTTGAGGATCAAACACCACCACAATGTGGTTTTCACCATCTAATCGCTTATTTTTCCTTTTAATTTTTTGACTGAGGTACTTGATATTTGATTTCATCATGTTAACTGCGGGTTCACTAGTGGAAGAAGTGATAGGTTCAATGGCATTCAGATAACAAGCGATCTCATAGTCATTTTGGAAAGACCGTATTTCAGGTCTTTGATTTTGGAGAGAGCAATCTATGAGATCTGGGTGAATTAGCAAGAGTGAGGAGGAAGTTTCAATATGATTGACATGGAAGGAGTCATCTCTAGTGACTTGTGAAGTTGAGCCTATAGAAAATGTCACAAAGGAGTCCAGCTCAGGAATAGTCCTGTAGGGACGAGTGTGATCCATTGAGACATGTTGTGAGTCAAACTCATCCGACCCTATACTAGACCATTTGACTACATTGGGTTGGGTTGTATAGGTGTGAATGACATCCACCCCTAGCTCACAAGATGCATCAGAGAGACTTTCCCACTCATACTCATGAGAATCTATACTCTGATCCCTAGCTATGAGACGGGCAATACTCTACCTAATTCATCCTCTATTTATGTCCTTAGAAGTAGACCCTTCTTGTTCCTGTTGTTGCGAGGTAGAAGCTTCTTCATTATTAGCAGTCAATATTTCTTCTCCCCAAAGGAGGGAAGTGAGAGGAACAAAGTCTTCGTCTTGTGAAGTGGTAGCAATTACTGGAGGGTCATCATCCTCCGATTCACTAGACATGAGCAATCTTCGATCACAGGTTGGTATATCATTATTTAGCCCAAAGCCTAGACCAACAGTGTCTTGAGTATCACGACCTTGAGTGTGACTTAAAGGTTCAACTAGAGAATTCTTACAACCATTTAAGGACTCGTGGCCCTGGTAGCCCATTTTTGCTAGAAATTTATAGCCTTTTCCATATCTTTTGGGAGAAATAGGAGTAGTCACTGTAACTTCCTTGTCTTCCTCTTCTCTGTAGATCCAGTCCTTAATGGCCTGTTCTTCCTTCTCTGCTTCTAGAGGTAGTGATGATTGCACAAAAGTGCCAAAAAGTATCATAGCGGAAGCAAAAGGCTTCTTTGTAGTAGTTGGTTTCCCATAGGACTAAGGGGAAACTAGTAAGGCAACAATAGAGTCCAAAGTGTACTCGCCTATGCCAAGGCTCATCATTTTTAGTTTTTGTTCACACTCTGTGAAAGATGGTGTCAACTCGTGAGATGAGTGATTATATGGAACCAGTGTCTCAGCAGTAGATAATGTGTTGATAGACATGGAGTTGTCGCCGGGGAAAACTACTTCAGTACCATTGAATGGGAACTTGATGCACTGATGGTACATGGAGGGTACTGCTTGCATATCAGGAATCCATGGTCGTCCCAACAACAAGTTGTATGCAAGTGGTATGTCTAAGACTTGGAAAATGACATTCTTCTCAACTAGACCAACTCTGATTGGGAGTACAATTAGACCTTTATAAGGCCTTTCAACCTCATCATAGGCCTTTATAGTGATCTTTCACTTAGGATCGATGACAAATTCAGACATGCCCAACTATTGGATTACATTAAATGAAATGATATTTAACCCTGCACCATTTTCTATTAGGACTTGGCAGACACAGGTACAAAAGATTTGAACTTCGACATGAAGAGCAAGGTTATGGGGATGATTGAGAGCTCAATCATCTTCTTTAGAAAAGGTGAGATAGTGAGGCAAGGAGATGTGGTTCACCATAGCTTGGAATCATTCTGCATCAATATCTGTGGGAATGTTGGCAGAACGTAAAGCTTTCTCAAGGATATCCCTGTGCAAAGGAGATAACTCTAGCAATTCGAAAATGGAGATTTGTGCTTGTGTGCATTGTAGTTGGCTAACAAGATCATAGTTGGAGATCTTGGAAGTAATTGGTTTCTTAGATGATGAAGCCTTTTTAGGGTCATGAGCAACTTTTAGGACAAACTTAGATTGCCCCCTAGTAATAGCATTAAGTGGTTCACTCTGAGAAGACAAAGACTCAACCACTCGGAGTACCACCTTGGGTCTAGTATCAGTGTGGTCTTGAAGAGTGGATCGTGTCCTTAAGACCACTTTTGGTTGTTCATCTTCAGCATCATAATTTGGCCAGTTGTCATTGTTGGAGCTTGCCATACATATGTATTCAACGGGCTCAAGAATGCCTATAACATTATCAGTGTCAGCGTAAGCATAACTAATTTTGGCATCATGATTCTTTTTGGTAGCTGCCCTTGAGGTCTCACCCTTTTCATATTTGGGTAATGGTTTTTGGAAAGCCTTATGATTAGCATTTTTACCAAGGCCATCTGTGACAACTTTGCCAGCTTTGATGAGGTCTTGAATTACATCTTTGAGTTTGAAGAAATTTTTTGTGTTATGTCCTTTACTTCGGTGATAGCTACAAGTATGATCTTCTCTCCACCATGGAGGTCTAATGGGTGGATCATAAGGATGTGAGTTGTCTGGTAAGGTAACCAATTTTTTTGCAATTAAGGTTTTTAGAACCACTTCATAAGGTTCGACCATAGGTGTGTACATACGTCACTTCCTCACAAATTTAGAGCCTTTGTTAAAGGGTTGTGGCTTTGAACCTTCTTGTTGTTTTTTTGCATAGATGGCATTGGAAAGGTTAAACACAAGCTCCTTAGTCTCAGGAGTGTCCATTACTCCATCATTGACAACATACTTGTTTTTGTTCCAAGGTTTGCTTTGTTTTTACTGTTTCCATTGTTAACTTTATCCTTTTTTATGACAATATCCCCTTTCTTGATAGCAACATCCTCAATGCGATATGCGCTCTCAACCATGGTGTTGAAGGATGTGAATAGTTGTTTTCTAAGATCAAGGTATAGCTCAGGTATGAGTGTGTTGACAAAAATGTCAATTTTCTCGGCTTCAAGAACTTGCTGAGGGTACCGTGAGTATAGAGTTCTCCACCATTGGAGGTATATGGCAAAAGGTTCCCCTGATTTTTGTTTGATTTGGCATAAGTCCAAAACAGTCATAGGATGTTGGATGTTGTATGAATATTGTTGTAGAAAGCATTGTCCGAGTTCATCAAATGTCTTAAGAGGGGGACTCAGTTTGGTAAACCATTCCATGGCTTTTCCTCTCAAACTTTTGGAGAACAGACGCATAAGAAAGGTGTCTTCATGCATAAAGTCCATGCTAATAGCATAGAAATGTCTCACATGGTTGTGAGGGTCACCATTTCCATCATATTTGTCATACTTAGGAACCTCTATATCCTTAGGAAATGGTAGCATGTATAGATTCCTATCAAATGGAAGAGTGCAAATTGATTCAACAAATGATGTTTTAGGTGGCTCTTTTGAAGTTTACAGTTGTGAAAATTGTTTCCTTAGTTCTTGTATTTCTTCCCTTAAGATTTCAGCCTCAGTGGGCTCTTGTTTTGGAATTATATGCTCAACATCAAAACCTTGAGGGAGTTTCCATCCCCTAGCTGCCATGTATCGAAAGTATTGGTCTCCATTTTCCTCTAAAGCTCTCAGCATTAGTTTTTGGGCAAAGCCATCTTGTTTAAATTTGATCATGTCTTCGCTAGTTACTTCTTCATCACTATCATGATGGGATGGTTTAGGTGGTGAAGGACATGTGCCAGCGGTAGCTCTAGGAATCCTTGGTGGCATGTGATTGCCATCATTGTTCTCAAAAGGATTTCGAGGACAAGTTCCTCTATGTCCTTCATAGCGTGCCTTATTTTCAGTTTTAACTTGTTGGTTTTCTCTTTCCATAGCATATATAGCCTCCAAAGTCTTTTGGGTTTCACGTTCTTGTGCTTCTAAGAAACATTTAATTTCATCAGGGTGTACATAGTGACTATACCACTCATATCCTTAGGTGTCTCAGAGGGTGTGCCAAATGGATTTTCAAAACTATAAAGTGGGTTGTGCCGAACATTGGTCATTTATGTTTGAGAAAATTCAAGATTCTTATCACAAGGTTGCTTGTGAGGACATTTGGGTGGTGTTTCCAATTGCTTGAAAATGAAAGGCATGTGGCTACCGTTACCAACTTGATATCTAGTTGTGACCAACATGTAAAGAGTTTTCTTTGTTTAGTAGGACAAGAAAAGTGAGCTAAATTTGAAGCTTTTATGATCAGGACTAGTCACTTGTCAAAATGTGATAGATGGCTTGTCAAACAGTGCTCAAGATCTTATAGCATGGGTGACTCGAGCCGAGTGGATGAGCAAGAAGCTCAATAGTGGATAGCTAGAATAAAAAAAAATAGCTAAATTTTGACAAGTGATTCATCAAGATGTTACAAGACTTACATTCGGCGGACTAAACCCATCTTTTCAACCTAGGAAGAATTCTTCACACACTGATACGTAGCTAGGATCAAGGGTGACCAACGTGACGCTCCTTAGACCAAAAAAAATCCAATTGTAAACTCTGTTTTTGACCCAAAGTAACTCTAGGTGATATTTTCTTAGAAGGAGGGCGACATAAGTTTAGCATATAGTGTCGCGCAACAAAATTTTAACATGGGTGCGAC